>CM074508.1:19128953-19725249 GCA_037389245.1 Oryzias sinensis
AAAACCCCAAGGTTTCTAACTGTGGAATTAGGGGCTATACTTATGCCATCCAGGGAGACTATCTGAGCAGACAGAGCATCTCTGAGGTTTTTAGGTCCAAGTATAATGACCTCAGTTTTTTCTGGGTTCAAGAGGAGGTAATTAATTGTCATCCAGGTCTTGATGTCACTGATGCAAGCGTTCAGTTTCTCTATCTGGTCATTCTGGTCAGGCTTCATGGATAAATACAACTGCGTATCGTCGGCATAACAATGAAAATTAATGCTGTGTTTCCTGATTATGTTTCCTAGGGGTAGCATATAAAGCGTAAACAGGATCGGTCCCAAGACTGAGCCCTGTGGGACTCCATAGTTGACTCGAGTGCACTGAGAGGAATGTCCATTTACATTAACGAACTGATACCTATCGGACAGATAGGATTTAAACCACTGGAGAGCAGATCCTCTGATCCCTATGTCCTGCTCTAGTCTATGGAGTAAAATACTGTGGTCGATAGTGTCAAAGGCTGCACTGAGGTCCAACAGGACAAGAATAGAAAGTAGACCCTTTTCTGAGGCCAATAACAAGTCATTAGAGACTCTAACTAGTGCAGTTTCCGTACTGTGGTGGGGTCTAAACCCCGACTGAAAGTCTTCAAAGAGGCAGTTGTCCTGTAGGTGGCAGTAAAGCTGCTTAACTACAACTCTTTCTAGGATTTTAGAAATAAAGGGCAGGTTTGATATCGGTCTATAGTTGGCCAACACGCTAGGATCCAAACTGGGCTTTTTCAGAAGAGGTTTAACAACTGCATATTTAAAAGACTGTGGCACGTAACCCGTTTCCAGAGAGGCATTTATCATTGTTAATATGGGATCATTGATTAGGGGAAAAGTTTCTTTAAAAAGTCTAGTGGGAATTGGGTCTAACAGACACGTTGAGGATTTGGAGGACGTAATAATTGATGTTATTTCCGCTTGATCCACAGCAGTAAAGCAGTCCAATGTTACAGAAGTTTCTATGGATGCCTCCATTTCTACCACTTCAGCCTGTTCTGGGCTGATAGTAGGAATAACTTGATTTAACTTATGTCTAATATTTGAGATTTTACTATCGAAAAATGTAAGAAAATCATCAGAGCTGAGAGAAACAGGAACATGTGGTTCTACTGAGCTCTGACTGTGAGTTAATTTAGCAATAGTGCTAAAAAGAAATCTTGGATTGTTTCCATTCTCTGATATTAAGGTTGAATAGTACTGGCTTCTAGCTCTACGCAGAGCTTTTTTATAATTTAATAGGCTATGTTTCCAGATATCCAGAGACTGCTCTGAACCGGAGCGGCGCCATTCTCTTTCCAACTTACGGGTTTCTTGTTTAAGAGAACGAGTTTCAGCGTTAAACCACGGTGCTACTCGGTTTTGTCTGACGAACTTAGGTTTCAAGGGGGCAACAACATCGAGTGTACTCCTGAGGGCTTGTAAGGCATCATTAACAAAGTGGTCATTTATACTAGGACTGATACTATGGGAGCTGGACTCAGAGTAGTTTCTCAGAATATCACTAAGTACTGGCTGAACTGTGTGTTTAAACTCAGACACAGAACGGTCAGTTAAGGTTCTTCTAAGCTGTTTCATATTCACTGGGGCAGAAGGATGGTCCAGTGTAAACTGGAAGGTAATCATAAAGTGATCAGAAATTATGGGGTTAAGAGGAAGGACACTCAGCTGGCTGATCTCTATCCCATGGGTTAGAACAAGGTCCAGGGTGTGCTTATGACAGTGAGTGGGTTCATTCACACTTTGGGTGAAACCAACATCATCTAATAAAGCTGCAAAAGCATTTCCTAGGCAGTCACTGGGGTCATCAACATGAATATTAAAATCCCCTAATATTAAAATTTGATCAGAATCTAAGACAATAGTCGATAGGAAGTCGGAAAACTCAGTTAAAAATTCTGAATATGGGCCGGGGGGGCGATAAATAATTATGAGTAAAACAGGTTTTCCAGTTTTCCTGTTAGGGTGACTTAAAGACAATATGATGCTTTCAAAGGAGTTATAAGCATTTTTAACTTTAGGGCTGAGAAGTAAGCTAGACTGTGATATTACTGCCAAACCACCTCCTTTCCCTGAAATCCTGGATTTCTGATAGTTAGCATAAGTGGGGGGGGGTTGCTTCATTCAATCTAACATAGTCATCCTGTTGGAGCCAGGTTTCTGTTAAGGCTAAAAGACTAAGGTTGTTATCAATGATTAACTCATTGACTAAGAGGGACTTGGAGGAAATGGATCGAATGTTTAATAAACCGCATTTAATTACATCATAATTCTGCTTGTGAGAACTGCTGTCTGTCACTTTAAGGTTTTTAAGACGCGCTCCTTTCATTTGTCTTTCAGCACATAAGCTAACGCTTGAACCTGCTTGACTTTCCCTGCATGGGTTTTGCACCGGCACTAACCCTAAGGGAGGCTCAGAGGAGCGTTTTACACTGCTGCTCTGCGCCCGGGTCTCATCTCTGGATTGTCAGGTTAACAGACTAAGGCTAGCAGAAATGTTTCTAGAAAGAAGAGCGGCACCGTCCCGGGTGGGATGGACGCCGTCTCTCCGCATGAGACCGGGCTTCCCCCAAAACGCACTCCAGTTATCCACAAAACCAACGCCGTTTTCTGGGCACCATCTAGAAAGCCAGCGGTTAAATGATGAAAAGCGGCTGTACATTTCATCACTGACTAAGTTCGGCAGGGGACCAGAGAAAATTACAGTGTCGGACATCGTCTTAGCCAGTTTACACACCGAAGTTACGTTTAACTTAACCACCTCTGACTGTCTCCGTCGGGCATCATTACCGCCTGCGTGAATCACGACTCGACGGAACCTGGACTTACTCTGAGCTAACATCCTAAGGTTCCCCTCGATGTCACCAACTCTGGCCCCCGGATAACACCTGACTGTAGCCGCTGGGAGCTCCACGTTTCTAACTTCAGAAGAGCCTATAACCAGAGTTGAGTTTTCAGCGGGTGTGTCGCTGAGGGGGGAGAACCTATTACTAACGTGGAGTCTCGGGTGCTCTAAGTCTTTGCGTTTAGCACTATGTTTCCTCCCAACCGGTACAAACCCCTGACTGTCTCCCGGCTGTTGGGAGGGCGCTGGGGTGCTAACTGGGTTAGCCCTGGTAGCGCGGCCCGCGCTACGAGTAACGACCTGGCTAGCCGGCTTAGCTTCCACTGTGCGGAGCCGCGCTTCTAACTGCTCCAGCCTGGCCTCCAAGTCTAACACAAGACTACACTTAACACACCTACCGCTATCTTCACTAAAGGAGGCAGGGTCATCACTAAACATATGGCACATGGGGCAGGAGAAAGGAGGAGAGGCAGAAAGAGCGGTGGCCATGCTAGGTTCTAAGCTAAGGCTAGCGGTGTTTAGGTAAAGAGAAGTGGTCTATTTAGCAAAATGAGAACGTGAACAGCAAGGGGTTTAACAGTGGTGAACTCGCTAATAAAAGGTACTAGATGTGAATATTAACCCAGATAACCCTTAGAGTAAGCAATAGTAGTCAGGCTAATGCCAAACAAGAGGACAGCAGTCACACACGACTAGCACTAGCACTAGCACTGGGAATAGCTCACCCGGAAATGACGTCACAGGAAACACTCAACAGAGCCCCCACCAACCCCCGCCAGTCAAACATTATATTTACAGACCAATGAGCAGAAACAAAAAGCATGTTTTTGTTTGTTTTATTTATTTTTACGTTTTTCTATCCAACAGCTGAGCAAACAGATGAGAGCTGATGGTCTCTTGTCTTGGACAAATTTACGGTTACAAAAAGGGTTTTTTTGGATCTCCTGACACACAAGGTGTATATTTGAATAAACCCCTTTTGTAATTTAGACTAAATTGTATTTATATAATTTATATTTAACTGCTATTTGTTGGACTGGATGGAAAATAAAAAGGAGTGAAGAAAAGAGAGGGCTGTTGGGGGCGGTGTAGGAGGGTGATTATTGATTGGGGGGGTGTCATAAAGCAACAACTTGCTTGAAGTTTAAAATCATTGTCAGGTGTAGATCTATGATAAATTTAAAAGGGGCGCAACCTGTCCACATATACACTGTGGGCTCCAAAAATGTTGGCATACAAACATTTTAATAAGTACACATTATAATACAACTACTGTTCACACACACATACTTAAGCATTTAGACTAGCACACATGAAACATTTCAGTCAGTCACACAAACCATTTGTGCAAAGGTGAGAAAGCACCTGTGCTTGAGTGAATGTTTATGTTCTTCTGTGGTGGATGATGGAATGTAAAAGGAAAGAGGGAGAGTGCCCGGTCATCCTCACACCAATGCCTCGACAGTATAGCAGACAGAGGAAAACCGCCTGCCAGGTAATCACATCCGCCACCTAGACCAGGACCAGCAGGACCACCATAGGGCCCCCCAATGCCAGAGAGCATGGAGGCACAAGGGGACACAGAGTGCAACTAGCTCCAGCCTGACCAGAAGAGTAGCCCGCCCGGGAGCAGCCCAACCAGGAGAGCAGCCCACCACCACCCAGGAAATCTGAGCATTCCCAACCCCAGGGAGTGTTGTAAATATGGCCTGACCAGGCTCACCCACAGCTGGAATTATGCAGAAGGCTGGCGCTGAAGGGCAAGGAACAGAACCCATACCACGGGGACACGGACACCCCCATGCTCAGATGTTATGTGATACTCGGCTCATGGTCTTGCCAGAGAACCCAGGGATCCTTCTCCCTGCGTGGAGAGAGAGCCGCCGGGCCCAGGAAGGCAGCACCCGGGCACCCAACAAAAAGTATTTAAAAGCACATTCTTCAGATCTCCACCTAATAGAGAACCTTTGGGATGTGGTGAAATGGGAAATTGGCATCATGGACGTGCAGCCCACAAATTTGCACATCCATGAGGCCAATAACTGTCTTATGTCGGCATGTTAACAAGGACCAAACTCTCTGAGGAATGTTTCCAGAACCTTGATGAGTCTTTCCCAGAAAGGGTGAGTAGTGTGACTGTGTAGTTGGAGGACACCCTCTGGACCCCCAACTTAAAAAAAAGGGCCATCAATAAATGTTTAATAATAATTTTACTATTTTCTCAACATCTTGGCCTTATGGTTTAAATAAGGTTAAATCATCATAAAGCCGTGCATGAGATGGAATTGAGGCGTTTGAGGAGTGAAGCTCAACCAAAAAAAATAAAAAAAATAAAAACTGACCAAATAGAACATCATTGTTGTTGAGAGTTGTTGGAAAAGCTGTACAGTGTTGGTCAATGCCAAAATGTGGCAGGTGGAGCAGTGCCCCTTTGAATGATTCCACCTGTGCGCACCAGCCGCTCGCCTGCAAAGATGTATGATTGGCTTTCCCTCTGTCAGAGTGAGAGTTGATCATCGGCCTGCAGCTTCCAGGTTGGACCGGCTGAGCGCTGCCTCAGGCTGCCCAGCGCAGTGACTGCCTGTAGGCTGGGTCCAGCCGCAAATGCTGCTCAGCACAGAGTTTTATTGCTGAGGGTAGCATCAAACGCTATGGTGATGAGAGCCCTGATTGCAGCACCAGACATTGGTTTTAATTACCTTTTCTTTATTAATAAAGATTTGAATGTTCAGTTTGAATGCCAGGCTCAGAGTCCTATGTCGGAGAGTCCTATGTCGGAGAGTCCTATGTCGGAGAGTCCTGCGCTTATCTGTTTTCTTTTTTTAGTTATTTGGTGGCTCATTCTGCAGCAAAAGTATTTTGAAAAACTATTGGATTCTCCACACCAAATCCTAATAATTTAACTTCATTTAATTTAGTAGATGTTGTTATCACAAGAAAAAGGTCAACATAATAGTAGGGTAGGCCGTTTTTGGCTTCCGTTGAGACCAATTTGTTTGTTGAAATGGAGAGTTTCTTTTGCTGAGTTTGGATCTGCCAGATTTTCCACATTCATTGGATCATCTGTAAAGTTTGAGAAAACAATCAGGGTTTACCTGTTTTTTGTCATGTGTCAAATTCCGTCTCATCACGAAACTGTCCAACTGTTTATGCAAATTGAAAAATTTGTCCTTAAAAAGAAAAACTGCTTTTTCAAAGTTCTAATGTCCTGATTACAATGTTTCTTCTGGGTTTGTTCTTCAGGTGCTTCTTTCAATGAGTTAAAGCAGAAAGTTTAGTTAATCGTAGAACAAAGTTGTTATTTTTTAATTGCACTTGTGACATGTCTTCACTGTCAGGAAGGAAGTATGATGCTGCCTTGTGGGCTTAGTTTCGTTTAAGAATAGTATAAAAAAGGAATGTCAGTGACTTTAGATCAGATATTGTTAGTGCTCCGACAGGTAACACACAGTTATCTCACACAGAGCTGCAGTCATGGGAGAATGGGACTTTGTTGGCAAACACTTTGAAACTCTGGCAAAAGAGTTACCTATGCTTGGTCGTCTCTGGCTTTTTTTCATGCTCGTGTTTCGGATCGTGATCCTCGGAACCGTTGCCGACGACACTTTTAGTGACGAGCAAGAAGAATTTACCTGCAACACTCTCCAGCCGGGCTGCAAACAGGTTTGTTTCAACATGGCCTTCCCAATCTCCATGTTCCGGTTCTGGGTGTTTCAGATCATTCTCATCGCTTCTCCGTCCTTGCTTTTCCTGCTGTACGCCACTCATCACTATGAGAAAAGAAAGGACCACGATAAAACATGCAAATTCAGCACTGATAATTTAAAGAAGGAGAAGCGTTTCAAGAATCTCTACAAGGTCAACCTGCTTTTCCGTGTTGCTGTAGAAGTTGGCTTCCTGGTGGGTCAATGGAAGTTATATGGCTTTGACGTGAAAGAGCAGTTTGAATGTGAACGCTTCCCCTGCCCAAAGATTGTGGACTGTTTCACCTCCCGTCCTGCAGAAAAAACAATCTTCCTCCATTTCTACTTCTCTGTGGGGGTCCTATCAATATTTATCAGCATCTTGGAGCTTGGCCACTTCTGCATCAAAAGACGTAATGAAACTCCAGAACCACATGCCCAGGACTCCTGCAGTTGTTCGAAGCTCATCGATAGTACTCAAGAGGAGCAAGATAATTCTCTGAACAAACAGAAAGAGGCAGTAAAAAAGACTGATTCTGTTGTGAATAGGTCTTTCTGCGATATTTGAAGCTATAACAGACTTCTCAAGTTTTCATCAAAGTTCAAAGACACGTTAAAATACACTCTGGAGTCATTTGAAATGGGAGGATTGTGAACACCCCCCAAAAAAAGGATTCCAATCATCATTGAAAAGTTCATTTCTTGAAAGACATGTTGTGCTATAACTTCATCCATATTGTGTCTCTTTAATTGTTTTATTTTAAAATATTTTTATTATTAATTTTTATTTGTTCTATTGCTCTAATGGGATTTCTAACAATTTTCATTTGATTTACGGTATATAATTTCCGTCAGTTCAGTACTGTTTTTAGTAAAGCTATTCTGGATTAAAAAATAGATTTAAAAAGTAAAATGTTGATTGATTGATTTAAAATGTAGAATGCAATTTGTTTTACTATATTTCATTGGAGAAATTAACATTGCCAGATACTATGTCTGTTCTTAGAGAGTTTCGTGAATTTTTTGTTAATTTTTATGATGTTTTGTCTTGTTGATGAGCAAATTTTGCTTTATTTTGGAAACTTTTAAAATAAATAAAGTCCAGATCTTGAGAAAATAGCAATTCATACATTTCTATTGTCTCTTATGTTAAAGATGGGGGCCCAGATGGTGTCCTCCAACTACAGGGAATTGCACTCCTCATCCTCTTTGGAAAGTCCATTACAGGGCACCAGAGAGGAGAATTTGGCCGATTGTTGAATCTCTGATTTGGAAGTTAATATTCTGTTTTTGTCCCAGCTGGGAGAGTCCAAACAGCTGACATGGATATGGTCCCCTTTATTCGTAATTTGATTTAAAGTGTCCTGTTTATTGAACTCTCACCGGCCACTTTATTAAACATACTTGCCCGACTGCTCCTTAATGCAAATTTCTAATCAGCCAAAGGCTGGACGGCAGGCTTTATGCTGCTCATAGAGCATAAACAAAAAGGAAGAATAACCAGACTGGTTCCAGCTGAAACAAACCCAACAGGAACTCAAAGAACCGCTGGTAACAACCGACGTCTGCAGAAGATCATCTCTGAACACACAACACATCCAACCTTGAAGCAGATGGACGCAGAAGACCACCAGGTGTCACTCCTGTCAGCTAAGAACAGGAAACTGAGGCTACAGTTCACACAGACTCACCAAAACTGGACAGTAGAAGATTGGAAAAATGTGGTCTAGTCTGATGAGTCTCCATTTGTGCTGTGACATTCTGCTGGTAGGGTCAGAATTTGGCGTCAACAACATGAAAACATGGATCCATCCTGCCATGTATCAATGGTTCAGGCTGGTGGTGGTGATATAATGGTGTGGGGGACATTTTCTTGCCACACTTTGGCAAGAAAATGAAAAAGATGCAGATTTACACCTTAGTATTGTTGCTGACCATGTCCCTTTATATGACCACAGTGTAACATCTACTTCCTGCAGGATAATGTGCCATGTCATAAAGCTGGAATCATCTCAGACTGGTTTTCTTGAACATGATAATGAGTTCACTGGACTCAAATGGCCTCCACAGTCACCAGACTGTGAGACCCAATAGATCCCCTTTGGGATGTGGTGGAACGGGAAACGGGCATCATGGATGTTCCACCAACAAATCTGCAGCTACCGTGAGATGTCGTCATGTCAATATGGATCAAACTCTCTGTTTCAAGTACTTTGGTGAGTCTTTTCCAGAAAGGGTGAGTAGTGTGACTGTGTAGTTGGAGGACACCCTCTGGGCCCCCTATATTTAAAAAATCGAACTTAAAAAAATGTTTTTAAAATTAACAAATGAATGATTTATTTTAATATTTTTTCAACATCTTGACCTTATGGTTTAAAGGTTTCAAAATAAGGTTAAATCATCATAAAGTGTCATAAACATTAACAAAAACTCCATAAAACCATGTCAGATCAAACAGCAAGGATTATAAGGCAATGAAATGTTTTTAAACAATTGACATTTTAAATCACGATTCAACATTTTTTTCCAAACATTCTTCCATTTATAATAGTTTTTACAAAAAATAGTATCAAATTTACACAAATGTAAAACATAACTTTTGAAGCAAATGAAAAATGTAATAAATCCCAGCAGAATGATAAAACAAAAACCACAAAATGTTTCACAGTTATAGCACAACAGAAATCCAGAAATCAATTATCAATTATGATTTGAATCACATTCCTCCCATTTTTGTTTACTCTAGTATTTATAGTATTCTCATTGTTGTCATGGTGCCTCTGGCAGCCTACGCTCCCCTCCCCCTCCTCCTCTCTGCTCTGCTCTGCTCTGCTTATTGGAACCAGCTCTGGATACTCACCTCATCATGCTCCAGCCTTCATAAGGAGATCCAGCCCCAGCATTCATCGCTTCATCACAGTTCGTTACTCCTAATCAGTGCTTATGTCTGGTCGCCAAGTTATGCCTCGTATTTAAGTTCACCTTTGTACTTGCCTTGCCTTGTCGCTCCATTCTCAGGTTTTGTCATCACGAGTGTCCACCTGGTTCAATTCTCCACAAGCTGCTCGATCCATCCTGTTCCAGTCACACCACGCCACGCTCCCGCCTCCCTCCTTCCATTCAAGCCAAGACTCCAGCCCAGAATCTCGTCGGAACCAGAAACCTTTCACCACGCTTTGGATCCAACTACTACGTCATTCAGTATCGGCAAGACTACTGACTTCACAATAACATCCTACGAACTTTTACCACGTCTCTGGAAAAGAAATAAATCTGTTAAGCTACTATGTAGCCTGAGTGTTCCTTCCGGGTTCCAGCGTTTGGCATACAAATTATGACAATTATACTTCCGATACTTAAATGTAACAAAATCTCAAATGTTACACATTTCTTTTTAACTACAATATAAATTAATACACAAATATGACACTTTTATTTCTAAATATTAACAATAGATTTCCACAATCTCACAAATGTACTTCAACGTGTCTTTGACCTTGAAAGCTTGAGGAGGGTGGTGGATCTTTAGACTTTTTTTTTTCTGGTACTGCCAGAACTCCAGATTCTCTTGGGATGATATATTTTTCTAGATTGCTTCTTTTTTTCCATTCATATTTTCTTCCTCCAGTGTTTTTTTTTTTTTTTTTTAGGTTCTCACATGTCCAGGAGTCCACAAAACCACCGGAGCAGTAGCAAAGCTCCAGGAAGCTAATGAAAAAGCTGATAAGACCCCCACAGAAAAGTAGAAGTGGAGAAGATTGTTTTTCCTGTGGGACTGGAGGTAAAACAGTCCACAATCTTTGGGCAGGGCAAGCGTTTACATTCAAAGTGGGCTTTCACCTCAAAGCCGTATAAGTTCCACTGACCCACAATGAAGCCAAGCATAGACGAGAGACATGCCAGAGTTTCAAAGAGTACCAATGAAATCAAGTTCTCCCACGACTGCAGCTCTGTGTGCGAGAACCGTGTGTTACCTGTCAGAGCACAGACGACGTCTGATCTAAAGGGACTAAGATTTTTTTATTGGAAACTAAGTCCACAGGTCAGCATCATACGTCCTTCCTCACAGAGAAAACATGTCCCGACTGCATTAAATAAAATAACCCATGTGTTTTCTAACCTCTTAAGACTTGAGCTGATATTTGAGCTGACACTCTAAACATGTAGTCACAGGCCTCAGTTAAGCAGAATTAACTGCTGTGGTAAGATTCCTAGAATGTGTCGTCCTCGCACGTGGATGCCTACTATTAATCCTTGTGCTATCCTGGGCACTTTAACATTGTAAGTAGAGTCATCTAGACCCACTAGACAGTGGACTGAACCTTCTTTCTTCAATGATTTATGATCCTCACTGGTGTCCATGGATTACATGAAATCTTTCCACCTTTATCCACCTTTGTCATGGTAGGAAGAACACGCCAATAATGTAAGCATGGGGTCATCTAAGATAGCACAAAGGTTAAGGAGTTAATCAACTAAACTTTGTGCTTTGAGTTGTGGGAAGAAACTTTTGTAGAAATGTTGTTTAAAGGTGCATTAAGAGTTTGACAGTTTCATACTGACTAAACATTTTAGTTATGACTCATTAGAGGTACACCATCATTGTTTTGCTCTAACTTTACACAGATGAGCCAAATGAGTTTTGACAATCTGACAGATTGAACTCCAGCCAAAGAAGCATCAGAAACGGTTGGTCTCAGACAGCTTTGAAAAAGAACACAATAACGTATTAAATAAATCTCTCGTTTTCATGGGTTTCATGAACTGGAACCCAAATGTATGTACTAATACTAATACTTGAAATCAGGGAAACGGTGAACCCTGAATCTCTATTCTATGGAGGTTTACATTTTTGAAAGGAATAATGGAAATGATATCAACCTTTACAGCTAAATCTGAAAATCAGTTACTTGAAACAGTGACTTCAGTTTCAGATAAGACTCAGCGGCCCGGAGGGCTGCTCCTTCCGAGAAATCAGTTAATTCAAAGAAAATGGCAGCAGAGAATGGCACGTTTAAATTACACGCCCACATCTGACGCTTCCAATGGAATTGATTTGCATTTAACTGGTAGACGGTGCGCAGTGGTTAGCGCTCTTGCCTCACAGCAAGAAGGCCCCAGGTTCAAGTCCCGGCTGGGGGACATGAAAAACACAACAACAATGGGGGGCCTTTCTGTGTGGAGTTTGCATGTTCTCCCCGTGCATGCGTGGGTTCTCTCCGGGATCTCCGGCTTCCTCCCACTGTCCAAAAACCTGCTTAATGATTAATTGGCAACTCTAAATGTCCATAGGTGTGAGTGTGATAGGGTGTGTGATTGTGGACATTCTACCCTGCGACTGGCGACCTCTCCATAGGCTCCGGCAGCCCCGTGACCCCGAAAGGGAAAACGGAATAGAAAAAAAGAAAGAATGGTAAACGATATTTTTAAATACATAGTATTTTTCTTTTTTTTTACATTTATTTGGAAATCTCTCATCAAGCTGAAATATCTAGATAGTACAGCTCCTTCTTTTCAATTCAGTGATTTTCAAAATAAAGGCAAAGTTAGAAAACTGAATCTGAATAAAACTTAAGCCATAAGTTCCATTTGGAGGAAAAGCAAAAAAAGCCACCAAATTCATCAGCACGCCTTTTCTTCATGAGCCATCGGCTCTCAGATAGAGAATGACAGCACCATCATGGAACTGCAAGAATCATGTCTTTTTGTAAACATTCACAGAATAAACAACAACAAATAAATGGTAAATGGTGTATTATGTACAGAACCTTTCAAATATTGTTGAAAGGTTTACTTCCATAAATCCATTTAATAGAGTAAGCATTCATAGATTCTGGGCCCACTGTTTAATGATTTGAAGTATTCATTTGTTTATTTTTACATAAATTGGGGTTCGGGCTCATAAAATATATCAGAATATATCAAAACATCAGAATACTTAAGAGAATTGTGCCAAAAGTTTGTAGAACACGAATGTTTTAATTTAAGTTTCACTGACTGATTATCTTCTAAACTCAAAGCACCTGCAGAGGTTCCCCACATTTTTAAATTGGTTCAGTTTGGTTCGATGTGGGGAAAATTTCCCACTTGACAACTGGCCAAAAGACCATCATTGATCCCCTCCATATGATGAGTAAGCCCCACAAATTCAACGAAAACTCCAATGGAAGGGCAAAATTTGGCAGGAGAAGTTGCGCCAGCAAGAGAGCGGATCATGGACTTTGGCGAATTATCATTCAATTCAAGAACTTGGTATTCATCTATAAAGAGAGTAATGAGGTGGAGGAACCTCGGTCCTTGAACCTACAATTTGGCTCACATGTTCTGTTTATAATATTTTATTTCCTTTATGGTCGAATCTACAGCTTTAGAGTCGACGTTAGCCTAACGGTTTATTTAGTCAAACTCCTCCTTGGGAGGTACATATACGTAAACCTCTAAACTTTGATTCCTTAGTTATTATTTTCAGATCACACAAAAGGAACATTAAAGACATCAGTGGGTTGTTCAAAAGTTGCTTATGCAACAGCTAGCACGTGTGCCTCAAAACCATGAGTTGATTTGTGACTGACAACTACTGTAAACTGCCTGAACATGTTGGAACGTTTTGCTTCTGGATAAAAAATATGACATAATAAGTCATATCTGACAAAGCAGAGCTGCTTCCCATTTTTTTTACAAAATATGAAAGATTTTACCCAATCACCAAACGTTACTTCACACAGTTTGTTCTTAAAGCTCTTTGTGGGATTTATTCAGCTCCATGTTGGCACATGATTACAGGCTGTGTTGCTTGATTTCACTCAAGTCACAGATTATTGCTCCAGAAACAACTCCAAGAAACTTTCTGTCGTCCCTGAAGCTCCTAAAGCCCTTCAGAGGTTTGCTTTTCCTTTCTTGTCTGTATATGCATTCCCTGGAGGAAATTCCACAAATTTTTGTGAATTGTTTTCAATTTAGAATATGACACTTGAGGGGCAAGTTTAGAAGAAATGATGCAGACATCTCTACTTTTTTAATGGTCATTTGGTTTTAATTACATTTGACAAGAATTTCCTAAACGGAGATGTCTGTCTTGACGCCTCTGTGAGGTAAATAGTCAGGCTGAACCAGTTTTTTCTTCAGTCTGCATAGGTAGCAGCTCGTAGGCAGACACTCTACAGAACTCCTCCTGGACTGATTTTCCACATGGTCTTCCTTGTTTCCATTTTTGATCATTTTTATTGCTGTTGTTCACCGTTATTGTTTTGTTTTTGACTATAGGTGTGACAGAGTGAACTCTTGACCTGCAGGAGGTTCATAAAGAGGCACTTTTAGTGTCTTCTTCGTTCATTCTGAGGAGTACAGGTTCTGATTGTCTCTGAGTTGTGCCGGACAGAGCTGCAGTCATGGGAGAATGGGGATTTCTCGGCTCGCTTTTTGACACTCTTTCAACCCACTCGCCCATGCTAGGTCGGTTCTGGCTTTTTCTCATGCTCGTTTTCCGGATCCTGATCCTCGGAACCGTTGCCACTGACATGTTTGAAGATGAACAACAGGAATTTACCTGCAACACCGCCCAGCCGGGCTGCAAACAGGTGTGCTACGACATGGCCTTCCCAATCTCCCAGTACCGGTTCTGGGTGTTTCATATCGTTCTCATCGCTACTCCATCCCTGCTTTTTCTCCTGTACGCAACTCATCATCACAGCAAAAGGGCCAACCACTCCAACTCTTGCCAACACAGCAGTAAGAACTTCAGAGAGGAGAAGCGTTTCAAGAGGTTCTACATTATTAACCTGCTTTTCCGTATCGGTGCAGAAGTGGGTTTCATTGTGGGTCAGTGGAAGCTATACGGCTTTGAGGTGAAAGCCCACTTTGAATGTGAGCGCTTCCCCTGCCCAAAGATCGTGGACTGTTTCACCTCCCGTCCTGCAGAGAAAACAATCTTCCTCCACTTCTACTTCTTTGTTGGGGTCCTATCAGCATTCATCAGCTTCTTGGAGCTCTGCTACTGCACCGTCAAATGGTTTTGTTATACTCAGAGGAGGTCCACTTCCCTGGACTCCTGCACTTGTGAGAAGATCCTTAATTGTAGCCAAGAGGACCACGAGGAGGAGAAAGACACAAAGAAGACTTTTGTGAGAGCCAAGAGGGGATCAGTGAGAGGCAGCAACAACAGCATCAGAAGCAGTTTCCGAAAGCAGAAGAACTGCAGACAGGAAAGCAACAAAGCCCACATCGTTTGACAATCGGACCAAAGGAAAGATACATTTTTAAAAAATGTATTTATAAAGAATGGCGGAGTGAGAAATCCATCCTTTTTATGATTCTGCTGTGCAAGTCCTGACATTTTTTCTACTTTTTTAAAAATTAAAAGCAGGAGTGACCCTAAGGTTGGATCGACTAGAGAAACATTCAGAAAGACCTTTACTTCATGAAAAAATGTCCTTTTCTCAGAAAAATTCTCATCAAGAGAGTTTTTAATAGCAAAATAATATATCAAATTCCTCATAATGACTAGAATTTATTTCTTGAAATAAGAATCCTTGATAAGACCATTTATCTTATCCTATTGACAGATTTCTTTTTTAGGACATAACTTTTTTTTTCTTTTGTGTGTCTTGCACATAAATTGACTGCATGATAAAATCCTCTGCAAAAATTTTTGATGCAATATAATCTGAACTCTGGTTAAAACCAGAAACTTAACAAACAACATTTCTAGTAACTAAACGACTGATGAAAACCAATCAAAACCCTCCTTTGATGCAAAACAGTCAAATCCTGTGAGAAGTGCCTGTAAAGATGTCAGAAACATGTATTATTTTTAAAAATAGATTACTTTAATAATCCCATAGCACAATTGTAATTATTGTCTTGAACTTTTTACAATAGACAAGGAGAGCCTTGAACTGGAAACTTGCTTTAACTTTTATTTGCATGAAGCAGTTTTGCTTTTGCTGGTTATTTTCTTTTGAACCAGTATTACTAGTTTCTTAATTTAACTGACAAAGGACTGGAACTCACTCTTTTGTCAGTTGAGAATTACAGGAATTTGTTTGGGACAGTCGTGACATTTAGTGTTTCCATGTGGGGATCTTTTGTAGCAGGGGTCGCCCTGTTTGGTCTGTTGCTGCAGGGCTCACCCTTTTTGGGGCACTCCAGCCTTACATTCTGGGGAGGGGACCCTGTTGCTGTCCCAAATCTCTCTTTTAGAATTACACTCATGTTTTTGTTTGCATTGCGTGTGGGAGATCATAAAGTGTTTGTGTCAATGGGGGGGAGGAGGGGGACAAAGGTGAAGGCTGGTTTTAATGGATTTTTTCAAACTATTTAAATATAGATTGATTAATTGAACTGACAAAAACTAAGCCTTTAGGAAAAAAAGAAACTTTAAGGATTCAGTTTTTTTTAAACCAATTGTAATGAAAACAAAGTCACATTTCAATTTGCATTTGCTTCTTTTAACATTTTTTTTGTAAATAAATTCTTTGTAAACATAATTTCCTGTGACTTCAAACAGTGGAAAAAATGACATGAATATATATGTGAAATGATGACTTGTTTACATCAGTATTTCTGGGAATGTTCCCAGATGTGGCCAAACTTACTGGAAAGCTAAGGCATTTCAAGCCAACAGGAGCTTGTTTGAATCTGTCTGAACCAGCCCTGTTACATAATGAACAAAAATCCTTTAACTGAGCTCTGCACAAATATGTTTTGATTAATTATCTATTTTTCAGGATGTTTGTTTGTTTGTTAACGCTTCGTGTTGTTAAAAATGTAGTTAAAAACCCAAGAAAAATTTATTTTTATTTATTTAGAGTCAAGATGGATTTTTAAAATTTAATTCCAAAAGGTGTTTTTGGGCTTTTTGTCTTCATGAGTGTATTAGGATTCTGTTTTATCAGTTATCTCTTTATCAACACTGAATAGAATTCACCATAGGGCACTTTGGTTTTGTATGAACTTTCAAATCTGTGTTTTGCTTTTTTAAACAGTTGTGATGTATGTATACACAAAGCAATATTGGTGCAAATAAAGTTTTTTTTTTACTTTTTATGTCACTTTGTATGTTTAAAATCAGCCTCACCCTGTGGAAGATAATCAGGAAAAAAAAAGGTAAAACAGGATGTTTTCATCAATGTGAAAATTGTATTTTGATTAGAATTTTTGGGAAAAAGTCACAATTCAAAGGTTGCTGTCAAAACTCTGACAAGGCACATTTTGATGACAATTTTTTTTAATGTTTTAGTATTTGAATGACAAATATGTCGCTTCAATTCACAAAACAAAGTTCCAAAAATTTCCAGAATCGATATATGAATGATTCTCGATGTAGCACTTTTTAAAGTGTGTCAGGGCGCCAAAGTGCTTTACAATAAAAAGGGAAACCAACTTTTTTTTTTTATTGAGCAATTTCAGGAAGAAATAAAAGCATTAAATCAGTTAAAAATAATAAATAGAAGGCGTAATTATTAGAAAAGAACAATTGAAAAGAGAAATTTGGAATTTCAAGAAGTAAAAAAGAAAGGGTTCCAAAGATTTTTTGGAACCCAGGGGTGTGCAACATGAAGTGACTTCTAAGTTTATAGTCAGAATCATATAAAAAAAAATTAATTTTTGGTTCTAAAAAATGCCATTTCTGTCGTAAACACGGCTTGGGAAAGCTTTGTTGTAATGTTAAATAAACGATATGCCCTACTATGAAAAAGCTGACAAATTATAACTGTTTTTTAAAAAAGAAAGCAGTAAAAGAAATCTAAAATGTGACGTTTCCATCAAAATGTGGATTTGTTTTGCGGAGTGTACTTCCTCTTTTCAACAGCAGGTGGCAGCAGCGCAACAGTAAAGCCCCTTTGGTTATTTTAAACCCTTCATTTTCAGTGAGATGACTTAATTTGCAGCCACATTGTTCACAGTCACATCCTTACGGCACTCATCACCTTCTTTTGTAGATAAATGGGACACTTCGTTAGTCAGCAGCACATCCCACCGCTCAGCCTCAGAATAAACGAAGCCTCATTTAGCTGCTCCACCTTGGTGCCATTCATTCTGACCCCAAATTTCCAGCCTTTTCTGCAGTGTTTGCATTCAGATGAAGAACCTCAGAGGACTTCATAGGACAGTCACAGATCCGAGTGGATGATCTGAACACACAGTCATCTAAATGCTCTCCAAAGGAGCTTATTTTTAACTCCTGGAAGCAGAAGCACACTCATGCTCACACTCACAACCCTCCTGTGGTTCCCTGAACGCATCATATATGCAGATTGCAAAGCAGGGCGAACTCTTTGATGTGCACAGAACAGAATTCTAGATGTGTTTTATATAACCACTCCAAAGGAAAGGAAGGAAGAGTCAAAGAGGATTACTGTCAAAACTTCCCCGGTTTCCTTTTGTCTGCCCGCGTTTCTACCTCTTCACGGCTGCCTTGTCAAACTGGAAGCCTGCCTGTTTCTCCCTCCTCTCTGATACCCCCTCTTTCCTTTGCTTCGGCTCCCCTGAATCCGGCGAGGCCTTGCTTTGCCGTCTGCAGGAAAATGTAGGTCATCTGTTTCTGCAGCTCCCTTCACTTCAACAGGAGGAAGGAGACAGGAGCGATAACATCTTTCTCTGCATTTGTTTCTCCTTTACCCTCCCTCCCCCACCTCCCTTGTTTGGATGAGACACTTCAGGGGCTCCCAAAGCTTTACCTGTGTCCCCTGTGAGATGTTTTTTTTTTTTTTGGGGGGGGGGGTTCTGTGCATGCCTCGATGAGTGACAGCTCTCTGAGCATCATGAGTCCTGCTCGTTCGTACTCATTCATGTCTTTACTAAAGAGGGAAAACAGGAAAACTCTATTGTTAGAAAATTAAAAAAATAGACTGCCGCTGGCATTTTATGTACAATATTGTGGATTCATGCCTCTTAAAGATCCATTCCAATCATCCTCGATCTATTTTTACAGCATTCACAGCCACTATGTACGTTTTGCACATTTTCCACATATGAAATTCTGCTCTTGGTTCATTTGTAAGTCATACGTGTTTCTTGGGTTCGGCAGATGTCCGTCCAGGGTTTCAGCTGATGGGTTTTTACATGAATGTGGTTTCGAGCTGTTCAAAATATTTTGGTCTTTTGAGAATTATGCAGCTTATGTGTGTTCCACGCAGTTGATGCACAATCATTACATAAATCTTCTGCAATTGTGCATGATTTTTTCTCTCACATGGACTATCAATGTGTAACTTTTATATTGCATATATGACGCACACATCAGGTGAAATTTTTGTAATTGATAAATAAATCCCTAATGCAAAGCAGCAGTGCACACGGTTCAAGATCTACATTGATTTACGTGTTTTTTTGCGTCGTTTATTCGTACTTCTTCCGTGGTTCTAACGTGGTTCATTTGTGATACATCTGGGAAAATTTCAAGTAAAGACCACAACTTTTCTCACTTTTTCCTCATATTTATTCACAAATGACCAATGTGTGCAAAACGTACGTAGTGGCTGTGTGACACAGCCTTTTAATATGATTATGCTGTTTTTAGTAAAAAAACAGTCGTTTTCCAGCACATAGTTTCTGCAAAGCACTCTCTGTTTACTCTCTCCTGCTAGCTTACAGCCCTCAACACCCCCACCTTAACATTGACAGTACAACAATAATGGCGACAGAATAAAAATAATTTTCATTTGAATAAAATCTACCAATGAAGATGAGACAAAATTGTGCGAAATTTAAGATTTCTTCTCAAAAATATTGTCTAAGAAATGTAATTTCATGTTTATTGTTAAAGGAATGCAAACAGTGATTATGATAAAAGCTCAAAAGACGGAATTTGCATCTGAAACCAAATGATACCAAAAAGGTTTTAATTCTTGTGTTTTTTTCAGATGTTGTGGCTGCAGAACATCCCCACCTCTGCAGCTTCAGACGTTTCGGGTCATTGTTCGTCTGTGCTGTGAAGTGACATTCATTCAACTCACATCATTTAGCTGAATCAGGCTTTTGTCTTCAGTTGCAGCTTTAACAAACGCTAATGACCCAGTTCCGCTGGAAACCGTCCATGCACACGTCACCCCCCACCCCCACCCCCACCCGCCCATGCAGATGATGGTTTGGCTTATTTTGGTCCTCCTGGTGAAATTTCTTTCATTTAAACCACAGAAAGTTTCTGTTTCACCCCTCCCTGGATCTCCAGAAAACGGGTTTTTAATCTGGGAAGCTTCTGCTAAGATGCAAATGGAATTAAGTCCAGGAAACCCTGTTATGAAACTGTAACTGCAGGACCTTTTTTGATCCGGCGTGGATCACACAGCCGTGTGACCTCTGCCTCGTCACGCGGCCGGTCACCATGCTGATGGCTCACATCTCCCCTTCTCGGCCAGAACAGCTGCGTTTAAGGCGTCACGCGAGCGTTCGGGTCAGTGCTCATCACACCTCCTCCTCCTCCTCATCCATCCATCTGCACCCTCCTCCCCCACCTCCTTCCCTTGTTTCCCTCTGTCACGTGGTGCACAGAAATGTCCTCTGTTGTCCCCTCATTTCTTCCTCCACGTGGCGTCCGCTCCACTTCCTGTTTTCTCACCCTAGGGGGGGGATTTAAGGCATCACTTGAGTGCTGCACTGTCATCCAAATTCACTCCCTCCCCCTCCCCCCTTGCTCCCAAATTCTGCATGGAAATATTGTGCAAAAGCCTTTGGGCTCAAGGCCCGGAGCCATGCTGCACATGGTGGCTGGGGGAGTGGATGACCCCCCCCCCCATGACACAATGGCTTTGCAGGATGAAGATGATGCTCGTTGGCTGCTCTCCTCTCTCCAGTGCAATGTCTTTGACGGCGGTATAGACAGTTGTTTGGGTTCATTTCCTCCATCAAAGGAGGAAATGTCTTCCTTACTCAGATTGTTTACCAAGAAGCAATATCACCACAATTTTATCTTGGAAACTTATAAATTTCATTTTGAAAATCATAAGTACTTTACATGTACAATATACACAATCCTTCATGGACTTGCACCTGCTCCATTAAGGGATTAAATTGCGTTATAATCGACACCCAGTAGGTGTGTGGCCAGATGTGTGCTACAGGCGTACCGAATTTGGATCTGTTAAGGGCTGCAACATCTGGAACAGTGAACCACTTACTTTAAAACAGTCTCCAGCTTTTCATACATGCAAAATTTTTTTTAAAATTTAGCTACAAACCAAACAACACGCTTGAAGAGGCCGTGTCCCTATACGTTGGATGAACCTACATTTATAAATAGTAAATAGTGTTCAATAGATGGCTTCATTGTTATGGATAATTTATCAATTTTCTTGATAAAATATGTAGATTACCCTTTCTAGCTTTCAAACTCCTCCTGCTTTTTGTGTTTTTTATCATTTTTACCGTCAATCTTTTTGGTTTTTTGCTGTTGGCAAACCTCCACCTTGCCCAGCTTTGCAGATATAAAACTAACGTTCATTAATGTGCATTTCCCTGTTCAAATAAATATGAAATAAATAAATATTCTCATCCATGTGACTGAAAGATTTTCCAGCAAAAATGTAAAATAAAATAGAATCGGGGAAGATGATGAGCAATGAAACGTGGAGACAAAATTAGGTGCACTCTCCTCGGTTTCTGTTGTTTTGGATGTCCTTGTGGTCCTCATGGGAGATGATTGTGTTTGTGTGCGCTGGAGTGGAGATGGTGTTGCGTCCTTGTGACTCGGAACCTGTGTGTGCGTTTTTTTTTTCTTTTTTGGTGCGTGCAGAGCTCAGCTGTCCACTGTGGTGTGCTCAGCAGTCGTGCTCGGCTGCACACTAACTCGATGTGACAGGGCAGAAATACCAGTACCGACCGCGCTCTTGCCCACCCACCGTCAAACATCTCCACCCGCCACATCCACACCCCCCTCATCCCTTGTGTCTACCACTCCATCACGCCCACACCCCATTGGCTGTCTCCTTCCGTCACTCCATGTCTTCTGCTCGGAGACAGAACCATGAGTCCTCCATGTTCTTCCTTCCCCTTCATTTCACCATCATCCATAAAAACATTTCCTCCTCATTCTTTCCTGCCTGCAAGCAGCATCATGTTGAAACTTCCTGCAATATCAAAGGCTGATGTTATATAAAAGGGGACACGTTACGCAATATCCCATTACACAACGCCAAATTTTTATACATTTATCCGCCCGCCTTATTGAGTTCTTGTTCTCCACTTTTCCGTCTCTCCCTGCCTTAAATCTATTCCTCTTGCTTGGTTTGCTTCTGAAACGGTGAGGCGGGATGACAGTCGCGGTGGGAGACATGTCATTTGACATTTGCAGTTGTCACAGTTTGAACCCTGACCTCTGTTTCCGTGCGCTTGGCGGACTCAAGCTGTTAGGACAAGGAGAAATTTAAATACCATACCATCTTCTCATCTTAACATCCTGGTGTTGAGCAGACTTTCCTTTTTTTTTTCTTTTAACCTGCAGCTACCGCAGCCAGAGAGAGCTGATTTATCATGCAGCACCTTGCTTCATATTTAGACCATTACACTTTTTCACGCCTGGATGCTGCGGGATAAAAGGCCAATCTTTGGTCACTGAGCAGCTCCTCTCCTTGTGTTTTTTGTGCCTTAAGCAAAAGACAAATTTGAGCTCACTTGTTGAGCAGGAAGAGGAGCTTTTGAAATACAACATACGCATTTAAGACACAAATAGAACACAATCAGTGACTGCTACAGGATCTAAATGGCTACAATTTTTAGCTTTTGCTTCTCTAGTTTTCTAGGAAAGAATGAAATTTCTTAACATTATAAAAAATCCTTTATTCAACCTAAAAAGGTTCATTAGGACTAAACTAAATCAACTAGAAAATGTCATGTTTTCCCATAACTAGTATAGAAAATGGAAAAAAAGAAGCTATAAACATGGTCTATACAATTGAAAGCAGTGGACTGCTATATTACTAAAATGTTAACAATAATTATAAAAATGAAACCTGCAAAATGCTTTTTTCCCCTCAAAAAAGTCAATATTTGGTCAATATTTGATTCAAAGTGGAAATTTAAATGAAAGTGACAACCCATAGCAACCATAATGTTTTTTGCAAGTCTTGGGCTTATTAATATATTTACCAACTTTCAAGGCAAAACATGAAAACAAATGTTCATATTTCCATTGCAACCAGTGTTTACATTTGTCACAATGTCATTATCCCAATTCATCTTTCTGACTGCTCCTTAGATCTACAATGTCACCCCCACCAAGAATAACGAACAACAACCCCCGCCTGTCAGAAGTCAGAGCTCCGTCTCCCTCACTGGTCACCGTCTCCAGAGTACTAAATGCACTTCATCTCCCAGCAACCCCAACGCACAGTTCCTGGATGCCACACACCTGACTCTCGTTTGCAATCACTCACAGTACACATAAGCACCGTACTGAGCCTCATTCAGTGCAAAGTATTATTTCTGCCTCTTTGCCTGTATTGCAGAGCGGTTTATCTGATTTAGCTTTGTGGACTTTTAGCTGAGCTAATAAACCTGCTGCAATTGGAACCATCCTTCAGCCCCGTCTTGTGATGCTGCCACATCCTCAAATAAATGATGACATCACAACGGGAGACACCATCAAAAATATCAATGGGGCCAAAATCTCTTGTGGGGCTCAGAGATTTTTTTTTTAAATCAATTCATCAAACCAAACACACATGTTGGGGATATCAAAAGGAAGTTTATAGTTATTATGGGATGGCTACATGACCTATCAAATCAAATCAACCTTTATTTATATAGCACTTTTTCAACAACATATGTCACTCAAGTGCATTGCATAAAATACAATACAATTTAAAAAACAAACACACACCTACACACACACATCAATAAATAAATAAATAAATAAATAAATGATAAAATGATAGAATGTAGAGACCAGGCTTTGTCCTGAAATGGGGAAACGATATTTTGGGGACATGTCCACATCAGTGACCCCCCAACCCAAGTTCACTGAGAACACTACCACAGAACCCCCCAGATCCGATCAAAAGAGTCAGACCCAGGAGATCCCATTGCAGCGACCCCGCTTACTGACAAGGGTCAGTCACCGATATGGAGGATCCCTCAGAGGAAAACACTGGAGTGTAATAAAATGTAAAAGGAATAAACTTAAAATATATATAAAACATAAACAAAAAACAAATAATTACATAAACCTTAATAGGCATATGAAATGGTAAGAGCGACTTAAAAACTAATAGAATAAATAAATAAATGTATTTACATACACATATAAAACTAGTTAAAAGAAAAAAAAATTAAAATATCAAAAAAAATCCTAAAATTCCACTAAAAGCTAAATTAAAAAGGTAGGTCTTAAGCCTACCTTTAAAAACATGACCTCTGGCTTAGTGGCTATATTGTGGCAAAGTGTGAAATTTGGAGATTGACACATTTTCACACAATATTCGGGGGAAAAAACTTTTATTTGAGCAATCTTATAAAATTGTAAGTCCTTGGGAAGATTCTCCCATATACAATTTTAAACTTTCTCCTAGGGATTTCTATCTATTGTCTCCTTGAGCATCATTGGGAAGCTATTTGGTAAAAAATGTTGGTATTAGAAGTTTGTAGATTTTGAACAGTGTTGGCATGTGACGAGCTCTAGAAAATTGGCATTCCCCTGTTGCTCGAACATTTTTTTACCTAATACTGTGAAAACTGTGTGTAGCTATGTGTAAACATAATAAGACAATGGGCGTGGCAAACAAAAAACCTCAGTTGCCATGGAAATTCAATCTTCAAATTCAAATCTTCTAAAATATTATATAGACCTGTTCATCACCCCCAGGCGACCAAATAATTAAATGTTTGCTATGGAGATAAAACCTTCTGGATTGAGCCGTAGGCCTTTTTTTATTTTAGGGATCAAATGTATTACTCTTGGAAAAAGTTTTTGTTTTCTTTTACTTTGATGAACAATCACAGAGTCTAAAACTGTTTATGTGACATACCTCAACATTTCAAAGCTTTCTGAACCAAAGTATTTTAAAAAGACGTAAATATTAAAAGTTTTAACCAAGACCACTTTTTCGTGAAGCTGTATTTACAATTTTTGAGCTTATCGTCTCCCTTTTTAGATGTCTGGGATAGTGCTGAGACCAATGACACGACATCTTGTTTTTCACCCAAGATCCAAAAAGATGAGAAAAAAAATGTTTTTTCTTCTAAGCAAATAGGATTTAAAAAGACAGTGGTTATGATCCAGCTTTCAGACTGAACCGAGCAGCTTCCCATCAGGCAGCATGAGAAAAAAAAGGGTATTATGAAGTGTGCAGAGTCTACTCTCAGGGACTCCCAGATTAAAAATACACAGCTGAAAATGAGCATAATGTGTCTTTCAAATTGCCACTGAAGGGCCGTCTTGCTACTTTGGCCTTTTGTACACGGAAACCGTTATTAAGACTGAGTACCTGATAATATTTTCTTCTTGCTTTACTGTTCTTCTCACCTCCGTTTCCTGTCTGTTTGCCTCCCTTTTTACATGTTGTGTGTTTTTGTATCCTCAAGGAGACAGCTGCATGCAGAAGCATCGTGGATCACTGAGCTTTAAGTCCCCCCATCTCTAAAAATTGCTCCATTTTTAAAAGATCCCTCAGTGGGACACGATTCTTGATCCGGATCTATTTTCTTTTATATGCATTGGAGCTCATGAATTGCATTTTGATCCAGAATGGATGAATTTTTTTAAAAATTCATTCTTGTCACATAGTTTCCTTTTTGCAGATGATTAAAAATGTCAGTTGTTCATCTCCATGGACCACAACTCCTTTTATGACAGAAATACTTAAAAAGCGGATCCACACAGAGGTGCTTGACACCATGGTTAATCTAAAGTAGTTCCACAATGGTCCCAGAGGCATCCAGTCCAGAGGAGGCGCAGTGGGGAGCATGTTGGAAACTCCATCTTGGTTTTCTTCCAGTCCAGTGGGCATGAAGCAGATCTCGGAAGCACCAAGGGTTTCCCTTTTCCCCAGCATGCTCTCCTCGCCGGCTACTAGTTAGAGGAGAGGCTTAACTGGACCCATAATAGATGAGGGCAGGAGTAACAAGCGTAAATCAGGATTAACGGGAGTCACAAAGAGGCACCATGGGAAAAGAGATGATGCGGACAGAGAAGGAAGAGAGTGTGAAGTGCTTCTATAAAAAAAAAAAACAGCAAATATCCTAGAGTTGCCTCCACCCCCCACCCACCTCTGCTCCACCGCATCTGATTCATCTGTCACACATTCCACACTCAGATGTGCAGCCCTGTGATAGATGTTTATGAGCTAATGTCAATTTTCTTCAGCAAATGTACTGTCAGTAGATGATAAATGCTCTCAATATCACTGTTTATTCATCTCATATCTTCCCTGCAAAGCAGCCACGGCAGCTGCTCACAGCCACCAATAGGTGTCATCATTGCCCAGCTTGTTCTCAGGTCACAGAGGCCTCTGATGTCAGAGACACAGCATGCATGCATGTCTTCACAGATGCAAAAATGCTGGTTCAATGCTTGCAGTGACAGACTCACTAAATGAGTTGAGCAGATTCTGAGCTTGTTGGAAACCACACTGCCGCTGAAATTGAAGGACGCCGTCTGCACCATCCCATCTCCATCCTCAATGCGTGCACGCTCATGGGTCTCCACTTGTCCTTGTGCTGCACGTGTAAGCGGCCGAGATCAATGCGGAAGGCCCCTGCCCTTTTCCCGGGACCGCCTGAGAAATGTGATGTGACATGTCAGATGAGTAAGATGAAGTGAGGGGGGAGGTGCAGATGGAGGAAGGAAAGGTGAGGCTATTGAAGGTAGATAAACACACATCTGGGGGTTGCTTAAAGGGTTAAAATGCGGGAAGGCTTTCCTTCAGAAGGTTTTTTGCGTGTTTTCTACGTTTTAGTGAAACGAGAACTGTGCCAATTTTTCAATAGTGCTCCATTTCCACAGGTTTGCATCCCGATCCGTATGTTTTGACCAAATTTCAGCGCTGGATTCTGAGCTTAATGTGAAAAACGCTCCCTTAAGATGACCAGTGTTTGCCTTGTGTTAACAGCATCTTCAGAACCATTAGGCTTGTGATCATAAAGACCTTATTAGTCATCTCCTCAGTTTCCCATTTCAGGCCATGAAAGCTTTACTGCTTAATTGATTCAATTAATTTCAGGTGATTTGTGTTCCTAAGGCGTGTGTGGGGCCTAAAGGGATTAAAAGCCTGTATTAGTGGATGTGCAGAGAGATTTAAATGACACTAAGAGGACAAAACTTGTCCATAGCTTTAAAAAAAACAAACAAACAGTCATTTAGATGCTTTCTGGTGAGTAACAGCTAATTTATTTCTTGCCAAACTGAGATCTGATGGAGAACCTCTGGGTTCTTCCTCCTTAGAGGCTTCAGGGCAGAAAAGCTGATAGAAAATGTTATTTGGTGCACAGAAACGCACCGTCATCTGTCTGAAGACAAGTCTCTTTTCCACTGTTTACCGTCCCTGTTTACATTCTACAATGGCTGTGGTTCTGTGAGTTTCATCATAGCCGGTACTAATCGTGTCTCCAGAGCACGTGAAGTCATGGTCCGCTCGCCCTCTTTGCTCCACAGAGGAGCAGTTCGAGTCCAACTCTTGCTCCAGGATCTCGGATGCAGCGGGCAGTGGAAGCCTCCAGATGAGTCAAAAGGGAACAGACTACAAACCTCGAAGGAAACGCTTCAAGTGCTCAGAGCTCTGCTAAATGACATAAGGAAGCTGACTTGACATGTACAAGAGGACATGTGAGACTTAATGTAAAGGAAGCAGGGTTTAAGACGTACACATGTATGCAATCTGGCTGAGGCTTGTCAGGAGGCTGGGATGTGGATTTCCTGTTTGTAAAATGTTTGCATGTTTGGTGATTAATGGCGCTGCGTGCATCAGTGCATGCCAGGGCGTGTGTGAGTTGTCCCCTCCTCTTTGAGTGTGTCCCAGATGTGTGATCACTGAGTGTAAATGGTGTCAGTGAGGCTGTGCATCTCGAGCTACGTTCACACCGCCTTCGCCAACGTTTGTTCAAGTGACCGCCTCAGATGAAAATTCTAAGTATAAATGTGCGCCTTCGGCTTCCGCATTCAAACTATTTGCGTTCGCGGTTTGCTACGCAAGTTTCTACGTCTATTTGTGGGCTCTATATACAAAACAAATAGCCATTGAACTTGGGTTAAAAGATAAACCAAGTTGAACTTTGACCAATCAGGGACTCTGATTTGGTCAGACTCCCTTCTCATTCACAGATGTGCTAACCATTCGAACATTGATCGTGAAGGAAAAATTAATAATTGCGGTTTAATTATACGACACCAAGTCTTTCATATTCCGGAACAGAGCTGTGAATGAAAAAAAGCCTGGAGCTAGAGTTGCGAGATTTTCACCGCTACGACATTTCCCCCTCTTCCAACTGTAGGTATATGCGCTAGTATTGGGTAGCTACAGTCCAGTATGAACACCCAATGTTAAAGGCCTGTTCTAAAACCCCTGTTCAGCCCGTTCCTGAACACGCATTTCATGTCCAGTGTATAAGCCAAGTTTAAATGTTGCTTATGCGTATAACCTTAGCTTATACGACCTTGGACAACGTCCATTCCAGCGACCACTTCCAACATAAAGTAAATGTAAATGTGCATTTTGGGGTTCCACGTTCAAAACTAGCTACGAACGTTATTGAACGCGCATTGGTTGAACTTTGACTAAGGCTACGGTCACATACCACAAAATGCCACCACGCAGTGACCATTGTGAAAGTTTTTCAGCATATTCACTAGGTGTCCATGCGGTGGCATTTGTAATTGGGAGGCAGCTGTCGCATTCTTCAATGCTGCGGCACCCGGATGAATTTTTTTGACACCCACCGGTGGCACATGTCCTGGTTGCACCGTGGCAGTCCAGTGACAAGCGGGTCCGAGGGTCTCCAAGGTCCCAAAATCTGTCTGATGAACCACTTTCAGACTGCCTTTAAATTCAATTGATCACAGAGGAGAAATAAATAATTAGGGTTTGTGCCGGAGTTCTGAATTACATGAAACCTTTCATGTATCAGAGTGTAGCTGTCACTGAAAAAGATTTTGGGGGGGGGGGGGGGGTTTGCACCGCTTTGACATTTCACACCAGCCATAGGTGGCAAACATGCACTAATAAATAATAGAAAAAGAAGAAGCCCCTCCCTGTGTGTCCAGTGTGAACACCATGCCCCAGTGTGTCCGTAGCTCCAGACGAAGGAAAAACAAGTGAGTTATTAGGTTTCTGCAAACATTATCTTAAACTTTTTGTTCTGCTTTACATGTTTCGTTCCCACTGTTTCCTTGTTTTCCTGCCACACCCGGGTGCACTCTGACACCCAGGCCCCTGCTTGGCGTGGCAGAGGCCTGGCCCCGAGCCCTCGCCATCCTAGACCTCCGCCGTCTGACTCTGACCTGCCGTGTTTTACAAGGCTGCAGTGCAGCGAGGGAACCTCTGAGGAAAAGGGCTGCGTTCACCAGCGACAGGAAACGAAGCAAAAGCTGGAATGGAGAAGGGGAGTGTGTGTATGTGTGTGGGTGGTTGGGGGGGGGGGGATCAGGAAGCAGTATTTCATGGGATGGAACTCCACCATAAAAAGTTTGACATTAAGCGGTATGTGGCTTCCAAGCCAGTTTCTGCGCATGTTGTTCGCCCTGAAATGGAAAATGTTTGATCAAACAAGTCTGGATCTTTTCCACCTGGCTGAAGTGGATTAATCTGCTCTTATTGACATGCTTGGATGAGCTTAATCTCCTTTCTCCTTCACCCTTCACCTCCTCCTCCTCCCTCCCAGCATTAAATCTCACGCATCTCAAGATCTTCTGCTCCTCTCCAAGTCTGTTCTATTCCCAAATGGGTTGACCTTCACTATTTCTCTGCTCTTGCACAGCCGTAAGTCTGCTCTGCTACCTTAATCTATGCCTGAAGACAGCCGTGCACGCACGTTGGGGAAGAAAAACTTGGTATGACCACAGACATGTTTGAGCGCGCACACACATCTGTGTCGTTCCAGGGAGATTTGAGTCCATTAAATGAGAGCGGCCTGGTCCAGTCTCTCAGATCGCTGCCGTTCCCCCCTCTTTGTTCCCCAAATCAGGAACAGCTGTGCTCCTACGCAGTTGTAAGTCACTCACTCAGTGGAAATTTAAAAGCCATTAACCGAGCCCCTCATTGCTTGTCCAACCCCTTTCTGTGTACGAGTGTGTGCGTTTCCCCTGCATTCACTGTGAACATTCAAGACAGCTTTTTTTAAGTAGTGAAACATGTTGTGCAAAGCGACAACTCGTCTGCCGTACCTTGAACGTCTCACCATGTTTCGATTAGGAAGGGAGGGGGCGGTCACACGAGGTCATGTTGCCTTTGAGTGTGGGACAACAAAAACACGGCCCTGCTGAAATAGCTCCATGCTTGTCCACTTTCTTGGCTTAGCCAGCGAATTACAGCGCCAGGAAAGAACAACAAGCCCGGAGCCTTTCATGAGGCGAGGCCTCCGAGCTCGCCGTGTGGACGCAGGCGCAGCTGTGAGCTCCGTCCCCAGCAGCAAACAGATGTTTGAGGACAGTACGCCACAGCGGCAAGGGAGGGAGGAGACAAAGGAAGGAGACGAACATGAAAAGGAGACACTCAGATGTCAAGAGTCAAATAAATCGCTGGTTCTTTTTGCTGTTTTTCTTTTGTCTCCTCCTCCTCCTCCCTATCTCCTGTGGAGATCTCTCATTTCCTGCAGGCCAAATGTTGATTTCATACTCGAGCTCGGGGCTTAGAGTCTATGGGATGGGATGGGTGGGGGTAAACACGAGGAGGCAAAAGCGAGAGGGCATTTGGGCTCGGGCCAAAAACAACCTTTGACTTAACCACTCCGTGCTGAGTGGTTGAAAATGTGAGCAAATAAGTGCCGTGGAAACCACCAGAGAAGCTGCACTCCACTTTCAGCAGATGTCCCATGAGCACAGAGTGGTTCTTATTTGAGTCTGGTTTATTTTTAATCTACCAGAGGCTGTTATCATCGAAGCGGGGTGTACCAAACTGTGCCAGGACCAAACCAACATCTGACTGACGGCTGCTGTCCCCAGCTCAGGCCACATCTGTCCGTGCAGCTGATCGATGAGATGTTTAGAATCAATCCTGGTTCTTTTCTTTACATTGACTAGATTTGAGGGAAAATGAATTGGGACTGGAATCAGACTGATCAGTCAGAACAAAGTAAAAACTTTTTTATGCTAGAAACTTTAGCGAAATCCTTTCTGCAGCATTTTAATCCTCTATTCAAACACGTTTGCAGACTCATGCATGGAATAAACATGCATCCCTACCCAGGTACTTTCTGCACTCATGTATTTGTTTGCACTAAGTGTTTAAGAAAGAAGCAAGTTGCAAGCTAACGTTAGCATGCCCATCAGAGCCTTGCAGTGATTAAACTTGAAAGACCCACTGCTACGAAAATTTTGTTTTCGAAGTCTTTGCGTGTTCTTGTGGCATTTTTCTGATGATGGAGGGCTTGTATCGGGAAAATTGTGCTCAAAATTACATTTCTGAGAATTTTTTTAATTCAAATTGTTGTAAAGCAGAAGTAAATGGAAAAAGACGGTTTCAAAAAGAGCTTATTAGTGAAGCAGAAACTAAACAGAGAGCTCTCAGCAATGGGGAAGGTAATCAGGGGTGGGGTTGCTCTTCCCAACAGCCCCGCCCACAACTAAGAGGTGAAGTTCGGATGAACTACTGCCGCTCTAGAGAAACGATGCCTTCGAAAATTATTATTGTTATTAATATGATTAAATTATTTTATTTAGGCTAAAAACCACTGGGAACGCTTTAATAATAGATCAAAAGATTATCAGAGTGGGTCTACAGTATTATCCAATAATTATCTAATTCAAAAGCCTAAAATAACAGAACTTTAAATTAATGGTTACATTTAGAATTTTAATGCTAAATGCATCTATGTAACTCAACGGTTACAATTTTCATCCATCTTGCAGCAATCAAACCGTCCCCATCTTCCTCCTAGAGGACATGACCACACCTGATCTTATCAGAAAAACTTACATTTGTTGGAGAAATGAATATGGTAAATTTCATATTCATATATACTTATACTTATATACTTTATATGTCGCTCTATTTTCTTCGTATAGCACGTTATAGTCACAATTGCTCTCCCTCTGCACCATAACAGAAATAGATCAGACAATTTTAAGTAAAATGAATCCAAAAAAAGTCTTTGTGTACAATTTTTGATCTAAACTATACTAGACCAACAATACATGTTTCAATACAACAATCAGGAATATATACTCACAGAGGTCAAATTAGCTTTTCAAGCCACACTGTAACATTCTATTTTAGTAACAAGCCCTCTAGTGGTCACTTGGTGAACTGACCTCACTGTTCTTTTTGATTTCACACATTCTTCATTCAGGAAATCTAAAGATTTGTACTAAATTAGTGATTAATCTGAATCTTAACATTAATAAAAATATACAACCATAAATTTGACAAAGTTATGTAGCGTGTCACATCACATTTTCTCAACTTTAAAGTAGTGTTTACATTTTCTCGTGTTTTAATTTGATTTTTTTGGACTGTTTTTCCATGTTTGTTTTTGTACAGTGTGTATCTGTGTGTGGGGGCTTTTATTACCATGTCTATATTTACTATTCTTTTTATGAACATTTTATGTAGAGCAGTTTGAGGTGTCCTTTCACAGGAAAAGTGCTCTATTGATAGTTGAATTTGAATCATCCATAGAGGTGCCCCTCTATAGAGTTTGGGGTACACTAGTCATCTGACTCATTGCAGAACCATAAAGTCCCACAATGCTCTGGTGTGTTTCACCATTCTACCAAACGTTTAATAATCTTTCATCAACAAGCCTTAGCCATCATGGTATTGCAAGTCTTACAGAATTGAAATGCAACTTGAGAAGTCTTTCAATGTTATGCAGATGATTTAATTTAATTTTATTGTCTCCACTTGATCAGTTAGTCTAAATAATTTTGACTTTTGACCTTTTGTGTGTGTGCATGAACCCAGAGATTACAGTTAAAGTTTTAGTTTCATTCCTGTGGGAAAGCAAAAATTACCAGTTGAGGCTAAATTTTGCTGTCTGCATGTCTAAATGTGCTCATCAAACGCAGAGCAGAAGGAAAAAAAAAACAATATGTTCTTGTGTCTTGCTGGTACAGACTCAACAATACGCACCATGTGACTTCCAGCATTGCAGATTGTAGCTCAGATAGCTGTGGCACATGAGCAATTTCTGCTTCTCACTTCCTCTCTGTCGTTGTTAGCATAGATGGGGCCTTCTAGACATGAACAGCTGCCGCCCTCAGCTTTCACTTCACCCTCCATGAAACCACACATGTATCTGTTACCACAACAAGTTCCCCAAATGTGGCCTCCAATGCCCTGTGCACCGCTCTCACGCCAGCACACGCACACACTTCCTTCCATTCTGGTTAAAGGCAGAGATGGAGAGGAAAGGTCATCTTTGATCAGTCGTATCTGTAAGCAGATTATTTTCTCTTTTCTTTCAAACATACTTTTATGATGTGTACAAATTAAATTTAATGACAGTTGTCCTAATGTTGGCTCCATAAATACACACGAGCCACACAGATCGGTGTTGTGTGAAGGAGGCTTCACGCCTCTTTCTTTATCTCTATCGCTCAAAGAACGCATAAAAACTGTCCTCTCACTGCAGTCCGCAGTCGCCTGTGTGCGCTGTTGTGCGGTTCCGACTGTTTCTGGCTTTTCTTTCTATAAATGCACACATGCAGAAATAGAACGTGCCCTCTCACACACTTTGCAGATCTGTCAGAGTGCCACAGGTATGCACACCCCCACACAAGTGCTGGTTCACCAGCTCAGCTCGCGTGCTGTCTAAATCCACTGCTTGGGACCTTGTTGTAGTGGTTTGTGGATGAAGATCTTTGAACTTTCCATTTTCCTTCTTCAATGCTGCTCAACAGCTCTGGGGCGAAACCACTCTCTTGACCAGTCACTGCCGTCATGGAGACGGTTCGTGGATGATTAGGGGAATAAAGGTGCGTCAATTGCCAAAAGCAGGGAGCAATTTGTTGCCAAAACAGCCTCCCTTCCTTCTCTTGATCCTCTGCACCTCTGCCCACAGGCTGAAAGGCTCGGTTTTGTGAAGGTTCAGCTGTGCCCAGGTGGCTAATTAAGCTGTTCCCAAAGCCGTCTGTATGAGAGGGTCATCCAGTGCCAAGGTGTTGGCAGTTCCCATGGCTCAGTAATGGATGCTTTCAGTCCAATCTTCTCGCTCCCGGCCATCGAGGGAGAAGGGAGCAGTCACACTCCAATGATGAAAAGATGTTGGGTCAAGTGAGCCCTCTGATGGATCTGAATTCAGGCTCCTGACCATCGCTTTTTGTGTCCCTGAATAACAGGCTTGACTAAACGCAATAAAAGTGATTCCCACCCAGGGCCAACTTTGCTAATTCAAATGAAGCTCTACTGTGCTTTTTTGCCTCACAGAGGCTTCTTGATGATCCAGATTCAGGTTCATCGCTTCCTTCTGGACTTTTATGCTTGTTTGTTCTTTTGTACAACTCATGTGCATTTGTCTTTGAGTGTTTAGAACAATAACCCATGGGGGCAAAGACGGGCAATTGAACTGATTTTTGGTGTCTTTGAGGGAGCAACGTTTGCACTTCCTGTTTGAGGCTTTTCAAAACAAAAGGCACTTTGTTGGGAGCTTGTAACAAAAGCAGGTTTTTCCCCATTTACTCCACCGTAAAAAAAAGCTGTTTTGGATCAAAAATAGTTTATGGTCATTTTAATTCCCCTATTTGTTTCATAAAATGTTTTGCGTTAAAGTTGTGCCCTGGGGTTTGACCTTTTGATTGGCAGGTGTCAAATAAATCCATAGTTCCAGCGTGGCCCCCTACTGAGCATGCTCCAAATTATGTGCTGTCTACCTTTTTCCTTTTTATCTCATTTACGGAAGTCAGGGTTTTGGGATTTTACATGCAGCTGAGCAACTGGCAGGCTAAAATGAGATCCTTATGTGACATCACCCCCACTCACATTTTTAAAATCTAATATGATGTAATAAATAATATATTGGATATAAGATCAAATTATTTTGAAAAAAATAAATTTTTATTAATTTTAGTCACAAAAACAAAGGTTTTTAAACTGTACTTAGCTATGGTTCCTTTGAAAAAGCAAACGACGTGTTGGTGAGGACAAACTCTTTTATACCTCATGGGTTGGATGAAGTCATGTCCCTGATCAGCAAGCAGGATAACGCAATGCTCATCTAGTTTAACATAAATCGCCATCATACTACAAATCATCAAAACTGGGACACATTTAATGGTGAGCAGTGCACAAGTAAACTCAAACAACTAAAAAGAGGCCACGCAGAAGTTACCTTCATGGCAGCTCGAGAAGTAGCCAGGTGGAACAAGCCGTTCAGTGACGGTAATTTGAAAATAAAGCAAAATACATAAATAAACAAAGCTTTTTTACCCACATTGGCCCCCAGTCTGAGGCTGGGTTCCTAAATTGGCCCTTTGCTATCAAAACTTTGAGAACCCCTGATATAAAGCATAGAAAAAGGCGCAAAAAAACTTTTACTGTTTGTGGTTGGTTACTTTTAGCTTTCTAAAATTCATATTTACTGAGCTAAATTTCCATTCTGACGTGTTTTTCTCCATGGGGACTTTCAGTTTACAATTTTACAGATTTTGAATCCCCTCACTTTTTTCCAAAAAAAAAAAAAAAAAAAGAAGGAAGGTTTAGCACCACAAATGATCTGAAATGGAAGCAATTGTTTGGGAAGAAGGAAATCTATTATGTTTTGTGATCTCATTTAGAAATTATGACTAATAGAGAAAACGATGAGGTTTAAAACTTTAGTTGAGATTGACAAAAGGTCAAAAAGTGGAGAAACCTCACAAGTTGTGCCTCAAAATCTAGCACAAACATCAGCATAGCGATCGTGATCCAAAACTTAATATTGAAGTGTAACACTCCAATCCAAGAAGGTGAGGCTGAATTTCTGCAAAACAAAGACCTCCTCCTGCCAGAATCTTTGTTTATCATACGAGTCTGGATGCTTTACTTCCAATTATTCATATCGGGATTGAGATGCTTGAGAAAAAAGTATATGCATGATCTAAAGAATGTATGAAGTAAATATTTTCACCCTTTATGAATAGCAGTTTATTTGAAGGAAAAGGCGGGTTGTCCGGATTCATTGTCCCTCTCTAGCAGCGGTCCATGAGAAGTTTTGCTGCTCAGATTTTTGTGTCCTTTCACTTTCATTCAGAGATTCCTGCCACAGCTGTAGGTTCTGCATGTCTCCCTGCTCACCATTCAGACAGATTTTTTTTATTTTATTTGAAATTTCTTTTTTCCCTCCAAAGATTTTCAATTTTGGTTCGATCTTTGAATCTGAAATCGACATTTTAGCTATTTCTAAAGTCCGTGTGCTCAGCTGGAACTTCCATGAGATTTAAGATGGATTTGATTTCAGAGGAGACAGAGGAAAAAGCATCTTTTTTCTGTTTCTGCATTTTAGTATTAAGCTACGTTCACATTGGCCGTGTGACGCGCCTTCAAAAATGTGCTAAACCTGTGTTCTTGAACGCACATTTGGTCCATGGTGTCCAAACTGAACTGTCGCAGCTCAATACTAGCGCATGTCCACCACCTACAGTTGGCTAAGGCTTGGTGCAAAAAGTCAAAGCGGTGTAAATGCTGCCTAGTCTGGAATGATAATATTTCAGGCGTACATGAGTTTTTAAAACTTTCTTTACTCCGTCTATCTTTTACAATCTTTGGAAAGAAGGGAATCTTAATATCCCTGCTTTACATTCCAAAATCACATTAGTTTTTTTTTCTTCCACAGCTCTATTCTTTTATAGGAAATCCATCGTCCGGACACAAAACCGAATTTATTTTCCATGATCAATTTTCCAACGGTTGGCACTTCCATGAATTAAAAAGAACACCGTCCAAACATCTCTACCAAATCCAAGCCTCTGATTGGTCAAAGTTCAACTGGTTTAATTTTCAAATTGCATTAAATGACCACGTGATTTATATATAGAGTCTAAAAGCAGTCCTAGAAACTTGCATCGCTACGCGTCAATGCTAGCTTTGAATGCGCGTCTACATAGACTTTTCACTGAAAGTGGTAGCTTAACGCACGTTGCGTTCAATGACTGCGTGCTTTGTTTTTTTTAAAACCCAAAAATGGCTGTAGAAACTTGCATAGTGACGCGTGAATGCGAGAATTCTGAAAGGGAAAGCCCAAAACACACGTGTATGCCTGTTTACATAGACCTTTCATTGGAAGTAGTCGCCTGAACGCTCTTTGCAGAGGGCGTAGGGGACGTGACTGAAAAGTTTCATCCTCAGAAATGGGACGAATGCTCGCTGAATTTGCAGACACGGGCTGAGCAGATCGTTGGATTCCAGCGCCAGAAACTGCCATGCACATCCGAGACACCCCCCCATACCTCCAAACACCAATATCCTGTCTGCACTGTAATAAAACCAACTTAAATTTTTTGACCTAACAAAATCTCTCAAATTGTAATAACTTCATAATCTAAGTTCTACTAATCAAATGCAACTATTTAAGTTAGTTCAGCAAGTTAAGGTAGTTGTACACTTCAACGTTATTTATTGAGTTGTCTGCACTTGTATATCTAAGTTGCAGTTCAGTACAGTGTGAGAAAGTTCTGTGAACTCTTCTTTTTTAATTGTGAAACGCGGGAATGCCAACTTTTGGAGTTGGCATGAGTGTCGGCCGAGTGAGCGGTTTATCAAGAAGCGTCTACAGGTAAGTTTTAACTCTTATTTATAACATATGTATTATAATCAATAATATATATAAACACATATATATATATGTGTGTTTGTTAGTTTACAGACACGAACCAGAGAGACACATACAAATGTTAACTTTATGATTCATATTTATGAACATTAAATTTAAGTAAAGCTAGCATGTTTGCATGTTCTCTGTTATAATGAAAATTTCCCCCGACTGCTTACTACGTTCGTAAGTTTAAATCATAAATATTAGTACCCACAATAATAATTTTGTTTCCATGATTTTGCACGAAATGTTAGAAAATAAAATGATAACGAACAGTGCTAATGCTGGTTAATTTGCTGGCGACAAGAGCTAGTTAGACAGATAATAAATAAATGTACTATATACAGTTTCTAGGGAGACTTCAACCTTGTGTCATCTCACTTCCCCCCTGAGGACTGAATAATAGTTTTAAAGCTAATCTTCGACAGACGAAGGTTTGCCACGAGCAACAAGTAGGCCTGGACACCGACACGTTCCAGGTCATACACCGCCAGCAGAGGACGCGACATCGCGTTGGGCACGGCAGATTCCAAGGGATCGGCAAGGCAGCGGCAGCGGCAGATTCTGAGTCTTCAGCAGCGGTAAGGTCTCAGGTTCAACTTAAACCTTTTTTCCTTTTGTTGTTGTTATTAAACTGAATATATAACCGAAGCAGAACATTGTAAATTTGATAAAATCATGGCTAACCATAGAATGCTACCGAATGTAGCTAACAACATGCTACTACATTCGGTAGCATGCTGTTGTTAGCGTACCTAAAACCGCGGTTAGTGTTTTTTTCCTCTTATTTTAAAGTTGTTGTTGTTAAAGTGAAGATATCACCGAGGCAGTATAATAATAGATAAAATCATAGCTAACCACGGCATGCTACCGAATGTAGCTAACCACAGAATGCTCCAGTCGGTAGCATGCTGTGGTTAGCGTGCTTAAAATCGTGGTTAATATATTTTTTGAAATTGTTGTTGTTGTTAAAGTGAAGATATCACCGAGGCATTATTGTACATTTGATCAAATTTGGCTAACCATAGTATGCTACATTCAGTTAAAAATGATCTATATGAAAATGTTTTTAAAAAAAATATCAGGTGTCAAACATATTGCTGTATATCCTAGATAGCTTAATCCGGCCCACTCATGAACAGGATGTTTTATTTAAAAAAAAAAAACATATCTAGTCCATTTCTGTTGCAAGTTATGATTTTTTTTAAATAACCTAAATGCGCAATTCCGCCACTAGGGGGAGCCAAGGAAAGTCAAAAGGGGTGAAGTAGCATATATGTGCGCTTGCCAGAAGTGAAACCTAACAGTTCTTCGTAAAATGCAGTTCGGTTCCCCGTGAGCCTCATCGCTTTTACGTTGCAATAAGAAAACAACAATAAAGCTATAGATAACAAGATGACCATAGGTTATTTTGCTTTTATGTTACTGTTCCGGCCCACTTAAGATCAGACTTTTTTTTAAGTTGTTAAATCCGAAAAACCCTAGAACCAAAATGAGTTTGACACCTCTGTTTTAATGAACACGTTTGAAATTTGTATCCTCCAATTTCCTAATTTCCACTGTTATTTGTGTCTTTTAGATTGAAATGAATGCAGTGTAAATACTGTAAATTTACCCATGCCAGCGAAACATTTCTCCTGAAGCACTACCGTCTACATCACAGAGGTACCACCTGGCCATGCATCTATGAAGACTGCTTGTGCACTTTTAAGACAATTGGTGCTTTGAAATCTCACCTTTCAAGATTACACAGGACCAACCAAAGACAAGAGAACTTGACATTTAATTGCTGGCTGTGCGATTATAGTGACTTTATTTGTAAAAAGAAAATATTAATTCATCTGCATCAACACCTTAAAAACAAAGAGGTTGTGCATTGCCCCTTCTTAGGCTGCAGCTTTGAAACAAATTGTCTTAACAGTTTCACAGGGCATACATCAAATAAGCATAAAAATGATAAAGTAAGAGATTTTCGGAGCTCTCTGAGGGTAATTGATCATTTGTCTGATAACACAGATCAGCATGAAAATACAAGTGAACCTGGACCAGTTGCACTGACCAGTTGCTCAACAGTCACTTGCACAGATTCAGATGAAACTAATTGTACAAAGGAAGCACAAACTGAAATTGTAGAACATCGTTTAGCATCTCTTTTTCTTCGTATGCAATGTCTGTTACATGTGTCTCAACATGCAATACAGACAATCATAGAAGAATTCAATGATATTTTGTCATTTTCCAAGATTAACATATCTGCAGTCCTTAAAGAAGTCTTTGTAAAGCATAACATTGAAGTTGAGGAAGATGTTGTTCAAGAGTTAAGCGATATTGTGATTAAAACTAATCCAATAATTGTTGCAACATCAGAAAAAGGTACATTATCAACTCATTATAGGCGAAATAAATACTTTAGAGAACACTTCTCCATAATTGAACCAACTGAGTTGTTTTATGATAGGAGTTCAAGAAAAACATTTGTTTATGTTTCTGTAAGTCAGGTTATTAATCTTCTTTTGAATAGACCTGAGTTTCTACAAAATATTGTTTTCAGTGGAGAGTCCTTACCAGGATATTACAAGTCTTTTAAAGATGGTCATTATTTTAAAATAAATGCATTTTTTGGAGAACAAGAGCAGAATGTTGCACTAGGGCTGTATATAGATGATTTTGAACTCTGTAACCCATTAGGTACATCAAAGAAGATCCATAAGGTTACTGCAGTTTATTGGGTGATCCTCAATTTACCTTCAAAGTTTCGTTCCACATTACATTCTATTCACTTAGCCCTACTTGGAAAGACATGCGATGTTAAACATTTTGGCTTTGAAAAGTTTTTCAATCCACTAGTCAAAGACTTAAAAGCCCTTGAACAAACAGGGGTTTTTGTTCACGTTCTCGATAAGTATGTAAAAGCTGCAGCATATTGTGTTTGTGCTGACAATTTAGGAGCTCATGGTCTTGCTGGCTTCCAGGAGAGTTTTGGTGTAAACAATTTCTGTAGGTTTTGTCTGACAAATCGTAATGAAATAGCATCTGTTGCAATTTCAGATTTCCAACTACGGACTACAGAGCAGCACAATACATGTTTGGTGCAGCTTAAAAACGGTGATGTTTCACATGTAAATGGTGTCAAAAGTGAATGTATATTAAGTAAGCATCTGTCATATTTTCACCCTGTCACTGGTTTTCCTCCAGACATATTGCATGACTTTTTTGAAGGTGTGATACCGGTAGAGTTATCTTTGTGTCTGAGTAGTTTGATTTCAAAAAAGTATATCACTTTGGACAGTTTGAATAGACAGATAACTACATTTCCTTATAAGTACTCAGACAGGGCTAATAAACCCAAGGCTATTTCTAAGGCAAGTTTGGGAAAGAGCAGTATAGGTGGCAATGGACACGAAAACTGGACCCTGTTACGATTTCTCCCACTTTTCATTGGAAATAGCATACCAGAACATGAACCTTCATGGGAGATATTAATGGACCTCAAAGAAATCGTTGAGATTGTTATGTCACATGTTTTTACAGATGAAAAATTGCACTACTTGGAGATCAAGTTGTTTGACCATAGGAAATTGCTCACAGACACTTTTCCTGGTTTTCATCTGCGCCCTAAGCACCATTTTGCTGAACATTATCCTCAACTCATACGTTGCTTTGGCCCCTTGGTGGAATTATGGACAATGAGGTTCGAGTCAAAGCACAGTTTTTTCAAGAAGACAATGCATGATATTCAGAACTTTAAAAATGTTTTACTCACACTGTCCTCAAAACACCAGGAGATGATGGCATGCCAGTTTGATGGCCAAAGTCTGTTCAAGCCAAAGTTGCATGTGGAGAAACTTACTAAGATCAGAACAGCTGCTTTGGATTCTGCTTTGCGCACAGTGGTTGAAAGAAGATATCCACATCTTAAGACCGTATCACTTTCCAAAGACATTTATGTGCATGGGACCCGATATGCAGAGGGCATGATTCTGTCAGCTGGACACTGCAGTGGACTGCCAGAATTCTATAAAATTGTGGGCATATTAATTGACACTGAAGAGGTGCTCTTTGTTTGCAAAAAGCTCACATCTTGGTACCTGGAACATTTTAGGTCCTTTGAGCTTGTGGAGGACATCTACGAGGAAACACAGACTTTGGATCTGGAGGCTCTCAACCATCATCTTCCGCTGGTTTCATACACAGTGGGTGGAAAGAATCTAGTCACACCAAAAGTGTGCCTGCTCCATTGATGCCACACAAAATGGTGAGTAAACTGGCAACACTTCGTGCAGAAACTCAATTTTCAAGTTCAGTTTATTCTATTCAAACAAGATGTTCAGATAATTCACTGATATGTGAGGTTTGTTGTCTTCTTTCGGCTGCACGGTTGCGCAGTGGTTAGCGCTCTTGCCTCACAGCAAGAAGTCCCCGATTCAAGTCGTGGCATGTGTGGGTTTTCGCCGGGATCTCCAGCTTCCTCCCATTGTCTAAAAACATGCTTCATAGGTTAATTGGCAACTCTAAATTGTCCATAGGTGTGAGTGTGAGAGTGCATTGGTGTGTGATTGTAAGCTTTTGCATTTACTAGTTTAAATGTAACGGCTTTGCTTAAAATGGCTCCTTATGGCACAGCTATGTACAGAAATCGATTTGAAAGTGATAGAACACAATTATCTCTCGTTCTCTTTTTCTACACTTTAACTCTTTGATGTATTTTTCATTAGTACAGTAATAATTATTACTTATTAATTTGAGGTTACATACTTTTTATGTTCGTCATTAAACCCCATTATGCGTGTTTGTGTTTGTGTGTGTGTGTTGTTGTTTTTTTTTGTATTTTATGCAGGCTGGATTGTTGCTGTTGGTGAAAATCTCCCCAAGAATGACTCGCAAAGTTATTCTTCCTGAAGTACCTGGATCTGTTGAGCAGTTACAAAACAGTCTTCGTGAAAATCTGCAACTTCAAGGGAGCTTTACATTACAGTACGAAGACCCAGAATTTAATAATGCACTCTGTAACTTAATGGACATCCAAGAGCTGCCACGTGAACGGGCTGTCATACAAATTCTTTGGGAAGAGTCATGTGAGTGTTCTCAGAAAGAGTCAGACTCAATTGATTCAGGGTCTTCCCTTGACACAGCCAGTGTCTCCACTAGAAACTCACCACAAAGCCCATCAGCTTTTATCAGGAACTATTTGCGAAGTGTGTCTGAGTGGCCATCTCCATTTCCTATACCGGCCTTCTCTTATGATGTGGAACTGAAACTGCGTAGAGGAAATGAGGAGTATGACAAGACAAAGAAAGGTATAAATGTAACAAGAGACATGAAGATGGAAATTTTGGACAAGATTGCCCAGGCAGTGTTTGAAGTAAAAGCCTATCCAGACCCAGATCAGATTGAGTCAGTAGCCTCTTCTCTTGTCAGGAAGCATCCCTGTCTTCTAGAACCAGGTGGAACAGGGTATGATGGATGGAGAATGAGCATTAAGTACAAACTTGGTAATTATAGGTCCAAATTGCGTCAGGCAGGCTGTCATGAAGTCAGCATTAACCGGAAGAGAAAAGGCTGTGAAAATGACACTGAAGGCCATTCTCTGAAGAGAGCAAAGCGAGGGGAAGTTAACCATGTCCCTGACCATCCAGATAACCATAGCAATATCTCTTTGGAAGATGAAAGATTGGCTCTAATCGAGGAGTCACAAAAAAGAAGTAAGAACTCTGTGCTCATTAGACAAAAGATGGAGCTGACTTTCTCCCTAAGGCGAATGGAGATCGTAGAGATGGAGCCTATGGTGACAGAGGTTATGGAACGCTGGCCGGCTTTGTTTAGTGAAGCAGAGGTGAGGAGTCAAACAATTCATTCAATTTATATTATAAAAAATGAATAATAAGTTGTTGGCAAATTTCAAGTTGTATTTCTTGTAATATTTAAAAAAAAAAATGCTGGTTGTATTTTTAAACAGATCAGGGATGAGTTCCATCGAATAACCAACAAAAACCTGATGGAGGGCTTCAGAGGAGGTCTTACTCAGCACACATCCAGGCTCCTTAGACTCTATCGGGCAAGGAGGACAGCTTTTCCAGCTGCGATGGAACAACTACTTAATGGACTGGATGAACAGGTGACATTTAGATTTTGTCATCTCATTATTTGATTCCATTATGGACTGGATGAACATTTTTTTCTTTTAATGAAAAGCATTAAAGTTGATATAGTGTGTGTATATATAGCAACTCTGCTTAAGATATACATTGTTACCTTGCTTTCTGAATCCAGTGCTATGCAGTTATGATTAGTCACTTTGTCACAATTTTGGGGTTAAAGATGACATGGTGACTGTCAGAAGTCAGAACTCTGTCTCCCCGTCTGGTCACCAGTGGGAACCATATCCTGAGTCTTAACCACACTACAACTCCCAGGATCCCCAGCACACACTTCCTGGATGCTGCACACCTGACTCATTCATTCATCAACCACAGCATCCCTAAGCACTGTACTGAGCTGAGCTCAGTATGAAGTATCGTTTGTGCCACTCTGCCGAGTGTTATATCTGGATATGATCTTCTGTCTTCTGACCCTGACTGTTTGCTGCCTGCCCCGACTCTCTCCTGGATATGTGACAACCCTGTTTCTCTTTTGATGATCTAATGCCTGTTATTGACTCCTGCCTGAACCTGATTTAGTTTTGTGGACCTTTAGTTGTGCTAATAAACCTGCTGCATTTGGATCCAGCCGTCTGCCTGTTCTAGTTACCGTGACATTTTCAGAATATAGTTTCATGTTTTTTTTGTTAGCGTTGTGTTTGACATGTCTGTCTCCTAATGTTTCCTGCACTTCTTGCAGATAAATGACATCGCAATACATAGACAAACTGCTGCTCTGAAGGGTCTTCCCATCTATCTCCGTGACAGTCATGAGAAGCTCTTCAGGAACTGCCTTGTAAGTTATTTGAAAAAAACAAAAAAAAAGAAATGTGAATGTTCTGTATTTACTCTACATTCCCTCTTTTTTTGTCAAATGTATAGTGTTTTTTAGTTGACTGATAAGTGTATTTGGTGTAATACGGATGCCAAGGTCCTTAAACGTTGTAATGATTATATTTATGCCACATATTTTATAAATAGCTTTTTGATTTCAGGATTTAAAGTGGAAGTGTTTGTTGTCAAAGCTGTCTATAAAAATATATATTTATATATGTTTTTTTCTGTGTGCAAGGACACTGACCGAGAGGAGGAGCAGACAAAAGGTCTCACCATGGGTATCCTCACTGTGTTGGAAGACGATGGGACTTCAACAGCTGCAAATATCGTCAATCTTTCTGTTGTTGTGGAAGAAACCATTGTCCTTCAGGACCTCCCTGACCTGCCAACAGCTTTTGCCTACCTGCTGGGGCTGATCTATGCCTTAAATCTTCAGTACCCAAAAGAGCTGAAGTATACTTTCGAAACAGTTCAGAAGATTTTTATGGGACTTGGAACAGATCTCTCTGCAAGGGTAAGATCTCTCAAAAACAGACTTTTGGAGTGAACCCCAACAACACGAAGCTGTTGCGTTGTTCATACACACAGTGCAGGTTTTTCTAGTTTTCAAGTGAAGTCTGAGAATGTCTCTGAGTTTAAGACCAGTTTTCAATTTTTGTTACAATCTAAAGAACAGAAAAAATGTTATTCAAAATATGTAAGTGTAAACCTTCAAAAAAAGTTTTATTTTTTATTACAGTAATTTTAAGTTTCAAAATTTTCACTTCTTTTACTTATCAGGTGATGATGGCATGTTTTAAAGCTGTTTAAGTAGTACCACGCTTTGAGCATTTTTACTGCCATACAGTATTTTGTTTAGTTTGATCGCCAATTGTATACCAAATTTTCTTTTCATACACTTACTTTATATACTAACTTTTATACACTGTAATATGTTTTGATTATTTCAAGTTGCAACAAGTTGTAATTGTTGTTCAAGATGCAGCATTTTCTTTGTATGAAGAAATGCCGCAGATGTTTATAAAAACAATAAAGTTTCTTACATGTCTGAAGCTGCAATTGAATTTTGTTTGGAATTTGTTGGTCATGGATAAGCTAGAGTTTTCTATTAGTAGGTAAATTTCGTATTTTTTTAGTTAATGTATAAAATGTAAACAATAACTATGTATACATTACTTGCAACCAAACAATTTAGATTAAATCATAATACATTGTAAAATTTGTTAGGGATTTGTTAAAAGATGACAGTAACTAACAATGTTTACCTAAGTTGTATTTCAAAATTGTAGTGATGTAATATTTAATGTATGGGTGATTTTACAACTGAATTTATAGTTGAAATTATAAGATCAAATAATGTTAAATTTTAAGTTATTGCAACCTATAGTTAAGTTACTAAAAATTGGAATTTACAGTTGTTACAACTAAAAAAAATAAGTTTTTGCATTGTCTGCATGAGTTGGGAAAAATTAAGATTCAGAGTTAGGATTACGTGACATTTTAGGTCACTGTAACTTACACCGGAGTTGGACAAAGTTGGGATTCAAAGTTAATCCAACTTGAACTTTTAAGTTAATAGAACTTGCAAATGAGTTTGAAAAACTTACAAAAATGAGTTAGCAAACTCCAGCACAAAACTTAAAATATTGAGTTTAGGTCCTTAACTCAAAATTTTACCGAAGTTTGTTGCCTTACAATTTTAAGTTCTACAAACTTTTCTTTTTTTGCAGTGCACATCCACATCCTTTTGGAGTGTGATATCCCTTTTTTTGTTTCTCAGCAAAACAGAGACAATGTGAGTCCTAAAAAGAACTGTTTGTCAGTCCAGACCTGCAAATGCTTTTAGAGGAGCTTGGCATGTAAACCCTGTTTGCCAGCATTTATTTAACAATGATAGCTCCAGCTCTGTGACAGATAACTTCAATTTTACAACACAGAGAAGACCTGAAAGAGGAGAAACCCTAACGGTTCGCCGAGGTCTCCCACTCTTGCACTCACCTACTTTTTATCACCCCTGATCTTTTCTCCAGCAGGAGAGGGAATATATCCTGACTCTACATCTACAGTCTTTGAAAAGGATTTGTTTTAGTACTGAAATAAAACATCCCCCCACATCTCCTCGTGCTCTGCAAAGTAATGCCAGTGACACAGACACGCAAAGGTTTGCTCAAAACAACAGAATCTCCCAACAAAGTCGTAATAAAATCACACAATGCATAAAAAATGGTGCTAAACAGTAGGCGTCATTAATAAGTAAGAACCCCAAATCAATCAAGTCGTAAATATTATTCATGTCTTGATTGATCAAAGCGTTGTTTCACTGCAACAGAGTGTCAGTATCATTGAGTTCAGGTCTGCCCACTGGTCTTCAGACTGATTTTCACATCTCCCTGCCCCTCTTGCTGCTGCTGATTACCTGGATCAGTTGTTCAGTCAATCACAATGAGGAGGTTTAGCCTCTACAGGAGTGAGGGTTCCCTATTTCTCTCAACATCCAACACTTCCTCACCGCAAAGGACTCTCAGGATTGAGAATTCAAATAACTTGAAGTGGAAAAGGTTTATAATTTCTTAACAGTTTGAGTAAATTAACTTCTTACTGAACATGCATGGAGGTGGCGGGATCATGGCCTGGAGCCTTGATACTGAAACTTTTCTACCTTTAGATGAAATGAAAATCCATACTATGCTGTAGCATAATCAAAAATAAAAGTCAAAACCAGAAATGCCTTTTATTTTCCTTTTGAGTCAAAAAATGAAGCTTCATTTTGAAAATGAAAAAGCATTTCTGGTTTTGGCTTTTATTTTTAATTATGCTACAGAATCGCTTCCATACTTTTCTACTCCTGAAACTAGCATTGATTTGAGATTTCTTTAAAAAGTGTGTGTGTTTTTTTTTAACTCAGGCTTCTTCATTTAAAAAGCGAAAAAGAATCTTTTTTATAAAAGCTGGTTAACTTCGTTACCATGGCAATGGAACCTCTTTCAATTGTTTTTTTTTTCCTTTTGAAAGGAAAAGACTGAAAAAATGCTTTTGTTCGATGTAAATACGCCACGGTTGGTACATGACCCAAAGCCCCTTTTTTTTCTATGAAGTTAATACGTTCCACACTTACTTCTATACGTATGCAAAGAGCACTAAGTCTTCCTCCCAGCCTTCCGTTGTCTTGCAACCTTGTAAATCTGCTTTGATTTTCCTCTCATTTGAAAATTACAGCGCTGACACATTATAATGTGCCACATTGAGCATTCGGAAAACAGAAAAGACATATATACATCCCCCCACTGCTGCTGGATCGATAGATATAAATGATTTAGAGGCGCGTCGGCAAGCCGGTCCTGATCAATGTGGGTTTGGGTGACGGCTGCAGACTCTTCATCACTGTCAGTGCAGATGTGCGGCAAAATAAGAACGAGACACTCTTTCATCACTTTCACTGTCTTTGACAAACAGTTTGTGTGTTTTATTGCTGCTTTAGTTGTTTTATTTTTTTAGGAAACTGCAATAAATAGGTAGATATAGTCTAAATAAATGTGCTTTAAAAAAACTAATGTGCCAAAAAAAGTAATAAAGAGTACCTTTATTTCTCTTGGCATAAATTTCCCATAGTATAAGAAACAATAATTAAAGAATTAAGATCTAGTGCCAAACCAGCACAGCAGAGCTGCAGGTCTTCCATCCCCTTTTGACACAAAATCGGACATCTGAAGAAATCAGATACTGATCACACATTTGGCGTTCACGCGATGTAACATTCACAAGTTAGTTCAACATTTGAAACTTTGAAAAATCAAACTTCCCTTTTGAATAAGGAGGCTCTTCACATGTGTGGTGACTCAGACGAATCAACTGAGCGTTGAGAAATCCTGCCTGGTGTTGTAACCGAGCGTGAAAATGAGTGAAAAAAACTCGTTTTCTGCGGCACACCCAGTCCACGGGTCATGCGGCTTCTGCACACACGCACAGCCCTCTTTATCAGAGAGGACCATCGGTGATGCGTTTAGTTGCTTAGCGCCTGACTCTGACCCTAAGCACCCTCCCTGACGTCGCTGTTGGCCGTTAAAAAAAATGCATTAAAGTCAAAGTGCTCCTGACAAAGACCCATAGAGCCATCAGATGTGCAGGCAGGAGCATCAAATATTACAAAACAGCACATTTCTTGTAAAACAGTCCACGCGCTGCAGCGCGCGCTTTGTAAAACAGTGACCTTGAATACTTAAAGTGGCCCCGAGGTGCAGCTCCCCATCCAACCCCCACCCCTCCCTTCAAGGCCCTTCACACATCAGTGCCATGAGAATGAGTGATATGATGGCAAAGGAGGAAGAGATGAAAAAAATATACAACAAGGTGACAAAGACGGTGAGGGTGGGGCTGAAGATGGAAAATATGGGGGGGAGCTGGGAGTTGGGATCACATTTAAACCGTTTTCTTTTTGCAAAATTCATTTTCAATATTTTTCAGTGGATAAGTCACGTGTTATTTTGCATAGAATCTGATCGTTCTGCTCCTAAACTTTACAATATTTTTCTTACTTGCATCGAGACATTATAATTCTTGTTTGTTTTTTTCCCCACCTCGGATTAATGCGGGACAGCAAGTCATCTCACTGCTTTACAGGAAGTCGGAAGTACCGCTGAAAGCGTCCGTCATTCAGATGCAGCTCCTGCTGCAAGAATGTAAAGATTGCCATTAAAAGAAAGACAGAAAGAATACCATGAACCCAGACGTGGAGGCGTGCTGCTTTTGTAGATAAACCTGAGATCTGGACATCATCTGTGTCTTCCATACATTGTAAATGAGATTTACAGTCAATTCTTCCATGTAGCGATGAGGCTAAAAAGCTCCACAACTGCATTTCCAAGCCTGGTGTTATACTCCAGAAAATACGGCATCAATTTGTCTTTACATATAAGAAAGAGATGCAAAAAGAAGCACCAAGGACGAGCTTATGTAACTTTCATTTCCTATTTTATTTATTCTTTTTCTTTTGGCTCCTTATAACTTGTGTGTCATTCCACCAGTTGTGCTGTCCATAATATCAAGTGACAGGGCAGCTTTGCTCTTCCACAAAGTCCTTGAACTGACAGGAAGTGAGGGATGTCCCAGCATAGAAAATAAGAAAATAATCAAGATTGTTGTTAGAGGGATGGAAGATGAGCAGATGAGAGGTCAAGGCTATAGAAACAACATAAAAACAAAGCAGTTTTGCCTTAAAAGCTGCCGCTCTCTGGGTTAGATCCGCCCCACAGCAGCACAGAGGTCGGCGCTTTTATGAGAGATACAGTGACCTTTCAGAGCCAATGATGATGCTAACTTTACATGATTGGTTTGCCTGCTCCACTGCAGAGGGAGATAGAGAAGAGAGACAGGCAGAGAGAATGCACTGTGTTTCTGAAACTAGGCCAGTCACTGTCTAGAAATGTGGAAGCTCTCGTTTCCAACCGTTCCCCAGAGGAGACAGCCTGCCCGCCATCTGCCTGCCTGCATGGCCAGTTCACTGTCCGCTGTGCAGCATTCACTGTCCTCATGCGCACTTTCCTTTCAGCCTTTTATCTTGTATTTTCCTTGCATGATTCTAACTAATTTCAGTGACTTTTTTTTTTAAATCAAAATGTTTTATTTTTAAACAAAATGTGTAATTCTTCCAAAACCTTCAGAGAAAAAGAAAACGTTTTACACATACTAACAATATTTAGAAAAGATTTTGATGGACACCCTGAAAAAAACACGCTAATCTTTAGATTTGAATTAATTTAATCTTCTTTTCTATCACTTTTTGGAAAATACTTCATGCAATAAACGGAAGATCTGCTCTTTTATAACTCTCTCGATTCTTCTCTGATGCAGCAAACCTTCTGCGCCTTCAAAGCAAACATCTATCTCCTTCTTGAATAGACAAGGCCTGCACAGAATGTTAACTACTCTCTGCCCTACATGTCATTAAAAAAAAAGCATATTTAGCTAAATAAATGTAGCATTTCCAACCAAATGAGCATCTGCTGCTTAAAGTTGCACTCAGAACAATAAGATATTGTTGTAAATTATGAAATAGTCTGACAATGCGTAGATATGGAAGGAGGAAAAAGATAAAGGAATGCAAGCGTCAGATTAAAAGGTTGAGAACCTTTGGCTGGTGTGACCTGTTTTCATAATCTACAACCAAACCTCCTATCTGTTCGCTTATCTGCCGAGCGGACACGGAGCCAGGTGGACGGAAGGGAAGGGCCACGCTCAGACACAGAACCCTCGTGTCAACATCTGCCAGCCTGCCTACACCTTCACACTGCCTGGCAGTGGCAGCCCATTAGCATCACGCAGCTCCTGGCCGTACACCAGCCGGGACAGCAGAGTCGTAATCTCTTCATCTCTCTCTAAGCCACCAACACATCTGGCCACCTACAGATGCAAGAATCACGCCTGCCTCTGCTTATTCTGCAGGCCATGTGGCGCAAATGATAATCCTTTGGGGGGGCCTTATAGCCTTATCTGTACATGGCTATAGGTCAACTCTTATTAATAGACACTTGCTAATCAGCGCCGGTATTATAGGGGGCTCAGACATGCTTGGATTATGAGAAGTCCTATCAGACTCAGACACTCATCTTCCGCTATCATGAGCATGACGTCCTCCAAACTGACACAAGTTTAAAGACCCACTAAAATAAAATAGTTAAGGTGTTTTAAAGATGTCCTTGTGGTGTTTTCCTGATTCTGGAGGGCATATATGAAGAAAATTAAGCATGAAATTGCATTTTTGAGTTGTTTTTTCCTCCACTTAAATCGTTGTGAATTCGCAGCAGTCGAAAAAATGCCGTCTGGAAAAAAAACGTATATGTGACGTAGAAACTATGATGGGCGGGTCACAAGCTCGCTGCTCCATGTGCGTCTTTGTTTTCCTCTTCTGAGCTGGCATTTGGCTCAAAACTGTAAGCTAGCAGGAGGGCGAATAAACAGAGAGCTCTCAGCAACGGGGAGGGAAATGAATGTTTCGCCCACAACTCAGAGGTGAATTTGTAATTAACTACTGCCGCTCTGCAGAAAATATGTCCTATAAAATGACAGCTTTTTTTGATTTTGGCTAAGAATGGCAAAATCATGGTTAAACGACCACTGGGAACGCTTTTAACCCTTTAACAGTAGAGCTTTAGCTGATAAGCAGCCCTTCACACCAGTGATGTGTCAATGCTATTAATGTAAATGGGCTTATTCTGTCGCAGAGAAAAACGCTGCTTTTCTCCACATCCGAATCAGCCGACTTGCATTGTTCCTGTAAACAGCGTGTCTTATTTAGACGTAGTGGGCATTAAAGGGAGTTAAAATAGCTCAAAAAGTGATCAGTCTTAAAACACTAAAAAAGCACATCAGAAATTGTCAGGGCCATCTCAAAATATTGCAAATACTCGATATTCTCATTTCAAAAATGTAATAAAATATGTATGATATTATCATTTTTAATAATCTGCTATGAACACAACCATCAAAATGAAAATAAGTGAAATCTTCATATATGAAAATGCTAAAGGGAACCCATGTTAGCAGAAGAATCTAGAAATGCAGTCATGACAAGCTGCACTTCCTCTTCCCTCAAGTCCTGGCAGACGCAGACAAACCACACGACCTGTGGCAGAGACAACAGGAAACAGCAGTGTTCTTTTTGTGAATTGACCCCTGCAGCATTTGTAGCGGAAATGTACGAGTACGAGAAACAAATATTTAAAATCCAGACTGAATGCTGGAATAGTTGACTGTGCATTCTGTAGACTTTGCTTGTTTTCAGTGGACATTACGTATTAGCTCATCTCCTATTGATCTAAGGTTTCTTTTAAAAGGTGTCGACAGAAATCCCATGTTAATGTGTAACACGATAAGCAGCTCATCCCTCGACCTCGACCCTTAAGGTTTGGCAGATAGATCCAGAGGAGTTTCCCTTTTCTGCCTCATTTGGATCAGATCCTGGGCAGGTTTTCATTGCAGGATGACTGTGGTCTCTCCTCACTAGTTCTGTTCAGAAATGCAGCTGAAGGGACAGGCTGGTAACATCTGATCCTAAGTAATGAGTAGGAGTGTGCATCATTTCCCTTTTGTGTGCCTTTGTGCAGCGACTCGGTGAGTCAGAATGCAAACATAGGTAGTGCTATTTGGGTTCATGTAAGTGTGCACATGCACTCTTCAGGATTTTCTTGCACAATCCTAAACAGGCTGAGAACAATTTCTCAACTAAAGCTTGTGATTTCATCCTAACTCCTTGATTTTGCTCAAAGCAACACAAATATGTCAAATTTTGGACAAAAATGCCTTCGGCTATGACTCTGAGCACAGTTGTAAAGGGCACGTGGTGGTGACTGACGCAGGAAACCCCCAGTGAGATCGAGATTTCGGGTGGTGATAAAAAGCCTGAACCTAAAACTTCCGTCGCCAGGCACGAGCTGTTTTTTTCTTCTTCGAAGCGACATTCTGTAGACTACAACCCTTTCTGGTGTGCTTCTTTGTTCTCTTTCCTTTTCAGGATTTTCTGGAATAAACAACAATGTGAAATGCCCCCCCCCCTTGAACCAACGTGCAATGTTGCTTTAAAAAATCCCTGTTTATTTACTCTCCTGGAGAGTTCACTTCATGCTCGACCCCCTCTGAGATAGTTTCCTGCCCGGCCAAGCATTGCATCCCTCAGTTTTCATCACCTCCAGGTTTTCCCCTGTTGTTTCCCTTGTTCTTGTCACAGCAGGATGTGCTAATCAATAAGCAATTAAAAGAGGTGACATGACACTGGGAGTACATTGGACCTCTGAGGCTGTGTGTGTTTAGTTTGGACTCTCCATAATAAGAAAGTTTTCTTATTCATGATAAAATCTGATTGAAGCCTAAATGACATTTACTGTTTGTTCTCTAAATAACACCTAGGGTCCCTCTGGTTGGATGAGTCTTGAAAGGAGGAGGAGACGAGCAACCTCAAGGTCAAAAGATAGTCAGCAGTAATCTTAACCAGGAAGAGGTGTTGAAACCACCCATCCTGTGCAGCGGAATAGCTGCTGCTGGTTTACACGGAATTCACACGCAGCGCTGTTTTCCACCGCCTCATATTCCCTCCACACTCCTGTCGATGCAGCCAAAGCCGTCATCCAACCGCTGTCCCCCAACCGCACGCTAAAACCTGAGGAGCATATTAAGTTTGTCACATGACAGTTTAGACTGAGTTGTTTGCAGACCAAAAAAGGAGGGGGGGGGGGTTATTATAAAAAGCTTGGAGCATCTGATCCTGTTTATGATTTGTGGGTGTCTTATGACAATGCTGACACCTCCCTCTGTGGCGTTCAGACCCTGATAGACGGAGACTTGCGGCAGATGTACCCCGTCAGCCCCGCTCGCCATTTCTGATCTGACAAATCTGCTGATCTCCAGCTTCACCACAAGCTTTTTAATCCTACGTGGTTATGACTTGTTTTTGTTAAGTATCGTGGTTGCAACTGTCTGGAAATCTTTTTATAATTGCTTTTTAAGGCTTTTATCAAACTAAATTAAAAAGCACTTATGTGACAGAGCACAGGTTTGTGACTGCTTTAGCAGAAGAAAAATAAAGAAGAAACTTTCCAGAACTGCCCAAAAGTTGGCAGATGATAAGTGTGTTTACTTTCTACTTGGAAAAGGAGAAAATCCCTTTTTTTTTAAGAATCCCAGCTGAGACGCACAAATGCTCTGCATTAATGTGACAGAAACAAAGAGGAGAAAAAGTCGAAACACTAAAGTTGCTTCCCACTTTTCCACTTTCCTGTAACACTTTGTTTTTTACGGGCTGCCATTTCCACTAAATTAGTGCCCAGGGTTTTAATTGCAGTTTATGAAGCTCATTTATTGGCGTGAGAGTCTCAGAGTTTGTGTAATGTGGCATCCAGCGAAGCAGGCAAGTATCAAAGCCTCCCTGTGGTTTTGTATTTCTATTTTTTCTTCCGCTGTTGTTTTCATTCTCCCCGTTCTGCTTTTCTTTTTTTGTCGTTTCTATTCCCTCCCCCCGCTTTCCAGAACGTCGTTGGTCTTAAACTGCACATACTGCTGTTTTTATAGAGAATTAGCACTTCTCTTCGCACTGCTGGCTGTGTGGCTCCACACTGGAAGTGCTGCCTTTAAATCAGCCTCCTCTTTAAAGTGGCCCCGGCGCGTGCCAAGAGCCACACATTCAGCAAACAGAAGCCAGCATTTCTTATGGCTTTAATCAAAACAAACCGTTAACAATGGAACGTTAAAGCGAGAAGACAAACGTGGCATGTTGTTCAGGTTTGTAAAACATGGCTTGAAGTTGGAAGAAAAACAAAGGCTGCATCATGTTGTTGGTGCAGTTTGATATTTAAATCTGTTTCTCCTCTCTTTTTCTTTCATTCTTCCTCGACTTTGTCCCCTCCATGGCATTCCACTGACACCCTGGAGGCTAATTAAGCCTTAATTACATTTGTTGGAATTGATTTGTGATTTAGTCTTTCCTCTGTTGTTCCAGCACATTGGCCCCCGCAGAAATGTCATTAATGGACCATTATTTTCACGGGCGGTCTAATTAAAGGGACATACTCTCTGGGTTTCCTCAGATGGGATGCTGGGAAGGGGAATCTGGCGTCCTGATGATGGAAAAATGGAGAACGCGGTAGGAGGGGATGTAAAACAATCGTATGTTTGAGTAAAAAGATGCTGCTGCAGAGACTGAGGTTGGCAGGTGGTTGGTTTGAATGATGTTGTGTCCATGGGGTCTGAATTAGCATTTTCTGCCTTCCTGTCTTCATCCTTCAGTACTCGTGTGCCCAAACGAAACTGCAGATTTGCTCCAAATGGTCACAACCAACATCTTTTCAGGGTACCAGCATAACAGCAGTAATCGCTGAGGGTGCAGGGTGAGGGTGAAGAAATAAACCCTTCTCCAGTCCAATGTACTCCATATTTGGTGCACTTCAGCAGAAAATTTCTAATCTTTTTGTTTATTCTGTTGTTGTACATGTTGAGGCTTATTTATGTTTGTGTTTGGAAGGAGTGGTCTAACCCTTGCTGTCGCTGGAACCTATATGCACAGCCACTGTGTGGTGATGATCACCCAGAATAATAGCTAATGCCCCAGGTCGATGCAAACCACAATAAATAACATGTAGACTTGATGTACACCATTCTAGTGACTGGCAATACCACACTTTTAAGATTTGATACAACATAGATGACTTTTTTTCATAACATATTCAATACCACTTACTGGTAATTTCTTACTGGTGATTTTTTTTAAGAGCCTATACCATGCAAAATCAATTTGTGTTATGATGTTAATTCCTCATGAAAAACACCCCAAAGCAGCACTTTGATCCATCCATCTATTCAACTTCTTCTGCTTATCCGGGACCGGGTTGCGGGGGCAGGAGTCTATGCAAAGATGCCCAGACTTCCCTCGCCCTGGCCACTTCCTCCACCCACTCTAGGGGGACCCTGAGGCGTTCCCAGGCCAGCTGAGAGACGTAGTCTCTCCAGCGTGTCCTGGGTCTTCCCCGGGGCCTCCGCCGGGTGGGACATTCACCTCCCCAGGGAGGCGTCCAGGACGCATACGGACTAGATGCCCGAGCCACCTCAACTGCTTCCTTTTGATGTGGAGTAGAAGCGGTTCTACTACTTTGATCCATTCTCGCATTTCTGAGTATTTCTCTAGGAACCTGCTCTCTGAGCACCGCTCCCAGCCCACAAAAACGAACGTGTCCTCACATTTAGATAAGTGAAGAACAGCCCCTTCCAGGAAGAGTCTGCGCTGCCAGCACCGCCCCCAGATTAACACACACACCCACTTTCTCCACAGAGCTAGCGATGATCGGCTAAACACTTTCATTTTATATTCACAACATGTACATCCATCTTTGCAAAAGTTTGGATGTTTTTTGTTTTCGTAGGCAAAAGGTAGTCACGCTGTAGAGGCCGACTCTAGGCTGACGTCATGAAATGGGCGTCACCCACAAGGAGAATAAGGTGGAGCCTCAGAGATCGAGTAGTCTTACTTTCGGGTAGGAAAAGAGATTACAAATATAATTGGTAGAAAGCCAAACTCCCTGGAGAAAATCCATGCATGCACTGGGAGAACATGCAAACTCCACAAAGAAAGGTCCCCCATTGATGTTCTGGTTCAGGTTCCCCCAGCTGGTGCTTTAACCAGGGACCTTCTTGCTGTGAGGCAAGAGCGCTGAGGCCACCGTGCAGCCTTAAGTATGCACATGGAATTAAAATGTTGTTTTCATTTCTCTGGCCTTATTTAATTTTTGACAGCAATACCATATTTATTTTTTGTGAAATTAATTGTTTAATTTTATATTTGAAATTTGTGTGACCTAACATTTGACCTCTAAAATGTTCTTGTCGGCATTTTAGCTTATTTTTGAAAGGTTCATGATTGATGGATGCATCAGAATGGAGCAGAGCCCACCCAGCATATCTTCTACGTCACAAATTCCATCTTTTTCAAACTGTGTTTTTTCTTTCATCTGCTCCTGATTCACATGATTTGAATAAAAAAATACTCAATTATTTGTCATCTTGAGCTTAATTTTCTTTATATATGCCCTCCATAATGCCATAAAATGCCACAAAGACATGTTAAAAACACCAAAAACCCAATTATCATCAGAGTGGGTCTTTAAGCCTGTCTTTAAGTTAAGATAAATAATTCATTAACTATCCTTAAATCGCAGACTCAAAAAATTAAATTCAAACTCCTGTGCATGATAAGGAGAAAATCTGACATTTTGTTGGACAAAATAAAGAGAAAAGGGACACAAAAAAGCTCCTGGTGCACATTTGAATGTAATAACTAGTCTGTTCTGTGTCATTTGCCAAAGCGAGAAATAAAGCATCTTTGAAGCATAGCATGGCTAAAAAGCTAAATGCATATCTTCCTCTCCTGCAATAAAAAAGAGGAGAATACAGAGTTTGTGATTCTTTCACAACACAGGACTTTTATTGAGTAGGATTGGGAGCGAAGGCTCTGCGGTGCATTCACATGTGGAAGCCCAAAGGAGCTGCAGACTTTCCCAGCCTGCTCTTGTTTTATGAGGTCTACAGTATCCTGGCCTATCTCACTTTCATCTCTATTTTTTTTCTTTTCTTCTCTTCTGCCCTCGATTTCAGCGCAATTCTCTCAGTTGTCTGCATGTACCCTCTCTGTCCGTTATGATTGTGTATAATGGGCCTCAGTCCAACATGCTGGCTGGCAGGCTGACGGGCGTGTTGGACAACTGCTTCACAGTTGGCTAGCTTCGTAACAGTGGGGGAGTACAGAAAAAGAGAAGGAGGGAGGGAAGGAATGAGAGAAGAGGGTGGAGGGAGGGAACATCAGAGGTGGAGATAGAGCGGGGGAACAGGGAATAGGGTCACTTGAGTTTGTTGCTCGTATCGAGCCGCTCTGCCTCTCCTTCTCCACCCCGTTTAGCAGTCTGGCTCTCCTCCTAACTCCACTGCTCAGTCCCATCAAAACCGCCATCTTTGGGAGTGTTACTGCAACAACATTATTCCTCACAAGCAGCCTTCTTTGCGTGGTGTAATTCAACAGCAGAAAGCGTAAGAGTTGGTCAAGTGCAAACTGGCCGTAAGGCTAAATTAGTAATTGCCTATTTTGTTAATATTTGTAAAAAAGAAAAAAGAATGAGGGTAACATTTTCTTTTTTTGAAGGTGCTGCTTGCAGAACTCTGTTTAGGGTTTGCATATAATGTCCACCCATTATTTTTTTTTCTTTTCTTTCATCAGGCCTGTGATTGCTGAGTCATCTGGAAAAAGGGGCACTTTTCTGTCTTTATTCTTGGGTAATGCAGCATAAGAGAATTTCCATTTTTAGCCTCGCTGTAAATTACATTAACCCACGGTTCAGAGAGCTCCAATGCTTGAAAGTAACAGAAATCGACAGTAGAGGATACAAATTTCTTAAAAAACCCTCCGATCCTCTTCCCCAGCCTATGTTAACATTCGTCTCATTCTGTGCAGAGTGGGAAAAGAAAGGGTTAAACCTGTCTGCGGCACACATCTGGGAAACATTTGAAGCATTCCACAAGGCTTACCACATGTTTTCAGATGGACTAAATCCTGCGAAAGGCTTGCCTGTCAGAGGTTAGGAAAAAAAAATCTTTCTTCTGTTTTACCAGTAGGGGAAAAATGAGAGAGAAAATTAAATTGAAGATTTTACTCTCTGAGGAGACTCAAGGTAGCAGTGTGGGTGGGTTTGCTGAGCCATCGCTGGTTTTTTGTGGGGGGTTGCAACACTGGGACAGCGTGTGCGGGGACGTCCCATGTTGGTGGCATGTTGTTTGAACAAGTTCCGAGTGAAAGCGGTCTCTTAACAACCAAAACATACTTTGAGGCTCAGCTAACTGTTTCCATCCAACCGATAAGCATCTCTACACACCCTCTGGTTCCACGCCTCCCCTCACTTTTCTTCACAGTCTGGCACCATACATTAAATCTTTGTGAAAAGCATGTGGTCTTTCAGCGCGCCTGTCCTGGCACACTTACAGACACATTCGGTTTCTTGTCAAGGAGCTTGCTCTTAACCAGTGAAGCACAATGATGCCCGAATTGACACAAAGCAATAGAGCATCTCTGATTAACACCAAGTGGCCTTAAAGCTCTTCTTGAAGAGTCTAATGGTGGCTGCTGTACAGTTTCACCGTCACTCCCCTATGCAGGACAGATAATGAGGTCATTAAAGAGAGGAACGGACACATGGCAGTTCCCAAAACTTCTTTGTTTCAGAAGCTAATAGCAAACTCTACGATTTCAAGCACTTCATTTAAAATTAACTGGATGATGCACCAACTCTTGTCACATGGCTCACTAATACACCACATCAAATTCAATTCAATTTTATTTGTATAGCCCAAAATCACAACAACAGTCGTCTCCATGAGCTTCGAAGTAAACATGAACTCAAAAGGATCATGAATACAAAGAGGTCAATAGGAAAATACTAAATTGAACAAATGATTTCTGACAAAAAATTCAAAGAACAAGGGTGCTAATCATGTTGGATTTAGTTAATGGCCATGTTATCACTGATATCAACTTTAAATAAAGGAAAAAAGTGAAATATGTAATGAGATCATTTTCCTGAAATTGAAATATGGAGGTCTTGAAATCCTCCATATTGGGTTGCTGCCTTGCCCTATTGCCAATCCTGTTGGCGTATTGGGGCTTTTACACTAACCTGATTGGTCCACACCAGATATGTTTGACTTGGCAGGTGTAAAAAGCTCTGGTGCAGACCAGAAAAAGCCTGATAACCACATGAACCATGAAGAGAAGGGTCTTGGTTCACCTGCAGGCCAACTTTGCAGTGGCACAACTATGCAGATATTTTGTTGACCCTATTAAAAAGCACCTTCAAATCAAAGACGCTAAGTAACATATGTAATATGGTCATAAATATATGTAAAATGAATCCTTCAGCACCACAGATGTCGCTGGCGAAACCTAAATAGGCAGAGAGAAGTGGCTTTTCATATCGGCTTTGCACCGATGTGCAACACGTTAGTAACGTAAAGCATTGCACAACGGCGCAAAACCGCTTTTTCTCTGCTTCAGAATCCTCTGGAATTACAATAATTGTTTAAACAGTTGAAGAGTTACGGTAGTCGAAGGAATGTAAACACTGAAACCAAAGCTCCGGTGGTTAAGGGTTACAGAGGACAACAGCTCACAGTTCAAATAACAAAAAGTTGACAAACGTCTCAACAAATATGGTGTTGTGCATGGACAAATCCAAGGAATGGGCCAATAGTCTCTAAAGTCATCAATAGATTCTAAGTGAATGACAAAAGTAAGGCTTAAAGGGGGCACACTGACCGGATTTTGGTTGGAAACGGCAGGTTAGGCGGGACTAAATAAACAAGTTTGGTTAAGACCACTCACATGCCAATCAAAAAAAACACTACTAATGAACAAATTTACGCACAAATGTAATCAAAAGGATTGATTTTTAACCTCCCCTGTCAAAAATTGTCATTACTAGATCAAAAAAAAGATAAACATAAAAATGTTTTTGGCATATACATGTCAAAAACTGTGTCAAAAAATATGTGTTACATAGCATAACACATATGTTAACTTTTAGTGTAAAATACGCTAATATGAGGGACAATGGAAAACTGTTAGCTCTTTCTAGTGGTCATTTAAGGAACTGCAATATTTGATACTTCTTAGTTGGCTCTGAAGTGCAACCAAATTCCATTTTTTTGTATTGCAAAAATATCTATTTACATGACGGATTAAACTCCACCTTCCTTTCTTGTTGTCACAGTTGGAGGTTTTCAACTTGAAGCAGCACTGGTCTGTGGCAAACATGCTGCACATCAGAAGCATGAACGGCTGTTTTTGCATAATTTACTTAATCCTCCCCAGCTTTTGTCAGGCCTCTCTGTTGAGAATGGGAAAATATTGAAAGGAGCATAAGGATTTTTGGACCGCTGAACCAAGTCCAAACTGTGATTTCTCGTGTCTCAGCAGTGGCCAGATACGAAGCTAATACATGTGCCTTCCTAGCAGAAGTTTAGCCGGTTCCGCAGCACTCAGTGGGCTCAAAGAATTAAACAGAACATGCATTTCTTGGCTTTTCATTGTGTTTGACATGTCCTCATTGCTATACAGTACATGTTGCACTGCAGTCCATGCCCTGCAGAGCAGGGTTTTGCTATAGTAAACTGCTGAGCAGTTAAGATTCAACACCAGTAACTTCCAGCGTAAACCTGGCTACAAGCAGAGGATGCAGCTGGGCTTAAGAGACCCAAGAGACCTTTCTGTCCACCCTAGAAATGTGCAGAGGAAACTCTGTGCCTCATGATACAAATCTCTACATAGCAGTTGAGTGAAAGGGGTTGAGTCCATCCAGTTCAACACATGTGGTACGCATGCATGCCGGGCCCAGGTTTCACCTGTCAGGAGGCAGAGGAACAACAACTCCATCCATGATTCTCTCATGACAGCAGCCATTTTTGGCATTATTTTTTAGCACAACTCCTTCAGTTCATGTTTGCTTGCATGCCTGTGTCCCATGTCACAACCAGCTCCTTCAGCTCTGCACGTCTCACTTGTGTGGCGATGGTGACAAGTGACACAGTTTAGTGTCACATATGGCTTTCATATGAGAACGCCTTGAAGGCAGAAGAGGAGACAAGGAGGATACTGATGCACTCAGTCTCTCTGTGGGGGTGTCACAGTTCTCTAGAAAAAGAAAAAGCACAAGTGTGGGGGAATCGTGCAGACTAAATATGCCAGGAACTGTCTTATGGCCTTTTGTCCTGCATTGTTTGAACACATTTTTGGAAAACTTTAGGGCCGTAGTTTTCTTCTGTTTCCTTGAGAAACATAAGAACTTTCACCCTCTTCATGAAGTAAAATTTATCACGACAAAGCTTAATATTTTGTCCTCCAAGTCATTAGATCTAACATTGACATTCATTCAAACAGTAATGGAAGAATGGAAAAGATGAACAGGTTAGCACATTTTTTACTTTTATAAATTCAAAATATATTGAAAATAATGTTGCACAAATTTTCAATGAAATTTTTTACCTTAAAAATCTGCTCTGATCATCTTTTGATCCCAGTGGTCTTTTAATTAGTATTGAGGACATAGTTACTGTAAAGTGACAGTAGTTCATCAGAAATTTGCCTATGAGCTGTGGGTGGAACCATTGGTGTGCAGCAACACCGCCCCCTTTCCCATCACCATTGCTGAGAGCTGCTTGATGCCAGCTCAGACGAGGGAAACAAAGACAAACATTACTTATACAATATTTTTCAAACGGTAATTTTTAAACTGCTCCTGATTCACAACAATTTGAATAAAGGAAATTCCCACAAATGCAATTTTTATCTTAAATTTCTTAAAAAATGTCCTCCATCATCAGAGTTAAATGTCGCAAAAAAAAATGTTTAAAACACCAAAAACATAATTTTTATCGGAGTGGCTCTTTAAATCCATCAGAACCTCAGACAATAATAGATGAAAGGAAAATATGGTCAGCTTAGACCATAAAATACATTTTTTACTGGTATTGATTAAAAAAAAAGATGCATGTTGCATGTTTTCATTCAAAAAGTTTATTTTACATAAATATTGCATTTTGCCCATAGACTCCTATCTTTTGCCAGGTCACTTTATTATAAAATTGCACATAAATACAAAGACAAATAAATCATTTTCACTACCCAGTACAAAAATGAAACATATTTATGAACATTTCCATTTGAATGCACACATGCAACACACAACACAAATAACAAACACTATTCCTGGAAATAAAAACTAGACATATAAATATTTTTATTCCAATTTTTCATAAATTTGGTAACAGTTGGAACCCAATAATCCTATACATTTCATCACTACGCACTATGAACTATGGGATGAAACGTGCTGGAAACATATCAGGAATTTTATAGCAGACACTTGTAGGAAGAATATCTGTATTTCAGGAATAAAAATATGCAAAAAGAGGATAACAAACATTCTCAGTTGGATAACTTTCAGAGAAATGGATGATTTGGCCTTAATGCTCCTGACAGGGCTGCAGCAACTGTTGTGATCAGGTGCAGCGTTCCTCAGGGGGCTTTGTTCGACTGACCAAATGCGAGTGGCTGCAGAAAAAGCAGTGATGGGAGACATTTGAGCAGCTTTAATGGTGTTCACAGCAGGACGTGCAGGAGTAGTCACGCAAAGTAAGGAGGGCCTGACTCGTAAAAAATTTATGTTGAAATAAAAACGTAAAATTAGATAAAATGAGGAAATACTTTATCTGTTTTAATATTTTACTAAAGATCATATGCAAATATTTTAAAATGAAATTTGCTCAATCTGCTTAGTTATATTTATAATAAAAATATTCAAAGCAAAAAAAAACATTTGGCAGTATTTAAAATATTTCAGTTCAGAAAAAACACCAACAATATAATCAGATTATTTCATATCCACAAATGCTATTTTTCATCTAAAAAAACCCCCAATATTAGTCTTTTGTTAATTGGAGAAAAAAAAAACACAATGTTGAACCTGCGAAGTCTTCTTAGCAATCAAGACTCATGATGCTGTGGAGTTTGAGTTTAATTCATTAAAATGAAATTAGATGTAATTTAATGTATTTTTTTTAACAAGTTTTATATTTTATTTTTTTCTATTTTTTTATTTTAATTTAATGTAATGGTTTGTTATTGTTACCTTTACTACATCCAACTGGCATAAATGTTTGCTTGTCTGATTCGTTAATGTATATTTCAATGTTGACAGTAAAAACCGTTACAAATCCTCAGTAAATGTAAATTTAAAGATTAAATTTATCCCCCCTTAATACCTAAAAGTGCGTTTTTGCCCCCAAACCAGAAAACGTCACAGACTATTGGATGCATTTCAGTGAAGCGCGAATTAACTGCAGGGAAGCGCATAAAAAATGCATTTTAACAAATGGTGCGCCATTCTCGCTGTAATCCAGCAGAGACAGGAGCGCACATCTGGAGAGAGCAGGACGTCCTCTGGCAAGGACCGGCTTTCCATATAAGGAAAGGGGGCGGGGCCAGCCCAGGATCTCTCTCTGCACAAACGTGACTGCAATGGTTGCTTTAGCGAAAGCCGAGACAAACTTGCCAGCACCGTGAAGGCGACACGTCGCCCCTTCAGCTACGATTTGTACGGGACGTCGGGGGACACATATTTTTCAAGCGACCCTCGCGACGGTGCTGCTCGGAGGTCTTTAAGGAGCCGACAGAAAAAGTTTCAAAAGAGACTGCCGCGGTTTTAAAAAAGACAGCCGGGCGATCAAACTTCCACCAGCGATCTGAGGGAAGCGGGAGGAGGAGTCAACAGGTCCCAGGTAATGCCATGCATGCACTTGACCGTCAGTCAACACCTGACAGCAGGTCTTCTGCTCCACAGAAGGCGAGCAGGGTGGTACGTGAAAAAGTCGCCCTTTCACCTGACTGATTTTGAACGCATCACAGGTTGCTTTACATATATAGAGCGCGTGCAAGCGTCTCTGACAGTTCTGTCATCTTCATTTATCAGAAATGAACTCGGTAACCTGCGTAAACCCAAAATTTTAATGCCCTAACGTTCAAAAACTGTATTTTTTTTAAACAAAAATACAATATTAAGAGTTTCACGTATTTTTAGCTTGTAAACCGGCATGCAAAGCTACCGTTCTTTTCATTCTTGCTAGCAAAATGTAAACACACCTATGCTAATAGCTACCATAGCTTGTTTACTAGTCATTTAGTCAATTATTGACCTTATCACTCTGAAAAATGCAAAACATTAGGAGTTGATGCGTTTGCGTGCAGCGAAAATGTGTTCATTTTTTTATTTTTTTTGACGTGGTGCGTTCAGTAAAATCCGTGCAAAACCGAATCCGGCGAACTTGACGTTAACTTTCCAGTAGTGAACAATGTCCCCACCTCCCCATCCCCGTCACGAGCTGGAAACTTAATGACCCGCGACAAACATGCTGCCTCCTGTCACACTGCAAGCCGCTAAAACGGAGCAGGGGCAAACTGGCACGTACCCCTAATTTATTAAATTCATTAACGCCACTGATGATGTCCTGACGGGGAAAATGTGGCGGTTCAACGCCTTTTTTTTAATCTCGTCTAATTAAAATGCCAGGACCCTGGAGCAAAGGAAATCTTAACTCTAAATCTGCAACTCCTACTCTGCGTTAATCTGCCTTAATGAAGATTCAGATTTATGAAAATGGTATCTATTTGTTTTGTTCGGTACAAAAGAGAAATTGATTCCTTTGGGGGTGGCAGAGGTAAAGGACACCTAACCTTTCACGTGACAACTTGTGAGACTCTAAGCATTAAAAAAAAAAAAGTGTCACCCAGTAGGTTGAGGGTTTTCCCACCCTGTCACCTCCTCTGCAAGTGTTATTCACAGCTAAATGCTGTGCCCTTGCCCCCAATTGGCAAGGATAGGACACAAACATGACATTTAATGGGCATTTTATGTTTGTCGGAGACAGTGTCGTTAATTTTCAATGATATATTTCAGGGTTTTTTGGTTTCTAGATTAATCAGCAGTAGCACGGGTGTTTTCTGTCATCAAAACTTCGCTGGCAAGTTTCTGCAGGAAGTTGTTTCTTTTTTTTTTTGTCTTATGCAAGCGGTGCCCGTTGAGGGCCTCGCATGCTGCAGTTTCACATGGTACACCAAAACGCATCATCGGAGCGGAGGCTGTGACACATTGACACCTTGCCGGTGCCCCCACCTCCTCATCGTGTCGCTGTCCCTCCTGAGATTGTAAAGTCATGCATGAGAAACCCATTGAAGGTGTTTCTGTTGTTTGCGCTGCAGAGGTGAGTCACAAACCTCTGCTGAGTTCTATTTGGGACATCTGATGACGGGTCGGCTCGTCGCCTGCGGAAGATCTGATAAAAGTTGGATTTCTGTGCACCATCTAATTTGTTCAGTTCATGCATTGCACGTCTGAGTCACTGCGTGACACTAGAATCATCTGTCTGTAGCATATGAGCCTTTTCGGTGACCTGTATTGGTGTCTTTCTCAGCATTCATGATGTCATTTGCAGCTCGGTGGAGGTTTTTCTCCAATAAAGACAAGGAGGAAACAATTCAAGATTGAAGAGATATGCTTTTGGGTACGTTTGGACCTGGATTTCTGTGAAAACGTCTGTCGATTGCCTCGTGGTTTGGGTCTGCGGTGGTCCGTTGCCACAGCAGCCTTTAGCTGACGAGCAAGGCTGACTCACAAGACTGTGGCAGCGCGGCGCAAACTCATCAGGCGCTGACAGATGAGGCATGCTCCTCACAATGGCAGCGCACTCTGGAGATGCCACCCAACGCTTATTTAATGGTAAACACCTCTCCCCATTTCTGAGCCGTCCCACCCACGTGCTGTCACTGCTATGACAGCTATCTTTTTGAATAAGGAAGCACTTAAAACTGAAACAGCCGCATTCAAAATAGGAAAAACGTGTAGGAGTGTGTTCGGTTTTTGAGAATTGGTTTTGATGTAAACAGAGTAGTTTACTACAAAAAAAAAATGAAGTGCAGTTTGTGGGCGTGACAACAACAGAGAGCCACTTCCTCCTATAGAGTCCAGTGAGCCATTAACTGTGGCTTTGTACCAGTTAAGCCCCCCTTGACCTAAACTAAAGAGGCTCAGAGTCTGCAAGGAAAAGTAGAAATAAATTGGGATATTAAAGGGTTTTTTTCTGTGGTGCCCAATGACGTAGTCTTTGCCTCAGGGACTAGAGCTAGTGTGGGAAAAGTGGGAGAGAAAAAGGGTGGAAGCCAATATCAGGAGAGTGCAGTCGAGGCTGAGTGGGATTTATTATTTTGTATTTATTGTATTTGGACGGGGGAGCAGAGCTGCTGCAATGCTGGGATGTTGGAGCTCAAAGACCCACTCCGATGAAAATAGTGTTTTTGGGGGTTTTAACATGTTCTTGGGGCATATTTCATGTGATTGAAGACGTATATGTAAAGAAAATTCAACTTAAAAATGTATTTCTGGATACAGTATTTTCCGAGTAGGAGTTGTGTTTTTTTGCGTAGTTTGGCCAGGTGTACGACTTACACACAGGTGTGACTTGTATAAGATTTTTGGAAAATAAATAGGAAAATAAATTGCTAGAGGGCACTATCAGTATTTGCCACTGACAGCAATGCAGAAGAAGAAGAAGAAGAAGCGCCGTCCAGCCTGATCAGGGGAGGAGCCCAAAACCAACATTAACTGAACTTTAAGATACTTTCCTTCCTTGTACAAGACAGTACTAAAAAGTCCCTTGCTTTTGTAGAGCTCCTCAAAATAATCTGACATCATCTGTCTTCAGTTTTACTTGCAAAAGAGATTTAGAGACAAAGCTTCCATGTAGGGACGATGCTAAAAAATGTTAACGATAACTAGCTAGCTAGAGTTTTTTTTTTTTTTTTTTGCGGCTTACACTCCGGAGCCACTTTATTGTCCAAAAAATATAGTATTTCTTTATTGAAATCGTTACGAGTCAAGAGTAGATGAAAAAAAAAGCGTAGACGCTACAATCGCCAAGCTCCCTACCATACTCCATACTCCATCCTGGTGCATCCTCTCAAATAGGACTAAATCCATGTACATTAACAGAGAGCTCTCAGTTATGGGTAAGGTAAAGGGGGGCGGGGTTGCCCTGCGCTAACAGTCCCACCCACAACCACGAAGCAAATTTCTTACAAACCACTGTCGCTCTGCTGAAACTCTGTCCTGGAATACAGGTTTTTATTTTTGGCTAAAAGTGGCATAATCCTAGTTAAAAGACCCCTGGGAACGCTTAAAGTACCTCAAAAGATGAGCGGAATGGGTCTCTAACTTGGCCAGCAGCAGTAGGATGGGCCCGCTTCGGCATACTGATTTCCCTTGTTGCTGCTCTCTTTGCCTTGTCACACATGGGTCAACGTCTCTTCCTCACTGGGCTGCCGTCTTCATTTTCGTAGCTCTGATTGTATTAAATAATCTTTACGTGTCAGTGTACAGCTCCCGGTGCTCGTGTAAAGAGAGCAAAGGAGCAATTAGGTCAGAGCGGGAGAAAAGTTGGTCTCGTGTCAGCCTTGAAGCAGCAGGGCTCCTCACTTTAGCATTCACCTCAAACCTTCACTGTGGGCTTTTCAAAGAATTGGGGTTATCAAAGCACATAGAGAAGGGATTTTTTTTCCTCCCAGTCTTCTCATAATAAAATGTCCCAGAATGGATCATTGGTTGTGATATATTAAGTTTCTCACCATATTAATTTGCCTGAAGAATCAGGCCACAGTTGTCTCCTTTTTTTTTTTTTGTCTAATGAGGCTGAGTGGAAGACCCATATAAGCTAATATCTTAGTGGTTGTTTGGCGAAACCTTGAAATCGTTGACACATGTGCAGCACATTTTTTTGATTTAGCAAATAGGTTTTGAAGATCACACACTGAACTGGAAGTCTTTGTTCTGTTTTGACACGCTTTTCACATGATCTGTGTTGTTTCCCATCGCCTGCTGTCCTCTTTCCAATTTCCTTTCCATCCCTGCCGGCGTGAAGGTTCTGCTCCATCTCGCTCTTTCACTGGCAGAGTCGCCATTGAATTTCATCGTATTTTCCACATGTTTTGTACCTTGGCTTTTTGCGTGAAAGTGTGTCTGCCTCGCCGGACAGTCCCCTGACGTGACTGCTGACATTTCCAAAGAAAGGGCCCTATTGTTGGTTCTTAATCCCCCCCCCCCTCCGCCCTCCTCTTCATAAAACAATGGTATCAATTGCTTCCACTGAGTACATCCACAGCTCTCGGAGAGGGAGCCAGGCTGGCGGGGCTTGTTGGCCAGTCTGCCAATCGTCACACCAGGCAGCCAGGGCAACTTCATTTTTCGAGGTAGCTTCAAGCTTGGGCCCACATCTCCTGACACTTGCACTAATAATATCTCTGTATTGGGAAGCCATGTGCAGGCACTGCCACCTCATAAACACACACATAATAGCTGGTGTATTTATTTTCCTGGAGAGAGACGAGGGAGCAGACGGATGGCTGTGGCCCCGCCCCCGCCTTCCTAATGAATGGACTTTATTTCGTTTTCCTTCGTTTTTCCCAAGATACTGCCATTAGCTTTGACAGATGATATGTTCTTCTACTGAAACAATGATCTTCAGCACACTGTCACAGGAAATTGGATTCGTACACCCACCCCTCTGCTCGCCTCCCCCCGTCTCCCTGCTCTCTTCTTATTCCCGATGCTCCCACTCCGTCTGCATCCAGGAACATGCCGTTAATATTCCTGTTAGAGGCGTAATACTGCCGAGCTGCCAAGTTACCCCCTACTTCCATGAGTCAGATAGCTAGCTTGATAGCAGGTGTCACTTACAGAAACGTCTAGAAGCCAATTTGTCCTAAAGGGCTCCTTGATAATACTTCTCTGAGCCAAATGTGTGTCTACAGTCAGCAATGGCCTTTCAGTTATCCTTTTTAAGAGCGATTACTACTAAGTTAGTCACTTGACAGCCTGTGTGACATTCCCATTCAGCTGTAGGGAGTTAATCTACTGCTTAGCAGTGGGTAAATGCTGTTTTAAACCTTTACTCAAATCAAAGCATTTTAAAGCTGATTTTATTCTAAAAAAAAAAAAAAAACCCCAACTTTTTCTATTATCTCACATTGTTTGGCCGTGTGCAGAAAACAGGCTGGTGGAGAGATAAAGGTTCCAAACAGTGACGGTACTGCCTGTTCCCCTACTAGTACCTGCAACCATCTCCTTGTTAGTGCATAGCATCGTTATTGTAGAGTTCTACTGCCTTGGCTTTCGCCTGCCAAGCTTGTGTAGCTTGTGAGCTGCTCCAGCTTACTCTGTCTACATGAGCTGTCATCACAATGCAGCCAGTCCCAGTGAGGAGCCATCACACCGTATCATTGTGCTGAAACCAAGACTGTTGAATGAGTGGATTTCTGTGTATTCGGCAGGAAAGGGCTGACATAAAGCCAGGAAATTTCAAGAAGGAGGCCAATGAATTGTCAGAGTAGTGCATTAACTAATAACTGAAGGTAAAGATGCACCAACAAATAAACCGAGTCCTCAAATTTTCCATGTTACAGACCCTACCATACGAGCAATTCTACATAATTCAGTTCTCTAATTGATTTTTTGGCGTATGTGAACACATCTGAATCTGTCTTCCCCTTGTTCATTCTGCTGTTGGCAGTGTAAAAATAGTTGTACGTAAGATGTAAAAACACAGATGAAAAAGTCACTGACGTGCACAAACACTCTGCAAGTAGCAAACGATGAATGATGAAACCGTAGCCATACCTTTTTTTGCTCAATTTAGTGCCTACTCCAACCCTAGAGCTACAGTTGCTTAAAATAGCAGTTTAAAGCAGTTTTATTTTTATTCCATTTTTAAAAATTTGCTCAAATAAAAAATAAAAAAACTCCAAAAAAAGCAGATTTTTGTTTGTGTATGATGTCATTCCATTACCTGAGAGGAAATTCAAGCGTCAAACATAAATATTGGTGGATCTCACTTTTCAGCTCATTAAATCTTTATTGGTGCATCTTAAGTCTGAAGCTTTGTAAATAATTTGTAAACCTTCTATAAAAAAATATTGATAATTTTTCAGAATTTCCCCCAGATTTTTTCTTCTTCCGTAAAATACAAAGCCTTTAGTTGCAGTAGAGATCCTTCCACTAATGGCAGATCGTTTGCTGGGTATTATACCATACTCTGTGTCAACACCATTTCCATTTTTCTTGGCTATCTTCGTGCTGCAGAAATAATTCTGTAATATGCGACGCAGGCAGCATATGGGTGCCATTTATGATCAACAGCTTCTATAAAGAGGTGACGGGAATATGCAAATGTCAGCATGCTAATGGAACAGTAATGTAATGAAGAACGTTGTATATGGGCAGTAATGAGCTGTGGTTATTGAGTGTTGATGACTCCTTCTCAGCCAACCATTGTTGTTCCACAAGCAGCTTTCTTGTTTATTTTCTTGGCACTCTTGCACATCATCACCCAAAAAGCGCGGGCACATAAAAAGGAGCCGGTACACTTGCACACAAATTTAGATGCATGAACATTGCTTTCTTATTGATTCATGGCCTTGGGTGAAAGGCATATTGATAAATACCTGGAGTACTTGGCCATTGAAATGGTGAAACTAAATTGGGCAGAACTGAGACAGATGTGGCGCAGTAAATTAAACAAGCGATCTTCTCTGTTGGCTGACAGCACAATGGTGATTAGGGTTTCATGTGTGCTGCCCTACATTATTTATGGCCATGCTGTGGGCTGCCTACAGTTGAATAGACCCACAGTCCATTGACTGGGCATATCATTGGAGGCTGACTAGTGTTAGGAGTGGGGTTAAAAATGGCTTTATTTCCTCTTGAGGAGGTCCATTTTCATCTAAATGAAGGTGAAAGCCCCAAGCGTGTTCTTTCCAAGGCCTGCATGTGGGAAATGTGTTGACTGTGTTCCAGTACGCTTTTCGAGGTTACTCTGCTTCATGATTTAAAGTGATTTCTGCTCAATGTCTTATTTACTCAAACCAGCCATTCCTTCCTTTTTTTGTCATTGCCTTTTAACGTTGTACAGGTTGACAAAGCACAATATGCGGAAATTTCTGGGCTGGATTTGTTCAGAGAAATCTATTTTACCCTCATTACTCCCTAAAGAACCATTGCAGGAAACAATGGAGTAAGAGAATGCAATGTTTTTGATAGGGGATACAAATCAAGGCACGTTGACTTAATTTTACATATCTAGGGTGCTTTTTTTCAATACTATTTAGATTAAATCAAATTTAATAACACTTGAGGACTCAAACTTCCATGTTAGTTGATCAAATGAGGTTAAGTTTTTGCCCAAGTGTCTTTAGTTTGAAAACCCGCAAACTTTTTTCTAACCTAACCCAAAACAGCCCAGCAAATTGTCATTATGACTAGGGCTGCATGATATGAGGATTTGTGATGAGTGATACTAGTGATCAACATTGTAATGACAATAGGACTTGTGATACATGAACAAATAGAAAAAAGAAAACAACCAATACATCATTTCCATTTTTCTGTAAAGGTTTTATGTAAATAAGAGTACCGGTAAACATAAATTATACTGCAAGTTATCTCAATAGGAGACCGTTAAGATGTCAGGGAAACACACCAAAGCACGATAGTTATCATCTACCTTTCTAGCAGTACTATAGGTAATAATAACCAGTGGTAGAGCTACAATATTTTATGGGGGGTAGAAGTCTTTGGTAGGGTGGCAAATAGGAACAGCAGTGTGGATGTCGATTACAAAGAAAGGATCAAAAATATGTGTTTTAAAGAGCTTTTTTTATTGTTGTTAATACAATTAATATTAAAACAGTACGGTAGTCCCTATAGCTGAGGTGCTATTACTGAGGCTTTAGGCAGCCTGGATTGATGATTTGTTTTTTTATATATTTCTATAATGATTTTAATATTGACTCAAAAATTGAGGGGGTAAAGCTTTTAGCCCCCACCTTGCCCTACTGTAGCTCTGCCCATGGTAGTTACTAATATGGACAACGATAAAGAACAAAATTGGTAGTGTGCACTTGGGCTTTTTTTTTTAAACAATGGTTTGTTTGTCTATTAATGTGTCTAAACATTTAAGGTAGTAATTAATTGCGGTCTACGCCGTCTTTTGCAATGCGTGTATTGCACAAGGTAACATTGCAATGTCGATACAATTTTTAGTTAATAGTGCAGGCCTAATTATGATGATAACTTTCTTTGTCTTTTCCACAAGAAATCAATTTTTTCATTCATATTCCCCAACAAAGTCGTCCTGTTCACAGAAAATATTTATTTTTATATAAATAAAACTTATCAGTTTTGCATAGCCCCTATTTTAAAACCCATTGAGATCTGAAGTAGTACCAACTGGGCTTGTTATCCTCTGAAGCACATCTTGACATTTGAAATTGTTTGTATAATTTCCCTTTAAGACTACCTCATTGCAAAGTAGCTTTTCCATTATGTGCAAGACGAAAAGCTCACTCAAAAACATTTTTTTTTAAACTTTCCATTTTGAAGGAACGAATAACTTACTCTTAGAGTTTTTCCAATAAATAACAGTACAGTTGAGTTTTGCCCAATAGCAGTTGTGCAGGTATCTGATTCAGTAGTCATCTGTTTGATGCTATAGTCCATGACTTACTTGCACATTTATATCCATCCAAAATCCTATGGGGAATTGGAGTGCCAGAGACTTCCTAGTAGTATCTTCCATAACAACAAAATAAAAGTTATCCATATTCATTCCATTAAACTAAGGATGTGGACATATAGAGTATTAATTATGGAGCTCACTGATCTTTTGTTTTTTATGACAATTTTACTTGACTTTTGCTTTGTTCTCAGTCAAGGAACCTGCGAGTGAACTCTTCATCCTCCCATTTATATCTTGCCCTAGGCCTGCACAATAAATCGCAAATTTATCGTTATCGTGATTTCAAGCCGTGCAATATCCATATCGCAAAAGTCAGCGAGAATCGCAATAAATGTTAAACCTTAAATGTGCTAAACCAATCTTATGGCATCTTGAACTATTTAATGAATTAAATAAATCCCTTTATCCATTTGACCAATCAGATGGAGCCCTTCACGTTGCTGACCAATCGGGTGGAGCTTTTATGTTAGATGTTGCCCTCTTAATAAGACGAGGATCATTTGGAGATTAATTTAAGGTATTTTGACTCTTTAAATTAAACTTTTGCAGCAAAATGGAAATGTTTTTTGTTGTTTTTGCCATTTGTTCATGTATCGCAAGTTATATCGTCATCGCAATACTGATCAATAATATCCATATTGCGAGCTTTCCACATATCGTGCTGCCCTATCTTGCCTCGTCCTCTGAAATGGTTGCAATATTTGACTGAACGGGGAGCCATCTTTGCAAAGGAATAGTGACGTTGTCAGATGAAGGACACCGCCAATTCCAGCCTTTGGGAACGTCATGGCAGGGATGATTTCCACCACATGGCTGCCAGAGGTCATGCCTTCACTGTGTCAATAGATCAGACAAAGATGAAGGATCGCATGGGAAACAAACTACCCAATTCCAAATGTTAGCTTTCAATTCTAAATAGCCTATGTTGAACTTAGCCAATTGCCCTTACATTGAAAGGTTAATAATGATATGGTGTCTCAAGAAACACTGTGGGAGGTCAGAAGTAATTAAGGTTTTCATAAGAAGGCTCCAATGCCTTCAAACTGTGTCTGGCAGATTTCTTTTGGGTGAATCCACACATTTGTCATTTTTCTCTAACCACTGTTGTTCTGCACATATTGCTTTTTAATGTTGGGCTGTTGTCCATTTGTTGTAGTATTCCTTTCTGCTTTGTCATTTACAGTGGGGAAAATAAGTATTGAACACGTCAACATTTCTCTCAAAAACATATTTGTAATCGAGCTATTGACACGAAATTTTCACCAGATGTCGGCATCAACCCAAGTAATGCACAGATAGAAAGAAATCCAAACATTTATGCCCAGAAATGAAGTTATGTGTAATAAAGTGAAATGGCACAGGGAATAAGTATTGAACACATGAAGAAAAGGAGGGGTAAAAAGGTCTGGCAAGCCAAGAAAGCAACTGGAGTTTGTCAGTATTCAGAAGGTAAACCTGGCCCCTATTAGTGCAAAGTAATATCAGCTGGTATAGTCCTGATTGATGCCTTTCAAAAAGGTTTCTCACCAGCAAGGTGTTAGACAAGAAGCATTGCATGATGGGTAAAAGCAAAGAGCTGTCCAAAGACCTACGCAACCTTATTGTTGCAAAACACACTGAAGGCATTGGTTACAGGCGCATTTCTAAACTTCTGAAAGTTCCAGTGAGTACCATTGGGGCCATCATCCGGAAGTGGAAAGAACACGGCATTACCATAAACCTGCCACGGCCAGGTGCTCCTCGCAAGATTTCAGACAGAGGAGTCAGAACAATCATCAGAAGGGTTCTCCAACAGCCCAGGACCACTCATGGAGAGCTTCAGAAAGACCTGGAATCAGCAGGTACCGTTGTTTCAAAGAAAACAATAAGTAATGCACTCAACCGCCATGGCCTCCATGCACGCACACCACGCAAGACTCCATTTTTGAAGGGAAGCATGTTGAAGCTTGTTTGGAGTTTGCGACACAACATTTGGATAAACCCATGACATTCTGGGAGAAGATACTCTGGTCAGATGAGACCAAAATTGAACTCTTCGGATGTCATAAGACACAACATGTTTGGAGGAAAAATGGCACCGCACATCACCCCCAAAACACCATACCAACAGTCAAGTTTGGAAGTGGGAGCATCATGGGGTGGGGCTGTTTTTCAGCATGTGGTACTGGTAGACTTCATATCATTGAAGGAATAATGACTGGAGAAAAGTATCCAGACATTCTTGATCAAAATCTGCTGTCATCTGCCAGGCTGCTGAAGATGAAAAGATGGTGGATCTTTCAGCAAGACAACGATCCCAAGCACACAGCAAAGGTAAAACTCAACTGGTTGAAGAAAAAGAAAATAAAGCTGCTAGAATGACAATCACCAGACTTGAATCCAATTGAAAATCTTTGGAAAGAACTGAAGATCCGGGTTCACAGAAGAGACCCCCAGAACCTTGAAGATTTGAAGGCAGTTGTGTGGAAGAATGGGCCAAAATCACACCTGAGCAATGTATTCGACTGGTTTCTCCATACAGGAGGCGTCTTGAGGCTGTAATCACCAACAAAGGTTTTTGCACTAAGTATTAAATAAATTTCAGTAGGAGCCAGTTTAGCTCGTGCTGGTTTGCGGCGCCTTCCGTCCATGAAACCAGGGTTCAACTCCGGGCTGCTCCCTGTTCCCTTCTCTACTTCTGTGCCGGTCCCAATCCCGGTTGCTTTGAGAGGGTTGCGTCAGGAAGGGCATCCGGCGTAAGACATTGCCAAGTTTACCATGCGACTCGTTCGCTGTGGCGACCCCTGATTGGAAAAGCCGAAAGAGAAACAACATTAAATAAATTTCAGTAAGCGTGTTCAACACTTATTCCCTGTGCCATTTCACTTTATTACACATAACTTCATTTATGAACATAAATGTTTGGATTTCTTTCTATGTGTGCATTACTTGGGCTGATCCCGACATCTGGTGAAAATTTCATGTCAATAGCTCGATTAGAAATATGTTTTTTGAGAGAAATGTTGACGTGTTCAATAGTTATTTTCCCCGCTGTATGTCACAGGGTTTTATTATGTTTTTCTGTGGAGATGTTTAAGAATAAATCGTTGTCATAGAAAAGCTCGTTTTTACTTTGAATAATTAAGAGTTGATTAGATTTTTTTTAGTAATCCAGTTTATAATTGTTTAGTTTTGTTATTTGGAACTAATTCTTAATCCTTAATTCTAAAAACTTAGAGTTTATAATGATATTAAAGATGTTTTATGATGGAAACAGGCATGACATTTCTTAGAAATGTTTTGTGTGTGGTTCTTGATTGTTCTGAGTAGACTGTTTTTGAGTTGGCAACAATTTATTAGTGGTTAAAATATTATAAATATTTATATTATGAGCTTTGCAGATTGTCACTTTAGGAGCTTTCAATCTGTGGAATTGTATATCAGATCATAAATCTGATTGACTCACAAAGATGGCTTAAACACAGTTGTCACTAAAAAATAAAAAGAATGTAATGAATTTAGGAAATGGAAATGACATCAGAAAATGGGAAGCTTTGCAATTCTATAAGAACATAAGAGAGCTGTGAAGGCTTTCAGTGCACTGCAAAACAGCCCTTGAGATTTATGTTCAAAAGTTCTTAAGATTTTCTTTAAAAAGCGAAGAAAATAAAAGAAACCAATGGTCTTACCAAGAATTTATTTCAAGAAAACAAAAATTAAATAATAAAGATGATATGAATGTGAAAGAGACTGTTTTCTCAAAGTAAGATTATTTTGACATTGAAAAACTTTAAAAGATTCTTTTTTTTGGAATACAGATAAAAGTTTCTTAAGAATGATTTTTTTTTCTGTGTGCTGCTGTGTTTTTCTGTTTATATTCCTTTAAAAATTGAAGGTCTATTGCACCAATATTTCTTAAAAAGTTTAAGTTTAGTGTTTTTACTATTGAAAAAATGGTAGTTTGAGTAAAGATGTAATAGAACGTAGCAGAAGGTAACATGTGAGTTTGGGTTTTTTCTTCTATCACTTCAGGGGCATCTGACACAAATAAATGAACTGAGATCATTTCTTGGCTCTAAGAGCATCTGGATTACTGAGGTGTTGACAGAGTGTATACAACATTTTCTTTTCATAACCTGCTGTGTTTTTCTAACCCTTCTTTTCTTTACTGACAAAGTGAAAGGACGTGTTATCAAGTTAAAGGCGAGGAATATTGTTCTGTTACGAAAAAGCAGATATTCCACAGTCTTTGTCTTTTAAGGCCTTGTTCAACATTTTTGTCCCTGCTGTCTATCTTCTCATTGTCGGTGAAAGTTCTCATTCATTCAAGTGGCACCCTGATGTTGAGTAATGGCAAATAGACCCAAAGACCCACTCCAACTACGGTATATTTTTTCTATTGTAAAATCATTTCCAATGATTTCCAATGACTTTTTAAGTATGATTGTGCAGTTTCTGGCCAAAATCAAAACACCTGTGTCGTTTTTTTAAGACATATTTTCTGCACATCAGTTGGAGGTACTAGAAATTCACCGTTGGGTATTGGAGAAGTTAGCCTTGGTTAAATTCCCATCAACCCTTTGTTTACACTTTCTACCGCCAGCTTATAGCACCCCACAAGCCCAAGCTAACATTAGTCTAGCCATAAACCGGCCAGCATTATCGGCACTATCCAGCTATACAGTTCTAAGCCAGATGCTAGCTCAGATGAGGTAAATGAAAACGTCAATGCATCTATGTGTCGGCAAATGGATGTTTAAGAATTGGAGTAGAGAAGGGAGACTTTGGCCAATGGAAGTAGTAATCCGAGCTCTTTCAAACCGCGGGTTTTTATCTGCTCCTGGTCCATCGTGATTTGAATAAGGAAATACTCAAAACGCAGTTTTGATCTTTAAAATTCGTCATCCATTATGAAAAGAACGCTACAAGAACATATTAAAACAAGAGTGAGTCTTTTTAATCCTCATAGTTTTTATTAAAATCAAGCACTTCTATCCTTTTTCCTATAAATGTTCTCAACTGTGTGGAAAATATTTGTTTTGGGTTTTATTTGATAGTCAGCAACTTGAATGACAAAAAAGACCAGTTTTAGAGGTTGATGCAAATATCTGAAAATTTCGGCAGATAAAGAGATCGTGGCTGATGGACAATGAAGTATGTGTAATGATTTTCTCTCTCCATTGGAAGTGTGGCATTCCATGAATGCCATTGCTAATTTCTGTTTAGTTTGTGCATTTCTCATCCCAGATTATCCACCCATGCACACGTTATGAAATGGCCAACAAAAAGGTTCTGTTTGTTATATTTGTGAAATGAACTGTCATCTCTGGTTGATGGATGTTTGTTGAGTAAGTATGTCGTAATTGTCTTTCTATACAACAGTGTGTTTTCATGCCCACGGTACGCACATGGAGTTCACTTCACTTGTCCAGAACGCCAGACATTACCAAGCTGCCTTGCCTTACTCACTCACAGTGCCTGTATCAAACAGTCCCACTGAAAATGTGGTGTTTTCTAGTGTTCAATTGCTCCTTTGTTTAATGCCTGGATGTGACTGTCATTGTGGTGGAGCTGAGGGTTTGTGGATTCCCCATATTCAGCTATCTTGGGTGGCTTCCATTAAGTCTTGGAAGTGCTGCTTTGTCCGCCCGCTAAAAACACAACACTTTCCTCCTCCAGCCATTGTTAACCTATCTAACGAAAACCTATTCTCAAGGTTCTCTTATGAAGCATGAAATACAACCCCTTTATATTGGCATTGGCAGGTATTTAAACTTCTAATTTGGGCCAGCCTGTTCTCATTAAATCGTCAGAATGATGTAACGTTTCGCCGCTGCTACTGTGTGCCAGCATGGAATGTTTTTCCAGTTACTCGTCTCTGTTGTAAACACAGGGCATCTGTTTGGACTTTGAAACGTGGCTGAATTGCTTCATGGAGAAGCTGCCTTTTTCATTTAGCAGCTTGCACAGGTATGATAAATGTTACTTATCACCTATTGACCCTAAAAGGTCAATCCTCTGCCCTGTGACCCATCACCCTCCACCTTCCTGCTGACTCTGTGCCCTGTGGGTAGCCTTTGCTTTTCTTATTTCAGTCAACTGTGAGATGCTTTCCCTGTTCCCATTTATCTTTCTGTTAAATATCTACTCTTTGGCTGATCATAATACAGGTATGATTGAAAACGGAGAGCCAAATCTGATACGCTGTTCTTTCTTTCCCCTGAGGTTTAACTCTAACGTTGTAGTCAAGCTTTAAGGATTTGGTGTGCAGAAGTGGCATGTGATATAACATTGTGATCAGAATATGAATATTTTTCAAAAACAAAATAAGCCATCTAGAATATTAAAGATGGGTTTGTGCACAAGGTGAGCAATACGGACTTTTATTCCCCACAGGCAGTGGAAGGAATCGAAGAGGAGCTTTTGTTCGTTTGAAAATCCACCTGATAATGTTGGTTGCTGGCTCCCTAACTGAGCTGGCTGGATTTAAGAGGCAGAATCATAAAAAGGGAAAACACACACACACAATGGAGACTCCAGTGCCCAGCTTAGTGTTACACACTTTATTCACCCAACACAGTGGCCTAGATTCTCTACAACTCTCTCGAGAAATGGCGCTGGCTTTTGAATCCTTCAGAAGTCGATGTTGAATGTCATTTTCAAGTAGAAGTAGTCCTTCAGGATTGAGGGGTGCAGCTCAGGTAGCAGTGGTGGGTGTAACACAATAATGGCACAAGCAGGATGCCAAGTTTTCTGGGTTCACCGATAGGCCCAACTTTCCACTAAAATGGTCCACATGAGACCGATTGAGCCATTTCGCACCGCTAAGCCGCGTGAAGAGTGCTACTTTTATAATAGAAGAATACTGCTAAATCGGGGCTTGACAAATCTACTTTCTCCATGTCCCCATGCTGAGGGCTGGAGGATTAGCCTCTAATTTTAGTGCCACTTATCTCTTCAGCTGCTTTTAAGAATTAGTTCCAAATAACCAAAAAAGGGGTGAAAATGCGAGGGGCTGGTTGGGAGGGAGCATTTGCTATTGTCAGGGAAGCTGGGACTGAAGAAAAAACGGTCTAATCTTTTGCATAACAGTCAAAATGTACTTATAAATCTCTTGAAGACAAAAATGAGGGATTGCTTTTAAAAGGGAAGGAAAATATATACGCCTGTCTTGCTTTAACCCACAACTTGGCCGTGGTTTGCTAAAATCCCAACCATAAAGCATCAGTGCGCCCATTTACAGGCTAACCATTCATAATATGATTCATTCGTGACACGTCTGTGAAGACTTCACATAAAAACCCTAACTTTTTCTCACATATATTTAAGTATGACCAGCTTTCATCTGTGCAATATGTGCAAAATGTATGTAGTGGCTGTGTGACATGGCCTTTAATGACCACTGGGAAGGCTTTTAAAATAGATCTAAATATGAACGGAGTGGGACAAAAGCCATCAGATTTTTTTTAAAGGAATGTGTAGACAGGTTAATCCGGTGCCCTTTGGTAATGGCAGCTATCCAAAAAAGAACCCATTAACACCTAGATTTCCCCCCGAAGCCAATAATTGCTAATATGTATCAAACATTTAGCAATTTAATATCTGTGTGTGCATGTGTAAACAAAATTTAGGAGACAAAAGTCCCACGAGACCCATGTTAGCTTTGTATATATACAAGGCAACAGATGTAACTTCCTTGCAGAGTACAAATGGAGGACAGGAAGTTGTCTTTTTATGTGATTCCAAATTGTCACAGCTAATGCTACAACCATCGGCACCACCTTGTCTGTGAGGAGCAGGCAGGTGTAGGGTTTTAAAAGTAACAGGAACTTTAAAATATACATCATTGCGTATAGGGACAGCACGGTGGCACAGTGGTTGGCGCTTTTGCCTCACAGCAAGAAGGCCTTCAATGTGGGACCTTTGCATGTTCTGCCCGTGCATGCGTGGGTTCTCTCCGTCCCACTGTCCAAAACATGCTCCATAGGTCAATTGGCAACTCTAAATTGTCCATAGGTGTGAGTGTGAGAATGAATGAATGTGTGATATGTGGCCCTGCGATAAACTGGCGACCTGTCCAGGATGTCCCCTGCCTCCGCCCGAAAGTGGCCGGGATAGGCTCCGGCAGCTTAGTGACCCCGTAAGGGACAAAACGGAAGAAGATGAATGAATCATTGCAGAAAAGTAAACTACTTTTGTTTTGTTTTTCCATGTAGATCAATATTTTTTTTATCGGATTTCCAAAGCCAATTTGCATACTTATTTATTTCCTTCTTATTGGATTTTTCTGGGCATTTAAATGTACTTCCACTATAAAATCTTACATGTGAAAGACCTCTGAATTTGCCTCCAGTTTTGTTTACTCATTCTAACATTAACATTTTGTCATGCAAGTCAGCTTCCCTTTTAGCTTGGAGGAAACAAATCACTTTTTTAAAGCAACGACAGACTCGGATAGTTTAACACATTCAATCTTGTGTGTATTTGACTGTTGTGACATGTCATCAATACCAAACCATTATCAATACATTGCCTTGGGCAGCTGCATTTAAAACAATCCGGGATGCGTTCAGCACTTTTGAATAGCCGCCCGTGCATTGATTCCCGCCTCAAGGACGGCAATAAGTCTTCACAGCCTGTTCCTTTTCTTTGTGATGGCGGAGGACAAATGCTTGTTAAAGGTGTTTGTTTTTTAAAGTTGGTAAATGGGATCTAATATTTAGCCAGATTGGACAGCTTCCACTCATGTGATCTCTCGCATTCCTTGACAATGAGTGAGGACAGTGTTTGGGTGCGATTATGTCATTTATCAGGCTGTTGCCATAAAGCAAAGAGGGCGGGCTAAGTAGCTAAAAGGTAATAGCAGTCCTGATGATGATTGCAACTGCCCAAAGGCAGGAATGTTTTGTGCACCGATGTGTCCGACAGGTGGCAAGAAGGCGCTAATTGATTAATGATCGGGTTGATGTATGAGCTAACCTCCACAAAAAGCCTCCGAGCACTGGTGTCTCCCTAAATCATTTCCTACCAGGCCAGTAAACCCCAAACACCTCCCTCGTTAGCATTTGAAAGCCTGGTCACGAGGGGGAATGTGGCTTTCAGGGCTTTTGTACAACCGCCTTTGTCAACATCCAGAATCTGAATGAACAGGCTCACATTTTATGTCACATGAATAAGGACAAAAAAAGCTGGTTTTATCATAAGGTCACTTAGCAGTAAGGAATAATTAAGATCTGAACAATGTAATCCTCTTTGATAATGTTTGGATTTTATTCCTTGTTTTTGTCAACGCCTGACTTTTAGCCGATAAAGCCAACGGAAAAATCAGCTAATTGCTTCACATCGTATATATAGGGAAATATTTGTGTCCATCTTACTTCAATTTAAGTGTTGGGAAATTATAAAATGTTTATTAGTTGTGAATCATCCATTCTTTTCCCCAAAAAAAGAATGCTACTATTGCTACTATCCCAGCTATGGTTGGGCTAAGGCAGGGTACACTCTGGACGGGTCGCCAGGCTGTCACAGACACATCTACACTTACTTGCATGATCTACTCCTTGGGACAATTTAGAGTCATCAAAGAACCTACAAAGTATGTTTTTATGATTGTGGAAGGAGGTTTTTACTATACCCGACTTCCAATCTATACTTTTTCACCACCAATGGGGTATTGTTTTCAATCTGGAAAAATTAAGAAAAAAAATACAAGAAAAAAAAAACGGCTCTAATTTAACACACACAAAAAGTAGGAAGTCTGCTTTTGTCTCTCACTGATCATTGGAGGTCATCACTTATTCTTAAATGATTATCTACATTTGTCACAATAGTCTTAAACCTAAGAGTTATTGTGTAAGAACAAATAAATATATAAGGGTTGGGCTACTTTGGGATTTCTCCACCATGTTTTGTTGAGTTGAAAGGTCATATTTTTTTCTTCAAACTTCCTTAGTTTCTCTGTCTCTCTAAACATCAACCTCACACTTCTGTAGTTTTAACATTCTGCAGGGGAGACTGGCGTGACGCCATTCATTGTTTCCCTTAGACGACTGAAGGACAATGACAGCCTTGGCCGGCCCTTAGCGTGTGTGAATCTGTTACCATTGGGAATTGTGTCCTCCAGTGTCAAGAGGGGTTATGTGATCTCACCGAAGGGGCTTTCCACCACCGAGAGGCAGAGCCTCAACAGAAGAGGCTTATCTTTTCTCAATGCAAAGCTCACAGGCAACTGATGAAATTTCAGAAAACCCAGCAAGTTGAAACAAAGCTACATCTCGTTATGCAAGTGCAAGCTGCTAATTTGTATCTGCGATAACATCATTTATAGGAAAAAAAAATTGTCCGCTACCTGATGATGAGTTTTTCATGAAAGTTGATTTGCTTGATGTAAATCTTCAAAACTCAGCAACCCAGAACACAGACTCCGATGGGGTTCTAGGCTGTGCATTGGGTTTGTGTATTTTTCCTTTTTGTGAAATTCCTCTTCCAGTTCTTTTGTGCAGCACACTTAAAAATTCAAACATCTCTGTTAAGTCTCCTTTTTCCCAATTATTTGTGTACCTGTGTTTGTGCTAGAAGTGTGTGTCTGCAGCAAGCTTTAGCGAAAACAAAGATGTAATTACCTGAGGCTATTCTTGTCTGCAGTCATCAGTGTAGCCTCCAGGCTGTAACACGCAAACACACAAGAGCTTATGCACACAAAGACATGCATGCACGCAAGCAGGCAGAAAGGGCCTTATGGGGAGAATTCGCGTAAATCAGACAATCATTTCACACTCGATCTAACTTTCTTTATAATCTGAACTCATATTTGAGTTCTAACCCAACAACACAGATGAATGTTTCTTCTTCATGAGGCCTCCTGTTCCTAGAAACCAAGCTGCTGTTGTTCCAACCATTTATCAAAAATGCATACTTTAAACACCATTCATTTCCACAAACAGGAAGTGAGGGCATGCTCTAAAACAGGAAGTGCCAAGTCGAGGCTTCTGCTCAAATCAGTGGCTTATTGTTCAGCTCGAAAAGATAAAAAAAGGAGAACAGCGTGAATAAGATCTATCTATCAAAGTTTTAAAACTCTTTACTTAGTAAAAAGAGATAAAACATACAGATACTAGCATGTGCAACATTAGCTTTACTTTGAGTTTCCAAATCTATTTCATGCATTTTAGCTTTAGAGGTTTACCTAAAGTGTGTGCTTTGGGTTTTGTTGTTAGCCATATTTATATTGCAAAAATTGCATCTAATTTTTGTAACAGGATGCTCAAAGATATGTTTTTGTTTTTGTTTTTATGGCCACTAACAACACACGTGTTGGGGATATCCAAAGGAGGTTTTAAAATTATTATAGGATGGCAGCAGAACTTAAGGCTTGGTGGCCATTTTGTAGAAAAATGTGATTTTTGCCAATTTTTTACATTTTCACACAATATGGGATTTGAAATCTTTAGTTCGAGCGATCATCGTAAAATTTTCCACATACACCAACATATTAAGTCTATAACCACAACCAGAGTTTCTTTGACCTTTGCCCTAAGGAAGAGGTCACCATCTTGAAATTTCCAAAAAAGAAGTCACAATTAGTAACTCACACAATTTTAAACTTCTAGGAATGCCATTCTATCACCTCCTAAGTCTTCGAGGATCATTGCAAGCTACTAGGAACAAAAAATGTTGAAATTAGAAGTTGTAGGCCTGGGGATATATCATTTTTTATATCGTTATATAGTTTTTTTCATAGCAGGCAATGACGATATATATCATGATATAATCCAAATAACTTTATGTCAATTCGAACACATCAGCATGTTGTTTAGATTTAAATATTTCTTTTCTATCATCCTTTAAACATAACAGATGCACTGAAGGAATACGAATAAAGCAAAAGCTTTCACGTTTTGAAAAGAGGACATAAATAAAACAGACCACTGAACTGTTTGAGTTCCATTTGAAAACTAAACATCAATTCTAGAAATAAATTCTAATGCTTTCAAGTTTTACAGCACAAACCTAAAATTGACAAACATTTTTGCCAACATCCTTTGGATAAGCTGGGAACTAAATGCACTTTCTCTGAATTTCTTCCGGTAGTTTAAACTGTTGGTGCTGTGCAGGTGGAACATTTGTTGTTTTTGTGGGACAATCATCGTTCATTTCAGTCTGAGATTGAACATGCTTGGCAGATCTGCTTCATGTGATAAAACAGGTTCGTGGTATTTCTGGTGAATTTTTTATTTTTATTTATTTTTTATCACCGGCCAACGCATATTTTTTATCTGCCAAATTATAACTGTTTTACACAGAAATGCCATCTTCCTTCTGATTTTTTTCCCAAAGAAAATGAAATAGCATAAAAGTAATTTATAAATGGTATGAACATGTCTTTATTATTAGGAAAACATTATTGTCATCAAACTGTACACTCAAATTTAAACATGTTGAGGAAACTGATTTACGATAAAGTTCCTATTCCTGCACCAGGTGAACACATTTTTTGTTAAATCATAACAAAAGACAGCCTATGGCGATAGACTCATAATTCTATTAAGAAAAAGTTAAATCAAGATATATGTATTGTTCTATCGCCCAGCCCTACAAGCCTGCAAAAGTGGCGTTCCTTTATTGCTCGCAATTTATTTTACCAGAATATTATGAAAATGAAATACATGAGTGAATCACTGACTCAAGCCGAACAAAACAACATAACTCAACTCAACTCAACTCAACTTTATTTATATAGCACTTTCATACAACAGTAGTTGAGACAAAGTGCTGAACACAACAGTAAAAAACATTAAAACATGTTAAGGGGGGGGGGGGGACACAGAGGGAGATAAAACTATAGAAAACAGTAAACAGTTACAAAAACAGTGGTCTCATATTGGGTTAAAAGCCAGAGCATAAAAATGGGTTTTTAAACTGGTTTTAAAAATGGACAGTGAAGGGGCTTCTCTAATGGCCAGCGGCAAAGTATTCCACAGCTTTGGAGCGGCTACAGCAAAAGGTCTGTCCCCTCTGAGCTTCCGTCTGGACCTCGGTACCTCTAGAAGCATCTGATCAGCTGATCTGAGGCACCGTGCCGGCGAATAGGGAGTGAGAAGCTCAGAGAGGTACAGCGGGGCAAGACTGTGTAAAGATTTAAAAACAAGCAGAAGAATCTTAAAATGAATTCTAAAATGCACAGGCAGCCAGTGAAGCGATGCTAGGATCGGCGTGATGTGGTCTCTTATACATAATGTATGATCTGAACATATTAGGAATGTGGTTATGATCAGCAAAAAAACCTCTGTTGCCAAGGAAATCCAAAAGTTTAATTTAGCAGATTCTTCCTAAAATGTACATAGACCTGTTTGTCACCCCCAGGTGACCAAAAAATAAAATGGTTACTATGGAGGTAAACCCAACAGAAATATGTGTTTTTATGAGTTTGTCATGTGCAGCTCTGGGGTGGCAGAGTAGCAGCCTCTTAGCCCTACAGGGGGGGTTAATGGCACAAAAATGAAAGCCACTCGCAGTTTATATTTTACTTAAGTTCTGTTTGCGACTGCTTATTTAATACTATATCCATAAAATGCAGTAGTAAAATCTGGATGGTTATTAAAATGAAGTGCTTTGCTTTTGTATTTAAATTTTGACATTAAGCTTTATACACTTTCCACAAAAAAAAACTGTTTTAAACCTGACAGAAACCTTCCTCTTCTGGTGGTACATGTGAGAATGACATGTTAGCTTGTCCTATTATGACTAAAGTGTTTGCTGCCAAAACGTAAGGTAGTTCCAGATCGGGGGAAACAGGCATGGGTCTCGACATGAAACCAGCATTAGCAGACATTTATCTTCTGTCTGATCAAAAATCTGCTGCATCTTTTGGCCCGAGGTAAAGACGGATGATGTGAGCCAAAACACCTGATTGATCGATTGTCAACTCTTAAATCAATCTCAAATATTTCAACACTATCAGTTTCGGAGCGGTCTTCGACTATCGCAAGCAGCTTGAGTCATGGGAAAAAGAAGTCATCCATATGGAAACCTGAGCAGACCTGTGACAAATTTGCTTTAAACGGAAAGATTTGTCAGATCCTGAATCCTAAAAAGACAGATTCCAAAAGTGAGGTCTTCAAAGTTTGAAATCTAAGTACAGTGTTTGTGTCAAAGTACGGTTCTTCCTCTCATCCACTTTCTTCAGGAGCTTGTGACAAATTAGTGTGAAATTCATTTGCTGCTTGTTAAATGCCACCAAAGCCACCTCTGTCTTGTGGGATTTTTCTTCTTCTTCTTTTCTGCAGTGTTTTCCTCCCAACCATAAGTGAAACCTTTGGGAGAGTTATGTGAAATAAACCGAGCCCTATCACATATTTTTTTTTGGCCTCCCTTGACTTTTCCACATGTCTAGCCAAGATATGCTAAAATGTGAGCTCTCCCTCTCTGTTTTCCTACTAGTCTAAGCTATTTTGTGTTCGTGCCGTGATTATGCAGTTCTGTTGAGTCCGAGATATCCAGCCGTTGCTGCAATTCTTCATCCAGTTGTTTTCATTTAGGCGTGCATGCAAGTCCAAGTTCCCTACGCTGCATACTTTATATTTATTAGATTTCTGAGATGCCATGTGACACTTTCAGTTTAGATCTAGATCCGTTTAGACCTTCTGTCAAACACTTGCTAAAGCACATCATAAAACAATTGCTTTATTCACACGCTCTCTTCAAACTAGTGCTGCCAGATCACCTGCAAAGCATCGGCCTATCTGCTCTGCCACGAAGAGATGACACGCCACTTAAGATTTTCCTTTGTCCTGTCAATGAAAGCGCCTCTGTTTCCCTATTTATGCATCAGGCTAAGGGGATTTCTAGGACGCCACCTGATTCACATTGCTGTAATTGAGTTGTGGCCATAAGCGCTACTGTGCCTACCGAAGCCCTAGGTAATTCACACACCACAAAAGCACTGTTTCATTCCACTTTTCACATGACGTCTGGGGCACGAATGCATCAAGTGAGAAAGTCCGATCTATCGGAAAAGGGTGGGGAGATTACAAGGAGTATGCGAAGGAAAAAGAGTGTCAGAGTTTTCATGTAGCCATGCAGGCCTCTGTGCCAGAACGGCTCGGGAGTCACTGAGTCTGCAACACGTGGAGAAGAGCCACAAAGCCCTTGGTTTCAAATATCTTTCCCTCCGTTTCTTTCTCTTGCAGAAGGAGCTGCAATCGATTCAAAGGGAGATTTTCTCGGCCAAAGACGGAAAGACTGACGGTTTTGGGGTAAGCCTGAATTTGCCGTTGCGTTTGGCTCTGGACAATTGAACTTTAAACACGTGTCTGTGGGCATTGTTGCCTCTCCTGTCACATGCTGCATTGGTACTGTGGTCACAAGGCTAAATGTGTAGGCTCATGATTGATTCTGTTGTCGTTTTCCCAAGAAGCATCTTCTGCTTTTTGCTGGCTTTCTAAAGGTCAGTATTTCTGCAAGCTGGCTTCTTGTCAGACCTGTAGAATCACTTTCACACAGTCAATCAGACACACACACACACACACACACGCACACACTGCTAGTATTGGATCAAGGTTAATCCTCTCTTTCACCTGAGTAGAGGCTAACACCAAAGAGATTTAGTCTGCTGAAGTTAGAGTGACCAAGGCCATCAAAAACAATTGCTGGGTTTCAGAAAGTTCTTTCTTTGTTCACCTTTGATTTATTTTTCTTTTGAGTGTTTGTGTTAAAGTTAAAAAGCTGTTTTGTTCTTGTTCAGTTCCAACTGACAGAGAAGGTTGACAGATATATTCTGAGGCAGCATAACTCCCGTTTTGTGTTATATATCGTCCTCAAGTCCAAAAAGGACATTTACCGTCCCGTCCTTTTATACAGCTTCCTGTCTCTCACCATAGAAAGGTGACCTCTTCCTCTAAATAAGCATCCATCCTCAATCCAGTCTCCAGGCATTTCTAAACAGGTATTTGTAGTAAATGTTCAGAGGAATGCAGACGTCTTTCACCAAGCTCTTGCTTCACTTGTTGCCCACATGGCACCCAAAGATGATGCTTATGTTGCAAGAAGGATGTCAGTCAGACATTCCTGCTGGCAGTTTCTTAAATGTTTGTCTGAATCTGTGCTTTTTTGAACAATGATACTTTGATTCCAGTTTCCTGAATCAATCAGGCGATAATTGCTAGTTAGCTTTAGTCTTCAGTCCGAAGTATTTTTGTCTACAGTTGTCTCTTGGTTTTATGCAGTTCACCTTTTGCAGGCTCGCTGTTTTACCCACTTATATTTGTAGGTTTTATTGTCAGTGCATTGTGTTCTGCTCTTTGATTGGCTGTGGAGCTTTGTCAATAAATCTCCCCCATGCCATGTTTCCTAAATCTTTGATTTGTTTTCATTTTATCACAGTAGTCCCTCCCTATGTCACGGTTCACTTTTAGCGGTCTTGCTATCTCTCGAAAATGTTTTATTGTGTTCTACATCCTGATTGGTTGTAGGCCTCGAAAGTAAATCTCCTTCATTTCCTGTCTCCTGTATAGAATGCGTTCAGCTGTCCCAATCTACATAAATCTTCAATAGCAAGCAGATCTTTGTTTTTTACAAAGGTTTTAAATGGAAAAGTGTAAAGACAGAAAAGTCTGAAAATGTTGATGTCTGTCTGAGAAATGTGTATAACGTTTGTAGTAATGGGCTTTACATAATTAATACATTAATTGTAAAAAATGAAGTTTACTACTTTGCAGATTTCATCTGTCGCAGATTGTTTTTAGAACGTAATTAATGAGGGACCACCGTATTTCGTTTTTCTCTGAATTCGAAAGGCTGAGGTGTAGGTATTGCAGTGATTAGAAGTCAATTTTCATTTCCATTTCTCAGATAAATCAGCCTTTGGTGCTAAACTTGGTGCCAAATAAACCATAAACCTAAGCTGCCACATTTATATGTATTTCTGTACGCTTACTAACAAGCTTTAGATATCAAAAAAGAGCCTTAATGCATAATATTTACATTCTTATGACATTTTTTAACTTGCACTTAACCCTTGTGCTAGCTTGTGGGGTCCAGATGACCCCACTTCCATGCCTTGGAGGCACGTAAACAATGGCATAGGGGTCATCTGGACCCCACAAGATAGTACAAGGTTGAGAACAGCATGCAGTAATGGGAAAATGGGGACAATTTTATGCATTTTGGGATCTTTTTCGACTATTCTATCTCTCTTCTAGATGCTTGTAATGTCTTGGTTGTAAAGTGATCTATCATTGACTTTGCTTCAAAGGCCGGTTTGAAAGGTAAACACCTGAGAAATCGTCGGGGCTAAGGTGTAAAATTGAGATCAAACCCTGAAAGACGCACTTCGATGAAACTGTGATTTTGATGCTTTTAACATGTTCCTTTGGCATTTTTCTGATGATGGAGGACATTTATTGAGAAATTAGAGCTTTAAGTGGGATTTTTGAGTAAATGGCATATACTTACCTAGTCACACACACACATTCACACACTAGTGGCGGTTCCGTTGCCGAACACTGGCGCCAAACTCCCACCAGAGGCAAGGTGGGGTTCAGTGTTTTGCCCAAGGACACATCGACTTGCAAGGCGGGAATCGAACTTGCAATATTTCTCTATTCAAACTGTTGTAAAATCAGGAACAGATAAAAAAAAAAAGCTATTGAGACAAAAAGCTTATTTGTAACGGAAAATATAAACTGAGCGGGCTATAAGCTCCCTGCTCCAAGCTTGGGAGGGAAAGGGGGCGGGGTTTCTCCACGCTGATGGCCCTGCCCACAGAAAACAACAAGCTTTTTGATTTAGGCTAAAACGGTGTATTCATAATTAAAAAATGACTGGAGTAACTCTTTAAATTGAAAAGTTCATAGTACTCCTGGAGCTTCAGCTAATTTTTCCTATAAACACATTGAATATTGAATATTGTATATTTTTTGTAGATTTTTTTTTTTTTACATTCGGTTTTAACACATTTTCTTATGTGTGAGTGAAAAAGATTCACCATGACTTAAAAATGAGAAACATTTTAGGCTAAAAATGCAGAAATCTGTGTGAAATCAGTAGCTGGATAAATGACGTCACTGAAATGATGAAAGTATTCCACATTTCTGCACCATTCACAGCCTTACAGTTATCAAACAGAGCCTTCCACACATGTTGGAACTGAAGAAAGTCGGTTTTCCTGTTCAGTTTCATTCTCTTCATCTGTTCATAATGGAACGTCACACTTTGTGGACTTTCTTTAATTATTCCATTAGCTGATTTGTTTATGCAGTGTTGCTCCGTCCTGGCGGAGGAAACATGCAGTTCTCCGACTGTTTCTGACTGCTGGTGTGCAGGTCTGGGGTTTTCATTTCCATGAAATGTCATTAAGGCTCCCGCCATCATAATTTGGATTCAGTCAGAAGTTGGTTGGGAAGCAGCCCCAGCCCCAGCAGTTGATGTGGAACACATGAAGGTAATGATTCACACTCAGTGCGGTAGGTCGTTGATGACTGCTGAGCCTGCTGCTTCTCGTTCTGTCTGAGATGGGACCCCTGTGTTGTTCTTCGGTCTTTTCATCGCCGTCCTGCACACATGGAAAATTCAAGAGACATTTCTAGAAATGCATGCTTTTTCTCTGATCGTACCTCACACCCTCAAAGTCAGAGTTTTTGGTTTGTATGATATTTTGCGCTGCTAAACTCCATTTTTTTGGGGGTAAAGGATCTGAAGACATGCTGTGTGGCATCATAGCCGCACACTTCTGCTATTCTGTTCACAAAATAGCAGAAGTGTGCCGGTGCTCGATTGGTTTTCAGGCGAGGGAAAGCATGATTACAAAATTCCACAGTTCAGTAGATTCAAACAAATGTAGCCGGTGGATTTCTTTTGTGCATTCAACCATTCCAGTTTACCGTCAGTGCAGCGTGTTCATGGGAAGAGTCTGCTTATAAATACACGTGCCAGCATCCCAGCTGACGATAAATGTCAGACTGATGGCTAAAATGTCTTTAAAACGAATGGAAGTAGCTTCCAGCTTCTTTTGTTGTTTTCCCATCCAGTCTTCCCTTCGTCTTTTCATAAATGTTTCCATCTTTTGTTCTTCCTCTGCTCTCTATGCATCTTTTTTCTTTTGTCTTCCCATCTTGGGGCCCCCGCTCCATTTGTGTGGCCTTGTCCGACCCTTCCTTCCTGCACTCGTACGCACACATTCATCCGTCAGCGCACGCTGACAACACACTAACTGGACATCACACTTGCACGAGAAGACGGACGGCATGTCTCAGGCATATCTGTGGACAGCTTTTTTCCTTTCTGTGTAACACAAATGGATGAAATGATGTCAAGAATGTGTCAGGGGGTGCTTTTATTTTTTTCTTCAGTAATTGTGACAGGATGTTTGGGTTATATAACTGTGAGTTATTAGCTTAAGCCTTGTGCTGTGTGCACACCTAACGTGACACATTCCCGTCCTCCAAATTGCGCCGCAGGACCTCTGATTGTATCGGTACATTTACTTAACATTGAAACTGGACGCCTCTGCCGCACAAATCGTGTTTGGTGTGAACGCAACTTTGAAAATGAAGAAATTAAATAATCAGAGTGTAGTTTGTGTGGGCGTCCTATAAGCACTTGTGTGCTACAGTGACTGGCGTAAGGAACCCGTCCATCATAAGTGTGTCCAACTTCCATTAGCCTTGTGTTAGGTTTTCACTAGCATTTGCAATATGCATCCAAGTGACCATTTACAGTGAAAAGCCTATTTAAAACACATGTATGGGTTTTTCGGGCTTCCACGTTCAAAACATGCACGTTTTTAAGTCCATTTATGGGTTCTAGGTACAAAAGGAGCGGTTTGTGCCTGGCCTGATATACATGACATCAAGTCTCTCATAAATGGGAATAGAGCTGTGAAAAGAAAAAACTTGGAGCAAGATTCTTGAGGTTTGCACCGCTTCGACATGTCGCACAGCCTAAGCCATTTCCAACTGTGAAAACATGCGCCACTAGTGAGTAGCGACTGTCCAGTGCAGGGGTGTCAGAAACCAGAACCAGAGGGCTGTCCTCCTGTTGGTTACCTGGATCAGGTGTGTTTAACCAATTAGGAGCTTCAATGGCAGGTTGGTTGGAAAACGTATAGAACACCTGCCTTTCCAGTGTGACCACCGTAGGCTTAAAGCACATACAGGAACCCATGTTCATCATGATTTTGAACGCAGGTCACATACCCAGTCTGTAGGTAGCATTACAGATACTTTGCGATGCACTTACCAGATGCATGGCAATGGAGACCCTCCAAGAGCCTGCGGACAACCCAAAGACCCACAACACCAATACGAGTCAACTCCCGTTTGGGTGCATGTGACCGAGGCTTTATGGGCTCCGTTTACCAAGTTTTTAATGTAGGTGCTTTTAAATCCCCACAATCCACTGTGTAACAGACTGACCCTCGTAAAGTGTCGCTCCGATGAAATCACGCCCTTCTGTTTTTTGGGGAACCAAATTTGCTGTAAATCCTCTACGGGTAATAAACGCATCATTGTAGTTTTTTTATGCAATTTGTTTCTCTCAGTTCTGGTTTTTGAGCGACAAAGGAGGCACATTAAGGAGTTTATGAGAGATGAAATTGATGAAGAGACCTCCCTGGATATAAGATTGGCTGCAAAGCACCACCCACTACTGTATGCAGAAAGTCCTACTTACTAGGAAGGAGGGCGTAGCTCATAGTACTGAGTAGTCTGCAGCTTCTCTTTGGGGCGCCTCCTGACAGGAACTTGGCAGCAAGGAAATATAAACAAATTCCCTGTGGTGGGCTGGCAGGCTGAGCGGCGCGGTTCCACTGTGTTACCATACATGCACAGTGAAGCGCAGCCGTGCTCGGGCTGGCCTGGTCTGCCCAGAACCCACAAGCTGTGAGAAAGAGATCTCAAAGGGACAGGTGCTGCCGTCCTTCTTTAAAGAGACCCAGGCCCGCTTTTGCCAGTACATCATCATACTTGCATACGAGCCAGCTTTGTTGTCATGATGTGAGCCCGGCAGTGATGCGTGTCACTGCTGACGCTCCCAACCTCTCTGAGCAATGACATGCAAACATTGCCTGGAGGAGGCGAACTGATACCAGCAGAACCAGGACGGCTGCTAGTGCTGAGGTGGCAAAAAAAGCAGCAGTAATGATGAGGTAACCATGGAGCCCAGCTGTCATGTTGCAATCGCACAACTCAAGCCGATGCTCAGGTTTTGTTTGGATTATACGTTTGTGTGCAGGCAGAGTTCTGCACTTCTTTCTTTTCCCTCTTCTCTCCATCTCCAAACACAGGGCTGTATTGTGCAGTCTGCCCTGGTCCCTGTCCAAAGGCAAAGAGAACCCAGATTGCTGAAACAGAGGGCCACTACTAATAGGCTGACCAGGCAGGAGTTGTTAAAGCCTGCTGTTGCCGTCCAAACCAACAGGGACAGCTCGCTGAGTCCAGAATCTCAGTGCATGTGTGAGTCCATGCACTTTCTTTTTGATCTGTTTTTTTTCGAAGGAGCCGACATGGCACCTCACTGCAGTTTCATGAGCGCTGGGAAAGGCATTTGACTGACTTTTAGTAGTCCACCTTCTCCCTAACGTTACCCAAACGGACTATTTTCAACCATGCATTTGGAGCCTCGCTCGTGGACTTCAGAGAAGAAGTGGAGTTGTTGGAGGACGTGATTCTCCTTCAGCTCCCACTAGGAGGATTAAATGCATCAGCGGATTTAGCGGTCTGCTTGACTCGCTCGTCTGTGTGCGACTTTGTGTGATTAGCAGCAGTAAGAAAGCTGTAAAGTTACAAAGAACATTTATGTTTTGTTGTTTGTCAAGGGTATATTTCTGTGCATAGGAAATATCTGTGCTTTTAACAACTTATGTGATCCATGATGGCTGATGCAGCATTTTGAGTAACCAGCTTCTGCATTAGATTTTCTGTTTTTTTTTTCAAATAAGGAAACTCCTCCCTTCATTTCTTTAAAGTCCCATTTTGATGAAAATCAATGTTTTTTGTGTCTTTATTATCTTCTTGTGGCGTTTATCTGATTACGAAGGACAAATATAAAGGACCTTAAGCTTAAACTTGCATTTCCGAGTATTTTTTTTAATTTAAGTTGTTGTGAATCGGGAGCAGACATAGGATGCTGATCGAAAAAGTTTGTAGATGGGACGTAGGAGCCACAATCGACAGGCCACGAGGATACAGGACAGGCTGGATAGCTCTAATATTGCTCGCAATTTTTGTTGCACCGGTAATGTTAGGTTGGGGGCTGTAAGCTAGTGGAAGAGTGTTTAAACAGATGGATGATGGGAAGTGGGGGAAACTTACTCCACGGCAACAGTTCCACCCACAATTTCGAGGCAGATTTCCTACTGCAGCTCTGCGGAAACTATATCCTAAAAAACAACCCAGGTTTCTTAATTTTGGGTTGTATGCAAGTTGTAAAAATGTACATATCCATCGTTCCACATATTTTCTATTATCTATTTTTATTCTAATATGAATTTATTTTGCTCAAGCAGCTGGAGAGCACCAGAAATTTAGTTGTAACAAGCTTCTTGTGTACAATGATAGGAAAGGATATTACACAGATATTACACAGAAAGGATCAAAAGATGATCAGAGTGTGTCTTTAAACTTTCTAACGCCTGCAATACCACCAAAATCTGCTATTTTAATCATTTTAGAAAGAGTTGTGTTGCAGTGCACCACAGCAAAGCCCGATACCACAAGTCACAACCGCTTGCAATCACACAAAATCATCAACATTTCTGGAAAATCATCACAGCAGCTTCGACATGATGTCTCTGTCAGACGTTGTTGCAGAAGCAACACAGCTGCTGCTGTCCCAGTTACGTTTGTTGTGTGTGCGAGAGACGATAGAAGAGTGAACACCGTCTACGCGAGGAGCCGAGTGGGTGGAAGGAAGAGGATGAAGAGGTGACAGAAAGTCTTAGGATCAAGCCCGTCCGCTGGGAGCGCAGCAGAGGCTGCTGATGTGCTGCTTCAATGCACAGAGAAAAAGCTGAACAGAAACGGGGAGGAAACGGAAAAGAATATCACCAAAAGTGAGTTGGGAGACTCCAAATATGTCTGCGGCGCTGAAGACTTGATTGAGGACACTCAAAATAGGAGAAAAGAGGAAAAAGAGGAAGCTTTTTGATGTGGCGCAGGTCTATAGGGACACGTGTGTGTGTGTGTGCATGCCGGTACTGTGTATTTAATCCTGTGCATAATGCTCCTGCTAATGCGTGTACTTGTCCACCCTCTCTGCTTTAAGCCGTGTGTGTTCCACCACTCAAGTAGAGTAAAACCTCCCCATCAATGAAGTGAAGAAGACCGCAACAAGGGCCCCAGATGTATCTTTACCCCCCATCCCTTCTCCTGTGTTCCAGTAGGCGCATCTCTGTAATGGCCCCCTATCGATTCTGAGGCCTCCTTGTCCACACTCAATGCCCATCGATCGGCACCTCGCAAAGAGTCTCGGGAGGCTGCTACACATCCTGTCGCCGTGGTGCGCCCAACAGATAGGGTGTGCACCGTGTATATGTGTGTAAAGTGCCACTTGTTTATTCCAATTTTTTTCTTCTTACAAGAACCAGCAGCTTCATACATTGTGTGCAGGAATGTGTGTGTCCATACCGACTCCTCTACGTTAATCTAGCTGAAGACCTTGGGCTCCACTGCACCGTGAAGGATTGGCCTCCTTCTCATTAAACCATAAAAGATTCAGGCCTCCTGGTCTTGAAAGGGGGCAGCACCCGACAAACGAAGAGTCGCACAAGACAAGGCAAGAAAATGGAAACGCTGCCGTTTGCGTCCAAAAAAAGAACTGATTAATCAGTAGGAGCCACATAAGAAACGTTGCTTGTTACTGTTGTCTGATTTATTGAAAGCTGAGATCTGGGTCAAGCCCCTCCCCCTGTTTTTTACTATTATTTTTATTTAGTCCTCCCTTCAATCTTTTTTTTTTTTTTTTTACCCTCATTGCCTTTTTTTCCAGCCTAAATAAGAGCCAACCCCCCCTCTATGTCTCTTCCCTTTGTCTCTCATCTGGTTTTCTGTTTTTGTTAAAGGGTAGTTGATTAATGGTGCATTAGACAATAGCCGCAGTCTGTTGTCAGCGCTAGCTGAGACGGGGGACTCACTCGAGGTAACCCAAAACACGTGTGCTCCGGACAGCCACTGGAAACTCTTGAGGAGGGAGAAAGATGGAGGGGAAAAGCCAGAGGAAGTTAACGACAGTGCCTGTTGATTTAAAACGTGCAGCAATGTATTTCCTTCCTGTCTGCGCTCGTAATTGTGAATCAAAAAGAGCCGATCTTCTGAGTTTTTTGACTTTTGTTTCCTGTTCCAGCACAGCTTCATCTCTCCAAATGGCGTTCATTTTCTAAGGACCGACGAGACTCCTCGTCGCCGGTATTGTTACTCGCCTGTAGGCTTCTCAGAATAAAACATTAAGCAATCTTACTCTATGACAGTCGAGTGTGTAATTTCTGCGTTCCCCCCACTGCATTGTCAGTTGGCGTTGTAATGGTAAGAGCTGACACTCATGACCCGCTTTATTGCAGCACACTTCAAAGTTTGTGAAGCATTGACGTGGTTTAATTGGGCGCTCTTGCTGCCTAAGGTAAACATGTCCTCTTAAGAGTTATTACTTAGAGGATATTGGCTAATAACAGTTATGTGTTTTTGTTATATGACCATGAGTCAATGGCGCGTTCCACTGCTTGTCAGTTCAGGCCTTCTTGTATAGTACGCTGTGAGCCGATACAGACACATAATGGTCTCGAATGGAATGTATAAGAGGAGATTGTGATCGCTTAAGTCTCCTTATTGTCTCTTTGCTTTTATTTATGTCAGCATGAAATCTTTGCCAATAATTAGCCACTAAGGTCATGCACCATACATCAATCTGACTCTGGGCTGAGAGGTTCTAGAAAATAAGATCCAAAACTTGCCGGGTTTATTGCAGTAAATGCTGTATTTCGCCACGAATGCTCCAGAATGTTGGAACAACAATAAACGAGTGTTGCAGGAGGACCACAGCTGCCCTACAAAGTCACTGACCAACGGCAAAGCCGTCAGCCTTTGTGCCACTGATGGAAGGATGAGGCCGTCTTGACAAGTCTGTTGCATTCATCCATTGCCTCTTGCTGAGTGACACTGTGCGCCGTCTCTCTGGCTTCCTCGGCTCACAGACAGAATGATGCCGAAGCATTACTGTCGGCCTCCAGGGGATTAGCCGTTGAGGTTCCAGGAGATATGGCAGTCTGGGATAATTGAACTTTCTTTATAATATAGTGGGCCGTATGAGGTGTTTTTATTAAACTAGTATAGTGTACGAATATTTGTAGCAAGTTCAAATGAGGTCCAGAGTTTTATCATGAAAGAAAACCTCAGTGAAATAGCCTGAAAAAGCCTGAAAACATTCACTTTTGACTATTCTGGAATAACAAGATAAATGTATACTAAATCGAGGCGAGAAGGGTTGCGTTCAAAAGAGTATAGAAGAAGACACACCCGAGTTTTTCTCAGTTTCATTGGCGCCTGAGCTTTGGTGTGGTTAAGATCTGGCCCGTCTGAAAACGAGGGTCTCTGAGCAGCTGCAAGTGAATCCTGGTGTGTTCAGCAGCAGTGTGAATGATGATGGATCAATTAGAAAGTGGTTCATGGGGCAGTTGGTAAAAAAACACAACCTACATTTTTTTCCATTGAATTCGTAGTGTGAGTTTGCAGAAAATTTTATTTGGAAAACAACTAGATCCCCTGTACTAAATCCAACAATAATAATGCAGACTATTCAGCAACTGTCTGTCTAATGTTATGAAGATGCTTCTAATAAAGTTGTAGATTCATGTTTATATTTAGAAAATACCAGTTTTAGTGATGAATTTCTTTTTGTATTTATCCATTGCACCTTTAAGTTGAACGAGGCTGAAGTTGACGTCCGATTTCATTTTAGCTTCCACTTTGACATTTTTGGGTTAAGGGAAAATCTATGTCACATTTTAATGGTTTCTACCTTAAATCTAGTGAACAAGTAAAGTTTAAAGCAGCTGCAGGTATTTTACAGAGCATGAAGATAAACTTTACCCTCAAGTTGAAGAAAACTGGAGGTTAAAAGTAAAAATAAATGAATTGGATGCCCGCTGTCCAGCCTCCATGAAAATATTCTCTGACATTAAAGTGTTCCGTGGCGTGAAAAGGGTTGAGTACCACTAGACTGGAGGATGGAAACCAGGACAACAAGTGACAGACGTGCCTTACATGAAGGCCGACCACTTTGAGCTCATTTCTTTTTTTTGGTTGAAGCTCATTTCAGGAAGCACCTCCCCCAAATGGGCAGCTGTGTGATATTTCCATGCAGTTTGGTTCTGTCAAGTCTGAAAATAAACAGTGAAGGTGTGAAAACGTTCAGCGTTTGAGCTCAATCTGCAGGTTTAGAGCAGCTTCCTGAGTGTCCCCAACATTTATTTTTGTGTCGCGCCTTAGTTTATGAGTACACTGCAAATTTTGTCAATCTACCTAAGATTATTAAACTTAAAACTAGCTGTAAAATCTTATTGATCTTGATTTTAGATAAAAACAGCAGCACGTGTAAGATTATTAAACTTGTTTTAAGAAAAATATGCATTACCTGTCTTGATCAGTTTGTAAATCTAGAAACTAGTCATTTTACATGCAAAACAAGAAAAAAACACTGCAAGCCTGATTTAAGGACAGGAAAACATCCTAATTTAAGTTTATTAAACTTGTTTTAAGAAAAAAATATGCATTACCTTTCTTGATCAGTTTGTAAATTTAGAAATTAATAATTTTTCATGCAAAACAAGAAAAAATACTGCAGGCCTGATTTAAGCACAGGTTAAGGTCTTAATTTAAGTTCATTTTAGATGATACAACATTATCTGATATCCAAAAATGTATTTGAATACTGATGTTTAATAGCTCATCCAATATTAAAAGGATAAACAATGGATACATATTTTTTGTTTTTTACTGCAATATCATCATCAATATTATATTTAATCAAAATACTGATTTTGAAACGATGATAACCAAGCATGTTTTCAGCATTTATAAACGTAAGCAAGATTAGGTATAGCTACAGTGTTTAATAAACCTGGCTTCAATACAATGTATTCTGTATTGTCAACAATACATTGTTTACCACAAAATCTTTTGTGTAAATCCAAAAGTAAGTATTGTTTTATTTGCAAAAATGATAATTAGAGACCTTTCACATACATATTTGTTAATATTGAGAACAAGCCACTTCACTCTAACAGCATGGTTACCTGAATTAAATTTAAATTATAAACAGTACTTTGCAATCCACAGATGACGCAATTATAATTCCACTGCCCTTGGTTTGGGCAATACCATATCAAGATTTTGTGCAAAGATCTATTTTGAATCGAAAATTGCACAAATCAGACAATGATTATCTTCCTTAATCAAATAAATTATTTTTTATATCAAACAAAGTTTAAGTAGAATAGTTGATCTTTTAAAAAATGTATTTGTCATGTATTGTCGTAATTTTTCAGTGGAACATTCCGGCGGGCACAAGCGAGAATGGAAAAGTCCATTGTGACCAGAGGAAGGGGGATTAATATCTTCAGAAGACTTGCTTAAGCTAAACTGATAGAGCAAACACGTTATATGCTGTTTTATAACTTATGTATTTTCACAATGATGTGTAACACAAAAAATTAATTCTATTTATTGCATTTTTGGGATACCCTTTGAGAATTTTCATATTGTGACCGACCCAGCGCCATCTTGTCACATTTGCGTCGTACATCTGATGAACCAGAACATGACGAGGACGAACAGGAAAAACAAATTAGGAATATAATATTCGGTGGACAAGATAAGAGGAGGTAAGCTATATTAAATTATATGACATAGAATAAATCACCATTACGCCCCACGCAGCTGGTAAAGATGATAAAGTGGGTTTAAACATCTTGAGAAGCAGGCTAACGGAGCAACTAGCTAGCTTGCGCTAGCACTATGTTAGCTACTTCATCACTTTTTTGTAAGTATGCAGTATATTTCATAAATATACTTTAAAATACAATTAATGATATTTTGGTTCTGTTTAAACGTGTCAAATTTAATTTTTATTTAGTTAAAATGTATTTCAGTGTTTAAGAAGAAAGTAGTAGTAAGCTAACTTGAGTTATTGCTAGCCCAATACTAATTGCTCAACTGTAACTCACTTTTATGCTAGGCTTGCCAGATTGGGCAGTTTCCCACCCAAATCGGCCAGTTTGAAAGACTGTTTGTCATGTATGCTTGATGATCTTAATGTTTGAATGAAAACTTGCTGTTATTAAAAATTGTGATTTTAACATTTTTTAAGTTTGTGAGTTACTATTGTTGGCAGAAAATAAAATATAATTTGTGATCACTTCTAGTGAATAAGGATAGTATGCAAGTACAAACCAGGCATTATAAAACTGCAGGAAATGTACAAGAAGTAGAAGCCCAATGTAGCTGATGTATACCAGTTTTTTTATCTGGAGTTTCAGGTCATAAGAGAAGATACCAGAGCTTCATCCATCGTGGATGTTTATCCAGAGAATTGCATCATGTAAGTATTATATGAAAAGTATAAAGTAAAATTTTAAATGTCTATATATTTTTCACTACTTGGTTTGTCATTGCAGGTGCTTGGAGAAATAGAGTCCTTGCTCCCCACTATGAATTCATTGAGGAAGTCAGAATGTGATGGGAGGATTGCTGCGCCAGGGTCATTTTACGGAGTATGAAAGAAGGCAATAAAGCCACCAATCAACAGGGATAAAAGTAAGTTTGCCTTTTTGATACATGTAGTTAGATGCGTGAATGCTTCTTCTCAAAAAACACTTTGTTCTATGTGTTTCTTCTTCAAGAAGAACAATTCAATTTATTGTGTTTCAGTGGAAGCCAACTTTGCTCTGGTGAAGGCCCTTCCCATTCTCTTTCCCTCGGTGGCACCTCCATCAGAGAAACTGGGATGTGCTAGTGAATTTACTGCATGTTCAAGAGGTAAATTTTTATTTTTGCCCTAAGCAGATACATAAAGAAATTACTACATTGGAGATACTAAAGTAAAAACGTTTTTTTTCTGCTTTATAGTCAACAGAAGATCCAAACGTCTTCATCCAGAAGAGAGGCCTTTCAAGTCCAGTCTTGGTGTTCGATGGCTGTAGATGAATCGTTGCTATTGGTTTGATGCCAGTGACGGTTGAAAAAGAAAAGCTTCACGAGGGTCTGATTTTCTAAATGGCATATTATTACACACTACATCTGACCTACACAAAATGCGTGGCCACCCTTCTGTCATTCAGACAGAACCTTCAGGATACAATTCACAAGCGGGACAGCACCACCACATGAAAGAGCATTAAAGTAAAGAATTTGTTGGAAGATGAACTGCTTTTGCAGTTCAATGTTTATGTCTGTTCTTTAGATGAGTATTCTAATTGTGTTGTTAAAGAAACTGTTGTATTCCTAGAAAATTTGGGTACATTTGTAACACAAATCTCAGTTTGTAAGTTGAATAAAAGAATCGAAAAGTGAATTTGTTTTCATTCTTTTTAGTATTGAAACAAGAAAAAATATCTTTTGCAACTGCTTGTTTCAAGATTTATTTTCTGAATTTTAGTGGGCAATACATTTTAATCAAGCTCCTATATCCTAGTTTCTAGTTTTTTTGTCTTAAATTACTGCTTAAAATAAGTGTTTTTGCCTAATTTCAAGATTTAACCAATTTACTATGGCTTAGATATTTTTACTTAAATCAAGACATCTTGTTAAGTAAAATTTACTAGCTGCACTGGCAGATAATTTGACTTATTTCTAGTCAATTTCTACTAAAAACAAGTACTTTTTTCTAGAATTAAGATGGTGGTTTTTTGCAGTGTAAAAGTAGACTTATACGGGCATTGAATCTAAAAGTTAAAGCACATAGAAACAGTACTTGAGATATTTCTGACCCTGTGATTTGTTTTGTACCTGGAACAGTGCGGTCCAAACTAGCTTGGTTATCTGCGCTGATGAGCACCGAGCCAAGTGGTTCTTCTTTTCTTGAGTTTATTAGATTGAGAGCGTGTTAATAATTCACCTCCACTTTCTCTGGAAGGCTCAGCTGTGCCTGTCTGTCCTCATTTCTTGTCACTGGACACTCAAGCCAGTTCCCCTTTTGGACTGCAAGGTATTTACTCACTTACACCGCCGACCCCCCCACCCTCCATTGTGCACCTGCCTGAATGGGCAGATGATGCTAGAGAGCTAGAGGCGGAGGTGAAGTAGCTTTGGCATGAGTGTCTGTTCTGTTTTTGTAATTTTGTCTGATTTGAACCAACCGCTCGTCCCTCCTGGTGCCATCTCGTGGTACTTTCGGTTTGGTGTGAACTCCCTGTCAGTGACCCCCCCCCCTTTGCATGCCTGTATTGTTTACATTGCATAACCAGCTGTTTCTAACCCTTGGGTCGTGCCTTCGTATCTCTTTTTATCCATTTTTTCTATGTTTCCCCCAACTATCCTCATTCTTAAACCCTATTTGCTTTCTTTTCTTCTTCTCCAGATCTTTTATTTTTACTGCATCACCCTTTTCTTTCCTCCTCCTTTAAATTCCTTCTTCCCCTTGCTCGTCTTCCTCCTCCCTCCTTCTGCTCTCAGTTCTCCCTGCGGTCTCATTAGGCACGAAGAGGCTGCCTAGTGTGTACGTGTGTTCTCGTAGCCAAAGTCTCACTTGACTTAGCATGCCCCCTGTACTAGCGAGGGCCTGGGCTCCATTATTACCACAAAGCTGTCACAAATAGTATATAAAGTAGCCTCCCGTTGCCAAGAAGTGGGTGGTCAGAGAAGCCGTCCTCATAAGACGAGCAGTTGTTGCCATGGTTGTTGAAGCCAGCGCACATCTATGCAGATAAAGAGCCCAACTTCTTCACAGCAGCAATTTACGCACACAGAACTGCTGAGTTTTCTGCCGGCACACACAGCCACATACCAAACACATCTGTCTCTTCTCTTAATGACACCCCACCTTTGTGATCCCGCCTCTGGGACGTCTTCCTATCTACCGAGGGGATGAGTGATTATATATGTAAGCTTGGAAGTGTGTGTGTGTGTGTGTGTGTGTGTGTGTGTCCACAACTGTTTTGCTAGGGTCTGGTTACAGGATTGGGCCCCTTTGCAGGAATGGGCCTCTTGGCTTCCTCGCTTGCAAGCCTGACCCCAGCAGGTCATCGTCCATTACCCGCCTGAAAACGAAATGTCAAGCGCCAAAGCCATGTGTGGCTCACCCGGCCCGGCTTCCTGCAAGCGAATTTACCTGCATTTCAACATCAGTTTGCAGGAGCGGAGTCTATCTGAAAGAACACGACCTTGATGTTCGGCAGCTTTACGGTGTCTGTGAGAAAAGAAAACTGAAACTGCAGATGTTCCGCTCCTTCTCATTCGGGGATAAATTGCAATTGGCAACTCCTTTTCCTCATTTAGTCTACGCTTGACAGTTGACCAAGATTTGGCAGCATCGGAACTGTGCAAAAGGGGAAGCAGTCGCGCAAGAGCTGAGCAGAAAAAGCTGCTGAAACCTATTTTACGAGGCAACGTCTTGCAAAAGATTCATTAACTGGTTGAGGATTTATCTTTGGTGGTGATTAATTCTGGAAAACATCTTGAAACCGGTACAACACCTCATCTGTTCCTGCTCACCTGAAAGGTTTTGGAAGCTCCAGTCGATGCGGAGGAGCATTTTTTTCCCCTCCTCTCCTGATGAGTCCTAACAGCCGTTATCAGAAAACACTCCTCCATCGCTTCTTACTCACATTGTTAAGCAACAGCAATCCATTTTTATAGATAAAATGAAGAGAGCTGGCTTTATGAATGCTACAGTAAATGTGCGTAGACGCTCATGCACGTATATAAACATAAGGCTTGTTTACAGCGTGCTGTCATCCATGTGTCCTCATGATAAATAAACAGTGAAGCATCTCCTTTTTAATGATGGCACACACAGGCCTGCTCGCCAAATATTGACGGGAAGATTGAAAGCGTCCTCAAGGGCCTTTCTAACATGACATATGGCTCTCAGTTTTTTTTTTTTTTTTCCCTGCATCCTTCGTTGTTAGCCTCTGCTTCCTCTTCGCCCCGGCTCTGCTTTTAGTTTTCTCTGACGCCGGCTTATGCAAAAGGTTTTTAAAGACTTTGAGCAACATCGGTGTGGCTCTCCTTTGCAGGTTTGGAGTGACAAATGAATGCTATAATGCTTTTAATTTTCACCACTCAGTAGATTATTCTTTTTGCTGTCAGATACTCAGAAAACTACAGAAAATGGGGAGTAAAACTCTAATGGTTTCACCTCATAGGAGAAAATTTAGCACAAAAATCTGCCAATGGAATAGACAGTTTGTCTTGGTAAGATTTCTTAAAATAAGTAATGATTTTCTGCCTGTTAAAGACGATTACATTTTGAAATGACTGTATGTTATTTACTACAGGGCGCACCGTCGACGTATGGTCTATTTTCAAACTGATGTTGCATACATATAAGGCGCACTGAACTATTGGGCGCATTAAGCGAGACAAGAGTCACAGATAAGTCTGTCAGCCCGACAGATCTTTTTAACTGTCATTTTAGAACTTATTTAAAACGGATGAAAAGCACCCCCGCCGGCGCGTCGGCCCGTCTGCTTCCTTCCCAGCTGCTAGAGAATATTCAACAGGGAGCAACAGCTGGTTCCACCGGTTCCTGAATTGCCATAACCGAAGTTTGTGCCCCTGCACGGAGAAATGGCATCAGCTGACTCAGAAGCGGCCGGAAAACATCCTGAAACGCTGAGGAAGATAATCGCAGAGAGTAATGAATGAATGAATGAATTGATGAAACCGGCCTCTTCTGGAAGAAGCTACGCTCAAAACACGCTGCTGCTGGACCGAGGCACCGTGCCCGACGCTCAAATCGCCCTGCAGGACCTCTGGAACGAGGAATCACAGGCTCCTGGTTTTAAGGCACAGAGAGACCGTGTCTGTTATAAAGTACAGTACGGCCTATTGCTCTGAATGAAAGTAAAACTCTTTTTGTTGCGCAATATTCCAATGTTCTTTAATGAATGTTTGGTACCTAACCTCCGCAAATACCTGGGGAATCTTGTATATATTCAATTTTAAGCTATTTTTAAATATTTTTATTTTAATCATTTAATCTAATTTGACTGTTCTGCTGTTTTTGACAGACTGTCTGTTTATGGACCAAACAGTAAAGTTTATCTGTCTATTCTATCAAACTCTTCCAGGGATTTGGACATAGTGGGGGGCTTACGACCCTCAAGGTTTCATTTGCCTCCATAAGTCAATGTTGTAGACTTTGACTTAAAATGACCAAAATGCAAGACAGTAAATAAGTTTTCAAAGTATAAATTACCCAGATTGTGATCTTCAGTTGGATGTAAATCACAATCTATGTTTGCTTTATAAACAACGTTGAGCTTTTTTTCGCCTCAAACTTTAAGTTCAGTTGCTGCATTTATAAGGTTTAAGTTTTAAAAAAAAAAAAACTTAAAGCTTTGTGCATTTTTATTTTATTTCTGACCCACTTTAAAAAAAAAAACCAAACATATGTATGTGGTTTGAGAAATTACTGCTTTTTTCTGGTCATGTCAAAGTCAGAGTGTCCTGTGCACTCAGGTTAACGGATGCCCTCTGAAGTCGCCGCTTTACTCGCTTTGGCCTTTCAGATTTGCCATTTAACCCCATTGTGTGATTGGGTCTACGCGAGGCGGCTAAGAGCCGGTTTGTGGAGACGCTGAATTTGTGTTTGACTCCCAGTTGCCTCACAAAGATGAAGAGCTCCCTCTTTACTTAAGAGGGGTGGGGTTTGGCCTTACTGTCCTCCCCCTGCCCCCCCCTTCCACCACCATATCTACGGCCCCAGCCAACCCCCCTTCTTCCACCACCTCTCCGCTCTGATAAATGGGATTTTCTTAAGCAGAGGAGGTGGTTGGTTTAGAGGAGTTTCATTTAATGTAGCTTTTTTCCCCCCCAGTGGGTGTAGCTTGCTAATGCAGTGCAGCGCCGGGCCACGCAGCAGAGCTCTGCAGACTCGGAGGCAGGCCCGCAACCTCGACCCCAGCATCATTTGTTTGGACGAGGGCCGTCAGCGGCTGTCACGGGGCCCATGATGAAGTGTCAGTTGGTAATTGTCCCCGCGATGCATCCCCATCTCATGGGGTGATGGTGGAGGGAGGGAGGGTGGGGGAGGCATAAAGCTGACAGGGAGAGAAATGACACCCTGGGCTCCTCCTATTCTCTCCCTTTCCTTTCTACTCCCCCCCCCCTTTTTTCTTTCTGGTGTTTATACCCCCCTCTGTTCTCTACCTACAGCTGCACTCAGTGGAAGGACTGAGTGGCTGTCTCAGACCGGTGACGTCCGTGAGCTTTATCTGGACTCCAGTATCAACACGATTTGTGCAAATGGTAATCTGTGGAAAGGTAAAAGCACCGAAAGTGCGCCCCAACCTTTGTGTACGCTCCCCGTCTAGGTAATCTATTACCAAACCACTCATCAAGCACTCCCTTTTTTTTCAGCCTTTTACATCCCGGTTCGGTCTTGTTGCTTCCTCTTCAAATGTTTCTTTTTTTTTTTTTGGCTGGAGTCCATTCCAGCCAGAATTGCAGCTCTACTTCCTCAGCCATTTTAAAAATACATATATTCTAGCCCATGTCGCTTTGGCAATTAGATTTAGCAGGGTCTCATATTGATTGAACAATGTCGCTATGTAATGAAAAGGTTTTACAGGACGCACTGCAGCTATTTATAGTCCAATCCATAATGCCATGCCATACATTGAGGTCCCTAATGCACATTACCCCGGCTCCTGTCCATAAATTGCCAGCAGAGGTTTAAAGTCAGATTCCAATATCAGTGCAGCGTGATGGATTGATGGGGGATCAAAAAGTCAGATAAGTGAAGGGGAAAAAAGAAATAGAAGGTGCAGGGATATTAAAGAATGGAAAAAAAAGGATCAGGTGAAAGACGGAAATGACAAGGATGGAAGAGCGTTTGACCTGGAGAAGAAGTGCAGAAAATAATAATGGAAAGGGAGCTTGGAAAGAAAGAGGAGAGAATGAAGTGAGGTGAGTCCTCCCTAATGCGCTATCTTCGCAATTCCACGATGAAAACTATTATGCATCAAGTTTTATGCCGGAGCAAGGTCGGATGAGAGGAACAACGAGAGCGAAGGACCCAAAGATAAGCTGCTGACACAACGAAGGAAGAAGTACCTGGTGGTGGAAGAAGAGAAGGAAAGATTCTGTTTTTTTGGCTTGTGGCCACCCGTGACACCCCGAGGACAGCAGGTGAAATACGAGGTGGCAGATGGGAGGCATCCTCGTCCCGGTAGCTGTGTCTGCTGGCTGCAGGCAGAACCAAGCCGGCTCCTGGAGTCTAAATGAGGATCCCCTCTCCTCCCGTGTCACACTTTCCCCATTCTTTCACTTTAAAGCCACACTGGCCTGAGGCGCTTAACCAGCTTCCTCTGGTACAACACACAAACAGCAAGCACACGGGCTTTTTAGCCACCCGAGACGGCCTTAAACATGCTGGACGCTGCACCAAACTTGGGGGGGGGGGAAGCAGGGGGCTAAGCTATTCCCCAGTCTGTGAGATGATGAATCGAGTCCGTGATTACTTAGTTGACGAGGGAGGCCCTCCGCTTAGACTCTTTAATAGGCCATCATTTGAAAGATAACTCTATTGTCCAATCCCTCTTGACATTTAGATCCATTCAAACACTGTGGTCCACGACAAGGGAAGCAGAAAGGGGCCCGTCTGGCTTCCTCGTTGGTTACCAGTTAGATAATAGAGAATAATCAATAACGTTAATTATTACATTCTCATATTATTATAAAGTACAAATTCCATAAAGGAGAAACTCCAAGGCTTCCCTTCTGCACCTTAGTAGCACAGATGAGATGCTCCGGTCGGTCAACGCTTCCCTTTCATCTCCTTCATTAGAGGAGAATAGACACGGCAGCAGCCAGAGCCCATGAAAAGATGGCACGGAGGAGAATTCCACAGGCTGCCACTGGTTCCACACAATGGTGCTTAATCGTGGGAAGTAATAGGAAAAGGGTGTTTCTAATTGTTTCTTTGGACGGCGCGGTGCGCTCTGCAGCAGCTGTTTCCTCACGCTCAAACCGCCCGAGCGAAATCCAGCTTAGTAAAACTCAGCACAACTTTTTTTTTTTTTTTTTTTTCCTGCAGAGCTCATGAGCAATAAATGCGTGTAGACGAGCCAATTTCCTCTGGCGAGGCGTCCCGCTGAGTGGAGGATCTGGGCCTCGGTCGATGAGAACCACCTGGTGCTAAGGGAAGTGATTAGGGCTGGCACCACCTTGAGCGAGGAGCTCTTTTGTTTTGGTGGATGGAGATGCATATGGAGGGGGGGAAGCTCAGCTTTGTTGAGTTTACTGCAGAAATATTCATGTTATGTACTTGGCGAGAGCAACATCTGAAAAAGCAAGATCTTGTTTTGTTGGTGCTTAATTATCCGGAAGTATTTTTGTTACAGCATCTGTTTGAAGTCACAACACTGGTGCTCATTGTCAGAAATTTGGAGAGCGGTTCATGGCAAAACAGTGGGGTTATGCTCCCATACAGACTATATACATACCCACTTAAAAGTTAAACAAGTGAATAAAGCGGCTAACCATGGAGCAGATCAACACTGTCTGCTCTACTGAGAATTTTATTGCAACCTCAAATATTTCTCTGTATAGAGATTCAGTTAATGCACGGCAGGGATTCCTGCATTTTGTTTTAAAGAGCCACTCCACTGAAAATCCTGTTTGTGACATGTTAGTGTTGCACTTTTCTCATGATGGAAGACATTTATGAAGAAAATTAAGCTAAAAATGGCATTTCTGAGTATTTCTGTTTTCCAATTTTTGTGAACCAGGAGCAAATGCCGTTTGAAAAAGATCGTATTTGTGACGTAGAAAATATCCTGGGATGCCGATGTATAAGGTTAAAAAAAAAAAGATGTTTTTTTTGCGTCTGGAAACAAGAGAAAAGATCAAGAGGTCCAAACCACTATCCAACAGGTAAATCTGACTTTCCTGCAACCTGTAGTACAACTCGTACTTTGATAGAAAGTTTTCTTGGTAGAACATAAATGCTTTGTAAAGATAATTATGAAATAATTTGTACAGTGGCCGAGACTCACCATCACAGCAAAAAAAGACATATGTATTTGTGCAAAATGGAAAAACACTGCAAATAAATAAAAAAACGCTGCTTTTATTTGAAGTGTTTCTTTTTGTGTTTTCACAGTTACCTTTGGGATGCGATTGTGCGTCTCTGCCACTGTGATTTTGGCTTATTCCTTTTAGCAAGATAAGATGATAAACATCCTGATTTTCTTTGTGTCCGTCTTCTAATGTCTCAGTCTATCTTTGCTAGCTCTGGATCATTGTTGTGCAAGCTTTAGCAAGCCAATGTAAATGGTAAAATGGCGTAGACTTGCAAAGCACTCTTCTACCTTCCTCGTAGGCCCAAAGCGCTTAACAGTCACAAACCCATTCACCCAAACACACACTGATGGCGGCTCCGCTGCCGAACACTGGCGCCAACCTTCCACCAGAGGCAACGTGGGGTTCAGTGTCTTGCCCAAGGACACTTTGACACACAAGGCTGGAATTGAACCTGCAGTCTTCTGATCATAGGTTGATCGCCTTACCACTGCACCTTGTCTTTTTACTTTAACTCCTTAGAGACATTTATTATGTCCAAAATACTCCCTAACCCCTCTATCTGTTCTAATCCCTAAAAATTATAGTGCAAGACTATCTACAGTAGTGCCCTGGATTTCAAAAAGCAATTTTCACACCTCACTCAGTTATGTAGGTATTTTTAATGCCTGATATTATGTCACTGATTTGCTGTTTTGCAAAGACTATTTATGACTCCTCTGTGTTCCAATGATAGATTTTTAAAAAATCCCAAATCATTCAAGGTTCATGCATTGCGGTCTATGTTTGCCAATCAATTGAGTATCAATGCACACTGGTTCTTTGCACAGACTTCTGGGAAATGTCCACGGCACTGGATTTTGGAATTGTAGATTGGGACATAGTAGTGAGCAGTGAAGGAATTCGGACATGGCAGTGATGAACGTTCTGTCAATTTTCTTAATGTTTTATTTTTTTTTAGGATCAAAACTTAGGTGTCCAGCCACATGTTAATTTAAAAAAAAGAAACACTATCACCTTTAAACTTAAAATAATAGACTTGTTTTAATCTTCAAAATAATTGTCATAGTGTTACATGACAGGTGTATTGGCTGAGGCCTTCCTGAGAATAAATACCAGGATAGTCCAGTAAAGTACATTTTTTACAAATGAATTGTGTGGTGATTTGATTTTACATTGCACTTTTGAGACCAGACTGCACTCCCTCTAAAAACAATGCAAAAACAACAGCTCCTTGACCATAAACCCATGAAAATACCAAGCAGGCTTACAGTCAATGCATTTAATTTGGTTTATTTGAGGTCTAACCTTGTTGGGGATGTCAATTTTTGGAAAATGTGGAAACTTTTTTTCTTTTGGTATTTTGTCAAACTATTCATGACACAAAAGGAAAATTATTGCTGAATATCTGTTCATTTATCACAGTTGACCTCTCTTTTTTCCCCGTTTGGCATTGTTTATCAAACACGCAAATTCTGAGGCGTAGATAATGAAGAAAACCAACCTTTCATCAGACAAAGAAAAACTATTTATTGCTTATTTTTAAGTGAAAACAGTATTTCACCAGGCGTGCTCTGTGTTAAATGTGCACAAATGCCTAAAAATAAAGCATCATTTGCAATAAAGTGGACTTTTAATTCCCTTCTCTGCTAGAAACCTCTGAGCTGCTGAACAATTGGTCTGATCTCCCAGAACTTGATGCTCGTTGGACTGACTTGACCTTCTAACTCAGTTGGCCGTCCGTGTTGGAGCTCAGTCATAGTCATGTGTGCTTTTGCTCACGCCTGGCCACGGAGTTTGCTGCAGCCGACCGAAAGTTGGCTTGTAGACGGTCTCTGTGATCCCAATCGACGATGGAAATGCAGCACATACCGCTGAGGCTTGTGGGTGTGTTAATGTCTTTTTCTGTATGTGTTTACAGAGGCAGAGAACTAGCGTGCTCATTATGCATGTGATGATAGTTTCATATTTGTTTATTCTTTCTTTTCTGGTGCTGTCACAGTCGAGGCTCTTTTTTTTATTGTTTTTGTTCTTATTTTACCAGATCTTTTTCCCTTTTCACCCATTCTTTCTTATCAATTTCTTTAAGAGGATTGTGTTTTGTGCTGCCTTATTTATAATTATGATGGATATTGCCCTTCTTCCTGCTGCTGCCTGGCTCCCTCATTCATCTTTTAATCATCTCTCCTCAGTCTGCATCTTGGAATTTAGGCCTCTAATTGAGCTAGCATCACTTAAATACTTCATGAAGCGGGAAAAGAAACGGTCATTGTTTTCTGGCACTGTGTTCAGAGAGCAGACTGCTTTTCTGTTTTAGACAGGGAAAATATATGTTTGAAATCCACTTTTATTTATATTACACTTGTGTTTGTAGCTTTTGTCTACCTTCTCTTTTTTCCTAGACAGAACATTTTCCTGTAAGTGTTTTTGGCCGGACAAAAAAAGACCCGCCAGGCTCTGAACTTGGACTATTTTCTGATCCGGCTTATCAGAAAATTCTGCGGAAAAGAATTGTTAGTTGCAGCTGGCTGGGATCCGTTATCTTTATATGAAGCATGAGCAAGTCAACTTAAAGCAGCTGTGTGTGAATGAGGGGGTGTCAGAACAACAGGGACCATATGTGAAACATTTTCATCCAGACTCTGATTAGATTTTTTTCTTATGAAATCCAAACACAGAGCAACGGGGAGCTGAGTGATGGAACCTAAAATGGCCAAACAAGGAAAAAAAAAGATTAAAACTTCAGATATATGGTTTGAAAAAAGTGATTATTTCATAATTTTTCAACAGTCGGACATCTTTTTTATTCTGGGATTGAGATTAAAAAGCCATAACATTTCTTTGAGTGTCTTAAAATTGACTCTATAATAAGAATAATATATTTTAAGATTCCCCGTTTTTAACTTAAAAAAATAATTTTATACGTATGTATTCATAATTTTAAAAAGTAAAATGTCAACTGTGTTATTTTATTGTTATTAGTATTTCTTCTATGACTATGCTTAACATTTTTTTTTAATCGTTTAAAACTTTATACTTTGTAAAAACTAAAACATCTTTTTAAACAGACAGCACTTTCAGTAATATTCTAGAGCTTCAGAATTATAAATTTTATTGTTTTCTTAAGACCCACTTCAATGAAAATTGTGTTTTTAACATGTTTTAGTGGCACTTTTCTGATAATAGAGGAGAAATATTAGGAAAAATCGAGCTTAAAATTTCATTTCTGAATCTTTGTTCATTCAAATTGTTGTGAATCAGGAGCAGATGGAAAAATTCTGTTTGAAAAAGATTTTATTTGTGATGTAGAAAACGGCACAATCCTAATTAAAAGACCTCTGGGAACATTTTGGAAATGTATCAAAAGATGATCAGAGTGGGACTTTACTCCCAATGAAAAGTGCCTAGTGAGAAAGTGTTCATATTTTTTTAAACCTTACAGATGTATGGATTGTAGGAAATTTAAAGAATGATATTCTTGGACAAACTTTGACCTTTATGTTGTTTTAACTTCAAATGAAAACTTCTGCAGTTCAGACTCGCCTGTTATACAGTCTGAGAGTGCATCCAGTTGCTTCTATAGACTGAACTCTGACCTGAGGAGCAGCTCAGCTTCATCTCCTGCTCCACATTTAGGTAAATACCTCCATCCCTGGAAAAAAATAAATCGAATGAACCTGGTTGAACCGATTCGATTTCTGCTCATGCTTCCAAAATATGAGCAAATACGTGCACGCGCAGACATCCACATGCACCGAAAACAAACCCCCGATCAACTACAGTGCACCGCAGAGATCCTGATCAATCAGCGCCTTGAAGTGCGGTCCCTGCTGCACTTGTTGCAATCCCTTTTCCTCCCAGAAACGGACTGTTTGAGCCGTGCGAGGAACTCAGGTGAGGAGGGGAGGAGGAAGAAAAGTGCAAGTAAGTGAGAAAGCGGGGTGGGGCAGAGAAAGAAATGTTCTGGGCTCTCGAGTTGCAGACTGAAAGACGAGCCTCTGCAGGACACCCTACAGGCAACAAACGCATCTCACACACAGGAGGCTGATATATGAAACAGTGGCCGGGCACGTCAGCACACACAGATTGAGGGGCTTGCATGGGCGCAGACACTCACATGTACACCAAACTCTGCGTGGGTGTGTGTGTGTCTGCGCGTCTTTGTTCAGTCTGGCTGTCCTCTTGGCACGTAACTCATAATGGATCTCATTATCCAGCTGGGATGGCTTGGTGGGGCCTGTCTGGGAGGAGATGATAGCTGAACGGCTGAGGGCCTGCCATAACGCACATGCTAATATGAGCCATATATAGCATGCTTTTTGCCTGCTTCTAAACGAGTGTTTGTGACCAAAAAAAAAAAAAAAAGGAAAAAAAATCTTGATAATAAAGGCAACACCAGCAGACTTGTGTGCATCTGCAGCTCATCCAGACACAATGGACATTAGAGGCTCAGCTTGCCATCAGGCACAAGTGATGCAGAGAGGGAGGGAAGGACGGGGAATGGGCTTTCTGCTTTTTTTTTTCCCCAAGCCATCCCGCTTTCTTTATCTCTTTTTCCATGCTATCCATCACTTTTCTTACATTTTCTCCACTCCTAGTGCACCATCATCCCCCAAGATGCAGGGAAGTCATGAATCACCAGACAAAGCAGGAACAAATGTCGGGTTGTGTGTCGTTAAATCCCGGGTTTTGTCAGCCGGGCTGCAGCCGTTCCGTGTCCCAGCAGCGCCGGTTCTTGTGCTGTGAATACAGGCGGAGCACTTGGTTGCACCTAACATGGTTAGGGCCCACACTATTTGTCTGGACATGACCATTAGCCAAGCCAATTACAGGCTGGTGTACAGACTGGTTGCCAGCGAGCTAATGTTTTCCCGTCATGCCTGCCTCCTCTTCAAACCCCTCCCTCTACAAACACACACAAATGGGCAGAGGAGGGGGGGGGGGCTGGAAAAGGATAGAGAGGAAGGATGGTGGGCCTGGGGCAAAACTCCCCACCCCATCTGACTTGACTGATTGATATAGCTAATAAACTTTCATTTAAGTTAATGTTTCTTTTTTTTCCCTCCACTCTTCTCTCCTTTGTTACCTCTCTGCTGCGTTTTGGAGTCTTTATTCGTCTTTTTATCTGCATTTTTGTATGACCGAAATTCTGAATCATCAACCAGCCAGAGGCAACGTCGCACCAACGGAAAAGCGCTCAATCCGTCTGGACTGTAGGAGGCAGAACCCCTGGGCTGCGGACCGGCACCGGTCCGTGGGACAGTTGGTACACGGCTGCAAAGAAAAAAAACCTACTTTTTTTCCATTTTAGTTCTAATCAGATTCTAAAGGAAGTTTTATTTTAGAAAGCTACTACATTCTCTCAAACATCACATCCGACTCATTCTTGACACAAGTCAAGTTGCTCGGTCTAAAAATCTATCCCTACTATCCCCTGTTGGGACTGTTGTTCCCACAGAGCATAATAATGCAATAATTGTGCATAATACTCAGCAACCGGCTGTCTAATATTTTGAGGATGCTGCCAATAAATTCATGTTTATCATTATATTTAGAAAATACCAGTTTTAGTGACCGTTTTTCTTTTTGTATTTATCCATCGCACCTTAAAAGTCAGACGAGGCTGAAGTTGGTGCAGAATTTTTTTAGCTTCCACTTTGACAATTATGGGTTAAAAGCAAATTAGTGTCACATTTTAATGTTTTACTAGAGTATAAATACAGTTTAAAAAAGTTTCAGATGTTTTAGATAAAGATAAACTTTACCCTGAAAAGCTGAGGGGAACTAAAGGCTAAAAGAAAAAAAAAAACTTTGGATGCCGTCTTCAGGCCGGTCTGTGAAGATATTGTCTGACATTGAACTGGCTGGGGACCACTGAAACACCTTGTGAGACCGACTTTCACAAATAAAAACAAAGCTTTGTTGCTGTAAAACGTTACCAACAAATCAGAGATTCAAACTTTGTCTTTGAGGCACTTTTTTTGTTTCAATTATTAGTTTCACAAGTTTTTTTTTTCATTTCCACAAATCAACAAAAAGCGGAAAGATGTGCAGCTTTCTGCAAATGCTAGTCTAAACTAGGATTTTTGTAGGGTTTAAATGCACGTCCTGTGATAACTCTGCATTTGGTTCTCCATCATACGATGGGGAAGCTTCTCCATCAGTTGTAGAAAAGTCTGAAGCCACTTTTATGGCTGTTTCCTAATTCAACGCTGCTTCCATCCTCAGGCCATGAACGTCCCTGCGTTTTTGTGAATTATTGATTGAGAGCCATATTTTCCAATTAAATATGCTTTATTTCTTGAGGATTGTGTTTTTACTAAAAGACTAGAGGTCTTTAGAATATCTGGATAATGGAATTTAAAAGCAAAGTAGAGGATAAAAGCAGCACTTTTCTTGGAAACCACGGTAATAACGTTTTTTTTTTTACTAAATCCCTGCTTTAGAATTCTGAAAGCTCTGATAATATAAACTTTAATGAGTTTATATGAGAGCAAATTGCTTTTTAAGCTTTTACCAAATCATATCACGAATTGCAGTATCTGGTTTGTAACAAAATAACCTGTGAGGTGCCTTAACCTTAGTGCTGGGTATCACTACCAAAATACTGTATAGATTTGATTCAAACTCACAAATCATTGATTCGATTCATGACAGGATTTGATTAGGTATTGATTAGTAAAAAGGTGGATTCTTAAGTCAAGAATTGACCAAAGCATTTAGCTTATTCCGTGTTTTTGAACTCACCTCTGGGGTTCTTCTTTACCCTTGTGCTATCCTTTTGGGGTCCGGATGACCCAATCCTTACATTGACGTGTTATCCCTACCATGACAAACAACAGGCACCTTATTGAGGTATTCGTTTAGGATCTGAATAACTTGCTCTACTTAAAGCATATTATGAAGAAAAATTAGGATTGTCAAGTACATATTTTTAGAAAAGTAGCAGAGAGAGAAATAGCAACTACATTGACTAAGCAATAGCTGCTCATTTCTCTATAGAAGGATTTTGGAGGGGTCACTCGGTCCAGTTCTCATATCCAGTCAATGGTCACACATGAGGATCAATAGTTCACACCCAAAGCTGACGCCATGACAACAGGAGACGTCCACTAGACAGGGAAGCACCCCCCCCCCCCCATCTGAACCTGCAGAGGGTCAGCCTGCACATCCTATCTGGAGGGCTGAGGCTTACAGCGTTAGTATTTCTTTATAATAAAATGTGTAATAACAATAAATCCTACAGGCTAATCACTCAGAACCCCCCCTTTTCTCCCTCCAAGTACCAAACTCAGGCGATGCTCCTATCCTGCCGCTTTCAATTACACCATTCATCATGTGTCTTATCTGGCTGCTGGTTTGATTGAGTATGAAGTGGGGGTGGGGGTGGGGTGCAAATCCTGCATTCTGTGTGTGTTTGTGTGCTGACAGTTATGGAAAACTGCATTTGGGCAGTGAGGGAATGTGGGCGCATGCGGGTTGTATAACCGAGGCTACAGGAGTGTATAAATCAAGTGAGATGACCCCCCCCCCTCTCCTCTCTCTCTCTGATGGTGCCTGCTGGCCAGTTCATATCCTCCCCCCCCCCCCCAACAGCTACCATTACTGTACATCCTTTTCTTTTTCGCCTCTTCCACGTCTCTGCAACAGATTTGTCTGGAGGCCCCGCATAATCTCCAGCAATGCCGACTGCAGGGAGACGGGCGACAAATTTTAATAAGCAACTGGGTGCTGTAATTTAGCGGCCTGGGAGGAAGATTAGGCTGATTGATGCCGGGCTGGGCTAATGGTCCAGCCTACGGCTCCCGGCCCAAATTGGTGGTAATGAAAGTTTTGTGCAAATTGAGATGGGAGACATAAGGAATCCTCTCATCTTCTTTCACTCTCCATCTTCATTCTTTATTCCTTTCCATGTTCATCTTTTCACTCTGCTCTCAGTCTTTTTGACGAGCGATGTGTTTCCTCTTTTTTCTTTTCTTACTTCCAACTGTTGTCTCCTTTCTGCAGGCTGCCCTTCACTCTTGCCTTAACTTTGCACCTTTACCAAAATCAATTTATCACTTCACTGTTTCCCTCTGTTTCTTCGCATTCACAGCTTTTTTTTTTCATCTTTCAGGCACTCAACCCCTTGTGCATTACTTATTTAGTTTTATTTAGTCTTTCTATTTCCTCTCTCTGTTTGTTGGCATCTTTTTATCTGTGCAGATGCTATAAGAATATTTTATTCCAAAAAATACATGAAATAACTGTCATACTTTTTGGGATAAAGGCTTTCCCAAAATGTTACAGGTAGGGATGTCCCCGATCTGATCAGAAATCAGGTCCTATCACGGAGCTTTGGAATCGGATGTTGTGGCCAGAGATCAGAGATCAGATATTCATTTTATGTATTTATTTTGACCACTTACTTTTTAGAAGTAAGTAAATGATCTAAATGACCCTGGACACGTGGTCAGTCTGTTGCAGGCACTGACACTCACAATCACACCTAGGGACAATGTAGAGTCACCATTCAACCTATGACGCATGTTTTTGGACTGTGGGAGGAGACCAGAGAAAAGCCACGAATGCAAACTCCACACAGGAAGGCAGCAGCCGGGATTTGAACCAGGGCCTTCTCGCTGGGTTGACCACTACATCACCGTGCAGCCACAATGTCATCATGGAGAAATCTTGTTTCTGCTGCTAACAATTTATAGTCTACAGGAGGACCACTGGAGGTGTCGCACATCACCATAGAAGAAGAATAAAAATCCAAAGATTTGATTTGAAATGATTTGATTTGAAATGGTTTATTTCAAGCAATCAAATAGAAATAATACACAAAAGCAATACAATCATCAGTTATACATTCATACAGTAACTAATCAAAACTTAGGATAATTAGACATATTAATAAATATTGCTTGAAAGGGAGTGGAAGGAAGCGTACTTATATAATCCCACCCCGTTATACTATAACCATTTTATTACATGATTTATCAATATCCGGTTCCTAGGTTTTATCAGACAGAATTAAGAATCATAAGTTATTGATAAAGCACATGCCAAAGATGAATTACTTAAGTACTACGTCAAAAATAACCCCTTTAGGAATCAACATGGCAAATGCAGCATCTGAAATATATGCAGATTATGTTACTTATAAAAGTCATTCATATGCTTTAAAACATAATACTATATCAGTAAAATAGACACAACAATGTTTCAGGAATTTTCATAGCAGAATTTCATCAAGTATCAAAAGTTAAAAACATGTGTAAAGTTATGTAACATTAGAAAAGATTTTTGAATCAATTTATCAATTTTAGGAGGAAGTGAAGTAATATCATCAAAAGTCAATCAATTTAACAATTTTCAAAAGTGATTAATCATTTGTTTTACTCTTTTTATATATATTTTTTTGTATTTTTTATTTTTTTTATAATAAAGTAATGCTGTAGGGGGGAAAAAAAGGGGCCACGATAAAAACAGAAATGAAGCCAGCTGTTCTAAAGAATGAGAATGTTTTTTATAAAACAAAGCTGAAGGTTTTTAGATGAAGTTTCATGAAACTCTCAAATGAAAGCTTTGAGACTTCGGTCTGTGAAATCTCAGTTACCTGGTGGTTTTACTATTTACTGTCAGTTCAAAAACTGACTATATGGAGACCAGAGTCTAGAGAAACTTTTTTAACTCTCAAATGGTAAAGTGTGATCCAGAATGAAAGAAAAAAAAATCCTATTTAAAGAAAACAAATTCAAAAAGTTAGTGTATTAACTTGAGTTAAACCTTTTTCAGCTCTAATTTTAACCTTGACACAAAATCTGCCAAATAAATCCTGGCTGTAGATCCGTTTTTTTCCCAGACAAAATTTCAACCAAAACCCATAATTTTGCATTCAGCTTTAGCTTTTTGCATTCAAAGACGGCTTTTTTGTACTAGAACCAATTGGTTTGACGGAATTAAACTTGTAGGAAAAGTCATTCTATTAAGAACACAAACTGGAAAAAGAAAATAGCTCAAAAATAATTGAACATCCCTGCTACTGTGGATGGAGGACACAGAGCTCTGCAATAGTCGAGAAAACAGCTCGTCTCTTTTCTGGATTTGAGTTCGTATGCAGCAAAGGAATATGTTGTCTTGAAGACTTTACATGAACAAACCATCGTCTGTAAAAAAAAATAAAATAAAAAAACGTCCTTTGACCACCGCTGTCCAAACAGTGAAATGCACATAAACATAGAGAGTGTGCACCGAATGCAGGGAAGTGGAGGGTTGCCTTAAGGGTGGAGTTGAGTGGAGGGCTTCCAGCATTAATCTGTTAGTAATAGAAGACTTCAGCCCCACATATCGTGTTTCATATTTTGCACTTCAGTGACACGCTGTTCTTTCTTAAAGGATTTTTAAAGTCAATTGGGACTTCTAGAAGTTTGGTTGTGATTTTTCTTTTTCTCACGTTCCTGGTAACATTTTGTACACACAGGCTTGCTTTTCAGTGTTTACATTCTACTTTGTTTTCCTATGGTTAAAATATAAAATATGAATGCGTCTCCCTCTGCCCAAAAAGATGAAGATTTCTTTGCACATTCCCTTCCCCCTTTCCCTGCGTTCACACTCAGCCCTCTGCTTGTAGTATTATTTCTATAAGCAGTTCTGGCAACCCTGAGTTATGCTCTGATCTGTCATTATCGGTTCATTTCTCTCTGAAGTTCAGGCTTATTTCTCTCTGGTTGGATTTACATCAGGTCCACATCAGATTTTGTTTTCTCAGACAGTTGATTTTCTTTTGGCAAGTGTAAAAGCTCATTTAAACTCTGGTGTGGACTAAACAATCAAATCAGGGGTTGACATAGCCCAGACATTTGCACTGGCCCACAGGGCCAGTAGTTTTTGAAACTTACTGGCCCTGCCTGAAAGTTACTGGCCCGACACCGCGCATAGCGGGACCCGCCGCTCCGCAGGTGCTTGCAACTTTAGGGGGGTCCGGGGACATGCCCCCCCGGAAACTTTTAATATGGTGCAATTTGGTGCATTCTGGTGACATCACTTATTTCTACACTTTTCAATGACTGAAAATAGACCATATCAAACTTAAATCTATCTCTAGTCTGTTTCAGATGTTTTGAAGAGAGCACTGCAGTGTAGTAGGTAACACTAGTTCAGATGTTTTCATGGTGCTTCTAACGGCAAATATCGCAATAAATCATAAACCTTAAATGTGTTAAAACAATCTAATGGCAGCTTGAACCATTTAACGAATCAAATAAATCCCTTAATGCATTTGACCAATCGGATGGACGCCTTCACATTGTTGACCAATCAGATGGAGCCCTGTTATGTTAGATGTTTGTAACCTATGTCAACGTGGGTCATTTGGAGTATAATTTTTAAACTGGGAATGGTTATTTGGTTATTTTGCTGTTTGTTTATATACCGCAAATTATATCGTTATCGCAATTTTAATCTCTGATATGGCACATCGCGAGTTTTCCTCATATTGTGCAGGTCTAACTGAGATCATTCAGCTAACTAGAAATACTTACTGCTTACAGTGTTGTAAAGAAAAACAAAATTAAGTATTTTAACATTCTACTGCATTTGAGTCTGAGATTCAGGTATTTGGAGTTGCCTTTGATTCTTTGACATTCAGCTTAAAGCTTAGTGCATACAGTTTCATCTTCAATGCATTCATTAAATATCTTGCTGTCCATAGTACTAATTCCACCCACTACTCCATCCAACATATTCCTATCTATTCCTGCCATGTCTTCCACATCTCTGACATGCTTCAGTCTCTCTTCAGTGACGGTGTCGGATTTATAATCAAATGTAATAATAAACCACTGGCTTGTGCCTTCGTTGTTGCTGTTTAACATTGTTTTGTATTGAATTGTTACATTCAATAAAAAGTAGTGAGCGCGTGCCGCGTGGTGCTCGGCAGTGAAAGCCGTGCGCGCGCAGGCGGGAGAGAAGGAGAAGTGATCAGAGGTTTCCCATAGAAACCCTTGAAGTCTGAACACAGGACTAGCAGAAAAAGGAAATTATGAAGACGAGGTAAATCTACACGTTTTCGCAAAATTTACTTTATTGAAAAAGGTGAAGAATATATAAACCGTTAGATATTTTAGTGGCCCGAGCGGACAAGTGAAAAGTAAAGTCTTGTGGTCCGCACTGCTCGAAAAACAGGACCGGGCCAGCGGACAAATGGCTATGTCGAGCCCTGCAAACCTAAGTTGGCTTTGGTTTGCTTGCAAGTGAATCCTGCTGGACGTTTGACACCAGTGTTAAGGCAGGTGGACATTTCAGGAAAATTATGGTAGATAGTAAAAAAGAAATAAAAACCTTCAGAACTAGCTGTTTTTCTTCAGGTGGGTCTTGCTGATCCCCTGAGGCTTTTACAGTCTCCTAAAGGGGCATCCTAAAAATGGAACAACACCAACAGGCTCTCCATCTTACTTACCCTTGCGTAAGTAAGTGTTTGGTACGACCTGTTGCCTGCAGCATACCCATAGAAAAATGTGCATGAACATTTTCGCTCTATGGGCTCACAGAGCCATGTACGACCTAATATTTGTTATGTGCACAACTGCATGTCCAGTACAGGTTTGACCCTTTTTTTGCCCGCCAACAGCCTGCTTCCAGCGATGAGGGCAGTTGTGTCTTAGGCTTTAGTTTCTTGTTTCCAGGCAGCTATAAAGAAAAAGGAATGGAGGTCTCTGTTTGAACCTAGTCTGTTGATGTTTCGCCAAATGCCTTTACTGTTTAACTACATCCTGTTTGCCAAGATAATATTTTCACGAATATTATTTTTTTGTATTTGGGATGTTTTTTTTTGTTTGTTTTTTATTACCGCAGTTTATTTATGTTTTTATAATTTACTCTTTATTTATTTATTTGAATTGTTTGGTTCTTTGCATTGCAATAGTGCATTCACACTGCATCCAAACTGAGACCTTTCTTTTCACGTGGACAGAAGCTTTCTCGTTAAGTCGTATCAGAGTTGGGATGAGTTGCCAAAAGAAGTAAAGCATCTGAGGCAAAGCAGCCCAAAGAGAATGAACCCAGTGAGTTTCCATCATAGGACTTGTTTAGTGTCCCACAAATGCCTTCCTTCCCTTGTTACTCCGTTGAGTTTTATTATTTGACCCAAGAGGCAACCTTTCGCAATATCTTGGAAAAATGTGGGCAAGAAAAGCTTTTATTTATTCCAAAACCAATCTGCATCTAAGCCTGTAAATAAGCAGCGACTGTCTGGAGTTTATCTTGGTTGAAAGGCACCCTTTGTTGATTGCTCACAAGAGTCTGTGGTTGGAATGCCAGACAACACAATATAATCTTCCCTCCCAAGTCCCAGGAACTGCCTGGGTGCAAAGTGGTGGTGGAGCTGGATGGGAGGTTTTCAGATTAGTCAAAGCCTCGCTCCACAGGAGCTGTTAAGGCTTCGGAGGTTTTACACTCTGCTTGCCAGTTTGGTTTGTTACATTTCTTTGGCTAGAAGAGGGTGGTAGAAGAGCAGAAGGGAGACGGATTATTGCCTGTATTGTAAAAAAAAAAAAAGCGGGTATTTTTCATCCCTCTTTTCCTTTCTACGGTTATAACTAGTTTAAAACATCCTGTGGTGAGGCGTGCAGTAATTTGGCCGTGCACATTTCAGTGCCGGCCTTCTCGTAAACCTATAAAGACGAGTCCATTTTGCTGGTTTGGTGACTAATGCTCTGCTGCTTTTTTCCGTCTAACTGACAAATGTTTGCTGTTTCATATAAGATGTGAAGGGATCAGCGGCTCCCCGCTTAAAAGCTCGTGGATGAGCAATAATGGAGGACACCTAAGAGCAGTTGAGTAGTCCTCTCCTCCCGCCTCGTAGTTTTATGCTGGATGATGCTGTAAGATATTAAATGGGGCGATGGAACACTTTGAAGTTCGACTCCACATGATTGGGGGATATGCGTGATAGTAGGAGCTCCAGGGGAGGCGGTGAGGGGGGGGGGTGTCTTATTCCCCTGACTGGTTGCAAAGGATGTGAAGAATGGTAGGGAATGAGGGGCGTACGTTGGGGGAGGAAAGGAGAAGGGCGAGGTGCTGATGGGAAATAGACGAATGGCGTGCCAGTGTCAGAGGTGGTCATGTGCAGAGGAAAGAGTTGAGAGAAGGGGGGTGGGGGGGGGGTGGAAGGAGGGCTTGACTGATTAACCTGTTTACCTCCCTGAAAATGCTCCAGGCGCCGTTCTGATTAAACTTCAGTCTTTCATCTATCATCGCCGCCGCCATCGTGAACCTTCGGAGCTGCCGATACCCAACACTTTTGTGGCGCTTAAACCCATCACCTGCGTGTTCACCACACCCCGCAGTAGCAATACTCTCAATCAGGCGCATGATTTGCATCACATCCTTCCTTGTCGCCTCTTACGCACAGCCTTTTATGTCACGCTCTCCCTTTCATGCTGTAGCTGTTTGTCTTTTTCCTTCTTGCTCTAAGCTCTTGTGCTCCCTCCAATGATGTGCTCTCCCAACTTAAGGCTTTTTGCACCTCCAGCATAATACGATTCCATCCTTTTGGGGACAGGAAATCGCCAACAGCTTTCTATAAACTCGTCTGCGGAGCCGTCATATTAGCGGCAGAAGTGGACTGTAGGAAGTGATGGGCAGAGGCTGCGGTACATCCAGCACAGTGCTGGGGCCACTCAAGCACAAATGTTAGCCTTTAAGAGCTTTTTGCGCTGTCATGAGCCCGCTGTGGGTGAGGATAGTCAGATGGAAAAAGCAGATGATAGTTTGCCTATTAAGTCAGCTTTAGAGCCTCCGGCGTTCTGCAATAAAGGCGGGATCAGTCCGAGGAACTACAGGAACTACAGGTTCACCGTTAAGTTTGATCGAAGGGTTGCGTTTTGAGTCGTTTCGTATTCATTGTACATCATAAAGGCAGAAATTCATCAAAACAAATGTTCTTTTCTTTTATTGCAGTTTTTAAAAGTCACCTGTCAAAAGCCAAACATGAGGAACTGTGGACTTTTTGCTCCATTTTTGATTTATTCTTTTTTGATTGGACCTAGCAGCACTCTTTTAAACCCCACCTCGATGAAAATTGTGGATTTTGACGTTCTTATGGGATTTTTTCTGATGATTGAAGGCGTGTATTGAGAAATTGAGTTTAAATTTGCGTCTCTGAGTGTTTCTTTATTCAATTCTTCGTAATCCAGGACCAGAAGAAAAAACACCTTTTTTATTTTTAATTATTAAAATGTAAAAAAAAAATCTTAGTCAATTATTGAAAATGGTTAAATTGATTGATTTTTAATGATATTACTTCACTTGCTCCAAATATTGAAACATTGATTCATGATTTTTCCTAATGTAACATAATTTGCACATATTTTAACTTTTGATACTTGATACATTTTTACTATGAAGGTTTTTGAAACATTGTCATGTCTATTTTACTGATACAGTATTATTTTTATTAATCATATACATAATCTGCGTATATTTTGGATAACTGATCTGCATTTGCCATGTTGATTTCTAAAATATTTATGTATTTTTTTACATAATAATTAAGACAGTTAACTGGATAGTTCGCCATTGGGTTTGTAAGGGGCTGTAAGCAAGCAGGAAACGATGTAAACCAAGAGATCATGGGAAATGAGTGGAGGCTTACTTCTGAGTCAAAAGTCCCGCCCATAACTCAGAGATGAATTTTCTAGTGAACTACTGGCGGTCTGCACAAACTTATGTCCTAGAAAGCAACACGAGTGTAACAAATGTGGCTAAAAACTGCATAATCATGAATAAAATACCTCTGGGAACGCTTTTACAAAAAGATCGGAGATGGGGTCTATAAACTCATCCAGTTTTACACAGAAGCACCCAGAAACAGCTGTTGAATTTTAAAAGGGATATTTATTCCAACATTTTCATTTTTTTTTTTAAACTTACATCAGGTTAGCATATTTAAAATAGATAACATCTGCAGTTTAGCTTAAAACGTTCCTTTTAACATGCTTCAGATCAGCATTAAGACATATCTTTGGTCAGAACCCCCCCCCCCCCCCCACAGCCCATAATGGGTGCAAAGATGATTGATTTGAATTGAATAATTTATAAAGTATTAGTACTTCGAAATTAAAAAATCTTTTTGTTTTCTATTGAGATTAGAGATCAGAGTTAATAATGGAAAATATGCTAAATTATTTATTGAAAGACATAAGATTCTTTTCTGGATATTTTATCAGCCAGTTTACTGCAACAGGAGGACAATTTGATAAAGAAATGGCAAACTAAAAGGAATAAAAGAGAGAAAAAAGAGAATTAAATTGGTAATGTGCAAAGTTTTACTTTAACTTGTGGTTTTCTTGTGATGCAGCTCAAATTTCACACACCAATAAACAAAAACTTGCAAATGTGTGCAAACCGTTATCTTGAAAGTTGGTTTGAGTTGTGCAGGAGCTCATCTTTGCAACATTTGATTTTCTTTTTAAAATGTTTATAAGGAATGACCCTTTGCACGGACTCCCCTCCACGTGTTGTTGTTGTGCTCTTGCTTAGACCAGTCTCATGGACTGGAGTTTGTCAGGTATTGATTTAATGTAAGCTGGTGCCTTGTGGCATACAGATGCATTGTAGCTGGTTCTTTTTACAGCGTCTGTTGCCATAACCTGCCCCTGCACACCTCAACATGTAATACTTGCTGTCTTAACCAACATTTCCAGAGGATCTGGGCGGATTTTGTCAAATAGTGAGCTTGTAGCCGCTTGTTATAGCTGCTGTATCGCTGTTTCTACATATTGTGTTCAGAATGATGAGAGTAATATTCATTTATGAGATGCTGAGGACATCTGTGTAAATAGGAGGTGCTATCAGTGAACATAGACCTTAACACCGGGGGCAACAGGGCAGGTTCAGGTGATTCCACATCAGCGCAGACAGCTTATATGATGTTACAGCAGCCTGTGATGGACTGATTTAATTCCACTGATGGTCCTTGTGACAGGCAGAAGGAGGGATGGGCATTTGCGCACACACATAAAGTCTAAAGTTGCCCCTCGGACACAGATGATGGGGGATTGGGGGTGTGAGAGTGAAAGAAAGAGGTCACAGGGGCTAACTCAGTCCCCTGGCTGATCTCAAGGTTAATGTGAAGCTGACAGGGGATGCTATTAGCAGCCTTCGCATGGTTCCCACCTCCAATATGCAGAGCTGAATCATCCCAGTGGCAACAGTGCATTAAGACGTAACAGCTTTATTCCCAGATCTCACTCATCCGTTCCGACAGACCCTACATCACAATGTTATATTTCCTATTAACTCCTATTACCTATGCGCTACTGTGACGATCCATTAAGCGGATGGATGCTGTGGTTACTGCCTTACTCGCACAGGTCACTCACCACCTTCTATATGTCATTATTTGCCGTCGTCTCATTGTGTGTTAATTGAATTACCGCGTGCATTGTCTGTATGGTCCATTAAAAGGACAGGAGCCCTGTTGCCGTGTGTCACCGCTGCATACGGAGCGAGCTCATTAATTTGAACGTCTGTGTTCGACTCGTACAAAGGAGAGGTGAAAAAAAGCCGCCGCGTGATGTGCACGTCGGAGTCTCACCTCAACCATTTAAAGCTCATTTACATATTAATCCAAAGTCATTAAACAGATGCTCTTATCAAGTGCACGTTGATGTTTGGCATCACGCTCAAGGACACTTTGATCAGTAGGGTTGCACAGTTTAATGACAAGAGCCTGATAAGCAGTTCTCCTTTTCCCTCTTCATTTAAGACCATTTTTGCAAAAACATCTAATGATCATGGCGAATAGTGGCGCAAAGGTTAAAATCCCACTCAGATCATCTTTTGATCTGTTTTTAAAGTGCTCCCAGTGGTCTTTTAATTATGATTACAATCCAAAAACCTGTGTTGTTTTCTAAAACACAGTTTCTGCAGAGTGACAGGAGGTCATAGGATGAGTAAGTCTCCACTTATTTCCCATAATCCTTTATTTTACCACTCTCTCCCGCTACTGGAAAACCCCTCACTGTACCAACCTAACAATACGGGTGCAAAAGAAAAAAAAATCAAGAGGACCGGGCGGCAGATGTCAACATCCAGAACCGGAAGTCCTTGACCGAACCGGAAGTCCTCCCATATCGCTCGAATAAACGTTACTTTGCCTAGCAACTCTAACAGTTACGATTTTCCCGTTTTAAGATTTACTACCTTTCTTTTAGGGTTGGGGTAAGTTGCAAAATTTTCTTCTCCCGGCCAATGATTTCAGGCGTTTTTTTAAATCTGCTTCATGCTTTTCATATGCTCCTGGTTCATAACAATTTGATCAACGAAGTGAACGACCCTGGGAGTATTTCAGGCAGGCAACTCGAGCAGTGCGTTGACCCGGTTACTCCTCCCTCTAATCAACTCACCTGTTCAGCGTCCTACTTAAGTTCCAGGTGCGGTCCAATCCCTCTTCTTCTATTTCCGCGAGCTCTGCGTTCCTTACCCCACCCTCCTCCCCGGCTTCCACCTGTGAGCTCTGTTAGGGTAGTTTGATACCCACAGTTTTCAATGATGATCTTTGTTTTATGTATCTGAATGGAGCCTTATGCCAAACTAAAAGAAATATGGAATAAATCTTCTTTACTGCATGAGCTGTTTGACTGAAATAATCATAATTTGAATCTTTATTTTCTTTATCTATGTCCCCCATCATGAGAAAAATGATCCAAGAAGATGTTTTCATCGGAGTGGAACATGCAAAAACACACTTTTATCTCCTTTCATTTCATAGTTGGGGTTGCTGACAATAAAGAATCCTCATACCAGGATACCCAAACGTCAGGTCGCCACATCACACTACAAGAAAGCCAACATGAGAAAATGATGTCTGCCCTCTTCATTCTTCCCTCCCTAGTTGTACATCTCTTTCTCTGCTTTCCCCTCTGCCTCTCTGCCTGCACCTTAATGGAAAACAACACTCCCTAGCTGCCGTCAGCAGCTATAGCTGGCTACACTATAACACTGTTAATAGACTGGCTTGACAGCTTATGGAGCCCATGCATTTTTAAATGTGAATTTTATGACTCTTGCAGAACTGGAATATGCTTGAGTTTTGTTCTTGGGTTTTTTAATCCAATGAAGAGGCTATTCTGATAAATAAAAGTGCCAAAACATACTCAAATAAGACAAAAATGTGTATTAAATAAAGCTAAAGCACTCATTTTGATGGATACACGAAGCCCAAAGGTTTGTTGCTTATCTTTTATCGTCTAGACATTTAATCGTAGACGTTGTGAAGGACAAGTCTTTGTTTTTATGTCTTCTGCCTCGGTTCATCTCTTACGTCTCGATTGCCATCAAACCGTCGTTTGTACGACCTTATTTCAGCCATCATCACAGTCACTTGTGCTTCATTTTGCTTGATGAATCAAAAAATGCTCATGCACATAACCCTAAACAGAGAAGGTCACCATTGCTATTAACCCTGTTACCAGGCAGAATGTACACCAGTAAACAAAATCTGGCTGTCGTAGTTCCGTTTCTGCTCAGATTCACATGCTTCCGCATGGATGAGGAGGATGATGTGTGCATTTGGGTTATGCACATTCCTAATCTTAACAGCTTTGGTAATTCTGTAATGACCTGTGGCCTCATTTCTGACCTCGGCTGTAGCTGGGACGTTTTGTCGCATTAGGACCATGCTTCATAAGGACTGACAGGGTCAGTGATTGGACCAGACGGGTCCTAATGAGGGGGCCCGGGAAAAAAAAAAAAAAGATGTAAAAAAAAAATACAAACACGCACACAATATTGGAAAGCTATTGCATGTGTCCCAGAGAGGTCGTAGCTGTTGACCTCTTCTTTGTGGCGTTCATCTCTCTGGCTTGACCCACATACCCCGACCCACTGTTTTATATAAGCATTAGCACACACGAATAAGCACTCACACACAGACGCATAGGGGCAGTGCTCTAAGTGATCTCACTTTGACCCACATACTGCCACTGATGACTTGTGTAGCTGATGGCGCCCATGTTGAGCTATAGAAATATGCATCTTCTCTTCAGGGAAAAAGCATAACACGCAGGCGGGGGGTTATCGTGTTTACGAAGTGATGTTTGATGGGGACACAGCCTCAGATGGTGGCAACTAGGGGTACGTTAGCCTTATGCATGTTGCAGTATGCTTTTTGAAACCTGTTCATTGATGTTTTAGTGCACGTTGACTTGCAGCCTCCAGTGCAGGATTTTTGGCCATTTCTGATTATGAATTTTCAGATTTTCTGAAATATTGAGGCATATTTTTGCAGATTCAAATATAATTTCGTAAACTAGCTATACGACTTTTCAAATTAAAGTACTTTTGAAGATAATTGATGCTTTGGGAACCAAAAAACACTAAGAGAGGGGATAAAAACCATAAAAATAACTTATTAGTTTTTCAGAAAAGTTTGTTCTTTTTTTTAAAGACTAAGTTCAAATCTTCATTTATTTATTTTTCTTATATTTTTTTTTTTTACCTGTTTATTTTTCATACCTGCTGAGCCCTGCATCTGCAGCATTTGGGTTTTGTACTTTCAAGTTCAAGTGGATATTCTGTGGTTCTTACCATTTATGTAGTATATAATTAAAACTGCAGAATCATCTCATTTTCCAATCGGCACCAAATGCTGTGTTGTTTCAGCTGCAGAGGAGTGAACATCTTAATTAGAGGCCGAGTCACTCAGCCACCATGTCCGTTTTGCACATTTTCCAGGTATGAAATTTCTGTCTTCCATGATACATTAGTGATTCGTGCATCAACAACAATCCAGCGCTGAAGGGCCAGTGTCCAACATATTTTCCAACCAACCTGCCATTGAAGCTCCTTATTGGCTAATCACACCTGGTCCAGGTAATCAGCAGGAAATAAGGCAGAATTTCTGGAAAACAAGCAGGAGGCTGTGAATTACCTTTACAGTTTCTCTTTAGCATGAAATCCATGAGAACAGTTTATCCTTTGATCGGAAAACCTTTCACTTAGCAGTTAATAATAGAATAACTATGTACAATAAACATTAAATTCATACTTGAATAAATAATTAAAACTGTTTGGGTTCATCCATCTTCCTATAGTATTGATTGGCTCCACAGACTTCTATTGTTTCCAATGGGAATGAAAAGCATCTTTAGATGTACTTCAGATTTCCTGCTGGAAACTTCAGCGCTCTCCCCTTATGTTTGTTTCTACCCAACTAAAATAAACCAAAACAACTTATATTCACATGTAAGCCCATTGTGTTTTCTCTTTCCTCTCAGCGTCGGCTTCCTCCAGACCAATTCGAGGGTTGTCATTAATCTCAACTGGGGTCAGAGTTATTTGCTTCTTAAAAGCTTCAAAAACAATTGATAAAGGGGTGACGTTGGGGTCATTGAGTGCTGCCTTCAGCTTTTTCTTTTATTAAAAAACATTTGCTTGTTTTTGAAATAATTGTCCTTTTCTGGCTTTTCAACTCTGATTTGTGATTTTATATTCTTTTTGGCAGCAGGCCGACAATGTGACATTCCACAGCAATTACCGGACCTGCCGTTCTGCGGTTGTTTGTCCGTGCTTTAGATGATTTAGAAGCATGAACGTCATATTTTTCCCAGTATCTGATGGTTTTGGTCATAACAACATCGTAGGAGAGATTAAAGAAGAACTTGTAAAGACAAAACAGGCTTTTTGAGATATTTTTTTGACCATTCAGAAGTGTGTGACTGCCTGACCTGGAGGTGGAATGGAATCATAAACCGGTTTAACTGAGCGGATTAAATGGATAATTTTTTGAGTTTATTTTGAATTTACGCATTTAATAAAATGTTTTTTTTTTCTTTTTATGACACAGATCTGTATGTACACATGTAGAGATGGTGGAGTTTTATTGAAGTGACTTTTATCTAAAAACTGAGATTGGAGGATGACTCACTTTTATCCTCACACTTTCCCCTCGACTACAAAACTGCGGCCACATCACCTTCGCCAGTGGTGCATTTAAACTTCTAATGTCATCACTGCAGCGCACACAGATCTGCTTATTGATCTACTCCAATCATCTTTTGTTATATTTTCAAAAATGATAAAATGATTATGTTGTTTTCTAGGTCATAGTTACTGCAGAGCGGCAGGAGTTTATTAGAAATTCACCTCTGAGTTGTGTACGACGCAACCATGCCCCCTTCCCCTCCCCGTTGCTGAGAGCTCTCTGTTTACACTCCCACTAGCTTACAGCCCCTCACATCTCCAACCTAACATTATCAGTGCAACAAAATGGTGAGCATTATTGGAGCTATCCAGACGTACAGTTTAGAGCCAGATAACAGCTCAGATGAGGAAGACGGAGAAGTAAATGGATCTAGTCGTCTACAAGTGGACATGGAGCTTGTGGCCCCGCCCAGCGTGTTTCCTACATCACACATACGCTCTTTTTTTAAACTGCATTTTTTTCATCTGCTCGTGATTCACAAAGATTTAAATAAAGAAATACACATTAATGAAATTTTAGGCTTAATTTTCTATATAAATGTCATCCATCATCAGAAAAATACAAGAAGAGAGGAAAAATACAAAAAACACCAATTTTATAATGTTAAAGTTCTTTCACATTTAAAAAAAAATGGTTATGTTCACATCCAAACACATCAGTGTTCACCTTCAGATCTGACTTCTCATGTTGCCCCTTTGGTGTTGGTATAATTGATTTGTATGTTTTAAAGCCCCAGTGTTGTTGACTGGAGGAGCCGCCGACCGCCTCCTTCAAACAGAGCGCAGCGCCTGAGAGCGAGCTGCTGTTTGATCCTCCGTCGCCAGAGTGGCAGTATAAACAGGAAGGGGCCTCTGCGCTTTAGTGCGTCATTAGCTCTTGTGTCATCAGATCTTCTGTGCTGAAAGAGTTTCACAGAACATTGTTAGGCAGATATCCCGGATGGGTACAAGAAGGTGGACTAACCTTAAAGGCACGAATGCACACAAAACTCCTGGTGCTGTGGGTGTGATGTGAAGGCCACAGGAAAAGTGAAACATCCTCTTGAGGCGGCTGCTCTCTTTTCCCTTATGAGGCAAGAGTGATGTAAAGGTGTGTGCACATATTTTCTTTGAGTTTATGCATGTGAGGTATGACAGCTTAAGTGTTTGACCAGAGATGTTATGTCTGCGCACAAGTGTGTGTGTGTGTCAGGAATATGGAATTCATTTCTGCGGGGCCTCTCCCACTAACTGGAACAAGGTTTGAGGCAACAGACCCACCCTCAAACACAGTCCAGAGCAAGTCCACCTGGTTTAGCACACGCTCTGCCACTTATCCGCGCAGGAAACAGAATTTTCTTCTGTCGCTGTAGTCCAGGCTTTAACTCAATCTTCCTCCTCAGAAATGTTTTCCAGCTTTGAAAAAAGTAAACCTATTTTTGTCTGTGATTATTTGCAGTTGAAGTGTTTTTGTACCGCTGGAGGATCTGAAGTACTGCACTCCTTCCTTTAGGCACAAACACTCAAAATCATGTTGATTTTCGAGTACAACCTTAGTATGTCCGTTGTGAACGGCGGTTGGAAATAAACGCATGACGTAAAAGTGTTTATATACAGTTTAACTGCAACAAAAAGAAAAATTTCAGGGATTTATCAGGCTAACAGCAGAAATCCAGACCTACTGGAACGTATGTAAGTGGGCTGTCACCATTGATTGTATATGGAAACTGGACTGAGTGACCCATCCCCCCCGCCATTCCAAACAGGAAGTACCCATGGGCAAAAAGCTAATATCTCATAGATTTCTATAGAGAAATAAACAGCTGTTACTCAGTCATTCTATTTTTCAGAATAACCATTCTTGCTCTGCTACCTGTTTGTAACAAGTTCTTGATTATTCTATTTTTTTTCATATTTTTTTGTCATGCAAGTCATTCCAGTCACAAATTGGCCAATTAGCTAACTCAGTAAAAGTAGGTGGAGCCCACTGGCCACAACATCCGCCGTTTGAAAAATTTGACAGATTTCGTATTTGACAGTTGTAGGGGTGTGGACATCCAACACGATCACACCTGAATGGCGCGAGTGGTTGCCACAGAAACGTTGACTCAGACCAATAAGTACTTACTGATGGCATCTGGCTCCGACGTGGCAGCGTAAAAAAAAGTCGGAAGTAAGCCATTTTTTATTTGACTTCACACTCAGTCCAGTTCTTATACACAGTCAATGGGTTTCATACTGAGCTGTTTGGTCCAGACCAGAGTTATTTGTTTCATGTTCACAGAAGTAAGTTTTCCTCTTTGTTCATGTGTATACTAGACTAAAAAACCCATTCCACGTGAAACTAGGGGTCTATGTTGACTTGCAGGTGAACCTTGGTGTGAATTAGCTCGTGTGCTACTGCGGATGGACTTTACACCAAACCAAATGGCAGAAGCGAGCAGGAAGCAAAAGCCCTCATTGAACTGATTGATATGGTGCGGTGAATAAAAAATGAAGTAGATTGAGTGCCACTTGTGTGGAGAGCCTGCCTTGTTCAGCACAGCTGACCTACTTTTTAGAAAACCTTAGAGCCTCTAAACTTGAGTGTGAGTTTTAACTGGAAGAGTGATCAGGCTTATTTATGTGTGATGATTTCATGGCGTATACTTATATAGCGCTTGTCTACCTACAAGGCCCAAAGCGCTTTACAGTCACAGACCCATTCACCCAGTCACACACACATTCACACACACTAGTAGCGGCCCTGTTGCCAAACACTGGCGCCAACCTCCCACCAGAGGCAAGGTGGCGTTCAGTGTCTTGCCCAAGGACACATCGACTCATGGGCGTGCAAGGCGGGAATCGAACCTGCAATCTTACTATCATGGGTCGACCGCCTCACCGCTGCACTGCGGCCGCCCACCTTTAACATATCACAGATTCATAATACAGTTCAATATATGTTTGCAGTGAGCCATTGTTTTTGTAAATTTACATTAGATCCCGTCAATACTGAAGCCACTTCAGTTTGTTGTCAGGATGCAGCAGAATCGCCTCTCAGAATCATCTATATCTTGATCAATGGGACCACGGCTATTACTTTGGTTTTTAATGAAAGCAATGCCATGCTTAATCAGCATTGCACCACTCTGCTTCAGTGTTCTGTGAGACAAACATCCTGCATTTCAATCAGAAACAAAAAACGGTATTAAGACACAAAAATGAAAATGGCGTTTTTAACATGTTCTTGTGGCATTTCTCTGATTATAGAGGACATAAATAAATAAAATTAAGCTCTTGATGGAAAGACAGAAACAGGAAGGGAAATTACAAGGCTGAATCTAGAACAACAAATGTGTGAGACAACAACCAGAAACAGAAAGATGGAATTAGTCTACTGAATGAACATGTAATTACGGCATCTATAGGCAAATTTACTACTAAAGGTTTACGAGCTCCGTGATTGCTTTAATAACAAGAAACTCTGAATACATCAGAGCCAATTTTTTAAATGTTTTAGTTTTATATTTTCTGTAGCAAATCTGAGATTTATACCAAAGTTAAAATCATGCAAAAAATACATTTTATTCCTTCACATTTCATGCCGTAATGGGAAATCTTTTACAGCTCGAAAATGTCCTTCAACTCGGCTTTAGACTGAGCTGCACATTTCTTCACATAAATTAAATAAAGACAGATTTTTTTTTTCTTCAACTAAAAATCCGGCTGATAAAGAATGCTACAGACAGGAATGTGTTCGCCTTTGTGAGGGACCAAGCCGCCAAATGGGGACATCAGAAACTTTTTTTTTAAGAAAAATGTACAAACTAGGCCCTTAAGAGAGATCAACAAAGACAGAGTCAACTCGGAAAAAACTCGACTTTAACTTCAACAACCCAATAGACCAAGTTCTTAAAGTTCTGCCGGATTAGACGTCAAACCAAACAAATGGAACTAGATCTTGTTTTTTAATGTATTTATTCATGTTTTTAACACGGGTTTCTGCAGCCCATGATTTTAAAGGCTCAGAAGAGAAATAGTTGCATGGTTTGGTTTTGTTTTGGCAAAAAGATGGATAAGAAAGAAAAACCTATAATCTAAAAAGCAAAGTTTTCTGTTTTTCTTTCAAAAGTTTTCTTATAGAAGAAATATTTTTGGTTAAGCATTTATTAAATATTGGCAACCATTCATTCATCCAACCATTATTGGAACCAAAAGGTCAAAATATTTACAAGGACCTCGCTGATGATTTCAATTTAATTAACTCAGGCAGTGAAATATATTTTTGCACAGCTTTTATTGGGATTTTAAAAGAGAAACAGCATTCAACACATGACAATCCTCATTTTTTTTCATGAATGACCCTGAGATAAGGATAAGTCTGCTATGGAATTTGTTATTCTGGTCTGTCCCTTTCACTAACTTTGCCCCGTCTGCCTCTGGCTCTGACTTTATGCACATCAGCTGGTCCAAATGTGCCATTTTATCCAGAATCTTAATGTGATTCATTAATCCAAAGCCTTTTTTTCACAATCTGCACCTCGAAATGTTGCACAAAAATCTACGAGCTGTGAGTTTTCCCTTTAGCTCCTCACATCAAAGTGCCGCAGCCAGCATATCCAAAAATGTGCCATTTGACCAACCTGTTTAAATATTTTTACTTACATTTTCACATCTATTGGTGAAGAATAGCCTCATACTTCTTTGGTGTCGTAGCACTTTCTTGTGATCCATACTGAAAATTGACGTCTGATTGCAGCCTGTCTTCATCAGAAAGTGGTATATTCACTTATGGGAGGATATTCTACACGTTTTTACATTTTTCCAACCTTTGTCTACATTATTTTTATCTGCTAAAGCTTCAACCTTGTTGTGCTTTTCCATCATTACTGAGACGCCATTGCATGTCAGCATCAGCATTCTCTGCAAGTCCAGTCCATGCTTGGAGTGATGCACAGTATCATGGGTTGTGCATGCAGTACAGCTCACATCATCTTCCTCCCTATATGTAATATATAGGAATAGCATTTGTGCTCCTTTATCCTTACACCCTAGTCTACGTCAAGGGTTTGCCAGGAGGCATTTTAGATGCTGTGCATCAACTTCCTCTGTACTCTCCTTCATTAAACTCCAACTCAAAGGCTTTTAGGTTTTCTTCCATACCTACTCAATTGATGGTGGATTTGTTGAACTGACAGCATTGATGCGTTCATTGTTATAGAAAATTGTTGACAAGTCAGATTTCTTCTTGTATATCGGCTCATTCTTCTTCTTCTTCTTCTCAGTCTGTTGCGTTCTCCTCCACCTATTCCTGTCCTGTTTGCACAATTCCAAAAGCATTCCAATGACTTTTCCGTTGAATGTGATGCTCGAGGTAGTCCCACTTCCGTTCAGTCCAAACATTTCCTCCGAAATCTCTTGGAGCAATTTTTACAGAGCAGTCCGCTCTTGTTCTTCCGTTTTAGCACATTTTGATAGCCAGGCCACCTTAAAAGAACCACATATCTTTTTTTTATTTTGGGGATCCTGTGCAGATTAGCTCTGCTTGGAGATAACAGTTGCAGTTTCAGGAGCAGCCAATTTCAATAGAGAAATAGTCTGAAATGCGATTTTAAGCTCCATTTTCTTCATGTAAGTGGAAGTATATATTATGATTTATCATAAAAGTAGATTAAATGTATTTCTGGATAGGTCTAGCAGGCCAGAAAAGTAGCAATGAATGAGAGAAAGCAGATTCTGATTAGTGGGAAAGCAAAACACGCAGAGCAGACCCCAGACCGCAGGAGGCTCGACGGCCTCCCCACTGAAACCTCAAGGCTTTCTCGTCTGTTTACTCTCCGCTCCTCTTTAGTCATCTGCACAGCCTCCTTGCTTAGATTCAACATAGCCGCTCTGTATTTCTTTTTCCGCCTCATCTGCTTCTTTATCTGAATGACTTACTTCCTGCCCCCCCCCCCCCCCTTCCCCTTTCTTGTTGAGAGCACTTTTAGCCCGTTTCTCTGATAGCCCGTTACCGTCATCACAACGCCCCTTCTCGCTTGGCTCCCTTCCCACTTTTCTCCCATGCAGTCTCACCTCTCCACTCTCTTCATATTTCATATTAAGCAATCCTTTCCACGGAGACAGCTGTGTAAACAATAGAGACCAGCCCTCCGTGAAAAATACTGGAAAAGAAAGCCGAGCTGCACGGAGCTCGCTGCACGCCGTCTTCGCCGATGATCTATGGCCCTTTGTCTCTGTGACCCCCTTTGAGCACTAGGAGGATCCTCGCTGCACATTTACTGTTCCTGGTGTGTGTGTTAAGCTTACAGTAGTGCGTTTGTGTGTGTTTGCGAGCTTTCTGTTACCATAGCCCCTTGCAAATATTGATTTTAGCTGAATGGCTACGACGGGCCACTCAAAAGCAAACACAGCGTGCCAGTTGTTGCGTCACCAAATAGAATACAAAATCTATCCCTCTGAATGTCTTCCTAGATGCACTTTTCGCAATTCTCTATATTTTGGCTAATCATTATTAAGAAATAGCTTTAGCCTGTATTCCTTTATTCTGTCAGCTCCTTAATTGAACACAGATGCTGCTCAAAGTTGTTGGTTTCCTGCTCTTCCTTCCATACCTGTTATAAGGTCATTTTTTGTCCACTTTAAGGGTTTAGGAGACTAGCACAGTTCAACATTGTGCAAGTGCAGGTTTGTCCAGTCTTCGTGCATCTACACAGGTGGGTAGATGGTCCAGTTCTGCGCTGACAGCCTCATTGCATGCAAGCGTGGCACTCTCACCGCGACACATGCACCGCTCCTCCCTAGCTTTATATTTTTCGCAGGTGCGGTGCTTGCTGGCATTTGAGATAATTAAAGGCTGACCTTTCTAAAGTGAGCAGAAATGTCACCAAGCCGGCATCACTGACAAGAGGATTCACCCCACAGGGGCTTTTGGCACAGCGGTAGGGGCTTCCCACCGCATGGGATGTGCACTTAGCACCCTTTAGCCTCCTTGAGCCAGCCTGACTGATATAGAGAAAGATCTCCCACCTCGCACTCTGTCATCTGCAGGGTGTCTGCTCTCTGTGGCTCTCATCAGCTGCAGAATCCACTCAAGAGAGAAGCGCTGAGGTGGAAATTTCGTTGGGTCAGACAGTTTGAAAAGGTCTCCTCACATTTATTCTTTCAAAATGCTGTATTTTAACAGATTAAAAATGTATTGATTAGCCGTTTAGCCCTGTACATCCACTTGACCTTTCTGATTCCTCACTGGCTTGCACTCGTGTTAATCTTAATAATCCAATAAGTGGCAATATGTACTCCTGATGTTGGTTTATCATCCATCAATAGAGCAACAAAAGGCACAACTATGTTATAAGGAATCTACAACGCATAAAAAGTGAGTGGCCTTTCTTCTCAACCATGCCCATGAAAAAAACTTAAATAGCTCTAAAGTATATAAGTATATAATAAAATTTGTCAAAAGTTCTTACCCCCCCTTGACAGATTTTCTTTAAGCAAAATATGGTCTTACCAAGAATTTTTATTTTAAGAAAAAAATTGTAGTCACAATGAAATGTTTTCTCAAACTTATATTGTTTTGTTTTCAAGATAAATTTTTTCTTTTCTATTCTGTTCTATATTGATGTCAGAATCAGTTGGTTTCCATTTATTGCATAAGCGTTGCAGCTAATCTCTCCTCCAGAATCTGTTGGAATTGCATTGATCCCGTTAACGGTTCAAGAGTTACAGTAGTTCAAAGAACGCCAACACTGGTGCTATAGCAGCATTCATACCGCCATCACCAATGCGCATTGAAGTGGTCACTTCCAATAAAAGGTCAATGTAAACACACAAAATAAAAATAAAATCTTGCCTTTGTGCATAGCCTTGCAAGTTTCAACAGCCATTTTCGGGCTCCACATATAAAATGCATGGCCACTGAATGCCAAACCAGTGACGTATAGATAGCATCCACTTTAATTCACGGACGTGCCAACTGTTTGAAAATTGATTATGGGGGACAAATCAATAGTTGGTGTTTGTGCTCGGCCGGAATTATATAAGACCATTTTTAGCGAGAGATTTGCAACAACATTGACCTTTTGCTCCGAACCTCTTCCAACTTTAAGTGGTAGAGGCCATGCGCTAGTTTAGAAGAAGAAGTAGAAGAAGAAGAAGCTCCTCCCTGCTCGTCCAGTAGCAAAAGAAGAAGAAGAAGCTCCTCCCTGCTCGTCCAGTATAAAGACCATGGGCCAAACACACAAGAATGTGCACATACCTGGTGTGAACGTATCTTTAAAGAGTTAAACTTTTTTAAAGACATTGTGGCTTTTCCAACTTTTTACAAATGACTATAATGTCAACCCTCTTCTATCAGCTTTTGTGCTGTTTTTATTTCTCTTATCTAGAGCTGGGTTGGTTGGATACAGGACGCCCCTTATATCCAAAATTTCTTATTAGCTTGGGGGTAGCTTTGAGACTGTTTGACATATGTTCACTTGAACATGACCAATTAAATCTTGATAGTCAGGTCAAGCTCTCTGTGACCTCTAAATAAATTTGCCATAACTCAAAAATTAATATATTAATTCTGACAAAATCTCGCACAAACGTCCAAGAAGATAAAGTGAGGAAGTGATGACATTTTATATGTGAAAGGTCAGCTGTCAACTCAGTTGAGATGTTATGTTCTAGAAAAACATTTCCCTCATCCTGTTCTTCATTTAGAAGGAGAACAAAAGCAAAGACAATTCACATGAGGTCTGAAAGCTTTTAAAATCTATAAACCAAATAAGCAGCCATAGGATGATTATTATGTCCTCAACTTTGGTTTGCAAAGATTAAATTAAGCTTTCTCCCTAAAACTAAAAGTACAAAAACCCTGCTTGTCATCACCACATAGTAGAAATGTTTAGTCCATCCCTTGTTTAGCACTCCAGCTATACTGGTTATACTTGAAGCTATCAGTTTTTTTTATTTTATTTTTTTATTTGTCTGTATTTCTTTGTTGAATCCACTTTAGAATGTCTTAGTGGTGGACCAGCCATCGTTCACAATGAGGCAACAGGCATCCAAGCAGATAAAAAGGGTGTTTTAGGAGCTGTTTTTGTTGCCATAGAGCTTGATTGGAAGTCTCTACCCTCAAAGTAATGGGAACTTTTACGCAACTTTGGCCAGTCGCTCTAATTTTGAAATATTTCTGTCCCCAACATTTAGGCTTAACGGCAAAAACATATACTTCATCAGTCTAACCAATGAAAAGTACTTGACATCCAACAAAATGATACTATAATATTCTACATTTTGGTCTAGGATTCTATAACTTTATTGCACAACAAAAGCAAACATAGGATAGTTTCTTACAAGAGGTGAATAGTATTCATGGAAATGGATGCAACAGTTGTGTTTTCCAATGTGGTGTTGGAAAACATACTTTTTTCTTGTTTAAGCTCTCAAAGTTGTAAACTTTTGTATAAAAAATAAGTCCAGGATTATAGAATGAAATCAAAGATCTAATTATGATAAAAGATTTATGTAGAGGAGACATGGCACAGAGGGCATTGATTGACAAGGTCCCCAGCCAATAGGGATGCAGAACACAATGCAATGTTGAAAATACCAAATTTCAGTGAAAAAAAAAACGTCCAGACTGCTTGAGGTGAACCCTAATATGGCAAAGGAACTGTACCGGTATGTACCAGTATGAGCTAAACACAGAGTTTTGGTACCAATCTTAAAATTGCATTTTAACATTTGGGGAATGAAAATAACTGCTGAAGTTGAATATTATTATTGGAAAATGATCAAACTTGCCACAACTTCAGGCTTTTTGTATCTCAAAAGCAACAATCAGTTCCTGGAGGGACAGATTTTTTTTCCCACTTTAACTGATGATCACTAATACTTGGAGAATAAGAGTTTTATAGATTATTATGGTATTATTCTGATATCATCATCACCATGTTGCATAAATAAAGGCAACATTTAAGCTGCACCTACAGTATATTAGAAACCTATTTTTAAGATACATACCATGAGCTCCTAAATAATACACATTTCTCAGGACTTGTCAAAGGTCTCCCACTTTGCCGTCAACCTCTTTCACCTCACAAAACATGTGGCTCAGACTTTATGCAAAGCCGATGTAATGTACGGTAAATGCAGTGTACTGGAAGACGGTCCCTCAGGGCTAAAGGATGACATGCATGTGTGATTCAGGGCGTAACTTAGGCACACATTAATGAGCACACACTCACAAAAACTCTACATGTGACTGTATTTGTCCAGGACAGTCCTCCTCTCCACGAGTGCACCATTGCGTTCACGTCAGCATAAGCGCATAAGGCTTTCCGTTTTTCTCCCACAGTATCCTCCCTCACTTTTGACGTATGTAATCACCCACGCTGCCATCCTCATAAAAATTTGAATGCATCGCGCTTGAGCGGTTTCCTTTCTGTTTGCAGCTGCCATATGGGTTTGCGTCAGAGTCCACTCAGAATGTTTAAAGGATGACATCCACTCTTGGCTCCTGTATCCAGCAGAGATGCACTTTTGCACTTACTGTAGTTACTTTTTTAGTTATCGTCAATGCGTTTAAAAACAAATGCGAAGTTTCCTCAAAGTGCCTGAAAGAAATGGTTTTATGCTGTTATTGTTCTTTGGTATCTGTTGTCTGTTTTTTAAATTAAATGCAGTTAAAGCAGCAGTGCTCCCTCTGAGCTATCATACCATGCTTAAGATTACGGTCACATATCCCAAAATGCAACCACGCAATGATCGGCAGGTGGTCGCGCGATGGCATTTGAAATCGCATTTTTACTCACCACACCAAAGTTTTAAGAAAAGGTTTCAAAGGTACGACATTCTTTTGACATTTGGAGGTCGCGGGGTAGAAGTCTAGTGACAGGTGGGTAGCAGGAAGGCAGCAGTGCAAACATTGACTGACAGGAGGGTCTCCAAGGTTTACAAAATCATCTGATGATCAGCCCATTTCAGACTACCACCCTCCAGCTACCCTTTGCCCCCGTGCTGCCTTCCAATTGTTATAAATTCTACAGTAGCAGTGTAGCACAGTTACATAAGCTATGTACACATGTGATGCACGTTTGAGGTAGTCGCTTGAATACACATTTTTTACGACGGTGGGAACAAAGCCTTGGAGTAACATTTTCACGACCTGGAGTCTTTTAGTTCAAAAGCATTGGCACTGTTCTGATGGGAAGCTGCCGCCGGTCACCAGCTACTTCTGACAAATACAAGGCATTAGTCCAAGCCATATAGATAATATGATGTTCTAGAGCAGTGGTCAACCCCCGGGCTGCGGACCGGTACCGGTCCGTGGGCCTTTTTATACCGGGTATCACAGAAAGAATAAATAAATAAATAACTTGCATTACTTCTGTTTTATTTATTTCGGAATCTGAAAGATGTTTCATTCTCTGTTACATCTGTCTATGTCACTCTTGACACAGGCCAAGGCGCTCATCTCGGTCATGTGATAGGTTACCGCTAAAATAAAACCCAGGAGCTAGCAAAATGGGTACAAAACAAATGTCTTTGCAAAGTTTTTTTTGCCAAGGGGGATAGCGTCCAGCCAGGAGACAGAAGAGGAGCCTTTGACTTCCAAAAAAAGAAAGCTCCATTTACTAGACAGTACTTCTTTTTTGCACCATGAGTGCGGGAAGGGGAGAGGATGATGACACCTGTGCGACATACAATGTCATTCCTGCCAAAATAAAAGCTCAGAGTGTGTCTTGTCATGTCTCTGTTCCTCCGTCATCGTAGCGTTGCTGCTAGAGGATCTGTGTGTGTACAGTAATATTCTTTGGCGCTCTGATTTGAAGAATCCCACCGCTGACAACGACTGGAATGTTTTGCTTTCCGTCATTGACCTCTTTAAACTTTGTTTTTGTGCGCCCTTACGGTTCACTTACGCACATCTGCGCATTTAAGCGCACACCAGTGTCTCTGTATGTCATGCGTTGCATCGGCAGTCCCCCGTGGCTGTATTTTGCGTGTTGTACGCCCGTCCGACCTGACCTCGCGCTGCCATTTACTGCCTTCTCTGGTTATTAATTCAGTGTTTGCTGTCACAACCAATCACAGTCTTTCATGTCCCACAACCCTTAACCTTTCCTTCCTTCTGCCTGTTGCACGCCGAAGAGAGTTAAGAAGCAAGTGACCCAGATTGTTTGTTTATTTTCTCTGTCTGCTGAAAGCGATCGCATGCATCCCCTGAGGTGCTGCCCTCTATGCATCACCTTGCTTCTGAATCTCCGAGTATGTCGAGGAGAAGTTGACAGAAGCTAAGAAACCTTTGAAAATCTTAAAAAAGATTTGCATTAATGAGATGATTCAAGGTCTCGAGGACTCGGTGCATGTCTAAACTACTGAATCACGCTTTCATCTACGACCCATGTTTACTACAAATGTAGCTGAATGTAAATACGCCACGTGTGGATGATGCATGCATATCGACGGCTCAGATCCTGTTTGTAGTGTTTGCATTTTCCCATGCATTCGTCTGGATGATTGGGAGCAGCACCTGACTGCATGGCATTGTGCATTCAGCTACTCCCTGTTTGTGCTCTTCCCCTCAATGAACCCTCTGTGTCAGCCGTTGCATATGATTAACAAACGTGCAACGGGAGGCACCTGCCTCTGAGATTTAAGAGCTCCGTGTGTACACACTGTGTAGCTGACCGTTGTTGGAGGTTTTGGAGGTTTGCAGTTCCCTGGGGTTAGATCGGAGCACACAGCTGATTTTGAGAAAGGTGATGGGATGAACTTTGATGGAAGTTTTGGGTATTATGTATGCAGTTCTCCAGCGTGCCTTGATTGCTAGAATTGTGTCTGTATGACCTTACGCTTATTGAAGACCCACTCCAATCCTCTTTTGAGCTATTTTCCAAGCATTCTCAGTGGTCTTTTAATTATGATTATGCCGTTTTATTTTTAGCTTAAATCAAAAAACTTGCAGAACGTCATTAGAAATTTGCCTCTGAACTGTTGATGTGGAAGTAAGTCTCCACTCATTTCCCATGATCCCTTTGCTTACAATGTCTCCCGTTACCTTGCAGGACCTTACAACCCCAAGCTAGCATTATCATTATAACAAAAATGGCGAACAATATTGTAGCTAACCAAGCTGCAGAGTTTGGAGCCAGATACCAGCTCAGACCAGGAAAATAAAGACGTTCAATAGATCTATTTTTTTCGTAGCCAGTACGATCTTTGTGAAAAGGCACTTTTTTCATCTGATCCGGATTCACAACAATTTGAATTCTCAAACGTACTTGAAAATGCAGTATCAAGCTTAATTTATCATCAGAGAAATGCCACAAAGATGCTAAAAATACCAAAAACCTCATTTTCATCGGAGTGGGTCTTTAAAGAGCTAAACAATCGATTTGGTCATATGACCAGTTGAGGTGAACTCAGGCAATTTTAAGCCAATTTGGTCACCACCATGTTGGCGAGATCAATCATCACTGAACCATTTCCCAAAATGGACAAACATTTTTCTAACCATTGTTTTAGAAAAGATAGAAGTTGACCTATCAACCAATTGACCTAATCCCTGTTTGTATCCAGATTTTAAGGTCACAAATTAAATGAAATAAGGTCTATTAAAATGTGTCTCCAACTGAAGCTGAAATAAATGTCGAATCTAACCTTCAACTAGTTGAACTTGTTGAGGTTACAGATAAAAGAAGTGTGTTTTATATGTGTAAATAAATCAAATTAATTTTTTATCTACAGACTGTCTTTGTATACTTGAAGTACGTCTGTACAAAGCAAACAAGCTTGTGGTTTCCAGTTACTTTTACAGTGAGTTAAATAATTCATCCATGAAAGCACATTCAAGGTGACAAAAGCTTTTAATTTTCAAAAAGAAGTCTGCAGTTTGAAGAGACTCTTTTTAACCAAACCCATAAGCTTTGATGTTTTTCAGTTAAACGTTGGATTTTCTGCAGACAACTTGTATTTTTATATAAACTTTAAAAACTGAATCTTAAGAAAGTAAAAAAGAACCTTGCTTTAAGAAAAATTGCCTTATTTTCAGTCTTACAAAAATCTTATCAAGAAAATTTTTCAAAAGAAAAATAATCTTAGTTTGAGAAAATATGTCGGAATTTTTATACTTATTTTTATGGGGGGGGGGGGGTTTACGACATGGTTAGTTTCCAGAATTAAAATCAGAAGTTGTGCGTGTGCGTGTCCTTGGATCTTACTAATCTTCAGCTGTGTGTGAACAGTATTTACAAAGCTGGCAGCTCTGCAGCCATGTTGCATATCCCTGTGCATTTGATGTGACATCAGTAAAAGGTATTAGACAGAAATGCACCTCAGCAGAAGCAAAACACAGCACACCTACTTGAAGGCTAAGGGAAAATATTTCATCCTCCGGTGGACTTCATTTACCTCTTTTGTTTTTGGGCTGTGGAAAAGCAGAAGGAAAACTGTTCAAACTGAATGCTATTTCCCCATAGAGATATGATAAATGTCATTCAGAATAGTCTGTAATAAGCTCACAGATGGTGGTGAAGGAAGTTGTATGTCAGTCCTGTAGTTTCTGAGAGTCCATGGAAGTTGCAGTTCCACATTTAGACCTTCTCCTGGGCATCGCTTGGAAAAAATGTTTGTACTTAAATCACTCCAGCGTCTCTTTTTTAATACTTCTCTTTACACTGTTTCTCAGATACAGTGGAGGTTTTTTAAGAGTAGGGGTGTAACTTGTTTGTTTTTGAACAAATTTAATTTACACTTGATTATCTTGCAAGGAATCTGGAAAACATCACCTGCGCTGTTCAGTATCCAGGTATTTATCTCTGATAAACATGTCCTGGATCAATTTTAGGTTAGTGAATCCAATCGTTCAAAATGAATCAGAGTCGAATATGAATCTTATGAGCAACCACAATTTATGATATAAATTGAATCGTTGTTAAAATGAATCTAAGGTGATATTTAATAATGGGAATGCCTCTGGAATCAGACCTAAAGCTGGCTGGGTAGGGAGGAAAGTTGCATAACCACCAGCTTCACGTTCAAAATGTAGAATTTTATTTTGATGCATTCCATGAATCTAAACTCATTCACTATTGTACCTCCCAGCTCTCGCTGCTGCACTCAGGTGCTCTGCATCATACAAGTGGAAACAGGTACGAAACATGTATGACTCGACCCGGTCTGCTCTACAGGAGTTCTGTCGTTTATGTCCGAGTGCCACATTCCGAAAAGCACATTCCTCCAGCGGGGTCTGGGCATGACTTTTAGTGCCTTTTAGTTTTTTACCGCTGTGCATTACAAGTCCTCATAAAAAAAAAAAAAAAGGTCATTACTTTGTAGTGGAATAAAAGAAAACGTTGTCCTGTGTTATGACAAGCTGTTTTTGAAGAAATGCTGTTTCTCATGCTATATTATGCGATGCTAATGTGGTGTTTTATGGTAATTGCTTTCCTCTGGTGTATAGCTGTCAGTGTGCTGATGTGGGGTCGCACTTTCTGCTGTGATTACAGGTCTCTCTGTTCCTGTCTTACCCTTAATTTGTAAGAGAGCTCTGCAGCAGGAGTCTCTGGTGGTTCCAGGAATGGCACCTTGGGTCTCACCCCTCTGCCGACTGCAAGTGCTGTAATTAGCAGAGTTTTCCTTTGTGTTGCTCTCTTCATTTTATGTTTTGGCTCGCCTCCCTCTGTATTTGTAGAGTGTCACCGTTAATGAGCATGCGGAGCTGTGAGAAGGCATCACACACACCCACTGCTCTCCTTGCAATTTTAACACTCCATTAGATAATTAAGGGGGATGGGGTGTTTTGGTATCATTTCAGATGAGACATTATCATTAATTAGTAGGAAAAAGAAAAGGAATGCCTTTTGCTCAAGCACTTATGTGGGCTACTAAAGGGAAGTGATCTCTTTAGCTTGTCACTGAAGTAGTAAGTGATCTTCCTCTCTTTCTGTCTGTGTTTTTTTTTCTTTCTTCTTAGGCTTTGCGACCACAAAGAGGAGGCCCGTCGAAGGAGAGCAACTCTCTTGGCATCATGTGATCTGTACATTCCCCTGGATTGCTCTGCAACAGAGGAGGGAATCTGCTCTCCGGTGGAAACATCCAAAACACTAACACCCCCCTATCACTACCGAGTCGCCCCTTCATGACTCAACTTGCTTTTTTCTCCCCTCTTCGTCTTCAAGATAAGAAATGGCTGTGCTAGTTCCCTGTCCCTCCAACGCCTCTTGTAAATAAAGTCTTTTAGACTGTTTAACAATAGCAGAGAAAGGAGGGATAAAAGACCCTGCCGTCTCCTTTGATACTTCTACTCTTTCTTTTTGTCCTTGGTAACTGAAGCCTTTAGTACACACACTGACTCAACCACATTTTTTTTGTTTGTTTTTTCTTCTATTCAGAACATTTTGAAAACCTCAAGGAGATTTTGTATTTTTTTTTTTCCCTCTTGGAGTCTTTTGGAATATCTGCCCGTCTATGGGGGATTAAGTCTCCCCAGGATTCTACGAGAACTTTTTCTTCAAATTCTGTTTCCGTCTGGAGCTGGACTGAGCCATAATGGCTGGAAAGGGCAACCCGGTGCCGGGCGGCCACCTAAACGGCTTCCCCGTGCCCACCTACTCCTACTTTTTTCCCCACATGCTGGGCAGCTTGTCGCCTCCAGCGCTGCCCGGACTGCCCCTCAGCGGATACAGCACCCCCTCCCCAGCTAGTAAGTAAACTTCTTTGACCCGCACTCTGCCGCATTGCTTTTCTGCTGCTTAGTTTATGATTGACAAGATATGGGGGGGAAGATTTACTTTCCTTTTTGCGTGTGTCCTGGATTACCTGAGCGGCACGCCGATTCCTGCACAGCTCTCGTGAATGTGTACATGTGTGTATTCCCCCAAGTCTGCTGGTGAAAGATTTCAGATTACTCCTGTTTGAAAAGCGCGTGTTGTCGGTAAACACAGAGACGGCCACACAACCACTTCGCCCCCAGCGCTGTCCTTAATTTACCAACCCCACACATCAGAGCAGAGACACACAGGGAAACATCAGCAGGGATCACAAGGAAATGAGGCAGAACGCTCAAAAAGTGCATTGTTTATTTGCGGAACACACCTTTGGCTGGCGTTCAGGGATGTCTCTGCCAACGGTCACGACACATTCCCCTCAAACAATGCCTCTATGTTTGATCAAAACTCAGGTGTTGAACTGCGTGTCCCTGCGAGTGTGCAGACACGCTCCGTTCCACTTCACAACTGTCTCTGAAGGTTCACGTCGTCTGCAATCGGGACTCTAGTGCTCTTGGCTTCTCACTTTGTTCTCTTGGATTATTGTGAAATACACACTAATTTCCTCTGTTGGGTTCGCCATTACCTTCTATGTCCCATTTTATTTCCCATTTTTTTCAGAATAGATGACAGTTGAGGAAAGCAACTTCCAGTTGAGGGTTATTGATTCCTCTACCTCTGCTGTCAGGCAGGTCTTGACAAATCAGAAAAGTATCACAGTTTCCTTTACTAAGGTGCACTAAAAAATGGCGTAAATGGCATATAGTTATATACCTCTTTACTACCTTCCATTTAAGGGCCGAAGCGCTTTACTGACACAGTCCCATTCACAGATGCACGCAGTGTTCTGCAGCCGAACACTAGTGCCAACCTAAAACCACCAGAAGCAATACTGTGGGGTTCAGCGTTTTGCCCAAGGACACTTTAAAACATGGGAGAGCAGGGCGGGACCCAAACTTACCATCTTCCACCTTTATATATAGAGTATGTCTGGTTGAGCTTACAGATGTTGAAGCAATTTTGAGAGTTGAACGGCACAAAACATTGGTCTGTTTGTTACGAGTTGGAAACAAGATTGGGTGTTATTGTGAATACCCCAACGTGTATCAATGTCGGACAGTGTTTTTTTTTTACGTGTTACCAACAAGGTAAAGAGTAAGCGTAGTCGCATTATCATTTGTTATACCAGTATCAGTTTTTTTGAATTTAATGTACACACAGGGCATGTGATGCACATTCAAGAACACACTGAACCCGGGGTCTTGAACGTGCTTTTAGCATATGGTGTTCACATGGGACTGTCGCCACCTGATACCAGCGCATGTACTCAAAATTGGAAGAGGCTTGATACGAAATGTCGAAGTGGGGCAAGTCTTGTGAATCTTTCTCCAGGCGTCTTGTTTCACAGCTACATTCCGATATATGAAAGACTTGGACTCATATAATTCCAGTCGGGCGCAAACTGCGATTATCCCCCATGATCTTTTTTCAAACGGTTGGCACTTCGACAAATTTAAAAGGACCCCATCCATATGTCATTTCCAAATCTGAGTCCCTGATTGGTAAAAGTTGAACTGGTTCAACTTTCAACACGTGTTCAATGGCTACGTGTTTTGTACGTAGAACCCAAAAACTGACTTAAAAACTTGCATAGCGGTGCGTGAATGTGAGAGTTTTGAACGCGGAAGCCAGAAATGCACACATGTGTACGTTTAGATAAACTTTTCATTGGAAGTGGTCGCTTGAGTGCTTGAATTGCTGAGGGTGGTGTGATCAAAGCATTACAGGTATTGTTACTGCTGTAGCGGATCACAAAATAAGTTCTAGAGTTGCTGTGAACGTAGGTAATAGTGTGACTGACCGACAGACTTTTCTCTGACTTTTTAGTCTTATTTAATGCGTCTTATATATGTCATAAGTTTGAAAATAGATGATAATTGGTGGTTATTATCCGGTGCATCTATAGTGCAAAAAATATGGTACTGAATAGAAATAATGTTGTTGTTTTTTTTAAGCTAATTATTTAATATAATGTAAAATGTTTGTTGGCATGTGCCCAATTTGTTTTGATGGTTTTATTGTTGGATTGTTAATTGAAATAAATAGGTTATAAATTTTCTAAATATAAAAAAACCTTCAGCTTTTGTTTGAAATTGACACAGATTGACACAAGAATTAAAGCGAAATCATGCGACAGCCGCAGAGATGTCATGCTAGCCTGTCTTAAAAAACAAAGAAAAGGGAAAGAAACTTGTATCTTAGACCACAAACTGTATGACAAAGGCAAAAACACAAATTTCATGTCATAAAAGGAGAAGAGCTCTTGAGCAAACAGCTGTTGCAACACAGTCGGTGGATATTTAACCTCTCTAGTGAGTTTACTCAAACATTAGCGTTGCATTGTGTCAGTACTTCTCCAGGCCCCGTCCGACACGCTTGCCTTACATGTGTTTCTGTGTAGAGTTTGAATGCATCTGTCTTGAACATGTCTGATGAAAACACCAACTTTTCACTGCCAGTTTTTGCCTTAAACAAATACTTTTATAGATCAAAATGTTAGTTTTTCTTTTCCCACTACCACAAATTTCTCAATTACAACCTAAAGTGTGGGTGACATGGTCTATTTTAATAAGCCAAAATATAGTAAATAGTCTCTATTTCATGTTGCGATTGTTTTTAATATTTTTCGAAAAAGAATAAATAGCGAAAAACGCAATATAAACAACGAGGACGGCCGCCGGCTTCACGCATTCCGCCGAATTCTCGCCCCCCTGTTTGTGACGTAACGAAAGGAAGACAAGGCAGACAACATGGCTAGCACCGATAGCGAAGCACAGAGTGATGCTACCGTCTCTATTAGCGATTTATCATCAGATGAACAGAAAGATGAAGAGGAAAGTTGCGGAGATTATCATGATGATGAGTCACTTTTGCAACCGTATCGATTCGAACCCTTTTGCGAAAGTGAGGAGGATATAGTATAGCAGAAAGTAGTAGGTCTAGTGATGCCGATGACGATAGCCAGCATGAAGATTCGGCTAGACTCCAGTAAGTCTAAAAAATGTATAAAATTAAATTACTCCACTTACCCTAAAATATACTCAAAATGTCCCCTTTTGGCCTAATCTAAACAAAGGTAAACACTGGTTTTCAACCCAATTTACAAAATAAATGTCACAAAATAAAAGTTTCCCAGGCAGATATTACTACTCTTTAGTTAACAAAGTCACTGTATACCATTAACAACTGCAGAACATTAACAGTTTTACCTGTTTGAGCCAGTTTGAAACCTTTTCTCGTGCGCGCGCTCACACACACACAGTTCAGTTTACTCACGGTACCGGCACCTCAAAAGCAAAAGAAAAAAAACGTTGCAGGCCTGTTGCTTCTCTTGCAAAACATTGAGTGCGTTGAAATACTCCAGTTGGATCCAAGGACAACAGAAAACACGACTACTTCGCCTCAATATGATCCATCGTGATGCACACTAGCCTAGCTTAGCAGCCTCCGCTACCGACTCCAGCGCCGTCCTGTCCGACCCAGAAAACGGCTCGCTCGCTTCCAGCTCACCCGCCTTTCCTCGACTCAGAAGCCAAGATCCTCCTCCCAACTCTCCGTTCAAAATTCTTCGTTTGTGTCCCGGTTTTTGTCCCTTCGAAAACGCAGACTTCTCTCCTGCAGATCTGGAGGGAAAAATCCTTCGCCGTCCACCTTCTTAAATTTTCCCCTTTTCAGCAGCGTTTCTTGTTTTGGGAATTTTATACACAGATACACTTTCACTAGATGTATTGCTACATCCAGCTGCCACACAACGACTTGGCATGTTGATGATTAACAGATTTAAACACGAGAGAAACGAAGACTACCTGTTTTGTTTACATGCTGTCCTAAGCGCAACTGCGAAAGGCAACGCCTTTCGTTACGTCACAGGTCATATCGGGTTCACTTCCAGCCTGCGCTCTAGCGGCAGATCCAAATCTCTGATTCCTTCGAAAGATGTCTATTTTTCATATGCTTCGGATTTTTTTCGACGCAAACTATTGGTATCAATAGAATCAGCGTTTAAAGGGCTTTTTTATTTGACAAAGTTGTTCAAAGCATGGCATCCACACTCTAAGTTCCTTCAATTATAGCCTGTTGATTACTTACAATCTTCAGACTATTAAAATACAGTCATGTCAATCTGGCTTTATTGAAATAGCGTAAATTATTAAATTATTTGCACATAATAAAAATATATTAACCATTTTAATCATTATATATTTGCTTGGTTTCATGTTTCATTATATATTGATTTATAAACAACTTCTATCACCTAGTTGATGTTTTTTTTTTGTTTAGTCCAGAGGATTAAAAAATGCACAAGAATAAAAAATTATGGTAATCCAGATTATTTTGAACAATCCTCAGTGGCCTTTGTTGTAGGATTATTGTACAGACTTGGTTCTAATTGTTGGAGATAGTTTAAAACCTTCACGTTTTTTGATTAGGTTATGATACTGGAGTGATCCAAACCTTCTGGAAATGTCTCACAGTCACAGCAGTTGTTCATTTGGGGCCAGTAAAAAAAAAAATTGCTGTTAATACTGAACTACAAAATTCACATTATTTCAGTTCCGTTAGTTTGTTTTGCACAAAAAGTGCAATGACAAACACACACTTGTAGAAGTCCTAAAAAGCTGAGCTACTTTTTTCAAAATAACTTGTACTAAGCATCAACAGTTGATTGCTGCATAATGTCGTAAAATGATCCTAATTTTGAGTATTTTAACAAAATGTTCTGGAGATTTTGAGGCCTTCTGTCAACCCTGATTGGTAAATTTGTGAAAGGTGAGGTGAGAAAGTTTTACTCTATTTACTACGGGCTGTACCTGCAGAGAAGAACAGTTTCCAAACGGGACTACACATGTTTTGCATTAACCACTGAAATGCTGAAAGAGGATCCCAGATTTCAGTTTGTTTCATTGTCCAAACCTCCAAACAGGAGTGCTATCAGGAGTACCATGAACCGAAAGGAGGGCAGATGGAGGTGCAGACGCGGTTTGTGTGTGTGTGTGTGTGTGTGTGTGTGTGCATGAGCGTGAACAGGCCCAGCAGACTGTGGCTGCAGTCTCACGGGTTCAGAGGGGGTCACTGTATTGCCTCTCTATCTGCTGGAGTTTGCATTGGCAGTCGGTGTACAGAGGAAGTGAAGAGCAGTTGGTACCCAACCCAATCACTCCCACTTCCCCAATACGAAATGCCCCACGGTCGCTCACAGCGACTGAAACTCCGATCAGATTCCTCTTTTTACAACGCAAAATGGTTCGACTTCTTGCTTCCTTAAAGCAGTTTACGATGTTCCTGTGATTGTTTCATTCACTCTGAATTCGCTTTATTTGAATGCCACCAATCCCCAATAAATGGGATGTCAGGGTGGGGTAGAGAGATGGAAATCTAAATGATGCTCAGAAATTTGTGATCTGAATAGAATTTGATCTAACATTTGAACAGATTGTGGTTTTTGATGGCAGAACATGACTGAAAATGTGCAAAACAAGCAGACAAGCACTTCGGACTGAGCGAAAGCTGGTGGTTTTGCAAAGCCGTGTGTATTTCCATGCGTCCGTGTGTGTTTGCTACACGGGACGGCCAGATTTCTTCCCTTTTGCCTGGATAAACATTTCCTTTCGGTAAACATTGGGGAGCCAGGGACACCACTGATTCCTTACATGCACGAGTGCACACTCACACTTGTGCTCACCGTAAACACAATGTTCGCCCTTCACGCCATCTCACTTTGCCCGACTCCCCCTTCCTCTTAGCATGCAGATAACTGCAGGCGTGATGCACACACGCTCCCACACATGCCCCCATAAAACCCCGGCCTCCATCCCTCCTTTGTCTGCAGAAAAATGGCGTCACTCTTTCGTTTTCTCCTTCCCGTCTGCTTTCTGTCAGGCGATATTTCTTTCTCTGTTCCTATTGCCTTTTTCCTCACAGATATACACAAACACTCAGAGCTTTGTTTGGTTCTTCAACGGGGAGGGATTTGCAAAATGTCAGATTGGAAGCAAAAAAAAAAGCCAAGCACTGTCCTTGATGGATTTCAAATGTTGTAGAGCCTGCAGTGTAGGCTTAATGCACATGGTCTTCTTGTGATTGCTGGCTTTCATAACCCCATTCCACAGAATACTTTTCTTGTTCCTCTTTGTAATCTCAAATATACTTCATCAGACTCTATTTATTGTTTTTCCATTGCTTCATTGCGGTTTTGTTGCCCGATGGCTTTGCCTTCGTCTCATGCACCTGGACGGGTTGTCAGGTTGGCAGTTATGACCTAAGAGTGTCGTTGAAAGGTGAAATTTAAAAACAAAATTCACTCAACTGAGATTAATGTGGAGTATTCCCAATTAATTAGTTAAGAATTAATTTGTTTTTTTCAAAATTAATGAATTGACTTAATCTGGATAGGATAGGATAGGTTGATGCTTGTATCCTAGAGAAAATTTTGCAGCAATGGATTTTAAAAAATATTCTGACGTTGAGAACAGAAATTAAAGTAAAATAAAATGGTTTCCTCTGCCCTTGTGTGTTTCTTGTTGTGTAAATTATAATGTTATTGCTGTTTCCATTATCGTTTTACTAATATAACTAAAATATAACTAATAAAAATGTTGAATAAATGAATGATAATGATATATGAATTTCCCGATTGTGAGATTAATAAAGTCATCTAACTAAAAAATAAAAATAAAAATATGAGCATATATGGCTCAATTGGACTAACTGGGAGAATTATTACAATTTTTTCATAGAATTTTCTTGATTATAGCTCAACTACCAAGAAGAAAGAAAAAATGGTCGATTTCTTCTTGTTTATGCGCTAAAACTTCCAAATGAAGAAGATGGTATGAAGGTGATCAGTCGCTCTGACAGCGGCCTTCGGCTTCTCTGCATTGTTGGTTCCGGTGTTTCTCATTTCCCTCCATTCTTCATAGATTTCTTGTGGTGTTTAGGTCAGTTGTGTTTGCTGGCCAATTTATCACAAACATGAAGAAGATTTCATTTTGGCAGTGGGAGCAGCTCCCACATCCTGCTGGGCAAATGAAGTCCGTAAAATCTGGGCAACACTTTGATTATCTTTGTTCTTTAGGAGTGGCTTCGCAGTGGAAACACACACCTGGACAGATCTCACACAACCCACCTTTGAATCCACTTGGTGTTTCCTGAGTGGTTAACTCTGCTGTTTATGGAATTGCTGTCTTGATACAGAACTCTGTTCTCTGTTCAGAGCAATGAATTTATTCCATTTGTTTTGGGTTGTAATGAGTCAGGGTTTTTAGGGTTCAATACATTTTGATTCTTTGCTGAGTATCAGAATAGTTATTCTCTTAAAGCTCTCAATCTCTCGTATAACTAAGGCAAAACATTTAAATTGGACTCACTCTTTACAAATGGTTTCATAAATAATTCACTCAAGGCTGGGATATTTGGGATTTCTCCATAATATTCACTACTCTTTCATTAGAAGATGGAAAAAAATGACTAAATTAGAAATTTAGGAGGGAAGCCTTGGCATTAATTGTTAATGTTGAGTGAAGAATTCTGAAAGCTTAAACTGTCGTTTCTTATTATATCCGAATTGCTGTCTAAGCCTCATTTCTTTTGGGTGCCTCCTTTCTTTCCAGATGTTTGGACCAAGTATGCATTTTAGCCCTACAGCCAGGAACGCACAATCATCTTTTGATGTATTTTTAAAGGGTTTCCAGTTGTCTTTTAGTTGTGATCTTGCTGTTTTTAGCCAAATTTTTTTTGGGGAAAAACTTGTTTTCTAGGACATAGTTTCTGCAGAGCGACAATAGTCCATCAGAGAAACTTCAGCTACTGTTCCTGACCCGTTGCAGACCGGAGCAGGGACCCATCCACTGCATCACAGATAAGCTCTTTTTCAAACAAGAATTTGAATAAAGAAATACTCAAAATGCAATCTTAAGCTTAATTTTAAGTTTAAGTTTTTAAGTCCTCCATCATCCGAAAAGTGCCACAAGAACATGTTAAAAACACTATTTATGTTGAAGTGTTTGACCAAAACAGATCAGTTAAAGAATATTAATACTACAATCATAGCTGGCGGCCTTCAGGATTATTTGAATCGCTGTGGATTGATCTCCTGCACGGCCCAATAGCCATAACTTTCAGTGTTTTCTCTTAAATACCTGATTGCGAGCTTGAAAGAGGACTGATCAGGTAATAATAGCGTAACTTTTCATTATTTTTGTCATCAAGCCCAATGCTGTCTGTCAGCGGGTCCAACACTTATGGAGTGATATGAGGGATCATAATGAATGATGCCAACACGCTACCTGTTGCCGCCACTGACTAATTGGCTTTTCCTCACAGAGCGCTCTTGTTTCGACAGAGTAATTGCTCGCTACAGGAGGACAGCTTCTGCCTAAGCACCAGCTCTTTTGACCTATTGGGGGGTAAAAAAGAATGACAAATATGAATGTAGTTTGGAGCAGTTGTGGAGTTTTGGGGTCTTAATGAGGGCGGTGTTTGTGTGTGTGCTCTCTGACCCATGAAGCCGCCTACGGCGGCGTGTTCTGACCACAGGTAAACACCAGGATGTTGAGCGGAAAGAGTGTGTGCTGCTTTCTGGACAGACAGGTGGTTCCTCTCATGCTTGGTGGTCTGGGGGTGTGGGCTTCATGGGTGGCAAAGACACACACACTTTGTCGCTCAGGAGGCATGTGTGGTTGATATAAGCAGGGCGGCTGGTAGAAGCGGTTACGCTGCTGTTTTGGCAGCAGTCCCGTGTTTGTTTGTGTGTTGCGTTGAGTGAGCAGCTCTGCTATCAGGTTACCAGGTGCCAGCCATTGAAGCCATTCAGAAGAGCCAATGAGTGACACGCAGAAGCAGCTCCTCTGGGGAGACCATCTTCATTATTGGAAAGTCATTTGAGAAGTGCCGATACACTCTGTGGACACAGACTTATTAAACACAGAGTGTAAAATGTGTCGAGCATGGCAACGGCGGAGCCGCTCTCCAGCAGCTTAATGGCCTCGTTATTTAACTGCTTAGAACTTGGAGGTTGAAGAATTAGCTCAAGGACCTTTCTATTCTTAAATCTTCCATGATGAACACTGGTACATTCATCTGGCTGAGTTTCACAGAGATCCTTTGTACTGGATAATGGATGACGATAGTTGATTTCTACCAGTAAAGAAGAGAAAAATCAGAAGATGCCTTCATCATGCTGGAAAAAGAGGAATCTGGATTGAAAACCAGGATCTGTGTATTCCAATCGAGTTTGTTTTTTTCATTAAATTATTCTTACAAATGCGTCATCTTTTAAAGTACCAGTGCTAATTTTTAATGTTGGCACTGGTTTACCGATTCAACCCTGGCATGTCCAAAGCCTGGCCCATGGGCCAAATGCGAAGTTCAACTGGTTAACCTTTAATGCCTGATCAATGGAAGCACATTTTGTACCTAGAGTCCAAAAGCAGAGGTAACAATTTGTATAGCGACATGTGAACCTGAATGTTTGAACACGGAAGCCCAAACGTGCATTTACATGCGTTTTCATAGAATTTTTATTGGAAATGCACATTTCCGAGGCTGGTGTGGATGCAGCATAAGTCGATTATTAGTGTTTGTGCAGCTGTTGTCCGGATGCAGATGAAGAATAAAGGACAAAAATCCTCAAAACAAGTAGGACAGTGATTCTTGAGGCCTGGAGTTGTCCATCCCTGATGCAGACAATTAATCACATGAAAAGATTAAAAGACAACAATCCAAATTCAATCAACATGGGCCAGATGTGGCCCCTAAAGCCTCTAAATAAAAGATATTGTTTATTCTGTTGACGATTGAAGGTGGATCTCCGGTTGACGTCACACACAATTTGTACAAGTTTTATTTGTAAAGCCAGATGAAAAGTAAGTCAACTAAACTCTATTGTCTGGCTGCTAGGAAACACATTTAGTATTATTATTTGTCCAATACGATATTATGTTATCTTTACCGCTTTTCCTCCACACAAAAATGAGAAAAACTCAAAAGAATGAACTGATCCGACACATTTCCATATCAACCCAACTTTAATAAATCATTGCTGTTCACACTCGTCTTCTATTTCATCATTTCTGATCTGAGAGACAGCTTTACAGTATTTCTTTGCTTCTGTCATCAGATTGGCTAATTTACTGGTTGGAAATGAGCTTCTGTCATTTTTATGGAGAGCCCGTTGGACTGCTGCTTGTTGGGACAGCAGGCGGTTCCTGCTTTTATTGTGAAGTGTTGATACGCCAAAGAAGGATTGTAGTGTCAGGAAAAAGCCAGAAAAGGAGAAAAAATTTTTCCATAAAAAGAGAGAAATATGACTAAAAGGTGTTGCAAGTACAGATGTGAAAGAAGCAGAGCCGGACTGCGTTCCTCCACCCGCCTCATATTTCTTCAGCCTTTTTCTCTGAGACTTTTCGTCTCCTCAATGCTTGCTCCTCTGCCTCTCAGTATTTGTTATTCCCCTTTCTTCCAACCCGTGCTTTCACCGCTGTGGGACTTGACAGAGTTATTATTACCCTTCCACCTATTTATTTGCTACCTATTAATTTCTATCGACTTGGAGGAGACCTTAGGCCAAATCACTGCCCACAGTTCTCCATCCTCGCCTCAGGATTTATCCCCAATAGGCTTGCCAAGAGTGGTGCACTGCCCCCCTTTTTCCTCCTAATCTTTTCTCCTTTCTTTCACTTTTACTTACTCTTTCATTCTGTTTTCTCTTTACAGTTTTTATTTTATTTTATTTTCATGGCCATTTTTCTTTTGCAAATACAGGCTTTCTTCTTAAAGAGCTACCCATAATCCAAAGGATGGCTTCATCTTTGAGGGCCCACACCCACTTACAATGGGAATCGCACACTCAATCTTATCAGGAATCCAAGGACACTCGGATGCATTCGCATACTTGCACATATGGATGCGTGCACACTCGCAGTCAAACGCCCTCCTCTGCAGAAGCGGTTATACTTTTGAGCTGCTAGTGCTTTAACGGCCATAAAAACCAGCAAGCTGTCGCCAGCAGCCGCCCGGCTCGCAGTTGGGTAAACACTGGCATAATCTAAATCTCTCTGATGCACCAGCGCAATTCTCTTTTATTCCTGGGCTCTTCAAAGGCCCCTCAAGGAAGTCAAGACAAGGGTAAAGCGATAACTCCTGTTCTTTTATCTCTTTTTTTCCCTTCACCGCTCTCCTTTTCCTCCCACCTAACCAGTGATTGCACTTAGCCTCTTCTCTCCATTCCTCATCCTGCACGCTCAGACGTATATGCACATGCATACATCTCTATCTTCACATGCCCTTTCTGCAGCATCCATTGCGTAAGGCCATAATTCATGCCGCTGCATACATTCAAATGTCAATAGCTCTCTCCTAGCCATCAGTCTTTTATTGTCCTTTGATATGAAGCGGGAATGACGACATCTGTAAGATATAGGGCAGTTACCTAATGGAGGAGATGAGGAAGGAGGAAAAGGAGAGGGCTTAGGACGGATGTGCGGTTCTGTCCCGCACGGTGATTGAATTATCAAGCAGAGCTTTGCTTGTTGTCCAACAGGGGGGGTTTCATTGGGGAAAGCCCTTTTCTCAGCAGCTAATGCGCTTTTTCAGTCTGGCACAATGGGCAACTGTGTTGCGCAAAGGAGCTAAGAGAGCTCTGTTGGGCCGGAGCTTATGGGGCCACCAGGTCTCTCTTGGCACCTCTCTAAGGGGCCTCTGGCCATACTTAACCTCAAGCCTGTCCACCAGCATTAGCACATAACGTCCTCAGAGTGGAAAGACAATGCCCTTGTGACAACATTAGCACATTATAGGGTGAGTGTACCATAGGCTGGCTAATGCGACGGGAATAGTGTTGTGTTTAATTAATCATTAGCATTCCAGAGGTATGTGGACAGCCCATGTTTAATGTTTGTGTGACCTCTATGTCCCCCTTGTGTGCGTTTGTGAAAAATGGGGTTTTATTGTCGTACCTTCTTGTGTTTCTTTGTGGTCTGGTTACTTTTTTACTTGAGGCTAATCATTAGATCTCTGTAAGAAGTCCCTCTGTCTCTTCTCTTCTTGAGCTGCAAAGAGTCCCTGATCCTTCAGCTTTTCATTCCAAGGTTTCTACCAGTGCTGGGTTTGAAAAATCCATTCATCAAACCCATCAGGTCTTTACTTTCAAAGGGGGAAATCGATTGATCACATTCATGAATTGGCTCTCTGTTTGACCCTTTAATACTGGAAATGTAGCCAGCAACACCAAAAGAACTCTCCCATACAAACGACATACATACAACCAAATCAGCTGATTCTGGCGTGGAGAAGAGCGGCTCTTCATTTGGGCCTTACACCAATTTGCAGAACATTACTTATGCAAAGTGTTGTATATTAACGCAAAACTGCTTTTGTCTGTTTGATCATGTAATCTGGTCCGCCAAACTAAAATCAATTATGTTGATAATCCTTACTAGCGATTTATTTTCCCTTTAATTCCAGCATAGATGGCACGTTATAAATACATAAAGTCAATGGATTTATGTTGAATAGAAGTCTATGGGATTTTGGCTTCTTGGAGCCAACAGGTCCTTCTTGTTTGGAAAGTCGTGGGGATTTAGTGGGGGTCACTAAATCCAGCTACAGTCAGTGGTCTCCACTGATGACTAGCAAGTCTTGTCCGGAGCTTCATCAATATATGGTCATTTTTAATATGGAGGACGGTGAATTTCTCTTATATATGCACAGAGTTTAAGTGGAAATTCTAATGACAGTTTGTATCTAAGTAGCAGGAATATTTTCTGTCATTTGGATTTTTTTCTTTAAATCCCAATAGGTTATTAAACCAAGTGAAGTTAGCTAAAGAATCCAAAGAAAAAGGTAAAAAAAAATGATTTAAATAATGTATTTATGAAGAAAAAATATATAAATAGTGTAGCTGCTATGTTCTATTTCATCATTTATATTTAAACAATTTATTTTTTGCTTGTTGACAACCCTCAAGGACTAGATCATGCCTCTTAAGGGGTTATCCTTCAAAATAAAAGCCCAAAATAAAATATTTTTCAATCTTTATTGGTCTTTGTAAATATATATCTATATACCGCTGCCCAAAGGTTATTCATGGGCAGATTGTTTGTATTGTTCAGCTGTTTGGCTCTAATCTAGTCTAAGTCTTTCTAGTCTTCTGTGTTTCCACATACAAACGTTTCAGATTGGGGATTTGGTGACCCTAACTGTGTGATGTGTTGATCCAAATAGATACTCACTTGTTTTGTATATTCCCCACACATAGCCTGTTGTCAACACACTTTCTAGACGCAAAAAAAAAAAAATCAGAAAAATTCTCCATTTTACGTGTCAGACACTTTAAGAAAGAAATCAATTTTTGTTTTTTTACATGTAAGATGTTCTGCTGATCCACCTATAATCTCCAATTTTCCTTAAGAAATATATCAAGCCTAAGCACACTTTTTCCAATCTCACTAGCAGATGTTCGCTGACCCTGGATTTGGATCTGTAATAGATATTTAGGACTTTAATTATTACTGGCGCAGAGCTGAAAGAAACACAAACACAAGCCTCAGATGGGACTGAAATCACTGAGTACCACATGCAATATTAAAATCAACAAACCTGCCTTACATAAATAATTCCACCTGCATAATGCATGTGTCACATGACACACGGACACGAGCTGTGCACACACATTCCTCCAGAATTACAGTCTTTGACTGAAAAACGATCAGTTCTTCTTTCTTCTGTGTTTTTAATTATAGTCAAGAAGAAAAAATTATTTATCTAGCATCTGGAGGGCTGCTTTTAATTGGCTCAGATAATATGATTGAGCATATTTTGCAGCTTTTTGTTTACAATGGCAACCATTTTAAATTCGTGGGCTTTTATTTTGGTGTACCACACCTTTTATTTGGGCCAGTTGTGGCGTTTATCTGTGTCATTGGAGTCTTTTTGTGGCATAAATGTGTCAAATCCAGGTACTTTGACTTTGTTACTCCTATTTTTTTTGTTTTGTTGCCTTTTTTTACTAGTGTTTATCTTTTTTTTCCCACCCAATACTCCTTCCTTTTAGTCAAGAACAGCTGATAAAGAGCCTCCAATCAGTCCTTTTAATTAGGATTTTAGCCCAAATCTAAAAATCTAGGACACAGTTTCTGCAGAGCGGCAGTAGTTTATTAAATAATTTCCTCTGCTAGCTTACAGCCCCTTACACCCCCTCAACTTGACACTACCCATGCAACAACAATGGTGAGCAATATTGGTGCCAGCTGCCAAGACATACAGACCGCCCATTGTAGTTTTAACGTAACAAATACAATCTTTTCCCTTCAGCATTGCTTTCATCTGCTCCTGGTTCACAACCATTTGAATGAAGTAATATCTCACTTAATTTTCTTTATGAGAAAAATGCCACAAGAACATGTTAAAACGCCAAAACCTGCATTTCCATTGAGTGGGTCTTTAAGAATGAGTGCATGGTTAACGAAAACCTCCAGAAATTTACTTTTTGCTGGTTCTTCTTAAAATAACCAGGCGATGAAAAAATAAAATGGTTGCTATGGAGATAAAACTAACAAAAAAGTCTCTAATTTAATTTATAGTTTCCCCTGAATTTGTCACGTGCCGTTGGTAACTTTCCCAAAAAACGTTTGTTTGATTAGCTTAAAAGTCAGATTTTATTTCCTGAAACTGCTTGATCGATTGATTCCCGTCGATCTCAAACTGTTGTCTTTTTCCCATCATGCAACCGGCAAAGCCAATTTTTTTTTTTTGCAGACGCACTTCGAGCCGCAGCCGCGTTTCACCTGTATTTTTTATGGCTGTCACCACCATAACCCAATTATTCTGAGCTGTTTAACAAAAAATGAAGTGGTGGTGATAAAACATGCGCAGGGTCACCAGTGAACCTGCACTCCACGGCGTCTTCACACTCAAACAGTTCATGGTTTTGACAGTAGTCCAATTCCCTCAAGTTAGAAAGAACTTCCAGCACATTTGCATTAAATAATCAGAAACAATTTGGAAAGTTTGCAGGAATTCATTTTTTTAAGTTGAAGAAAAAACTTTTACTGTATTACTCTATTATTAATTCCAGAGCCTGATCATTTATTAGTGTAATTGTTTGAGAACAAACGTGGCATTTGGTGCTGACTTGGCTCGCCTTGCATGCAGCTACAGCCCAGCAGATGTTGCCACAACAGCCTTCATGCTTCAGCTTAAATGTCACATTCATGAAATGAACCAGTTTTTTGCTTCTGCTGTTTTGTTGGAAATAAAATCAACAAATACAATCCTGAAAAAGTATTTTTCATAGGAGAACACCATCTGAATTCATTTCACATTTATGTCACAGTAGAAACAGGAAATGTAACGAGAACACTGGATGGTGTGCTTTTTGCGGGTCCAACATACTTTGTGTGTTTAGCAAATACTGAAAAGTGATATTGAAAGGACATGCATCATGACTTTATAATATATAAACAAACTTAATCTACGTAGTTTGGGATAGATTTAGAATTTAAAAGTAGGAAATTAGCTCATAGAAAATCAGGAAGTAAAACAAATGTGTATCAACCCTATTAACCATCTCACAAGAGTAACAAATGTTTGTTTTAAAGACCCACTCGAATGAAAATGGTGTTCTTAGCATGTTTATGCAACATTTTGTCTGATGATGGAGAACATATATACATAAAGAAAATTGATCTTAAAATTGCTTTTGCATGTACGGTATTTTCCGCACTATAAGGCGCACCTTAAAGCCTTACATTTTTTTCAAAAAATGACTACTAGCCTAATAATCCAGAACATCTTATAGTCACAAAATGATGTCAGGCTCTGTTTTGTTACTGTAAATACGCCAATACAGCTAACGTGTTGCATGTCGGACTATGTTTCTTTTATGTGTTACTGACAAGGTTGGGAGTTAGCGTGATTACATTAATGTATGTTTTTAGCGGTATCAGTTAGTTTTTATGAATTTCAATCGAGGCTGGGAGTCACAGGTATGCCTAAGTTACTGGGTATGTAGTTAACAAACTCTGACTGACTGACGGACTTATCTCAGACTCTCTCGGCTCGCTTTATACGCCTTATTGTTCGGTGCGACTTATATGTGACACAAGTTCACAAATGGGCCTTTCATTGAACGTGCGCCCTATAGTACAGAAGATATTTCTGTACTATTTCTTTATTCAAATGGTTGTGAATCAGGAACAGTTGTAAAAATGCTAGGCGGGTGCTAAGCTCTCTGCTCCAATCCCACAACTCAGAGGCAAATTTCTGATGAACAACTGAAGAAACTACAGCATGTCCTAGAAAATGACAGTTTGTTTTGTTATTTTTGGCTTAAAACTGTAAAAAAAATCAGAGTGGGTCTTTAATGCAGATTTAAGAAGTTCACAAAGGCATATAGTAACCGAGGCTTTTGGCAGCTCTCACATACTCAGGACGGGACATGTCAGGGGTAGGAAGCTCTTGTGATTGAGAAATGAAGGGGCACCCACCAGAGGTCACACCCAGAGTCTTTGAAAGCAGGACACGAAGCTGAGAAGCAGCACTGGAGACAAAGTGAATGAGGGAAGAAGTGAAAGCACCCTGCAGGCGTCTTAAATCACTGCAAGCCCAGACGTTTCCCCCCTACAATCAAACAAGAATCTGGAGCAGATTTGCACTTGCCACAAGTGACCACTGACTGACTAACACAGCCTGCAGGTAGGTGCGTGTGGACGGAAAGCCGTCCTAACCCGAGTGTTTGTGTTGTTGGTTTTTTTTTCGGATTGCGCCGAAGCTTTTTCTGTCCCAGAATGTGGCTAAAGTGCTTCTGTTTACTGTACACACAGAAGGCAGAAGCGAACAGAGAGGTCAGGTAATGCCAGAGACGGGTTTTTGCTGATTCAATATTTACTCCTCAAACAGGACTATTTCCTGTAAGCTCTTGGCCACTTTCTCTGTATTTGTCCCTTTCCACCAGCCTCCTGGCTGCTCACCGTCAGTCTTTGACCCTTTGGGGCATTCGTTCTCTCACATCACTGCTTGAGGTTTCCCCTTCCCTATCTGATTTCCCAGGAATCAGAGGTTTCCTTCTCCCCTTCCACTCCAATCTCCCTTCAGCGATGGTGTGACTTTGGAGTCGGGCTGATAATGCGTCTGTGTGCCCAGCCGCTTAAACCCAAAAAGGCCTTTAGTATTCTTTAGTATTTAAGTTGCTGAGGTTCTCATGGGTGTGTGCTTTGCCATTTGATGAAGTCCAGGAAAAGTCTACACCTTTTTAATGATCGGCATTTGAGTTGGTCTTTCTTTGTCTCCGTGGGTTTGGCTCTGCACACAGGAGAAGACCAGGCCACGGACAGAGAGCACGCGTGTGCGGCTGAGGTTGAAACTGGCGTGTGCACAAACCTCGCTGCTTTCGGGCCATTCGAGGTCCGTTATTTTTACCTGACATCAAGTTTTTTTTGTGTTTTTGTTTCAGGAGGGAGCATTAATTGGGAAATGATTTGAGTCGTTGCATTGAAGGAAGTTGTCAGTCTGTCAATCCCATTATTGTTCAAGGCCAGGAAGTGATGAGGATTTCCCCCCGTGAAGCTCGCACATTTGCAGTTTTGTGCCGTCACACCACTTTCCTTCACTTTTTTTCTTGGTTATTTATGATCCTAGTGAGAAAAAAAGCTGGACTAATATTACTACGGTGGCCCTGAAGTGCAAATCACATCAACAAATCACTCAACCCAAGAACAAATGTTGACAAAACACGGCTCCAGGAGGAGTGGTCTACAATCTGTTTTAAACAGTAGTTTTGTGTCTGATTCACATCAATTTCAATAAAGAAATTCTCAGAAATATATATGTTCTCCATCATCAAAAAAAAATAAACAATTCATCAGAGTGGTTTTGAAGCTTCACAAAGTTCGGTGCTAACATTTGGCAATTGCTCAATCAACTCTTTAGCACAGTTTGGGCAAAACATCCTTCTGCTTTCCCTCTAACATCAGCACTATCCCATAATGCCTACTTTTCCTGGTTTCTTATTCTGTTTCATTTTTTATCATTTTATTGAATTTATGGAAATTACATTTGTCTTTTGAAATGTTTTGTTTTCTGGAATTTTAAAATTTAATGTAGTTTTTTATTATTATTTGTTTTGCTTTTTTTTTTTTTTAAATGATGACATGTTAGTGTGAAATGAAAGTTTCATAGCGATCTGATTTAAGTATATACTTGATAATTTAATTTTCAGCCCAATTTTCTTTAGATATGTTGTCCATCAGTCAGAAAAAGTCACAGTTGTTGTGATCTCTACTATATTATTGTGTTTATGCGACGGTTCTTCAGGGCCACTGCATGTTACCCTCTTCATTCCGTGATCATTAGCCCAACTTACATACAATCACTTTGTAGCTGTATACAACTGTTTTGAAGACAAGTAGTCTCTGATGTCATTTCCTGTGACTCCACTCTTGGAGCCCTTCCTGTAACTCCAGGAAGGTTTTAGGACAAAAAAAAGATTCAATACTAAATTTTAATGAACTGTTTATATATTCTAAAATAATGACATGTTTATGGAAAATGAAAAGTTTGTTTTATTCGACCAAAACTTACAATACTGTGGTTTGCAGTGTTGTCCTGACGGGAATATATTTATAATGGTCATTCATACCTATCAGCCTCCTAAATCATCTCTGTAAACTGGCTTACTGGTATTTTCTGGGATTTATGTCCGCGAAGCTGATCTCCATCTATGCTGGAGGCTTATGAAGCCATCAGATCTGACGTCTTTGACCAGATGTTACGGTGGAAAATGAAACTGCATCCTCAGGACTCTGTGTCTTCTATCGAGGTTTGTTGTCACGGCTACCTTTAAGGATTTCAAGATTTGAGGAGAATGAGTCTCCTTTTTCCTACACACACACACACACACACACACACACACACACACACACACACACACACACACACTCGCTAAGGCTGAGGGAAAGTGGCTCCTCCCTCCGCAGACTTCAAAGCCAGCTGTCTCCTGCAGGGACTTCAAACGCTGGGGAGGCTATTAAAAGACAAAAATTATTTTCTGTAAGGTCATGATTTATTTGATTGAAAAATGAAACCTCACCCAGCAGACATTATTCCCCCCCTCCTTTCCAGGGCGGCTCTACCAGGCACAGCATAAATTGCTGCCAGGTGGGAAGCCTCTTAAGAGCAGGAAGGCCTCGCTTGAGGAGGACAACTTCTTTTGCTTTCTTGTTTTTTGCAGCCTGCCTCCTCTTCTTACTGTGTGTCCTGCTTCATTTTTTAGGCTGTCATTAGCAGCAAACTGGATAAATGCACACACGCTAACTTCTCTGCTTGAGACCTGCTGGGTTTAGTGTAGCACGCATAAATGAACAGCCTGCAGAGCAGAGAAAACAGACGCTCGCAGAAATCAGTCAAGATCCAGGTGGAAGAGGAGGAAGGTGGAGGCTCTGAGAGATTAAGGCAACTCAGATTTGTGAGCAAAGGACTTAGAAAAAGTGCAGGTTAGAAATGAGCAAAAACAAATATCTGGAAGTAACATAAAGGTGGGAAGAAAACCTAAATTCTTGCACAGAGAAAAACATTTAACATTTTTATGCGGTGACTTACCCAGTTCAGTTGTGTCCATTTCCAGTTTTAAGTCCGCATAAAAATAAGAAACGGGTTTTAAAAATCAAAATGACTGGGTTTGATCAATAAAATCAGTAAAAGCCATTTGTGGAACAGTTTCAGGCGGGCTCAAAATCTGAAAGTCCCACTCTGATCATCTTTTGATCTGTTGTTTAAGACTTTCCAGGGGCTTTTAATTATTGATTTTGCCGTTTTTAGCCCAAATGGAAAAAAAAAATCAGTGATGTTTGGGACATAGTTTTTTGCAGAGCAGCAATACTGAAGTCCATCAGAAATTTGCCTCAGAGTTGTTGGTGCAGTACCACCCCGCCCCTCTTCCCCTCCCTGTTGCTGAGAGTTCTATGTTTACACTCTCTCCTGCTGGCCTACAGCCCCTCACACTCCCAGCTTAATGTTACCCTGGCAACTTTTATGGCAATATTAGTGCTATCCAGTAGTACAGGTTTGAGCCTGATGCCAGCTCGAACGAGGAAAACAAAGATTAGTCATCCCCGCCCCCCTTCCCCTCCCCGTTGCTGACAGCTTGAGAAAGGGAGGTTGTGCCCTGCCCAGTGTATTTTCTGCATCGCATTTTCGCATAGCAATCTGAATGAAGACATAATTTGAAATGTGATTTTCAGCCTAATTTTGATGTCCTCCATCAATCAAAAAAATACCACAGGAACATGTTAAAATCCCTAAAAACTCATTGAAGTGGGTCTTTAAAGGGCACCAGATATCTGGCCAAACTTTGTTTGGAAACCCTCCGTTTGAAAATTGGGCTGCAGCTTTTATCCAGATAACATTTGAGAGTACAACAAACCAACAAAAGCGTTAGATCTGTTGTTAAAGAATTGATTTTATCTCATAAACACACAGCTGTGACACAGCAGGCAGTAATCAGGAACAATTTGGGTGGATTGCGTCCTATCTGCACTATTCCATCGTTAAAACTGATTGCGAACTACACATGATCACATAAACGTTTCCCCTTTTCCTGAATGCTCTGAAAAAAAAAAAGTGAGGATTATAATTATTATCAAAGCAGGAGAAGTTAGAGGGAAACCCGGCAGAGTTTGTCGAACTAAAAATAAGAATTCTGTCAATTTTTTGTGGTCATTTGATGCATTCATTTGTCTTCAGATCAGGGTTATCCACTGAAAACAAAAATCTGCCTTCACACTGCACTCTTAGGTGTGGACTAAACCATCAGGCCGATCATTTGGGGGGGGGCTTTTTTCACCACACCACAGTTGAAACTCTTTGTCCTTTTATTTTCCTTCGAGAGATTTTCCAAAAATCTTCCAATTTTTTGGAATTGTTTCAGTTTTGGTGAATGTTTCCACTTTCCAGAGTGGATCGAAGAGCTTGCTACTGTTGTGTGTAAGCAGAGCATTTCCTGAATGCTGAGGTCTTTACAAGTGTCTTTAGTCTGAACGTTAAATTTATAGACGGGGGGGGGGAGTAGCTTTATCTTTTATTTTTTATTTTTACGGAGCTGCATTAAGCAGAGAATAAATCCAAAGGCTACATGCTGTCATCGCTGTCCGTAGAACATCTGTTATCCTATAACTTTCTATTTTTTATGTTAGTATTGTATTTCCCGTATTTTCTTCACCTTTGTAGATTAATCTGAAGTTCCTGGAGTTCTTACAGAATGGGGAACATGTGCTACCATGAGTGTTGGCTGCCTTTTTTTATTTCATAACCACCTGGAGAACAATAAAAAAAGCAAAAAAGTGTCAAACATTGAATAGTCTTGTCTGTAAGGGAACACATATTGGTTCTTGTGTTTCCCGGCCTGCTCTCCTCCTGCTTCTTGCTTGGTAGATTTTAGGAAAAAGTCGTGGAGTTGTTTAGAAAACCAGAGCTTGCCAGCGATTTTCTGCTCCGCGTGTGGAGCGTCTGCTCATGCTGAAGTCCCAACAACAATCACAGCATCATTTGTGGAACATTACATGTATTCAAATCTTCAACTTCAAGCTGATTAGAATTTATCTGTTGGTTAAAAGCCAATTGAGGGTCTGAAAGTAAATTAGTATTCCTAAGATTATTTAGGGAACTTTGCATACAAATCTCTAATATTTGCCAGAATTGTGCTAGTCAGCTCTCATCAGGGCTGTATGATTGTTTGCATAGTCTATCTTGTGCAAAAACGACTTCAGTATCTGAACAAGCTTTGGTTGTGAAAACTTGCAGCTGGAAAACATTTAACTGCCCCTTTTTTTTCCTTTCAAAGGCAGCATTTCAGAGTAATGGAACTCCCTGAGCGAGCTTCACTGCCAACCTTCAGAACTAATGTCATTCAGATTCACACAAATGCTTTGATTACGGTATATATTTGTCTGTTTATGCTGCAATGAAACACAGCAAAGTAGCTTTCTGCTACCGCAGGGACACGGCATTAGGGGCATTTATTGTATTCTATGATATTCATATTGTTAATAAGTTAAATCGAAAGAATCACACTTTTTATCCATTTAAAGCTCCTTTTTGTTGCCGAGTTTTCTGCACCCACACAGACTAAGAACAGCCGCCATTTATCTTCGATCACCTTATTTGATAATCGTATCAGACGAGCCTTTTTAAGACCCGTTGAGGTATCTGATTTCCTGTGACGGTTAATGAAGCCATCCCGCATTTTGTCCTCCCCTCACACAGCCGCTGATGTTTGAAACCAGGCGAGGCCACCGGAGGATTTTGATTTAATTAGAAGCCAGCAGTTTGTTTTCCCCCCGGTGTGCGTAACAGCATAACAGCGTCGTGTGGTTTTCATCACCTTATTGCCACCAAAACAATCCAATCCGAGCTCCTTTTTTTTTTTTTTTTCTTTGTCAGACGCATGAACAAAAGCGTGTCAGAACTTTGGAGAGGATGACGTGGGTGGAGAAGAATAGATTCAAGGCGCAGCAGGAAAGTTTTTCTCTAGATTTGATCTGGAACTGGGGATCTGCAGAGAAACGTGTGTGAGGCCGCTCAGCTGCAGAGAGATTGCTGTTTTCTTTGCACAGTGGTCAGAGTTTCTGTTTTCTGTAATGTTGACAGGGTATTGTTTGCCTTTGCTGAGGGGAAAGCAGGAAAAAAGTGTATTTTTACAGCTTAACTTTTTAACCAAGCGTCTGGCGGTGTGAGCGACTTGGCCTTTCATGAATCATGAATCTCTCATTTCAAATACTGTCTGTCTGTGTGTTGCTGACTGTATCTCCTTCCAAGAGGAACAGTTTGTTTATAGGTCCATCTGTGTGTGTGTGTGTGTGTGTGTACGCACACACCATTGATGAAATTGCATCCCCGCCTCCACCACCATCTCCTCTTCCTCCTCCGCCTCTTCCTAATGTCATCTCACTTCCTCTGGGCCTCTGACAAACCCACCGAACAGAGAGAAAATAGAGCACTTTATTGGGACGCCTGTCAGGACTCCCCCTGGATTTATGGCCAACAGACGGCGTTTATCACTCATCCAAGAGGGAAAGTAAAAAAGAGCTGCGGGGGTGGGAAGGGAAAGGGGGGGAATCAGAGTGATCCTCTCCTCCATTTTCCTACAGACCCATCGAAGCTGGAGGGAACTTTTCCTGGAAAACCTTCAGTAAATCATCACCGTGGTGGAAACTACCTCTGAATCTTTATTCGTTGGAAGCCTGCGGAATAAACGTAACCTGCTTGATCTGGTGGTGACAAGGTGCTAAGAGGCGATGGAGCCTTGAATGTTTTGCTTGTAATCAGCTTCTGTTGGGTCCTCTGGTTCAGCCAAATGCCTTCTGATGAATCAAGTCTGTTTTCCATTTGGTTCTACCATTTTCCACTCATACCTCAGAAACGATTTTCTGCAGTCAAAATCTTTCTTTTCAAACCAGATTTTATGTGACTTTGTATGAACAGGGATAAAAAATAAAAAATGTTTTTAAGCCTGAAGTCAACAGACGCTGTGATGTGGAGCATCATTTTACAGTTTTACATCACCCTGGTGTTGCGTAACTGATGTTAAGTCTTTAGAGAAATATGCTGGTGATTTTTCTCAACCTCTGTACCACAGAACTGAGCTCTAGTCCTTCTCTGCACAGCAACGTCTGCATGCTTTGCTTAATATTGCCTGAATGCAGAGCAAAGCGGAACCAAGCAAAAGAACTTTTGGGGTCAAATGTAATTGGTAACTATACCGGTTTGAATAGACCCCAGGTGATGGATTCAAACTAGTCTGGTTCATTGAATCCGAGTTATTTGGACACAGGGAAAAGCGCATCTGAACTTTTGCCTTAACCCTTTAAAGGGCCTAAACCATGCTATTCTTAAGCCTTTCAGAGTAAACTACCGTATTTTCCGGACTATAAGTCGCCCTTTTTTTCATAGTTTGGCAAGGGGTGCGACTTATACTCCGCAGCGACTTATATTAGACATAAATTGAAATAAATACATTGTTAACCCTCCTGTTATGTTCATTTGTGAACTTTTTTTACAGTAAGATCTTGAAGGCTAACAACATAATATTCTATTTTCCAATGATTTCATAGATTCAGAAATGTAATAAAAATGACAACTGTTTCTTCAAATACAGGATGAAAACAGAGTATTAGTTAGCCAATGATGCTTCATGAAAGGAATAAATTAATAAGTATGAGAAAGAATTACTGTGAAATTATGAGATAAACAGTCTGCTATGATTGTGTCATATGAGATTGTGCAAGTTATTAGTTCTTGGTCTCAGATTTTGTCAAATAAATTTCCCGTCAAAATGCGACTTATAGTCCAGTGCGACTTATCTGTGTTTTTTTCTACTTTATAATGCATTTTTGGGCTGATGCGACAAATACTCCGCAGCGACAAATAGTCCGGAAAATTCGGTATATGAATTTATATGATAATATATTACCTTTGGCACACCAGAGAAAATATGAGTTATTTTTGCAGCTAATTTTTCTACCTTGAAGTAAGACGACTCGATCTCTGAGGCTCCGCCTTTTGCTCCTTTTGGGTGCCGCCCATTCCATGAGGTCAACCTAGAGTCAGCCTCTGCAGCGTGTCTGCGTTTCACCCTCAAAAACAAACAAAACCCGAATGTTTGCCTAGATGGATGTGCACATTGTGCATATAAAATGAAAGCGTTTAGTCGATCACCACTAGCTCTGCAGAGAAAGTGTGGCAGGCTTTTCCTGTATTGGGTATTGGGTGTTTCTGTCATATGTATAAATGTGAGAACCCGTACGTTTTCATGGGTTGGTAGGGGCTGGTGTTTAGAGTGCAGGTTTTTAGAGGACTACTCAGAGATGCGTGAATGGATCAAAAAACCGCTTTGGGGTTGATTTTTTTGTGAGGAATAAACACTATAATACACTCAAAAGCTCATAAAGTTGATTTTACACGATGTTTCTATAACATTGAAGCTTTAGCTCCTATGTTGGCATTTTTGGTGATAGACAACACTTTGCTTCAATTGGACAGTGAATTTGTCCAGGGTGGCAACATCTCTGGTGTTAAAGGTGAAAAACTGCCAACTTCATGGTGATATTTAATGTCCAGTCAACCAAAGAGGGGTTAATAATGTTAGCAATGTGCATTTCAAGTAGGATAAAAGCCTGCAGAATGTATATTAAAAAATGCAATCAATGAAAAATAGAAAAAAAGTTTGATTCAAGAAACATTGCTTGCTCTGGTTTTTTGTTGTTGTTTTTTTTTACATAGGCTTATTAAAGTTTGTATCTATGCAATAGGCCAGCTAGTCCTTCTGATGTTGCATTGTGAATAAAGCTACATTCAATTTAATCCTTTGGCATGACTGGACAAGGACACGAACCAGAGATTATTATCCTGTCCCGCCTTGTGAGAAATTGGCGCTGTTTTCACCCACTGCCGGGAATCTGATAGCCATGATTCAGCAGACAGTCTCAGCAGTTGATTTAGACTTTACACAGCAATGGCCGCAGTTACTATGATGCCCCCCCCCTCCAGGTATCTGAGCTACTTATACATTATTTAATGCATTTTTCCTTGGGTTTTTTCCACTTATGGACAGTAGGTTTAACCACACACACACACAAAAAGCCAAAAGCACGAATAGCCTGCTAATGCTGCTTTCTCCTGTTGTGTTTGATTCTTTAACATCCCAAAAACAATGATAAACTGGAGGCGATTCAATCAAATTGCAAATGTGATTGGTTTTCTGATATCTCTTAAACAGAGATTTGGGTAAAATCTTCCATATTTTTCATTCCTACAGTTGCAATTTAGGAAGTTTAGTATTAAGTGAGTTAGCATTTCTACTGGCTGATCTCATTCTGATAGTTTGCTACATTTGCGATCTGTGAAAACTGAACAACCCTGGTTTGATTCAGAAATGCGTGTGACGCGCTTCATTTGTACATGAGTGCAGAAAAAGGCTACATCCGAAATCCCTCCCAACTCCCTGACTACTAAAAAACGATATTGTGCTGGACTATTCAGTGCCATGGATTTTCGAGGCAATTCGGACAGCATGCTCACTACATATTTTTTAATTGTAACTGGCAAACACGTCGTCACCGACTTCACAAAGCAAAAATCTAATAAACTCAAGCTTTTGAAATGGCTATTTATGAATCCACTGTGTTCTTATGATAAAAACCTGGATGGCTTATAAAAAGAAAATCAATTAAAATACATTTATTTCACAAAAATTGTTCATATACATCACATTGTGGTCTATATTTGCCAATTCAGTGAGTATCGATGTCTGCTGTTTTTTTGCAGAGACTTCTGGGAAATTTCCAAGTACTCCATTTTGGAATTTCAGATTCAGACAGCAAAATGGCAAAGTATGTAGTGTAGTAAAGGAATTCAGACACAAACTCAACTTTCTGCGGACCAAGAGTAGATAGCTTTCTTCTCTGTGGTTTATTTTTACTTCCTGGACAGATCTGGTTCACTGCCTCCATCCTGCGGGTGGAACTGTAGGATTATGTTTGTTTGTTTTTAGGCAGTTTGGTCCTCATCCCTCTTTGGTTAACTCTGGAGAGTGCTGTGTCTTTAAGAAAACCAAATATGGATAGAAAAACAATCTAGTAGGTATTCAAAAACCACATTTTTAGAACTACGTCTCACCTGCTTCACCCTTACTCACCCTTGCATGTTCTTCAAGCGTTCACCACAACCTGTCGCCCGCAGCATGATGCATGATCACCAAATGATCTAAGACTTTAATATTTCCCGCTGGTCACTTGCATGACCCATGCAGGTTTGGCCTTTTTTCGCCCGCAGCTGGCCTACATCCACCCGTAAGGCCTGATGTGACTTAGCCATTTGACTTAACTATATGGGCCGTGTATACGTCTTTGTATTTTCTTGCTTTTATAGATTTTCCTCCCAATCAAAACAATAAACAGAAACATGTTAAACTGCGATTTGCCAAAGTACTGCCTGCATGGTCCATTTACCTTGAACAATTGTGCGTGCGTCTCTAAGTAGCAGGACAAATTTCTGAAAGCTAGCACTATCCTACCCGCCGTTAATGCTGCAGAAGAACCAAAACGACGAAGAAAAACTGCTTCTTGCTTAAACAAGCACATAATGTTTTAACAATTCATTTAAGTGATGCCGTTAAACCAAACGGTGCACTTAAATGTGGAGCTGTTTGCTCCTTGTAAACTAACAGGATGGAGGCAGCTATGATGGTTGTATGGTCTTCTATTGAAGGGGAAAGAAAAAGAGAAGGAGAAGTGGTTGAACGGTTACTAACACTATTTAATTGGTTTGATTTTGTGCAGTGCGATGTTTTGATGTGGACTGGAGGGGGAAGATTATTCTTTTCCCATGCTACATCCCTCCTTCCCGCCCCTCAGGGGTTCCTCCATATTGATCGCTTTTTCTCACCTTCTCCTTTCCTCCGTCTTTTCTTCTAAAACATCCTGTTTTGCATGCCCCCTCCTAATCACACTCCCACTTTTCTCCTCTCTGTTGCTTCTTCTCCTTCGCCTGAAGGTTCAAGTGTATTAAGTTTTTAAAGCCCCCAAACAAGCTCTCAGTAAGAGCCCACTGAGAGAGTCAGCAGGGGCACTCGGTTCCCTCCTTCTGTCTCTGCTGTGAGAACTGACCTCAGAGCTTCTTAGGCTCTCGCATTCACTCATGGGGGGCTTGTGTTCCCCACAAACTGAAGAAAAGCCAAGAGGCATTGCTTGTTTTACAATGTCTTTAGAAATTGTTCAGTTCCTTCTTTGATATTAGTGGAGCTGAATAGGTGGATATTTCAGACAAATCATACATTTGGTGGTACAAGCAACAACTTTGACATGGATGTACCTTAGGGTTTCCCTCTTTTGAAGCAGCAGCGAGAAAAATCCAACATGGCGGACATACACTCAAAAAACCCCGCCCTCTCACCCTTCCACGGGTGGTTTCTGCTGCAAGCTCAGGTCCTCTACCAGAGGCCTGGGAGTTTGAGGGTCCTGCATAGGCCTGCACAATATACCGCAAATTTTTCGTCTTCGCAATATCCAGCTCTGCAATATGCATATCGCAAAAGACGGCGAATATCGCAATCAATCGCAAACCCAAAATGTGTTAAAACAATCTTCTAACAGCTTGAAGCATTTAACGAATCAGATAAATCCCTTTTATGCTTTGACCAATCAGATGGACGCCTTCCCATTGTTGACCAATCAGATGGAGGCCTATTATGTTAGATGTTTGTCCCCCATGTCGATGAGGGTCATTTGGAGTATAATTTTAAACTGTTGCAATGAAATGGAAATGATGTTTTTGTTTATTTTTCTATTTGTTTATTTACCACAAATTATATCGTTATCGCAATATTGATCACTAATATCGCATATCGCAAGTTTTCCTCATATCGTGCAGCCCTAGTCCTGCAGTATCTTAGCTGTTCCTAGCACTGCGCTTTTCTGGACTGAGAGGTCTGAGGTCTTTCCAGGTATCTGTTGTAGCCACTCCTCCAGCTTGGGGGTTACTGTCCCGAGTGCTCCAATTACCACAGGCACCACTGTCACCTTCACTTTCCAGGCTTTCTCCAGTTCTTCTCTGAGTCCCTGGTATTTCTCCAGTTTCTCATGTTGCTTCTTCCTGATGTTCCCATCGCTTGGCACTGCCACATCCACCACAACAGCTTTCCTCTGTTCTTTGTCCACCGCTACAATGTCTGGTTGGTTCTCCATTACCATCAGTCTGGATCTGGAAGTCCCATTCTCTACCACTTTCGGAGGTGTTTCCCATTTTGACCTTGGTTTCCAGTCCATATTCTGCACACATTTTTCTGTATATTATTCCAGCCACTTGATTGTGGCGCTCCATGTATGCTTTCCCTGCCAGCATCTTACATCCTGCAGTTATGTGCTGGATTGTTTCAGGCGCCTCTTTGCACAGCCTAAACCTTACTTACTATGTAATGTTACGTCCTATTAACTTTGTGCTGGATTTTTGAGAGATGCATAAACGACCGTTCCACATATGTCTAACGGACTTTTCATGCATGTTCCACCAATATCTAACTTCTTTGTGGCAAACATGTCACGTTAAAATTATGTAATTGACGCACAAATCCCTAATGAATTGCATATAAACAGCTTAATAATCACGCAAGGTTCATGTTTTACATTAAATTTACGTGTTCTTTGTGTGATTTATTCTTCCATGCTTTTAACAGGGTTCATTTGTGATACAACTGTGACAATTTCACGAAAGACCACAACTTTTCACACTTTTTCTATGTGTATTTAAGTAAGACCAATTTTAATCTGGGCAATATGGGCAAATGTTCATAATGGCTGTGTGACACGGCCTTTGGAACATCACCTGTAGTGGAGCCAAGATTCTCCATACACTTAGGGACTGGATCATCCAGAACCCTGTCTGAGTTCTGCATGCATCACGTCTGCTGCATCAGAACGTCTCCGATTAGCAGAGCACGTCCAGTAAGTGCACACATAACTGTTGATCATTTTGCCAAATCAGAGCCCAAGAACTAGGACAGACGATGTAGCCCAGAAAAGCCTCTTCATCTCCTCTTTTCTTCTTCCATTATAGCATTTTTTTAAGGTTTCTCCTTTTTCTGAAGCCTTTAAAAAGAGCCCTCCTTCCTCCTTTCGCCCACAGGCCACCTTATTTCAGCAGCCGGGTGAATAATTAATGCCAGGAGGGCAAGTTGATTAAAATAACACATCAGGGCTCCGTTGGTAGATAGAGCCACAGCAGTGCTGTGATAGTGCTGTAGTTAAAGCCATGACAAAGGGTAGACCTATTCTTTACATTTTCACTGATTGACAGATTTTGCAGGTAAGGTGGATACGGTTTTGGCTAAGAAAACTCTTTTCTTTTTGTTTAAAGACCCACTCCAGGTAAAAATTGTGTTTTTAACACGTTTTTGTGGCATTTTCCTGATGATGGACACAAACGCTGTTCTATTTAACCCTTTAACACCAGAGCTTTAGCTCCAAGGTTGTCTTTCATTGATTTGCCGCAACTCTTCAACTACTTAAGCAATTTTCGTAATTCCATAGGATTCTACAGCTAAGAAAAGTAGCTTTGCGTTGATATGCAACACTTTACAGTAGTAAAGTGTTTACACGGTTAACGTAAATCAACAGATTCAGACGCAGAGAAAAAAAGCCGCTTTGCCTCTTACACCTAAACATGTCGTATCTTTGCACATATTGGTGCAAAGCTACTTACAGTATCTGTTGGAATTGGGGAAATATCATAAACGGATGAAGAGTTACAGTATGAAGAGCGTTGATTTGTGACGCCTGGAACATGTCCAATATAAAATCAAGCCCCATTTTTACCACACCAAAAAAAAAAGACATTCCATTCCACAAGGGATATACCATAAATATGAAATGTTTACTCATCTACAAGACTTCCCTAACATTAGTCTGCTGCCGGTAGAGGAAACTACTGGGATCTGATCACATAATCTTGTTTTCATGCCCCTATTTGGATCAAGGTTGTTCTTTTTTATCCATGAATGAGACAAAAGGTGGGTGAAAGTTTGAATGAGGACACATCTAAGGCTAAAGGCCCATTGACATTCATTTAGTTGATTTGCAAAGCAGCAATTTACAAAAAGGTCTCAGAATACATAAAGATTGCCAGAAAAGCATATAACCAGGGAAATGCTATAATCAATTCAAATAGTGAGAGTCCAGCTCAATCCAGGTCATTAAAGATTGCCATGGTCCAAATTGGTCCAGATCATTTTACTTATTAGTTATCACACACTGGGCTGTGTAAAATCCGTACTTCCTTGTGGCAATGATGAGAGTCGCATGGAGTTTATGAAGCATTTGGGAGTTGAACTCCCCAAACCACATAGTCAATCAGGGGGTCATTGGGTTCCCATTTTCAAATTTGGTTCTGTTTGTTATTTTCTTTAATGAAACCAATTGATCTTTTCTCCATTTGAATAAAAGGTGATAAACATTTGCATAAATAAAGTGTTGGTGTAGACCCGCATTGTAAACAAACATTTGGGGGACTTGTGTAGAACTTCTGTGTTGGTTGGTCACTTTCTAAATGCCTAAATATGACTTTTTTTTTTTTGAAGCTGCAGTTGAAATGTTTGGCAATTGTCAACCATCTTTTATGACATCTTACTTTTTCGTAACGTTCTGCATCTTTACCATCTATGTTACAATTTGAAGGGTTCTACTTTTGGTCTGGCTGCATCAGAACACTACCATGCCATTTTTTAACTTAAACAGAGTTCCAGAGTTTTTTCTGTATCTCTTTTGGAGATCCTAAGCACATGATAAGTAAATAAATGACATAAAACAAATTTTTTAAATATTGATTGGTTAGCTATAGACTAAATAGTCCATAAGTAGTAGTTCTGTAATTATTTCCGATAGATGTTGGAGTTTCTGTTTAGGTATTATATCTCTTGTTTGAAATTTTCTAAAATGTATTTAACTTGTTCTTGATATTAAATAAAACAACAACCCGATACTAAATATGTTCAACTAACCAAGGATTGGTTGGTTTGCTGAAGAAGCTCAGAAAATGTAAATATAGTTTCTTCTTTCCACCATTCACTCTTTCTCCTTTTGCCTTTGTGTTCTTCACAAGGACCTTAATTAAAGCAGATGGCAATCATAGCTGACACATGATGCATTCTCATGCTTGCTAATCATGTCTTTGCTGGGTCATTGGCTGTTTCCCTTTATTCGCCTGCCACAACATACTTCCCCTGTCAACAGTCACTCCCCATCAACTGTAAAAACCTGCCAACCCCTCATGGTTTCATCAGTCTGTTAAGGATCTGACCCTCTATCATTCACACATTATACTTTTCTGATAACACTAACAAGGTCATTCAGACAGACTGAAGTTTAATGTCAGACTTTTCCTTCAAAAGTGTAAAAGAAATGTAAAAAAAATGTAAAAGAACAGAGCAGAAACGGGCTGAAAAGCCCTAAAAATAGCAGACCCGTTGGTTCGTCTGTCATTCACCTTCGACTTCTCGTCCTTCAGCTCTCACTTGTGTTGAAAGTGACATGTCACTGAGTCTTTAGACTGCACAGACGATCCAGGAAAAGCTCCAGGCGGGTCATTCACACATGACTCCAACACGTTCTGCTGGCACCAGATTAACAGAAAGCAGTCCATGTGTGAAACTGCTTCTTTTGCGTTTGATATCTTCAAAGAGGCCACCCAACAAATGCCATGGAATCGAGGGCGGTGTGAAAAAGTCAATGCGATCACAAGTGTGTGGACAGTTTCCCCCGTTTGAGCGAGCCTGTTTCCTTTAATGCTATTGAGTGGACGCTCAAGTGGGCTTGTTTACCATTCTGCTGCTGTGAACTGTGAGAGGATGACCCACCGAACACCCCTAATGAGCTGCTTCCCAGTCCTCTTCCAGAGACACAAACACCCTTTCTCCTGTCTACTCCAAAAGCGTCACAGGGGTCAGCCACTGGGGGTCATTGTTCTCTGTGTTCTCAAAGGTCCTGAGTATTTCAGCGAGTACTTGAGTATGTGCTTACGAGCTCATTCCCAGTTTTAGTCACCATGACTCCCAGACCAGCACTGCCTTACACAAAACAGATCAGCACGTTGCTTGTTAATACAGCGCAGCCAGTCTGAAGAAAAGCAGTTTGTGTTGCAACTCTCTGAATGATTCATTTCCTTACTATGTTTTCCTTGAAAAGCATCTTTAGTTTCATGCAAGGAAGACTTTTCACTGTTTTATTTACATGACATGAGCTATAAATGTGGAGCTTGTTTTCGACTCTTGGAACATACTTTCTGTCCTGCGTGTGGTAAGAGTATCATGAAGTATTTGTAAGGCTAATGGAAGTTACATGCACTTATGCTGTACAGCTGATGCTGTTGTACAGGGCCCTTATGCCACACTCTAGTCGTTAGTAAGGTGCGAATACTGACCCATCATCGACCTTGTGCGTATGCCGCATGCACGACGTGTGGATGCGATACCTCAGTGCCCATAGAACACCTGAAGAAACCCCATACAAAATACATTTTGATTGATACATTTCAAGGAGTGTGCACTGATCTTTTGAACTGTATTTGCGGATTGGGGAGTCTCAAAGAAAGGAAAATCAGTACAACACGGCTACGTCTCACACACTGTACCCTTACTTACTCTTGCATGTTAAGTCTACATGGGCCAGACGTGCATTTGGGGCTTTCGCGTTTATGTGTAGCTACACAAATTTTAACAATTGTTTTTGGGTTCTATGACAAAACGCTTTGCCATTAAACGCATGTTGCCAGCTAAACCAGGGTCAAAGTTTGACCAGTCAGGAACTTGGATTTGGTAGTGGCTGCGAAACTCACACAAGAGTGTTTCTGGTTTATCTAGTTAGCCCAGACACCAAGATGAGCCTGACCACTTCTGTGTTTGTTTTTCAAATAAAGATAAACCAAGGCTTGAACCTGACATGATGGTGATACATGTCAGCAAAATCCATTGCAAGGACACTAGCAATCAACTGAACCGTTTTGTATCCAAATTGCGAGATTTGCACCATTTTGCAACAAGCCTCTTTTAACTTTAGGTGGTGAACACAAGTCAACAGTAGAAAAAGAAGAACCCTCTCCCTTCTTGTTTCTTGTGAACACTGTTCACCTATGACGGTGTGATTGGTGAAACTTTTTAAGGAAGTGTGGATTACCTGAAGCCTGCGTATTTTCTAGGTTTGTGTGGGTCCTCTAAAAGTATTGAAATAAAGCCTAGGTGTTGTGGAGACGTGTTGCCAGAGGCACCTTCACCTAGAGCGAGGTCTGTCTGACTGCTTTTTGAATGGATGGACGTACTAGAAGACTGAAAATTGTCCATTGAGGATTTAGTTTTAACCAATCAGCATTTGACCTGTCATGGTGCAGGATGGCTCGAGAGCCGGTTGGACCCAGACGCAGAGGCGGAGGCATGAGGATCAGGGGCTAAAGGGGTTTAATGCGAAAAAACAAACGAAAAGCGCTGCAGAGCAGGATCTCAGAACAGAAACATAAACTCACTGTGGCGTGGCAAGAAAGCAAGGCACATGGCATGACAAGACGAGAACACCAGAACAGGAACACTAATGGACCAACACAGGAGGAGGGCAGAGACAAGACTTAAATACAGACAGGGCAGACAAGACACAGGTGGACACGATCAGGGCTGATGGGGACCAAAGGAAGTAAAACTCAAGAAAACAGACAAGACAGGAGACTATCAAAATAAAACAGGAAACAGAAACAAGACAGAACAAGGACAACAAATTCGAATCATGACATGACCCACACATCTCGTCATCTTGTTGAGCTGTATTCTATTGTTTTTTTTTAAAAGTTGCTCAAAAGCCGGTCTGTACTAACTGAGCGTTCCAAATCCTTCACTCCATCTGCGTTGACTGAAGTTGACGGAATACCTTTGTGCTTCCATAAATGAGCTTTTAGAAGTCCGTGCCAGATATTAATGGAATTACTATTTGACCCTTGACCCCATGGGGGAACTTGTTAAGTACACAGCAAGCACATGATGACTAGAGGATTAACGCTTGATCCATGGATATACTAAAGCTTGCTGGGTCAAGAAACCAACCCATCAACTGTCCCAAATCTGGACTGCCCAGACGGACAAGAAGCACGCGGAACACCAAGTGACCATGTGTTCCTGTTTTCTTTACAATCAGCTTTCTCTGGATTGTAGCTCAGCCAGACGCACTCCCCTTTGCTCCCTTTCTCATCACAGAGAATGACTGTTTTATGAGGTCTGCTTGTAGTAAAAGCGGAGGGTTGTAGGGGGGCACAGAAGGCTGTCAGAGGGGATGTAAATTACTCAAATAAAACTCCAGACTGGCACTGAGACTTCCCCCAAGAGAGAGACAGAGACTGGGGGAAGTGAAGTGGGACAGAAACAAAGAGCCTTGGAAAAAAAAAACTGGTTCAGAGGAGCATCAATGCAAGGGAAGAAGCAGAAGGGAAACTTCAGGAGAAAAAATATGTGGCAGTGTACTTCTGTATTTTTCACAGAGGTGGCACCTGCCTTTCATTGAGCCAAGAAGAGTAGAGACTGTTTTGAAGCAGTGTTGATGTCACTGTGCACACAAAGTGAGTCTTGCACTCAACCGCAACTTCACGGGGTTTGAATCATCAGTGTCTGTCGAATTTGCCTTTTTGTGTTACCTCTTCTGATTTTAGAAGAAAAAAATATTAAACGGATTCAGCGTCCTGTTCTTATGCAGAAACGAGTAACACTAGACCACTCAAATATACAGCGATAAGTTAGCTCTGATCTTTTTTTTTCTGTTTTGTTTGCAGCATTTCGGTCTTTCCTCAGAAACTGGTTCTTCATAAAAACTCCTGAAATTTGAGATTTTTCAGAAATTCTGTTGGTTACCCAACTTTACAAGATTTACGCAACTTTTCAGAGACTGTAACTCAGACAAAAATGACTCATGTTCATGTCAGAATAATGATCCCACCCAGGTCACTGAAGTCAGCAGGGGTTTGACATAAGCACCAGTGTTCGGTTGCTCAAAATATGACGCCGTGATCTTGATGTTGCAGATTGTATCGGGAAGACCACAAGCTGATGTCGTAACACTATTACAAAATGTGATTTCTCATAACGACTTGAGATTCTCTACCAGAATCCACATTTATGCCTTGTTCCTGCACAGCAAGGGGGACACCTGGGATTAGTCGTGATTGATTATATGATCATATGGGGAAAGCCAATATTATCATACGTCATTGTACATTTCTTTATGTTCAAGTTGAAATCTCCTAGAGTCATTTTCATTGCATTTGCAGATAACATATATCAATTTTTTTATTTGTTAATTAAGTATTCAGTAAAAAAAAATGTGGAAAAGACTGAAAAGGACCTAGAGATGACTTCTCCGATGACCAGGGGTTTGTTTTACAGAATTTTCAGTTTTAAAAACACAGAAGGATCATACGAGCCTATCAGTTGTTGTCCTGTAAGGCTCCTCTAGAGCTACAAATTAAACAGTCACGTATCACTCAAAAGACAATTTCAATTTCTTGATTGATATAGGAAAATCTCAAATCAAAGCTATTGCAAATTTATTTTTATAACAAAAGTTCTTGCAGTTTCATCTGTGGCTTATTGAATACTATTAGTAGTTTTTCTTTCTCATCCACGGCCCTAAACTCACAAATTGGTGAAAAGAAATGTACAGTTGTTTTTAAGGTATGTAAAGAATTTGTACAATGGAAGCCGGGAAGACAGAGGCTTTTACACCACTAAAACACACAAACTGAGAGAGTCTCGTTAGTCACCGCAACCACTGAGCGCAGCAGATGAGAAGCAGCTGGATCTTCTGTCTCTGACTGCCTGGGCATCTGACAACTTCACCATAAGGCGAGGAAATGCAGTCGTGTGACCAGTCAGCCTCAAAGCTGCTCAGTTCAGCGGCAGACGGCAGAGCAGTTAAGTTGATTATGCAGAGTCGTACATTTCCTCCTCAGACTACGGATATGCCGAGCAACATGAGTGATGCTGAAAAGAATGGTAGGAGAAGCGTCGGACAGATCATTTTAAATCAAAGGAGCACGATAAGAGATAGGAGAGGAAATTATGTGTTGAAGCAAGCAGATATGCCCACAGATGCAGGGTAAACGAGGCACAATCGTTAATTTTCCCCATAAAGCAACATTTGGACTTGCATTTTGAGAATATTTCCAACAAACCAATTAGAGGAAAAAATTGTCTGTTTTCCAGCATGTTTTTCTCTGATCCATCCTTTCTCTGCAACTCAGATAAAAGCTAACATGGTAAAGCTTGATGACGGCACAAGAGCAGTACTTGTGTTTTCTTTTCCTTTGTCTGTTATTACGACCCTCTCATTTTTGTTTTGTTCATTTCTTAGAATTAAGTGTTCATGTCCACGAAAATTGATGTTTTTTTTTTCCTTGGTCGAACAATTTCATGATTGCGTTTGTTCCCATGCCAACATAGTTCTTGTTAGCCTTCACTGAAGTGTTTTTCTCCTATTTTTCAACTATTTAAAAACACTTGTCGATTTAGCAGTCCATTTAGATAGCCATTGGTCTGGAGATGGCTTGCTGGTGAAGCTCTAAGCACAACCCGACTAGCATTTGGTTTGCTGCTACTATGACTATTTCTGTCATGTGTGCCAGTCTGTGGTAGAGAGGACACATGGAAAGTCATTGCCTTAAAAATGCTTTTTAATGGTCATAAGCGCCCATGCCTCTGCACAGTAAACTGTTAACAGAGACGTTGCCCAGCTCTGGCAGAAGCAGCTCCAGGAACATGCCCATTGGTCTAGCTATAACCCCAAGGAGGTAATGCTCGCCTACCAGAGCGACTGTAACCGGATCGAGGTTGGATCCATGCATGGCATGAATGTGTCTGCATGGGTAAATGGGACTTGGAAGTGCTTTGAGCCTTTAACTGTTTACCCCAAGAGATTTAGCGTTTTTACATTTTTTAGACCAGTGTTTTTCAACCAGTGTGCCGCGGTACACTAGTGTGCCGTGGGAGATGGTCAAGTGTGCCGTGGGAAATTGCCCTCATTAACTGATTTAACAACATTTTCCATCTCCAGGATTTCAGTTCTTTGTTCATCCTTACAGGCCCTGATAAAACACTACGAAATTAGGAATATGAAAGATCATAAAATACTTTTTCTTTGTGTTTATTTGATTCTATAAAATACATTTTGATAAGGATGACAGTACCGCGATTTAGCCACAGCTTCAGCTGTTAGGAAAAGTCCCGCCCCTTTAACTGTCTCCACCAATCATTCTTGGATTCTTAATCACATGTCATCAGTCTGACCAATCAGAAGTCTTCACTTCCTTGTTCTAAATTCTGCTGAAAATGTTGCTCAGTTCTAAGAAAAATACCAGCTAAAGCTCGTATTTAGCGGTGTAGCTTTCCACAGAATCCGGTGTCAGAACGTGGAACAAGTGAACAAAACCATGAAGCTCAAAGACGCCAGTCTGTCTGCGCTCTGCGGATTATCGAACTACATCTCCCATGATGCATTGGGTGACAGCGTAAGCGTCTGGGTGCACGACTCTCTCCTCTTAACGTTGTGAAACCACAACGACCACAAATCAGTTTTTAAATATTTTAACTTAACTTTTATTACATCTTAAAATTAAACAGCTGCAGCTTCCAGCTTTTAATGCCAAAATTATCACAAAATTGTATGTGAGATCATGGAGGGACTGTAAATCAATACAGACCAAGTTTCTCCTTTTTTTTTTTCTTTTTTGAATGCCGGTGTGCCGCAGGATTTTTGTCAAGGTTGAAGTGTGCCGTGGCTCAAAAATGGTCGAAAATAACTGATTTAGACTACCATAGCTCTTCATACGCAATTAACATCCCTCCTACGAATTCAGAAGCTGTTATGTTTCCATGCAACACTTGGTTAGAAATGTGCTGAATATCTGTGCAAAGCCTAAACAGGAGAACTCTTTTGTCTGTGTTGGAATCAGCTAATTATCGTTAATTGCGTAAAAGTCAAAGAATTACGATATTTCCAAGAGTTTGTATTATTTAGGTTTCATTGCCAGTGACATCTCCAGTGTTAAAGGGCTAAAGCAAGGTGCTATATAAGTATGTGCCATTTGCCATTTACCAGGCAGTCAAAAGGCCACGCCCCTATTTTTTTCTGCAGATTTGATCTTCAACATAAACTTTATTTGAAGATGCATAAAATTACTTTTGAAAACTAGGCAGTAATTACAGTTTATTTCTGCTGTGTGAAATATTTGAATGTGGAGTGAATAGGTGCTGATTTGTTCATGCAACAAACCCCTAGTGGTGACCTTATGAACTACCCTGGCTCCAAATACATTTTTAAAGTAGCTTCAATTTGAAAGTCAGTGATTGTAGAAAACTATTATATGTTTTTATAGTTTCTACAGTGACTGAACCTTGTTTAAATCTGTTGAACCAATAAATCTTGTGCATATTTAAACTGAATATAATCAAAAAATATTTTATTACTTGACCAAAGAATTGTATTTATTTTTTTATTTTTAAAAGGTTTTTCGGAACGATTCTGCTCTTTAAAGAGAAGATGATCGTGGATTTAGTCCCCTCCACCTGACACCCTTTTCATGGATTTTATTACATTTTAAACAATTTTCTTTCCCAAATTTCAAGGTGTGGAATATTATGTGACAGAGGGGGGGGGGGGGGTTGATACCTTCCTCTGTGATCTTGGTCTGTGCTGTCACAATACTTAAGAGATCCAGAGAGCTCACAGAAGGACCTGTTTTTATTCTGATGCACTCTCAGAGGAACTGCTTTTGCAATGTATTTTCTCAAGCACAGATTGCACTTTGTTGATTAATTTGATCGTTTCTACATTTTGTTTGGATGTTTTTTGACTTCCCTTCTGTTGAATTGTCATCACGCTGACAGAGGAGTGGGTGTTGTTTCCTGTTGAAAGCAGCTTTTGAATAGACGTCAATTGAAACGCCTCTGATTTGTTTCGAATAGTAATTCCTTTCTTTGTTATGAAAGCTGCTTTTTTAAACTGTTTAGCTTTGTCTAAAAGACTTGAACTAAATGATTACAATGTAATTGAGACAATACAAAAGGCACATTTTTAAAATCGAGCCTCAAAAGGAGGTTTTTGTGCAGTTCAGCCTGATTGCCACTTTGGTCGGTGCCATGTGGTGGAGTTTTTCTTTGGACAAAAAAAAAAAAGCCACGGGATGATGTGTCCATGTCAGCTCTTTTGCCAGATGAGTGGCTTTTTGGCACACAGAGGCAGCGATAGAGACGACATGGTCCCATTGTCCTCCCTTTGCTGGAATGATCGCGCACCTGCATGCTGCTGATGGTGGGATTTGCTGCACTACCTTTGCTAACCTTTTCCACAAATTTCGAATAGCAGTTGTGGGTTCAGATACGAACCACACACACACACACACACACCACTCTGGGTTGGTAACACCTCACAGAAGGTCAGCTGCGGCTGTGACAGGCAGTCTCAGGAGTCGCTGCTTTTCTGGCTGTTGTTACTCGCCGGATGCTTCTCTGACATAAATTATGATCATTACTTTGAGCTCTGCCTGCAGAACTCTGAATAACTGGCTGCAGCTGACAGGTAAAGTCTGAGGTGTAGTCTGGCAGAAGCCTCAGCGCCATGCCTGCAGGGCTTTAAGTCAGAGTGAGAGTGAAAGTGGAGTCACAGGAATGCAGTGGAATTCGAATTATGCAATTTGCAAAAAAAAAAAAAAAGATCTCATTTTGACGTCATATGTTGTTAAAGTGCAGGAAAGTAGAAAAACTGTTAGGATTTAATAAATTAGTCAGAACTCCCCTTAAGGGTGGATACGGGCTGTCTGCTGGTGAAAAATGGGTAAACCTGTACGAGGCACACAAAATCTTTAAGATCGTACAAATCAAAAATATTCATGCTTTAATTTTTTTTTTTATATGCATGCTGCGAGTGACAGATTGTAGTGTACACTTATACAACATGCAAAAGAAAGGAATGGTTAAGTGGGAGAAATGCACTTGTGTATCATGTGCATACCCCTTGGACTATTACTCACACTTTACAAACGAGTACAGGGTTCTTAAAGGGCGCCATGCGACAACATCACCCATAAGTGGGTGCAACTTGCATAGCCTTGCAATAACTTTACAACAATACTCTCACAACAACGTCCCATTTTCCTGACAATCCTCAAGCAACACACACCTGTGCTCCCCTTAAAGAGCCACTCCACTGAAAATGGGGCTTTTACCATGTTTTTGTGGCATTTTTCTGATGATGGAGGACATATTTAAAGAAAAAGTTACTGAGTATTTCTTTATTCAAATTGTTGTGAATCAGAAGCAGAAGAAAAACATTCAGATTGGAAAAGAGCATGTTTTTGACAGAAAAATACGCTGGGTGGGCCACAACCTCCCTGCTTCGAGCTCTCACCAACGGGGAGGGGAATGGGGGCGGGGTTGCTCTGCACCAGCGGTCCTGCCCACAACTCAGAGGAGAATTTCTAAAGAACTCCTGCCGCTCTGTTGAAACGTGAACGCTAAAACCCACACAGGTTGTTTTTTTTTTACAATTTGGACTAAAACTGACTTAAGCATAAATAAAAGACCACTGGTAACACTTTAAAAATAGTTTAACAGATGATAAGAGTGGGTGTTTGGCCCGTATGACCCCCCATGGGCCCAGACAACCCCAACCTTTGTTTGATATGAATATACCAATCAAATTCATTGCTTAGACCCTTAAAAAATAACGATCTAATAGTATTGTGGAATAAGTTTTATTTATTTACTTCATAAAATGTCCATGACTATCAAACCTTGCGGAGTCTGCCGACTATTTACATGAAGTTTTCTATAGAGATCTGATCAGTTTCAGTCATGTGAGGAACTAAACAAATATTCTAAAATAAAAACATTGGAATAAGGAGCTCCTGCCGGCTAAATGTAAAGAATATATAACTTTTTTTTTACTATTACACCAGGGTAAACAAAAATAAACAAGCAGCCTTGAGAACTTTTAGCAACATTCAAAAATAAACCAGAGCAGCAAAGCAGTGCAGCTCATAAGTACTGTGCATGGTTTGAAAACTTGCTTCCATCACATGAAGCCAAGGTGAAAACCGGGGGAAAACTGAACAGAAACAACTCGCGCTTTGACAACATCAACATTGTTTTAGCACACCTTTCTCCGGCTGCTGACAGAAAACTGTAAAAAACAAGTTTTTTATTGCTCAACTGACTTCCGCTGTATATTTTAGTGATAAAGGGATGAAAAGTCAATTAAAAAATCCCCATTACTCTGCGCTGCACTTTGATATAACACTTTAAATAACAGCACTTTCATACAGACTCACTGTTTAATTCACGAGGCACGTTACATTTTCTAGTGCCGCATCTGCCGCTTTATGAGGATTTTTTATCCGAACGGGTGAATGTCAACAGATCCATTATCCTTTATCTGAACTCCCGACAGCAGAGCGAGACGGAAAAAGTGCATGGATGGACGGAAGGATGGATGGATGGATGGATAAAACATTGCTGTCCTGTGACACACTCTTGTTAACTGTCACTTCTGTCCTTTATGAATTATGCACGCCCAGTTTCTTACTTGTACTAGAAAATCTCTCAAACCTATAAATATGCATTTTATTTTATTAAAACTTTTGCTGGCAACAGTAAATATCTTTATACCATTCTGGAGGTTTTGGAAAAAGCGGATGTATAATTTTTTTTCCGGCTTTTAAACCATTACTTGCAAATGCAGAGGTGTTCCGGGTGTGAGCAGTGAAGCGGTGAGGATTGGCTCTGTTAGAACTTCAGGTGTATGCTCGGATCAAACCTGCTGAGTCAATCCACTTGGCAACTGTTGCCGCTCAATCACCACATTGCAGCAACCAAAAGAAGTGCAGAACCCTTACTTCTGTACTTTCCAGTTATGTGTCAAGGCTGTTCCAATTCTCAAGTTTCACTGTAATGCTTGAGATCAGACCCGTCCACTCCCTTTTTGTTGGACAATTCAGCAGGAATTTAGTTGAGCTGTAGAAGGCAGAGGAATGCTGGGATTTGGGAGGAGGGGCCCGTTGGATCGGCACCTCCCATCACAGATGTTTGCTTGGATTAGAGCCAGCACTCACAGGAGGCTTAGATCCAGACTCTTGCATCTCTGAGCCATTAAAGCCCCTGTCCCACTTCTCCTCCACCAAAGTGCTTCTAATGTAGAAAGGGTTGCATCACTCAAGCATCACATCTGGGGCCTTCGCATCGTAGTCTGCTTTATGATTTATTGATTGTTGAGTTCTTTCTTTGCAAAATGGAACAAGTAGGAGTGACAGGAGTCTGTGTTGTTTTTTGCCTTCTTAAATCTTGAATCAGAATTGAAAAAAAAAAAGGGGGATGTGGTTCTGGTTTGGAGGAATTTTGCAGAACGGATTGAAAAGAAGGGAGCTGGAAAGAGGAGGGCTGTTTTCCAAGTTGGTTCGAGGTGTGAATGTTGATGTCTGCTTGGTTGCATAGAAACTATTTCACTGTCCAAACACACAGAGCAAGCGGGCAGACATCTCAACTGTCTAGACGGGGGAAATGCTGACTGAAATGTGCTCATGAGTGTGATTGCACAATTATTCTTCTGCTTTGATGAAGTTTTCTAGTCTTAAAAGACCCACTCTGATTAAAAAGTTTGGTTTTTAACATGTTTTAGTGGCATTTTTCTGATGAAATATATCAGAATCAGAATAACTTTATTTGCCAAGTACAGCGCATGTACAGGGAATTTGACTTGGTTACTTGTGCTCTCGTGCAAACTAGCAAGGTAAAAAAGGATAAATAATAAAAGATAAATAATAAAAAGAAAGTAGATGTAAGGTAGTAGTAAGGTAGATGTAAGGAAAATTAAGTTTAAAATTTCATTTCATTATAAAAATCCTGCCCACAATGGAAATTTCTGATGACCCACTGTTGCTCTGCAGAAACTATGACTTGAAAACATCTGTCTTTTTTTTTTTTTTTTTAGTTTGCTTAAAATTTTTGCATAATCACAATTAAAAAAAAAAAAAACGCTTGGAACACTTTCAAAATGGCTCCAAAGTTGATTGAAGTGGGTCTTTTAATACGTTTATCCCCTGGACTGTTGCTACCCGGTTCTAATGCATGTACCTACAGTTGGAAGAGGTTTGGTCCTAAATGTCCACATGGTGCAAATCTTGTAAATCTTACTCCAGGCTTTATTCTGACATGTCAAAGACTCATTAGCCGCGTTTACATGGGCAAAAGTAATCAGAATGAACGCCTGATCGGAAAGAAAATGCGTCATGTAAACGCGCCGTTCGGAATACTCTGCCCCGATCAGACTCGTTCGGATCAGAATTTCTTTCCGATGGAGATAGGTGGGTTATACCGATCGTTTATCCGATCGTGGAGCATGTAAACGGTCATTCCGATCGTGTGTCACTGCTGCTCTGGGTTACGTCACGCATAGACGGTGTTTCGCTGAGAGAAAGCTTTGGAGCGCAGACGGGACTTTGGAGTCCAGACTTTGGAGCGCAGACTTTGGAGCTCGGGCCGCTAGCTCACAGAGTGGCTTTGGGGCGGTCTGTGTGAACTTTTCAGAGCAGAAATAAATGTTGCGTGGTGTCACGTGGATTTGTGTTTCCAGTTGTGTCTCAACAAATAAAGGCTGATGTTATTTCCATACATTTACGTGCAGCCAAGACGCAGATTGCTGCTTTTCTCGCACGGTCCTGGATTCTGTGTCCATCAAGGCTAATGATGCTAGCCCGTGTTAGCCTGTCCTAAGGTTTCTTCCAACTCAGTTTCTTCCACAAAAAAGGACCGACCACACGGATTCAATGAAACGATGAGCGAACAGGCGCTTCATAATATTCATGACATTAATAAAAGCACGTTTGGAAAATCGTCTCGTATTACGGAGCTGCAGCACATGCTGTCTGTCTGTGGCAGCACTTTGTTTACAACGGGACCTACTTCCGCATGCGGGTGATTTTACACTACTGCGCATGCCCAGATGATTCATTCCGACCGAAAGTGTGAGCCATGGGAACGTTTGTTCTAATGGGAAAAAGGTTTTCTGATCCCATGTGCACGGGTGAATTTTAACCCGACCATTGATCCGATCAAGATATTCTGCCCATGTAACCGCGGCTATTGTCTTATAAGTCCAGCCGGAGATGAATTGCAATTATGTATTTCTCCTTCCTGATCAATTTTCCATCCGTTGGTACTTCCATGTATTAGAAAGGACATTACCCCTACATAACTACTAAATCGGAGTCCCTGATTGGTCAAAGTTCAACTGATTTAACGTTTAATGCACGTTTTGCAAAGAAGCCAGAAAACGGTCATAAAAACTTGCAAAACAACGCATGAACACCAAAGTTTTGAACGTACAAGCCTGAAACGTGCAGAATCGAGCGTTTACTTAAACCTTTATTTGGAAGAGGTCACTGGAACGTGAGGGCGGAGCATAAGCCAGATGTTAGATGAGCCGATAAAGCTTTGGAAGTATTTTAGTCTCAGCTCACACAGCTGAGGGTGGTTTAGCAAAAGAAAACAACTTTAATGATTAATAATGAAAGATGCAATCTCCAGAACAGGTTTGTGTTCTCCCTCCCCCCTCCCAAATAATTATTTAAATACTGACATGGTGCCAAATGATCTTATATAATCTTGGAGACAAGAGCCCATATCGGCACACACCTCTGCGCTCTTAGATCGCCATTCAAGCCTATCCTCTGTTTTTATTTTTTGCAAGAGTTGTTAGCTGCCGGGAAGAAAAGACAGAAGAAGCTCCAGAGACGGAGGAAGGAGGGAGGTGGAAGAAAAGGAGGCAGAACGGTGCTCTCCATCATGCTGTCAGTGAGGTGCAGCTTTAGCCTTAGCGAGGAATAAAGAGTGTTTTTAAAAGATGCTGCGAGGTGCAACAAAGATGAGTCGGATAAATGACTTCTCTTTTTCATTCAAAGAGCCCAGCAGAGCCCGCCAGGTCACTGCAAGTGTGCGTGTTTTTGTGTATATGTGTGTGTGCGTGGGGAGGAGATAAAAAAACCGCCTGCGTGCGCATACGAGGGAGGAATCTGAGCCATACTCTTTGCCTGGAGTTTGCATGAGCAACCCAGACTTTTGACATGGCTGGCTGCTGTTTTTGTTGCCCCTGACACCATAACATATTGTGTCTCTTTCGGCTTTTGCCCCCTTTTCTTTCTGCACTGAGTGGGAAACGTAATGTAGTTCAGGGGGGGCATGTAAGGTGGAACAATAGCTCCAAAATATTGAATAAAGACTGAAAAGAAGCCATAGTCGGAATGACAATGAGCCTGGAGCAGAGCAAAAGGACTGATGATGTGTGGGGGGGTGATGATCCAGATTAATGATGGAGCTCTGTTGGTTAAATATTATCAGGCCTCTTTTTCATGTATCAGCCCTCCTCCTCTTCTGGTATCATGCAGAGAATAGCAAGATGCATCCTCATAATGATGTGCTCCTCTGTGGCTTTCACGTTTTGTCTCGGCCTATTTACTTACTTTCTGAGATCCCCCCCCCCCCCCCCCATCTGAGGGTTCACAACACAGATGGCTCGGAGAACCATTGTGATGGCCAGCCATTAGTCCAAAGCGACACCATTTTTAAAAAAAACTCTGTCTTCTTTGCCTTAATGAAATCCTCCAATTTGAGAGGATATTGGCCAAACTTCTGAGTTCAAAGTCTATTTTATTTGACTGAGATTGGTTAGCTTAGAGCATCTTTTGTGCCGCCTGGGACTAAATTTGAATAGTAGAAAAAAATGCATCATGCTGCTGTACTGTTTGTAATAAATAATTGTTTTATGTTAACCTCAGCTTTCCTTTCTTGGCCCTGAGGACTGGATTTTGATTGAATTATCTTCCTCAAGTCATTTATATTTACACCAACGTACTCTAGACTTGGAGTTGAGCTCTGTAGTGAGCAATAAGGGCACTTCTTCCCCATTTTGTGGTATGGAAAGTGCATTTACACTGCACTATTGAGAACAAATGGGAGAGGTACATCCCACGGTTAACACGCCTGGTCGTGTGTATGTGTATCAGCTGCAACAAACACTGACGGAATTTTCCCAAATAGTTTTTAATCTAAACTTGATTTTCACCCATGTGTTATGTTTACATCCCTTCTGCTCTTAGATAATGTATTGGGGCTTCCACATTCAAAACTTACATGTTCATGCAAGTTAAACCAGTTGAGCTTTGACCAATCAGGGACTTTGATTTGGTAGTAATGCATAGGTAGTGTTCTTTTTAATTCATAGAAGGGACAACTGATTGAAAATTGACCATGGAGAAGAAACAAATAATTGGGGTTTGTGCCTGGCCGGCCAAGTCTTTAATATACCGGAATAGAGCTGTGGAAGAAACAGTCTGGAGCAAGATTTGCACCGCTTCAACATTTCGCGCAAGACCTCTACCAACTGTAGGTCCAAGAACCTGCATTCAGTGCAGACTTGAACGTGCGACACATGCCCGGTGGGAACGTAGCATAAGATATTTGTATGTAAATGGACCATGGTTCTGTTATTCGCTCCAAGCCTAAGTATGACTCTCACAACGGTCCAGGTGAAGTGGTTTGTTCATGGAAACAAACTTTGGTCCAAACCAAATAGCCCAGGTCCAAGAGTTAAAAAAGCTGCTCTCTATTCCCATCCCACAGACATCCATTCCAAGAACCCTACTTCCTTCTCCGTGGTAGAACAGTGCAGGGCCCTCTCCTTACCTCCATGTAAAATGCAGAGCAACAGGGGCCACAGTGGTGGCAAAGGCATTTGTCATACTCCAAGCCGTCGCAGTCTGTTGCTCTCCCAAGGGCTTTTGTTGTCCCCCCCCCCCCCCCCCGCCTAAAACCTGCTGGCTAAGCAAGAGATTTCACATTTTTTCATTAACATCTAAACCAGCTCTGCACTTTTGAAAACTTCCCATTCGAAGATTCAAACCTGCAGGAGCGTAAAACATGGAAGTCGGTATAAAGCAGGTAGACATGCTGAAAGGAGAGCAGTCACTCTTACAGCAGAACAAAGCAGGATTAGAGCTGTATTACAGATACCCCCCCCCCACACACACACACACACACACACACACACACACACAAACACGTGCACACCACACGTTTAGTCTTTGTGCAACAAGCACAACAACTGCTGTGCCCTGCCTGGCGCTGGTGTTAGGGGCACCACTTAAGTGGAGGTCACTCGTGAAAGTGTTATGTTTTGGGTTGGGCACAAAACTGAGGACAATCCACAATCCACTTAAAGCATACCCCCTCACACACACACACACACACACACACACTTTTCTTTCAGATCGCTTTAAGCATCACACCTCTGAATAGAAAACAGCACATTTGCTCCACTTAGCTCTTCAGATAGCAAAGAGAGCAATGGCATTGGAAGAAGATGAAATGCTTTAAATCATCGCAAAAGCTTCAAATCTTTTGAGATAAAGACACAGTTTTGCTTCTCCCTCTCATTGTGTCCCTCTGTTCTCCCCAGCAGGAGTTCATCTCATCCATCACTCTCCCTGTGCAATGCCTTCATGATGGCTTCTAACTGCTTTATCTGCTAGGTCATTAATTAATGTCTTGGTTTAGGGCCATTCATGTTAATAGGAAGCCATGACATGTGCAAAAAGCAAAAGAAAAAGAGAGTTAATGAAGAAATGTCCCTCCAATTTAAAAAAATTTTTTTGCTTGAGCTGTCTCAGTGGAGGATTTTTTCCCCCCCGTCATCTTTTATTAAAATGCATTGGATAATAAACTTCAGAGATATTCTCTGTGAATGTTAAAATACAACTTAAACAGACACATTCAAGCATCTCATAATGTCCGTCTGACCAGTTTTTAATAACTCAAGTACCAGAAATCAATTTGAAATTAGGACTTTCTCAGCAAAGATAACTTAACCCTTTAATATGTTGCTAATGACTCCTACATAACATACGCACTATGGCATATTGCAAATCTTTAACTGTTTGAATGAATCAGCTGATTATGACACGGCTTTGCACCAATGTGCAACACTAAATGAACATAAAGTATTGCACATTGACGCAACGATGGATCCGTTGATTTACATTCTGCTTTGATCCGTTTCAGAATTTGCTAGAATTACACTCATTTCGTCAGCGGTTGAAGAACCCAACGGTTGTCGAAAAAGTGTCAACACTAGAGCTTTAATCCAGTATTAAAGGGTTCAGATTCCGCTCTGATTATGTTCTTATGTGTTTTAAAAGCATTCCCAGTGGTTTCATTTATGATTATGCCATTTTTAGCCGAAATAAAAAATCCTGTGTGGTCTTCTAGGACATAATTGCTGCAAAACGGCAAGAGATTTTTAGAATTTAACCTCTGAGTTGCTGGTAAGACTGTTGGCGGGGTGTGTATGCCTGCCCTTACTTACTTCCCATCATCCTTTTGTCGCCCACAAGCCATCTTACAGCCCCTCACACCTCCAAGCTAACATTAGTGGTGCAATAAAAATAGCAAGCAATATTGGAGCTATCCAGTCATACAGCTTTGATGCAGATTTCAGCTCAGACGAGGAAAAGAAAGACGTACATGGATCTAGTACGATGCATCAGAGCCTGCGATTGTAGTACATCACAGTTTTTCCAACTGCGTTTATCCATCTGCTCCTGATTCACAATGATTTGAATATACAAAATACTCAGAAATGCAATTTTAAGCCTAATTCTCTTCATTAAACACCAAAAATATGTTTTCTATTGGAGTGGATCTTTAAGGTACATTGACTTTTAGAGGTGCTCCAAGTAGAGGTTCCCCCAGAACAGTTTTTTATAAAGCTGCCACTTTTTATGTCCCTTTTCCCCCCCACTAGAATTTGCTTTGTGTCCATCTGTATGTACTAAGAGCCTCCCTGTATCTGACAGCTAATGGGGGCCATTTTAAGTCCTGCATGATAGATATTGGGATACTGTTCCTCCAGGGTAACATCCATTGCAATTTTCTCTTGATTTGCTGAGTGATGGAGTCATTGCAAAAGAACATGTAGGCCCAATAATCATTGAGGAGATGGTCTCTAACGGAAGGCTGTAGAGGAAGGACTGTTTCAGGCTTGACAATAAGCTGCGTCTCCTCCCTCCTCCTCTTTCTTTTTCTTCTCCGACTGCTGAGGTATTTCCAGAATGCCGCTGGCCTCGATGGATTTATAGGCTGGCCATACTTTAGTAAACACCGATGGTGGGCAGCTTTGTCCCCCACTTTAATGATATACTGAAGGCCCCCATAAAAAATGAGAAAACCAGGTTACGGCCGCCATAAAGCTTGGCCAAACAATAAAAGGCTTTATGGGCAGATATAGACCCGTACCATAGAGGCTGGTATCTGCTGTCGCAAGGACATTAAAGGGATAATGATCAGAGGGTGACTTGACCGAGACCCATGCAGCCACACAGGCAAACACAGAGAAGAGGGAAAACCAATGTGATCCATACCACAGTTTAACTTGAGGTTCTGGTTTGTTGTTTATCCATTAGATTGACAGAAGGGAGTTGGATGTAGTGCTGTGTGCATCGATAACTAGCACTTGTTCTCACATGGAAGGGTCGGGCCCTCATTACACTTTGGCTGTCTATTGGGGAACACAGTTGTTGGGTTTGGCTGGTGCTGTCTGTACAGCCAGGCTGTCCAAAACCAGCTGTGCAAATAAGCCCAGAAACTCTAAAGGCAGTAAAAGGAATAGAGGGGTTCCACACAGGCCGTGGATTTTCAGGTAGGTTTGAAAGCAAACAGGCACTCACAGGCACGCACTCCAGGGAAATGTGATCACGGTACGAGGAAGTCGGCAGCTTGTAGCAAGTGGGACGGAAGGGGGGCTGGCGCAGGAGAGGGATTATGGCGCTGATCATCGCCGCCGTCGTCAGATAATGCCGCTGACGTGTACATGTTTTGTCCCACCGCCTGACAGGACAGCATAATCGTTATCTCAGGGTTTGTTGCTTTTCAGATCAGGACACATTTCGGTGCTTCCTTGCCTGACATCGCTTCCTTTATCCCCCCGCTGTGCTGCTTTATTAGGTTGGTGGGAAGATTTAAGAAAGATAGAAAGCTTTGCAGAGGCTTGTCCCAGCTCCTTTTATCGTCTGGGCATTAGCCATCTGCTGGTACATGTGCAGGAGTGCTTGGGGGGAGGTGTAGCTGTGAATGCCTGTAGTAGTAGCCACTGTGGCAGACAGGAACTCTAAAATTAGGCCCTGGCCACTCCAACTCGAACATGTCTGGCCTTATCTTGTCAGGGTATGGCTTTTACCCAAACAAAGTGTTGTCCTAGTGATACAGCAGGTCTGATCCTTTTTTTCTCTCTCTCTTTTAAGTGTCTGCAGGCAACCAGAGCTTAGCACTTTTCCCCCCCTGACTTTAAGATAGTTTGATTGTGTTTTGATTTTGCTGTCCACTCCAATAAAGAGCACACTGTGCAGGAAGTTGACTTGGAGCACGGAGGGGAAAAGGAAAATGTCTCTAGAGTGCAGGAACACAAGGGTCAAAGGACAGCTGATTGCAGATGTTGGTGGATTTTCCCCAGAATTCAAATTATCACTGTTTTGCTAAACCAGGCTGCCCCAGCACAGTTGATTCCACTGTTGGAAAAAAAAGAAAAAGAAAAAAGCGGTCTTTCCCTCCTCCTTTTATCATCCCCAATAATCCAGATGACAAAACAACCCCATTGTTTGTTCTAACCTGTCAGCTCATCTCCTTTGGAAAGGAATGGCCAGGGAAGCACTTTTTTTTTTTACTACTTCTAACAACCCTGATTGGACTGAGCGAGATGGTGAGTGGGGGCAGTAAAAATAGTTTGACACCATCAAGGTCCAGGCAGCAATCTCTTTTCCACCCTGGCCCATAAAACTCTTTGAATTCCTTCCTAAAATCCTCCTTTGGCTCTCCCCTCTCTCCCTCTCCACCTCTGCACTCATTTGAAGCTCTACTGCATGTTTACCACGCCCGGTATCCCTCCGATTAGTTTTTTTTTCTTGCGCAACAATTCTTTCCCCTCAGTCGGAATACCGTTTTTCTTGGACTTTATGCCCTTGAAAGCCTTTCGGTCTGCATCTGAGACCTGACTTTCAGCGACAGCTTAAGGGATTGAAGCTCAATCTCTTTCTCTCTGACTTTGCCACTCCAAAGTACTTTTCCATGTTCTCAGGAGCATGGCACTTGTTGATGCCGAAACATGTAAAGCCACCTGGACGGCTGTGTAAATGTGGTCTGAACCTCTTGTGGCTGCAGCTCCACTCAGCGTTTGCTGTCAAGAGGATACAGTAGAGACCTCTGACAGCTCTTACTCTCCCAGGTTCCCATGTATTTGTCGCACACATACACTCAAATTTAGGCCAAGTGGTTCCTCTAAACGTGTGAATTTTGGAGACATTTCAAGGCAAGGTTATCATGCCCTTTGCTCCCTGCTGCATTTCACTGGCCTGCTGACTCTGTGCTGCTTTTCTATCGACATATCGACCAAACTATGCTCAAATGATAGGTGGCTGCAAGCTCACATTGAGGTTGGAAGTATTGGGCTGTTCCTGGTTGACCTATTACATTACACATTACATCCATTGACCAAAAATCCAGCCGGTGGCAAAATGGTAGCATGTCAAATGTTAATGTGGAGAACTTTACAGTACGAGGCGGCGTCTGTATCACTGTGCACATTTAACACTGACAGTGGTGCAAAATCAAGCAAGGTTGAACAATAAATCTATCGATTAGGTTTATTTTTTTGTGTTTTACAAATTCTTGAAGGGGAATCGGTTGTTCAAGCAGAGCTTTAGGTGGCCTGTGAAAAAAAATGTGACAACATGGTCAACAGTAGGAAGGTAAAACGCCTGTCACTCCCTGTTGTGTCCATAACAAAACAACCCTATCGATCCATCTGTGCATCTGAATTTGACCCCCTCAAACGGAAATAATTATGCTTTCCATTTACCAGTGGAAAATGATTTCAGAATAAGGGGGCATATTCGTTTTGAATGTTGAAATACTATAAAATCTAGGTCTTTTTTTGTTTGTTTTTGCTATAATTTGTTAGCAATAATAATTCACTTCAAAACTACAAACAGTGTTTTTACCCCTGATCAATATTCGGTACATTGAAAGGTGAATTTTGTGTAATAATTCACATGCACAAGGTTTCTTCAACTCTGTCTGCTATGTTTAAAACATTATTAAAAGTTTTTAAATGAGAGCTTTAGGCTAACTTACAGCATCCATGTGCCAAACCTATTCTTCTTGGTCGCATCAGCATTAAAGTGAAGCACCCACTCATTGTCAGCTGCATTGCATTTAACGGCACACTTTTTGTTCTTGAATAGCTGTCCATTTGCTGCTGAAATGGAGGGGGGACACTCGGGCAGGGTGTTTATCGCAGCATGAAATGTCTTGAATAGATGCATTGAGCTTTTTCAGCGTTTCAACTCCAAATGTTGATGAACCAGTCACAAATGCCAGCTATCATCTTCCCACAGTCTTTTACAATAAACACAGTGTGTTATGTCTTGAGCTTTACTGTACCTGAGCAGGAAAACTGGTGGAACCACCTTTTTGGACATGAATATGTTAGAGATTTAGCACCATAATGCTTGAAAATAGATTATTAAATGATCAGCCAGAAATGCGATTTTGGTTTAATCATCACAATCGTTTCTTCCTTCCTCACTCTCTGCACTGAAATTCCCATTAAAACAGTTGTAAAATTCTTTCATGTGAGTAAAATAAGACAAATACAGCATTTATTACATCACCAACGCCATTTTCCAGACCTTCAATTTGTATTTTTAGCCGCATTTTTCTCTGCTTTGTATTATCAAAACCAGGAATGTCACCAAATGTGATATTACTGCTTATGTTGGTACTTCTGTCTGTCTTTCTCAATTTAGCCTGTTTCTGTCAGAAGAATATTCATTTGAGGAAAAAGCTGCTTTATTCTGAAAATATTTGAATCCACTAACCACAAATGGAGTCCTTTTCAAATGTATTCATCTTATACTTCAAACTGGTTTCTGTAAAAGACGACTGTCTCGAACTTGTTTCTAATGGAAGTGGCACCGCTGTGGAACCGAAGTAAAAACATGTCCAGTGGTATCGCATTTTTAAAATTTTACTACAGACGATTCATGAAAATACTGAAAGACCGACTCCGATGATAATTATGTTGTGTTATGTAGTATGTTTAGGATATATAAAGAAAAATATGCTTAAATTTGCATTTCTAAGTATGTCTTTATTCAAATCATCTTGAATCAGGAAAGTCAGTCAGTCTTTGTTTTCCTCGTCTAAGCTAACATCTGGCCCTAAACTTCATAGAGAGCTTCAATATTGCTTGCTAGTTGTGTTCTACCAGTAATATTAGGTTGGGGTTGTAAACAGAGAGCTCTCAGCAACGGGGATGGAAAAAGGGGAGGGGTATCTCTGTGACAACTCAGCTGTGGATTTCTCTGCAACACTGCAGTGTCTTATGTCCTAAAAATTTACAGTTTTTTTTTTTTTTGGCTAAAAACGGCATCATCTTAATTAAAAGACCACTGGGAACGCTTTGAAAACAGTTCAAAAGATGATCGGAGTGGCTTTTTAACAAAAATAGTCAATCTCTTATTTTGCTCTCATCATCTCTAAGGACTACTTTGTTTATCTGAATGCACACGTACAGGAATATCGGTACCCCGGCCAATCAGAGATGAAGCTGTGCCTTTCACTGTCTCTGACTGGTTTCGACCACAATATGGGCTTCATGTGCTGCATTCAGAGTCACATCAAAGTTTTTCTTTTTTTATATACAACTGGGTGCACTTGAAGATTTTTCTTTTAGCTAAATGTGGCTGCAGATTGGTTTAATCGGTTACTTCTCCCTGCTCTACTAAGTAATGGTCAACATTCTGTTATCTCTTTGATTGTCTCATGCAATCACACCTGAATGCTCTCCCCTCAGAGAAGAAGACGGAGCCCAGGAAATTAGCATTTTCTGACAGCCGTTACTCAAAGGGGTTAATCCCGTCAAGGAATGCGTGGCTATCAATGCAGCCTGCGGGTTGCCATGGCCCGTGGATTGGCTCTTATCAGGGAGGGTAAACACACTGAGGCCTGCATTAAGTGTCACAGTCCACGGGGGCGGAGCAGGCAAAGGCCCCCCTGCCAGTCTCCATGCTGATAAGTCTTCCCCAAAACTGCAGTGGTCTGACCCAGCTGTGGCCGCTGGCTCAGGTGGAGGGCCAGCAGGGAGGCGGGGTGTTGTTATGCCAGGTCAGTCGGGCGCAGATTAAGGCGTAGCTCTGGGAAAACGAGTCCGGTGTTTTCTGTCAAGTCAGGAACCTTTTGTTTTTATAAGGCTGTGTGAGAAATGTTGGTTTCATGGTCATTTTATTTTCCACTAACAGATGAGTAACAATTCTTTTGGATTTAGTCATTTAAGTTCACTTTTTGGAACTTGATCTTCATGTGCATGGGGTCAAATCAGGATCATACTTGAAAAAAGTTAACTTGAAAAAAATTCGGAAAGTTTGAAGAAAGGTTTGAAACTTGAATAAAAACTACAAACCCAAACTGTTACTAAAGGAATATGTTTATTTGTAACAGCTGCCGTCTTGTGTTTTCAAGTTTTGGCTTTGGCCAGTTTTTCAGTCCTCAATTTACAGTTTCAAGCTTAATTTGATCTGAGGGGTGGGGCTTTCAGCCCATTGGCTACCGGGACATGATTGACACCGAGTGACAGAGGTTGCGGTGACAACATTTCCACTCTAGAACAGCTTCTGTTGCATTGACTGCTCACGAGAACTGGACTCTTGTGACGTTCTCCGTAAAAATCGACTTACTTCCGGCTCCAACCAAATGAAGCCCATTTAGTCGCCATTTTTTCGCAATTTGATGACAGTAAAATACTGGAGCTCTTTTAAAATGCATCCTTTTGTATAGTGTGAAAATATCAAGGTTGATCCAAGATTTTAATGCAAAGAGTCAAATAAAAAAACCTCAACGTCAGCAGCTGTGAGTTTTTGGATTAAAGTTTGACACTTGAGGAAGTGTTTGACTTGTTTTGACTGTTATTAGCTGGTTGGTTCTGTGCATCACTTGGCGTTGAAAAGATAAACAGCACGCTTTTCCAGGTCTGTTGCAATTTTATTGGCAAGGAGTCGATCTTCATGCATGACACGGCTGCACGTCTGGATGATAAGAATATTGGAGCGGTTAATCATTTCTGGAGGAATCCAATGCACCTCGGCGACTCACCAAGCTTCACTCCAGCTGCAAGGAAGCTGTAAGAAAAGTGTCAGTCACTGTGACGGGGTGACTTTTCCACTTTTTGTTTCTTTTTGTGTGTTAGTGGCGAGGCGCCTCTCTGGGCATCACTTGAGGAAATGTGTAATGGTGTTACTCCGGGTGTACAAGGTGGGAAACCTCGAATAATGTGGGATGAGAGCGAGCCACAGAGACAAATCCAAGTCAGGCTGTGGGTCACCAGGAGGTGAGGCTGCCTTCTTCCCTGGGTTCAGGAAAAGTTCAGCAGCATAGCATTAGGCAAATTAGGGAGATGGAGGTTGGGGGAGAGGGGAGAATCGGAGGGTGAGGAGCATGGGGGTCAATTTGGATGGAGGGAGGAGCCTGAACTTGTTGAAAAAGGAAAAAAAAGTTGAATAAACTTCCAGGAAAAGGAGGATGGAGCTTGCATCCTTGCGGGTGAAGATCCTAAAGACTAATTAATTAGCTTATATAACTTGATCAAGTCCTCAAATGCGTTTCTGTTTAAAGCCTCCGCGGTCACAGAGGGGTGGTGACGTCTCCGAAAGGGTTAAAAGTGGGAGGGGCGTCGCATGAAAGGCGCTCGGAAGGGGGGGGGCAGAGGAAGAGCCCGTGGGAGGCGGAGCCTAAGCCCTCAGCTGCTGCGCCTCGTCACATTTCTGCAGAAGACGGCAGCGGCGCGCTTTGCTGCGGGAACGATCCAGCCCTCTCTGCCCGCACCGACGCACGCATCGCCCCGAACCCGGATGGAGAGCAGCTTCTGACACCTGAGAGCCGCCGGTGGCCCGCAGCACCACAGCCGGGAGCGTCCGGTCACAGGAGCGCAGGCGCGGCGCGCGCTAACGGGACAGCCCGACCCTAAAGGACAACTCGGCGGAATTTCCACAGACAGAGAGATTTAGCATCCCACCCGAGGGGTCCGTGGCCAGATCGAGGTTTCCCGGATCAGATCCGCCCCCTCCCCTCCGGATAGAGGCTCACATGTTGTGTGAGTGAGCGGGGAAGTTGCGGGGCTCTGTCCGTTTCTGCTGCTCGGAGTCGGACGGACACAATGCGGGCTGTTCTTCTCGATCTGAAGCGAAGCGCGGCGGATTAAGCTCCTCCAGACGGTCGTCGCTTGTTTGCTTTCCGATCAATAAGAAGATGCCAAATGCCCCCATGCCCCCCCTGGGGTCGGATCTACCACTTTTCCCTCATTTTTGATGCAGTTCCCCCCTCCCCTCCCGTCCGGCCCTCTCATTCTACCTCCGCTGGTGGCGAGCCGACGAGGCTCGGCTGTCTGTCTGCGCGTCCGCGCTCGGCTTTCCTGGTAACGTTGGTTTCCCCGCCGCCTCCCTGCCGCGTATGATGTACGAGAGTGTGGACGTTGTGGGACTGAACCCCAGCCCGAACCCCTTCTTAATGATGGATTACTACAACCAGAGCAGAGGATGCTTGATCCCAGAGAAAGGACTGGTGCCCGGGGCGCCGCATCCCTACAGCACGTCCATCAGGAACCAGCACTGGAACGGCTCCAATCACTGTAGGTGTTGTGCGTAAATGTGCGCGTTCCAAATGTCGCAGAAAGTGTCGAAGCTTGATTACAACATGTTGTCCAGACCAGAGCGGCGTTGCGCGTTACCGCCATCAGCACGCGTCTCTGCTGCGATATATATATACTTGACCCACTTTCTTGTGTCTGTGAACAGCGCGCAGGTCTGTGTTTTCCTCCTGAGAAAAACCTCAGCCAGGCTGCTGCGCTCTGATCCAAGCCCCCTTAATCTGAGGCTTTGGCGTTCCTGAAATATGCACTTAATACAAACAATGTTTGGAAGAAACGCCAGCGCTAATCAGCTCAAACTTTCCTTCCAGAGTTCCTCTCTGCAGCTCTTGTTGGATTTGCCACTCCCGACTTTAATGCATTGCAATGTTTGGGGTCTCATTTGTTGGGTGCACTTCCACAGGGGTTTATTTTGACTGCAGCGAGGGTTTTATTGCAGAGCATCTCTGAGGCCAGATCCATTCTTTCCCCTCAAAGGAGCTGCACCACATGGAGGCTTTTATTCAACACACTTCTGTTGTCTTTCATAGCTGGAGGAGTGTAAAAGGCAGCAATCTCCAAAGGCTCTTATGGGCCAATTTCCTCCTCGCTTTATGTCTATAGGAACAAGCAACAAAGAGAAATTTAGACCGGGATTTCTTAAGTTCGGCAGCACCTAAAAAGTGTTTTCAGGGCAGAGGGCTTGATGGTGTTCGTCAAACCGGTCCTCAGCTCTTGTGGCAGCATTGATTCAAACCATGTGAGCTCGTCTGTGGGAGACTGTGGGGGTTTGGCCTAGGAAAAGACCTCTGATCCCTGGACTCCACATTGTTTTGCTCAAAGGAGGAATTGTGTGTGTGTGTGGGGGGGGATTGTGTGTCTGGGACTTGAAAGTAATAAAAAATTATATGCACATCCCGCAGAGGTTGGTCGAGGAAACATCTATCTGTTTGTGTTATCATGCGGCTCAGACCGCCTCTCCTTCTCGTTGTCTTGGGTCAAAATCCAAACCAGTCGAGCTCAAAAACCCAAGAAAAGCTCCAAAACATCTGGCTTTATCAGCTTATCAACAGTCCCCCCCCAAAAAAAAAAGTCTACAAGAGGGTCCTGCTATTAAAATCGCAACCAGCGAGATCTCCACTGAAGTGAATCGGGCCTAAAATGGCCTTCTGGGCCCATTAAAGTAGCAGAGTGTTAATCCAGATGAATGCTTCATCCCTGGCGTTAACAGTTCTTCAGAGGTGCTTCTTCCTCGTCTTCCTCGCTGCTTGTAAATTGGTTTCCACCGGTTCTGAGCACCTGTGGTGCAAAGTCCAGAGCTTCCCAGCTGAAATGTGCTTTTTTTCTTTCTTCCTCCTGCCGAGTGCCCATCAGAACCCTCAGCAGACTTGGGGGCTCATGCATGAAAGAATGTGCATGACCTTGTTCACATGACTGTCACACACTAAATTTAAAAAAAAAACTGAGGGTATAAAGCTCGGAGAGGCATTGCATCAGGAACACAAAGAAGTTAGGATGACTGGTTTGTCTTCTCAGGACAAGGAACGCAAAACCAGCAACATGGCTGTTGTGTGTCAGAGAGACGAGTAGCTGGCAGCCTAATCTGGCTCATGTGGTATTTTAGTGCGGAAGTCCTTTTGCTTCAGAGATGAGGCCCACAAAAAACAGATGGTGCTTTATTGTTTCTTGGTGCAGTGGCCTGTAGGAACAGGATTCCTTTTCAGCCGTGTGCATAAACATGGATATTTGATGCGTTCTGTTGGATAAACAAAGAACACGCCTGCAAAGTTGTCGGTCCAGAAGCTGTAGAATCGAGGAACATACGTGTTTCTGATCTTCAGGACTGTCTGGATGTACAGAAAAAGAAAAAAAAAACAGTTGAGTTGATCGGCCTTTAACCCTTAAAAACCCAGACCCATTTTCCTGAGAAATTAAATAATGTAGAATAGACTACGAATCAAGTAGACCAACAAAAACATTTCCAATATTTTTGTGTCACTCTAAACAAAATCATCTTTTGGACTTGATTCTTTTTTTCGCGTTTTCCTGACAAATAAGGACACATTAAGAAAATTAAGTCTAAATTTGTGTGTGTGTATTTTTATTATTCAAATCGTTGTGAATTGTGAGCAGATGAAAAAAAATGCTGTTTGAAAAAAGATTGTATTTGTGACGTAGAAAATACTCTGGGCGGCCCACAGGTTCCTGTTCTGCTTGTAGAAGACTAGATCCATGTCAGATGTGAGGGGCTGTAAGCCAGCAGGAGAGCATGTAAACAGAGAGCTCTCAGTATCAGGGAGGGGAACGGCCACCAGTCCCAACCACGGCTAAGGCAGAAATTTCCAATAAACTGCTGCCGCTCTGCTGAAAGCAAACCTAAAAAATGGATTGATTATGGCTAAAAACGGCACAATTATAATAAAAACCCCATGAAAAAAGATCAAAATATGATCAGAGTGAGACTTAAAGCTTTATTGTTAGTGGAAAACAAAAATAACTGCATTAGCAAGAAGTAGTATTCTTAAGTATTAGTGTAGTAAGTCTACTACAGACCATGTATGTGTAGTGTAGGCAGTATACAGAATATTTTTCAAACTTAACTGGAGCATTTTAAGTTTACAATAGCCTAAGGCAAACATCAAGTATACAACCTCACTTTTAATCAACTTAAATAGACGACTTTTTGTTACGACATTTGCCTCCGGTTTGTGGGACAGTTTATGTGAAACATGTAATCATAATTGAACTGTTTTGTTTTTTGGGCTTAAAACGGGATAAACATAATTAAAAACCACTGGGAACACAAAAAATAGATCAAAATGTGATCAGAGTTGGTCTTTAAGAGTCCCCTTCCTGGCAGGTTCTGGATAAATCCTGACAGTTTTTGGTCTCAACAGACTGAATTAAAGTAAAAATGAGTTGCAAACAGGAAAAAAAAAAGGCTCAATCGTGAGCTAAAATGCTCTTAAGTGCTGATTTCGTTTGGGGGGGTGGGGTATGAGGGATGTGCGGACCCTCTCAGCCTCTGCTGACAGTGATTTAGTAAACTGGGCCCTCACAAAAGCGCAGGCTTTTGTGCGTGAAAAGAGACGGCAGAGATGAGTTTGTCCGAAGTGAAATGCTCGCCTTCACCTTCAGGTGAACATCAATAACATATTTTGTCACGGAGGTATGTTTGCAATGACGGCGGCGAGGGGGGTGAAGTGAGTTCAGCGCCGCTGCCACGGCTCTCCTGGGAAAGGCTGCAGGGCAGCATTTCACAACCTGCCGTCACTCGCTCCAAAAACAGCACCTTGCCACCAACCTTGAAAGCTACTTCTCCCCCCTCCCTCCCTCCCTCCCACACCCACTTTCATGCAAGTCATCATTTGCTAAATTGAGATGCCCTCGGAAGCGGGAGTTTCACCCTGCGAGCCAAAAGGCGGGGCTTTCCTCGTTCCCGTGAATCGTACTGTATGAGGAACGGGTGTGTCTCGTCACCTTGAATGTTGGCAGATCAACTGGCTTTTCGACACGCACAGACAACGCCGGCTGATGGGTAACCGGGGATTCTATATCTCCAGGGTGTTGTTTGGCTTTTGGCGTACATCAGGAGGATTGTCCCACTCGTAAAAAGTGGCTGAAGCGGGTTTACGGTTAGAGGCTTCATTGATAAGGGTCCTGATCTCGCTATCAATAAATGCATTCTTCCCGTGCCCTGAACTCAGATGCACAGGAGGGAAGATCAAACCAGTTCAGGTAGGAGGCAGGTGGAGTGCACGGGGGTTGGGGGACTGCCCTATAAAATATTCATAGCCTCTTCATTTAAATCAATTCCTCTCAACGGGGCCAGTCAAGCATCAACTGTCAGAAATTGAGCTGGGGCTGTTGTAATCACTTCTTTACTTATTTCTACAGATGGCTTGTTCGCAATGGGCTCTGCATGGCTAGTTCACCCGAACACTCTCCCCTTTCCCGTCTCTGAGGGCCCATATCCAGCCCCCCCCGCCCCCTCTCCCATAATGGAACATGCATAGATTCGTCTGAGTATTGAACCGCGGGCATTCATCACCCCAGAATTCATCTGCGAGGCGTTTTCATTCTCGAAAGTGTCTCTTTTCTCTCTGTTTCCAGCTCGGCGCTGGCATTCTCTGCATGGCGAGCCCGAGCCGAGCGGTCAGTGTCATGATTAATCTTTAATGCCCGCCTGCTCTAATTTTCCCTCATATTTTACAAGTTTTTTTTTTTTTTTTGGTCCTCAACTCCCCCAGCTGCTGCTATATATAGTGCGATTCCATCCTTCGTTGCAGCAGACCCTCCAGACCTGATCTCCAAAACTGTGGCTGTCACCCAGCGCGCTCATCCGGCCTCCCTGTGGGCGCCTGTGACAACTGTGCGCATCTCAAGCAGTTAGCGTGTACGCTGCAGTGGAATGCCCTCCTATTTTGAGAGTGGGACAGCCGAGGAAATGGGGTAGAGGTTTGGAGGCTAAAAATACAAGAGCCCGTCAGTTTCTGCCGGAGCGAAAAATAGCCGTGTGTTGCTGTCGTCTCAGTCAGCTTTGTTAATGGAGGAGCCAGAGAGAGCGCTCGCCTCAACTTTCTGTTTAATGCATGAAACAAGTTCTGAAAAGAAGTCTGATTCACTCAGACTTAGCCATATTCATAATTTGCACACGGCAGCAGAAAGGCCCCTTGGCTAGAGCCATGTTTGTGAAGCAGGGAGACAATCTCTTCAGATAGTGGAGCGTTTCAGAGTCAGATGAGCTTAGCTGAGTTTATAATTAGAGTTTTTTTTTATTTTTTATATCTGAATGTTTTCAAAAGAGACCAGATGAAACAAAAAGACCGTCTTGTATGTATGAATGAGTTTCTCTGGGGTTGTCCGAGCTTCACTCACACGGCTCTGCTCCCGCTCCCACAGTCCCCCAGAATCATTTCATATTCATTACGTGTCTGGCTGCAGGCCGGCCTCTGACATTTGACTCCTAAAGACCCACCTGGGACCGGGATGGAATGGACTGCCAGCAGTGAGTTGGAGGTGAGAAGGCAGAGTGTAGTGGCGGATGGTGATAGATGGGACAGCATGTTCAGCCCAAGGAGGCTGACATGCTCGGGTTACCGGGGAGCTTGTTGACTTGGGACCCTGTTGGTGCGATGCTTTATGCATTGTGTTGGCTGAGAGATGCCCTTTTAGCTGAACAGCTCCAAAACAGGTTTTTTTGGAAATTGAATGAGCAGAAAAACCCCAAACGACAAACGGGATCTCGTTTCCCATGAATGGAAGCTCTGTGCGCTAAAAAGGGACACCTTCTGATATCAAGCAGCCCCTTATTTTCAAATAGAGATATTATTTTACAGCCTTTGTTAGGACCTGTTGGGAGCCATTGTTGGCGAAATACTTTGGCACGGAGATGGATCGTCGGAGTCGCATTCGATCCTTTCAAATGGAGAATAATTGCACAGTGCTCCGGTCAGATGAGGTTGCTTCCACTTGTGTCTGATATTCTCCCTCAGATAAAAGCCTCACTGTGGCATTGGCCTTCTAAAAAAAAAAAAACGCACAGAAAAATGTTCTTCCTTCCTAGTAATCTTATTTAGAAGCTCCGTCAGCCCGGATGTCTCTTCAGTCTGGGAAGACGGTTATTCAGACGTACGCGCTCACATCAGTTTGGAGCGCAGAGGGTACATTCTTTTATTCCGTGGGATTTTCAACAGCCGTGTGCAAAAAGCTTGTTTTGTTGTTGTTGTATTGGACTAAAAAGACGAGAAAAAGGTAGGATGGCAAATTGGGGCTTTGTCAATTATGCTTTTGAGCAAGAAAAACATTTTTCCTAAAAGCCCCGCTCCCATGAAAATTGTGTTTTTAGTATGATTTTGTGGAATTTTTCTAATGGAGGACATATGAAAAGAAAATTAAGCTGAAAATTGAATTTCTCCGTATTTGTTCATTCACATTGTTGTGAATCATGAGCAGATGAAAAAAATGTTATTACCAAAATGAACAAACCAAAAAAAGGTCAAAGTACCTTTAAAAGTCCAGAAAAATGTTGCTCTTGGGTTCCCAGAGATTAAAAGACCACTGGAAAGATCATTAAAGATCCATGCTGATTAAAATGCTGTTTAGAACATGTTCTTGTGGCAGTTTTCTGATTATGGAGGAAAAAATAAATACAGAAAATTAGGCTTAAATTTGCTTTTTTTGAGTTTGTGAATCAGGAGCTGATGAATAAATGCTGCTGGATGTCGGACTTAGAACCTACAATCGACGAACCACAAGCTGATGCGTCCGCTTGCAGACAAATAGATCCATAAATGTCTTTGTTTTCCTTCGTCTGAGCTGGAATCTGTTTAAAACTGTACGGCTGGATGGCTCCAATATTCCTCGCCATTGTGGTTGTGCCATTATTTGTTAGGTTGGGTGTGTGGAGGGCTGTAAGCTAGTGGGAGTCAGACTCAGAGGTGAATTTCCATTGAAGTAGTCGCCGCTCAACTATTGTTTTTTGATGTTGGATATAAATGGCATTATCATAATAAAAAGATCTCTGGATCAATAGAAAAATAAACATCTTAAGATGACTGTAGTGGGATTTAATTTGAATTAATTTATATGAAACTATTCTTTATTTTGAGTCCTGTCTTTCTGCACTGCATTCTCCAGCCTCATGTGTGGTTCCAGCCTGGTCCAGCACTATTTCAGATCAGCTTTATTATTAGCATTTTCTTTTGACTTCTCTTTTCTGGAAGTGTTGTTGGTTTTTTTTGCTTTGACCAGTGTTGTCAGCTTTCAACTCTCTGGATTAGTTCCAGCGTTTTCTTGCGGCGCGGCGGTTTATGGAAAAGCCTCCCTGTGATCCGGGCAGATAAAGCCAGAGGTGCCGGAGCTCTTTGAAGAGCCGACTGATGGGAAAGTGTGTTCCCCTGGCGTTGTGGAGTGCTGCGAGCGTCTCCTTTAGCCCCGGCCGTGACACTCCGCTCTGCCCTCCCGCCAGACGTGGGAAACCTTCGCACAGTGATGCTGCCGCCGTGGTGGTTCCACAATGGGGTTGGATTATGGCGTCTGGACTGTCAGCACCTCTCCGCTGAAAGAAAATGAGAGGGATCTGGAGCACTGGGGGGTGGCATTTTCAAATCTCCTTGGAGCCTTTTAGAGAGTTTAATGTCATTTTTTGGCCTCTAGATTTTCGCCCTTTTCTCCTTTTTGAACAAAAAGCGGCTAAGCGGGAACGGGGAGGGAGAGAATGAGGAAATATGGGTAGGAAGAGAAAGCGAGGAGTGAGCACGGGCTCAATGGCCGATATTATCCGTATTCTGGGACTTGGCCCACATCCAGTGGCTGCCAACAGGCGGCTGGTGGTAAATTGAGTTTGCCACAGAATCTCTGTCTTATTTAACATGTCACAGCAGTTCTTCAGAGCGTCTGGTGTCGTCGTTTATTCTTTATTTGTCGTGAAACAACAGCCTTGTGTGTGATTTTGGAGCCCAGTCGCTTTGGGAAAAAACCTCACAAGAGAGCCTTGTGACTTGTTCTGATAATCGAGTCAGTTCAGTGGCGGAGATCAAACACAACAGCAAGTCTGGAGTGCTTGAAAAAGTAGGGATGTCCTAAACCGATCGCGGCGTATGTTGAATCCCAATCAGGGATTGGAAAGGGTTTTTTAAGGCTGATGTCACTCGCACATATTGACGTGCGACCAAGCACGAAATCTGATAAAATTCATGTTGAGATGCGCATTGCGGCATTGCCCGCATGCATTTTACATGCGTCCAAGGCTAAATGTCGTCATTGGTCGCTAACCCTAACTGTTGCCCTCCCTCCAGGGCGGGGGTGTCAAACTCATTTTCACCGATGATTTTCAGCATAGTGGCTGTGCTCAAAGGGCCAGATATAACTTATACATGTAAGTAAATGTAATGAAAAATACATGTAACTACTCCTTAATTTTAAATAACTCATTTATTTATTATAACTTTTTAAAGTGACAATTACAGTTGCATAGAAAACATATCCTTACTTTAGCATAAATCCTTTTAAATTTGATTCTGTCATGTTAGGTTATATGGACAGTGTTTAAGTCCTTTATGTATAGTTGCCCAATCCGATATTTCAAGTCTGATTCCCCCTAGATATGAATAAACACAATTTTAATGTTTTATTTCAAGAAGTTAAAAACTTGTATGCTCTGGCGGGCCACATAAAATTATAAAGGGGGCCACATTTGGCCCGCGGGCCTTTAGTTTGACACATGTGCTCTAGGGTATGTGTGGCCAAAAATAAAGGTCGACACTGGCGGCTCGTTTTTAGAATGAATTATAGGTAAATAGTCACTTTCTGTATTTTCTATTATCATTTTGAGGAGCACTATATATTTCAAGCTTACTATGACAGATAAATACTCTACTAGAAGTCCTTATATCATGAACGGATCACGACCTTTTATTGCCGTGAAGCGCAGCAGAATATGTTTGAGCAGAAACAGTTCTGTAAAGCAAACTAGATATTCACAAATTCAGACTTCCAGGATTAATAGGTCTTTTGAAAAACACCGAAAACTGACAGCAGCTGCCTCTATTGGTGTGTCTTAACCCAAACTATGACTGACAAAGTCATTTCAAAAGATAGAAGATTTATTTTTTATGTGATTTGAACTGATAGACAGCTGCCAAAGGAAGGTCTACAAAATGCAAGCCCTGGGAAAAAAATTAACTATTATTTTTTCTAGTTGATTGCTCTATTTTTTCTTGATTGTTTAAGCTTTTTGACAGAAACAAAATTAGAGAAGAATCTCTATCAGTTTTTTTATTTTTTTTATTTTTTTTAAATGTTTTCCAAAAGTATCTGAACAGGACTCGTTCTTAAAATCAAATGAATCTGATCGAGGCCAAAAAGACCCGATCGGGACATCCCTATTAAAGACTGCGTTTCTCTGGCTGTATGAAGTAGAAACGAGGATGAGGAGGGTGCCTTTCTTGACCCTCCTCATCCTCACAACAGGTATTCCCTGTCTTTGCCACCCAGACTCTGCTTCCTCACTCCCATCATCTCTAATGAACCTCCAAAGCAACACACATCCTGAAACTGGCTCCAGAAGAATCTGCTCCATCACATCTGCCTGCTTTTCTGTCAGTAATCCCCAAGAACCCAGAAGGGCAGCATGGGAATTTCGGTCAGCTGACATTAAAGAGAGAGGAAGAGAATCAGGAGCTGTTGAAGCCTAAGCCCCCCCCTCCTTCCTAAAGCCTGCCGGGATTCTCTGTGGGCTTGACATAACCAACCTCACCTGCCTGCACTGCTCAGCGAGGAGTTCCATCAGCCGCTTCCCCTGAGCTGGCCTACCAGGGACTGTTTGATCTTATTGTGGAAGATGCAGCCTGCCCGCTGCCTGGCAGGCAGGGAGAATTCCTTGATGCTGGGGGTTGGAGAGGTGGAGCAGGCTTCAGTGGAGAGGCTTAATAACTGTATTAACATCTGTGGCTCCCCAAGGAGGCACGCCTACACGGCAAGAGGGCTGAGGTTAGGAGGCTTTCTCTCTCACTTTCAGCTCCGGACTAACTTTCTCCCGGCTGAGGTTTCTGACACACATTCAAAGTCGACATTTGTTTTTTTTACCACATCTTTGCATCCTTGTTTCTTTGATTTGCAGTGATGGCTCGCTCAGTTATTCATGCCTGTTGGTTTTGTTTTTGATTATGGAGGGATGAATAGTTTAATATATTTGGTCAAATATATGGTAATCAAATAATCTTGATTAACACTATATAAACTCAGGATGTCTCTTGTAAAATAATATTTTCAATGGGTTAATGTCATATTTTGCGGTCACTGATTTTGGTTCATTTTCTGTATGAGCCGATTCACGGACCTAATGTCCTGCCAGGACCTCTTTAGCCACAAATTCCACCATCGTGACTCAGAGAGAAATGCCTGGGTACTGAACAGTGCAGCTGAAGTTTTAAATATGTGTGCAAACAAACAAGTAACTAACTCGAAAACCATTTAGTTGCTAACCTCATAATAATCCAAATGGAACAATATTCGAGCATTCTACCACATTGTATGGTCACATGTCTATGCAATATTCATAGTGTTTCAAAACATTGGACTGTAATGATGGCTTGGTCTTTATTTTGCTGTCATCACATTTTTAGACACTTTTCTCCATGGACTTCTAGACTTCCTGCTCCATAGTGGTTACCCACTCTTTCTAATTTACAATTCTAATTTAGAAAACTTTAATAGCAAGATAAAAAGCCTTCAATTTGAAATCTAAAAATAAATGAAAGACAGATCATCACTTGAAAAAAAAATCCTAAAATTCGTTTTTTTTTTTATCTTATTCTGGAAAGTTACCTCAAAAATGAAAGAAAGTACTCTTTCCTCACCTGCATTCATGACAGTCCCCCATATCCCTTGAATTATACATGGTGAAGGGTTTAATAATGAATAGGCCTCACTTAGCTTAATGGACAGAGTTAACTGTGTGCTTTTCTTTTCTATTATAGTGAAACGGGGTTTTAAAAAAAAAAGGAACCCAGTCACCCCTGGGGTCATAATGAAGCCCAGGCGTAAGCCCAAGAGAGGCGGGTGGTAAAGGCCAGCTGTCTTGGGGTTAACTGGACCCCTGAGGAAGAGGGGGGGGGGCTCACCTGAAAGGCCAGCTCTGGTTTCTTCCACTCAATTTTCTGACAGCTTGCTTACTAGTTTGTGCGATAAAAGCAGGAGAGATTTCACCTGTTGTGTTCCTGCACAATCCTCAGATAAATGCTTCCAGGTGTAGACGAGGCAGCCTTTAAACTGGAAACTCATTTATGGTCTAGGATTAACTTAAAAGTCTTGTAGATGTGTTGATACGGAATCTTTTTTTATTTTTTATTTGAGGGATTTTTTTGGAAAGGTAAATGAGAACAAATATTTGTTAAGTACAAGCATTATTATCATACTGGAGCTGGACGATATGAGAAAAACATGTAATCTTGGTCATCAATACTGCGATGACGATATGACATGCAATACATAAACAAATAGCAAACAACAAATACACACTTTTCATTGTATTTAAATAAAAGTCAACAGAACTTGAATGTAACTCCAAATAACTTCCGTCTACATAGGAGGCAGGTATCTAAAGGCTCGTTTCCACCAGTCTGGTTTAAAATGGTTCTGGCAAGTGTTTCCTCTCAAAGTTAAGCCCCCCCTTCACATGCGGGGACTAGATCTATTGCGTAGCTTTGCGTCATAGTAGTGCAACTACAGCAAAAGCAAAGCTATCAAAAACAGCAATGGAGGTCGTCCAGCAGCTCACTTTTTCCACACTTGGCTTTTGCAGGATTGCAAGAGGAAGACGAATTTGCTGGCGCTGGTTTGCGTAATTAACCATCTGCTAATCAACAGTTTGACGACAGTAGCTCCGCCCTTCCATTTTTCTATCGACCTACTACCAACAGGGCCCAAAGATAGTACTGTTTGGTCCAGTTTAATGGGTTCATTTGTATAATCGAAGCGCTCAAAATACTGTACCGCTGAGTGGAAACGATTGGTCAAAAAGCTAAAGGGTGTCCATCCGATTTGTCCGATTTATAAAGGGCTCTATTTGATTTGTTAAATTTGTGCATATGTAAACATTTAAGGTAACCATTTATCCCAATTTACATCATCTTTTGCAATACACGTATCGTACAAGCTGATATCACGATACATTTTTTATTTATTGTGCATGTCTATAGAGGGTAACATTTTGACTTTTATTTTTAATGATTATAAAGTTTTGTCCAACCACACAGTTGCAGGAAATCTTGTTTATGCCACCAACGCATGAGCTATTTCAATTTAATGGCTTCTGTTCCCACACTATTCTTAAATGGATAAACTTTTTTATTTATTTTAAATTGTGGCTTTCTTTTTCCTAATGGAAACCTCCTTTGTTTTGGGAAAAGATCAACCCTGCCTTAGAGTCCAGTCTGCTGACTGGTGGCCAGCCATATCACAGGAAATGGTGTGTGTTTTGTGCATGTGTGTTGTGATCCAATGGCTCCCCCAGGCTACAGTGAAAGGTCAGGGATCTATGCAGGAAATTAGTGTCTGCAGAGGCACACACATTCACACACACAGGGCAAACGCACAACTCATACCGGGGGAAAAGCTAAACATGTCCTTCATTAAATTCTGGTAACATCCCTCTGCACTCCCCCTGATGACTCCAGCTGCTCTCATCATCCATTTGTCTGCGCACTTTATATCCTTATTGACAAGGACCTACATCTTGACGTAAAAATATTTTTGCATTAACCCTGACACCGAAGACAGATGATTCTGCCTTTTTCCCGCCCGCCCCTTTACAACTCGCTCTGTCCAGATTTTCCTCTAAGTAGCCCCCTGACGCTCCGCATCAGACATCTAAATCAAATGCATGTCATCGCTCATCATTAGGGTGCATAACAGCAGAGCAGTGGCTGGTTTTGCTAAATTTAATGCAAAGTATTTATAGGCTCAATTGTCCTTCTCTGTGGATTTATACACCTGGCTTTGTGCAGCCAATGTGAGTTGACAGCTTCAACTTTGCCCCAGATCAGGGTATCTTAATGTTCTTTCTCACCACAGCTGTTGTGTTCAGAGTTTCTTTCCTTGAATAGAGTCTGAAGTCTGGCACGGCCAAGCAGGAATGACTACAATTGGTTGCAGCTAAACCATGGTACGTTTAAGTACAATCTGAAAGCAATTAGACCAACGTGTTTTTTTTTTTGTATAAAGTACATATGTGGAAGCTTAATCTCCCTTTTTTTCCCTTTAGCTACATGCTTTTTCTTGACCTGAACACCAACAAAACCAGCTGTTGTAGCTTCCTAGCTTGAGAAAACTCTCAACGAAGTAAAAAAAAATGGAAGATTGTTTCCAATCTTTGGAAATTCCGTCAATGCTAGCCTGAACACATCCGTCTGTCCCCTTATCTTTACCTGATTTTGATTTATAAGGCAAAGCTCCCGCCACCATCAAACTCTTTAAAAGCTCAGTGACAGTGTAACGACACACCTGCCCCACCTAGTCCACGCCTTGGCAAATATTACCTCTTAGAAGCTAAATAATACCCCTTTCAGCTCTCAACCTGACACTGGCACTTTGAGCTTATTTATGATGGTAACGTTTTGTCTGTCTTGTGTTCTGCGGCGGTATGCACCTTGACCTGCTGAGGCTTGAAGGTAAATTACACGCAATTCATCCAATGGCCTTAACTCACGTAGACAAGTACGAGGGGGGGGAAACCTGCAAAGTTTCAGGGTTAGGAGAGAAACGGCGCAGAGAAAGGGCACGTTATTTAGCATCGCTGAGCACACGGTCCCATCGACCCGAGTCACGCACATGCTGCACCCGCGACCTCGCCCCCACTTCCACTGTCATGCTCCTGCTCTGAAGTTGAGAAGATCAAACCCTTGTAATCTATTCCCCCCATGATTGACTATTGTGTTATCCACAGAGAGGGGGGGGCGAGGAGGAGAAAGGGAGTACATGCGTTGAGAGAGGTGGTTTAACATGACAAAGCCTGTCCCGGGTGATCCTCTCTCTTCTCATCAGGTCCTCTGAGCCTCTTCTCTTTCTTCCTTTTCTCTTGATCCCTTGTTCTCTCTTACTTTACCTTCCCCTCCTCCTTCTCTATCCGTGTCCACTACAGCCCTGTAATGCAAATAGCCAGCCCCCTTCATATTTATGACCCCACTTTATCCAGTGTTGAATATGCGCTTTACCACAGAGAGCGTTGAATGCTGCCAGTCACATTGGATTAGCGAGTGTCAATAGGAAGATAACCTCTCTGTTAGTGAGAGGGGAGCAAACACTCCAGCACAGGCATTCATGACCACTCTGTGTGTGGCACGCAGCCCATCGGAGAACAATGGGGTGTTGGTTAATGTGTATAGGTGTAATCTCAGAAGGCAGGCAGGCTCTTGTTTTAATGCTTTCCCCATTTTTTTTCCCGTCTCTAGCTGACAGTTAGCGCACGCTGAAGGCAGAAATGTGTTCACGGAGCTCTCTGTAACTGAAATCAGCTGTCCCAAATCTCAACCAGGATGTTTTTGATGCTTTCCGTGCTCACAACTCAACTCCCTGAGATGATTTTCATGTTTTTGCCATCCGTTTCTTCATATTATCTGACATTTTTACAGACACTCACTACAACCATGTTTTTAGCAATGATGATTTGGACTTCATCAAAAGAATCAGCCCGACGGGCGCTGTGGTTCGGGTTTTCTTCGGCACCCTCCTGGCTCCAGGATGCATGAGTGCAGGGGGAAGCACGCACGCCGTCGCTCACTTGGGCACGACGAGGCGGTGCGAAAATTTGCCAAGAAGCGATGTTTCATGAAGTCATTTGCACAGTTGGAGAAAAAAGCGAGGAGGAGTTTATAGATAGATAGATATATAGATAGATAGACAACTTTATTTATCCATTTGGGAGGTTCCCGCATGGAAATTGACATCTCCATCGCATGCAGCACTGGTTGACATACATATAGGAAAAAGGAAAAAGCAGCACAGTGACTAGAAAAATTAGAAAGATTAGAACAGTTATCAGTTTGTCTGAATCTGCGCTTTTACGTCCTCCAAGCAGCAACCTCGATCTTGAATTATGCGTCATAAAGCCATGAAAGCTCTGAGAGATGTCTTATTTGGTTTTAGAAGAGACTGTAGTGAGATTTCCTCTTGAAATTGAAAGGAACTCTTTTCAAAGCCTCTAATATAGGTCAGCTAGGATGCTCAGTTCAAGTCGTAGTCCATCAGCTTCTATGAATAGCTTTTTGTTCATCTGAGGATTGTAAACTATATGAAATTTGGGGATTCATTGCTGACAAATCAAATCCTAGCTGCACACATTCTCTCCGTAGAATTCCCAGTTAAGCTCGCTTACTTACATTTACTGAAATGCATATCATGCATGTAGGATTAGCACAGAAAGCCTCGACGTGCTATTATAACGGGGCGCATCTTGGCTTCTCGCTCCTGACGAGGGCTGACTTTTACCCCGTCGTGCCCTCCATCATGTCCCACGCCATCAACTAATGCCACATATCCGCCATCAGCCTGTGGCATGTGCCAACTCGCATCGTCCTGCTGTCAGTCAGCAGGCAGAGTTGCGGCGTGCTCCTCGTGGACGCAGGGGAACGCTGCGGCCAAGTTTCTCCTGCTTCTCGCAGATGCTCTTGTCAATAGCGCCTGTAAATAATGTAGTGCATGCAGGATGTTGGAAATGTTGTAGCCGTTCTGCTCTTTGTCAGGAGGCTCATAATTAATTCACCTGGGTCTGGATTTCTGCGGCTGAAACGAACGGCGTGAAGGTCTTTGCTCACCTTCTTCATCGCCCCCCGCCCCTCTAGTTTGTCCACATGTGTTCTCGGTTCTGTTTCCATTTGCCGGCTTGCAGTGATAGCAAAAACCTGGTGTGTTGTTATTTCAGAGGCCTGGCAGGGTAAAGGCAGGGTAGAGGTTGACTTGGGAGGAGGAATCATGTGCACGGTGGGGGCCACTGTGCTGATAAAAACCAGGCCTGGTTTACACGTGGTGGTACTCCAGACGCACACAAGCTGCAGAGCATGCACTAACCCAGGGTTACACAAAGCCCGTGCACTTGTGTTGGTATTTCTTCCTTAGTAACAATCAAACAGGAAGTAGGGTTTCCTCCGATTTGCATACATTCATGGTAACAATCATCAGATCAACCTTATGTAAAGAAGTGTTTTTTTTTAACTCATTAGTAGTTCGTGGTGTTCAGGTTGAACTGATGAGCAGCTTCCTGCCCCGCACCGCCGTGTCCTTTGGCTTCTGCTCAGGCACCAATTTATCACTCATGTATGTGTGTGTTTTCCTTGTCGTAACACCCAGGAGGGGGGCAATCTGGGCTCAATTTGGAGCTCCATCCATCAAAATGTGGCTGTTGGTGTTGCCTTCAAATTTCAAACTTAGACTGTCACCTTAATCTCTGCGTCATCTGCAAACAATTCAATGTCAACAATATTTGGAAAAACAGAAATATCTGTAATGGGAGCCGAAAATAAATTCTCCTGAATGTTGATGTCAAACACTAAATTTGATGGTTTCTACTAAGGATGCTGAGAATCTGAGGGACAACATACCTGAGACAGATTTGAAGTACAGTTGCAGTTTTTTTTTTTGTCCAAACCTTCTTGGATTCTTCGGTCTTTTACTCTGCCTGTATCTGCAATGAGATATTGGTCTCTGGTATTGACATCAAGCAGCTTAAGTGGAGCAAATCAAACAGGGGAATCCTCGGTAATCCCCCTAATCCTGCCTCATAAAAGTGGAAGCGGTGACAAAAGGGCTGTAGTGGAACATACCTCTGATTAAGAAAAAAAAACAAAAAAAAAACATCTAAACATGATTTCAGGATTGAGAAAGTCGTGGATTTGCTGTTAGACCAAACTCACATGACTGCGTTTTCGATGAAAAACACAGACAGAAACATGATGTTCTTCACGGAAACCAACGTCACGCTTCAAAGACAAAAATAAGGGATTGTAATCTAAAACTCTATCACTGCCAGCTCATAACATGTTCTCTGTAGTTATTGCTTTTCTTTTGTAGGTGACAGCAGTTAAAAGCTGCTGGTACTGAGCTTATCAGTCATTTTTTTACTCTGATCTATTTTAAAAGCGTTCCCAGTGGTCTTTTGATTATGATTATGCCGTTTTTAGGCAAAATCAAAAACCTGCAGAGCGGTAGTAGTTCATTCAAAATTCCCCTCTGAGTTGTAAAGGGGATCATTGGCACAGAGTGAGCCTGCCTCCACTTCCCGTCATTCATCTGTTTACATGCTCTCCCCGCTAGCTTACAGCCTCTTACAACCCCTAAGCTAATATTGTCGGTGCACCAGTAAGACATACGAGGATCTAGATCAAATAAACCTGACTTTGACTTTTGACTTTAGTCGTCTACAGGTGGATGCATCTGAATGGAGCGGAGCAGGGAGCTTGTGGCCCAGCGTATTTTTTTATGTTACAAATCGGACCTTTTTTTTTTTCAACAGAGTTTTTGATGAAGTTGTTTGTGAAAACTTGAAATAATGAATGTGTGTTTTTTTTAATCTTATTTATTTGGTATATAATAAATAAAAATTCTGGGATTTTAGTCTGTTGGTGAACATGTATAAATAAATAAAATTAAAAGAATACAAAGAAATGCAATTTTAGGCTTAATTTTCCTAACATATGTCCTCCATAATCAGACATGAATTTGTTAAAAGCACAATTTTCATTGAAGTGGGTCTTCATCCTGAAGCTTTAGGATTTCCACAGATAGAAGAAAGCCAACAGTAGGAGGAGCAGCAGAATGCCAGAGTCACAGGCAGACGTAATAAAGGGAGGGCTGGATTGGGTTACATCGAATGCAGGAGGTGTGAGGCTTTGCCGTCGACTCTCCTGCCTGAACTTAACCTCCGGTGGCTCTCCTTCCTCTTCTTGTGTGTGTTTTCACTTACGCCTGGCCGCCCTGCCATCAGCTTCCTCCCTCTCTCCTGTTTAATAACTGTTCACACTCGGTGTTGGAACACAAACACACCCCGCTGGTGCTCTCCTTACAGCTGGCGCTTGGTGCGTTCAAGCGACAGTGTGATCCCGCATGTGCCGGCTTATGGTCTTAGATATTTTGATTCTACGAGATCGGTGTTGAGCCCAGTCCATTTTTGCAGAAAGCTGTTAGGCTTTTTCGTCAGAGAATGGCAGGATTTTCCTGTAAGCAAGGAAATACTCCCATTTCCCCTTTCAGTAATTGACAAGTGCTGACAAAGCAGTCCTCATTCATGAGCATGTGTTGTTTTTCCTGGTCCTCATTCCTTCACGAAAACCTAAAAACGTCTGGACATTTATGGGTGATGTTCCTTTTGTCGATTCAAAATCCTTTTTTTTTTGCTTTTCTTTTGGGACAGTAATGTTCCTGTAACGTTTAACCCACTCCGATCATCTTTAGAGTTATTTAAAAAATGTTTCCAGTGGTTTAAAAAAAAAATTACGATTGTCATTTTTAGCCAAAATGACCAAAACCTGTCGTTTTCTATGACATGCATGGTGGCAGAAGTTCATTGGAAAATCACCTCTGAGTTGTGGGCGGGACTGTTGGTGTGGAGCAACCCCACCCCCACTTCCTTTCACCTATCTGTTTACACGCTCTTCTGCCAGCTTGAAGCCCCTCACACCCCCAACCTGACCTTACTGGTGCAACAAAAATAGCGGGCAGTAGTGGAGCTATCCAGTTTAGAGCCAGATCAGACGAGGAAAATGAAGACTGATCTATTTGTCTATAGGTGGAGCGGAGCAGGAAGCTTGTGGCCCCGCCCAGCAGATTTTCTACGTCACAAATAGGATCTGTTTTTAACAGAATTTTTTGTTTGCTCCTGATTCACAATTTAAAATAAAGAAATACTAAGAAAGGCAATTTTGAGCTTAATTTTCTTTATAAATGTTCTCCACCATCAGACAATAGCTACAAGACCATGTTGACAAATTTTCCTTTAAGTGGGTCTTGGTCTCCACCATCAGCATCCCACTTGAGTGTTTCAGGCAGATTTTAAAGGGAGCCTGAACGCAGCCGCCTGTTGCATGGTGGTCTCCTCCTGCCTTATGTCTTCTCTGCATGTTCACTGTGAGGAACGACAAGGGAATCTCTTGTCCCTCCATGTATGTAATACATGGTGATCATGTGTGTGCCCAGCTATACTGGAACCCAGTGAGCACAATGGGTCAATAGCTGGGTTGGGCTTGACAAAGAGCAAGGCCTTTACCCCCCCCTCGTTCCGTCTGCCCTCTATTTCCCCAGTTCTTTTGACCACCGTCCAGCCTGCTAATGTAGTTAGCCTCCCTCTAATGACGGTGAAATCTCATTAATATGCTTCACAGCCAGGCCCAGTAACCAGTGGCGAAGATGGTAATCAAATCCCAGAGGACTAACCCAGAGCTGAACCTCAAGAACGGCTCAGCTGGACTGGGTCGAGAATGCGGCGCGTCTGGAGGCTTGATAATAGCCAGTGGGCTTGTTGTACGATTGTGTTGCTTCTTGGTTCTCACTGCTTTTGAGGTGATGATGTTAGCCAGGCTATCTGACGTCCACATGGAAGCTGAGAGCAGTTCATCATCAAAATAGATTTGGTTTGGGTCTCGTGCGTGTTGCTGCTTCATTTAAGTCCAGTCCTCCTGTAATTGCTTATGGAGGATGTGGCTGCGCTGGGCGGCCTGTAGTCTAAGTGCACTTGAGCCTCATGATGTATGCAAAGTGAATTTGAAGAGCTGCATTACAGACCACTCACACTTGAACTTAATGAATTTAGCCGTCCTTTGGCTCGGAGTTAAAGAACGCCACACTAGATTATGCTCACAAACAACACAAACACATTTACCTCTTGTTTACAATTGGTTTTAAGACATAAGCAGGTCCTTCAATTATATCTAGGTAGTACTTACTTATAATACCTTTGTGGTTATTAGTGGTATTTAAATGCTGATATAATTTACAAACCAGCAGATTGTGTAATATTTATCCTGAAAAACACTTTCGGAATCAGCGGTCAGACGGTTGGTGACTTGAACCGACCTTTGAAAGCATCGGGCTCGGTTTTCCAGTTTTTCTTGATGGTTTGTCATTTTAGTTTTTTTTTCGTCTCGTGCTGCTGGGACCAGTCAGACCACATACCAGACTGCTCACTTTAATTCACATTAAGTCTGATTAATGGTTTGTGCATTACCTCCCAGTCCTAACTGCAGTGGATTTCCCATCAGCAGTTTGTTGATGTTGGTTTTCAGTTTTACGTGCAGTCCATGCATCCTAATATAAAGCACGCATATTTGTTCATTGAATAAGAGTTCCTGTACCTCAGGCATTACTTTGGTGACTACGAAGGACTCTTTAGACCACTGTTTGCTCCACCTTTTATTTTTTTTCAGCTGTAAATGGTACAAGAGGCCTGTTTGTATGATGGTGTGTGTCGATCGGAGTTTGGATGTGTCTGGAGGGTAGGAAGTTCTGTCCGATCTGCTGAGTCTCTCTTTCCTGGGTTCCTCTCTGTCCACAGGCCTTCCATTGTTGTGCTCCATGCCTCAGCTTGACAGGGCTCCAGAAGCCAGCCATTGTATTTAATTACAGGTCACCAGCCCCCTCACAGACTCTTGTCCTTGTGTCCTAGATTTTCATGGGTGCTCTCATTAAGGGAGTGTGCGTTCTGCGTTTGTGTTCAGCCGATGGTTCTTCCTAAATAGGCATTTGAAAGCGTACGACTTGTTTAAATTTCCGAAAAAATGCCATATTTTGGATCTTTGTGGGTGCAGCAGTAATGTGGACAAAAAAAATAATTCAGAAGAAGAATCCGTCCGCATCAAGAGATGCAGAAGAGGCCTGAATGGCTGCTTGCTAATGAGAAAATATGTCTCGTTATGTAAGGGCTGCTCTGTTTAAGCTTAATTTGCTTGACATGAGTGTAGTGACTGCATCGCCCCACTGGCATGGGCCACAATGCCTCATAATGACACCAGTACAAAAGAAATAAGCAGCAACGTTTCTCTCTTTGTGCCCTTTTTCTCACGTTTACTGTGAGGGTTTCTTTACCTCTTTGAAAAAACTACTTCCTGTTTTTCTTGCTAAACAAATTAATCGTTTTTTAAAAACCCATCTTGAATTTATGATAAACTAAAAGTAAAAAGCTTTTTACTAACCCAGACTGCAGAAAGCTCTTTATTACATGAAATATATGTGGTGCTTCTTCAAAAATGCTGCTGTATTTACTCATTTTATGTCGTTCGTTTGAACAAAATGAAAAGTTTCACATCCTTTTTGTGTTGTAAGCGTGGCACAGAGAGTGACTCATGCCTGAATTGGTGTCACTAGGACTCAGACATGCAAAGTTCCGCAAGGACGGCAGGTTGTGTTGATGTCCAAATCCTGTGATTGCGTGTGTCAATTTTCTCAGAAGTTGTAGATCCGGCGCTCTTCCTCAGTTGGGTTTATTTTGGTTACTTTGAATGTAATCTTCATCTGCTCCATCTGCTGCAGGTAAAAGGACACCAACAGGCAGAGACTTGCACTTGATCGCAGTCAAAGGATGGTATAGCTTGTGCCAATCCCAGTTAAAAGGGATTGTGTTCTTGCTTTGCATTTCTTGGGCGTGCGTTTGAACTGGACGTGTTTAAATGGACTGCTTTGACTCACGACACACGGAGAGTGTTCCGGCGGCAGAACCAGTCCAGCTTGCTGTGATAAATATATTTATCTTGTTTACACATGAGTGCGGAGGTGCAGACAGCTCTTCAGCCTTTGCCAGCATTCTGTACTTTCTTCTCTATTGACCTGACGTTGCAGTTCAGAGCAGCAGACATGTTCATCCTCGACGTTTCAGGAGTTGCTCCGTGCGCCAAAGTTGTAGATTAGCTTGTGTTTAATTTGAGGTCATTTCATTAAAGTTGCGTTTGTCATATTAGCATTGAAGTGGCTTCACTTGAGCTCAAGTAGGACACGGCAAAACATCCAGAGGCTGTTGTTTAAAACGGATTAGGCATACATCAGCTGCTGGAATAAAGTGGACTGGACACTGTGCTGTCACACAGACTCTGACTAAACATGAAAGACCAACATTTTTCTTCTTTTGTATAATACTTGTTTAAGATGCAATAAAATGAAGTTTTGTCCGAAGCCGGATAAAAATGAAAACACTTGAGCAATGTGGAGGGGAACAGGGGTATACCCTTGTTTGGATCTCCTAAAGAGATCAGGATACCGAATAGTTACCGAATTATGAAATGTGGATTTTTTTTTTAATTTAATTTAAAATACAGTCGCCATATCGTGGTTCACCTTTCATGGTCTCACTGTTTCAGCAGATTTTTTTAAATCTGCATCCTGATTGGCCTTTGACGTTATCAGTCGATCCCGTCTGTGCCAAGTCTGCCGTACAGAATCTGTTCAGCTCGCCAGAGTTGTATACATCTTCCATAGTCATCAGATCTTTGATCTCAGTTGGCATTTCTGGATTTTTCTCTATGAAGGTTTAAAGTTTGCGAGTTAAAATAAGACAGAAAAGCGTGGAAATGTTCCTGTCTATTTGAGATATAAAGAGAAGTTTTACAGCCTTAAAGATTTATAATACTAATCTGCGGATTTTAGCAAATGTGGGTTATTTTTAGAATGTAACTTTCACGATAAATAAGGGAACACTGTCTTGCAAAAATAGTCGGGAACAAATTTTAGACAAATAAAGTCAATGTTTAAATCAGGTAAGCACACATTGGTGAAATACCTCCTTTTCGGTATTGTGTTAGGGAGTTTACTGTACTCCACAAGCCTACTAAAGTTACTGAATTGTTGATCATCAAAAGCCTTGTTCTCCATTTGGCACTATCCTTTGCGAACGTTTTCAAACACGTCGGCCACCAATGGAATGCTGCCAGCTTTCCTTTTAGCTGCTGCAGCAGTCTCTCTCGTATTCGTCATGCTGTTCTGGCTTTCTTAATGGCTAATTAATGCAGAGGTGCTAAAGGTTTTAGCAGATGAATCCCATTTTAATGATTTGGTTCCAGATTTGCTGCAAACTGCAGTCCCTAATGTTGCTGTCAATCACCTTAAAATACCTCCACACTAGCACTGCACGATATGAGGAATTGCGATATTACTGATCAACATTACGATATAACGTACGATACACGAAGAAATAGCAAAACAACCAAAAACATTATTTCCATTTCACAGGAACAGTTTAATTTAAATATGAGTCAACAGACCTTAAACTACACTCCAAATGACCCTCGTCTACATACAGTAGGAGGGGAGCCTCTAACACAAAAGAGCTCCATCCGATTGCTCAACAACGTGAAGGCGTCTATCCGATAGGTCAAATGCATAAAGGGATTTGTTAAATATTCAAGCTACCATAAGATTGTTTTAGCACATTTACGGTAACCATTTTCGCTATTTTGCAGTCTGGGCGTATTGCTAAGCTTGATATCGCGATAAGGAAAAAATGTACCATTTATTGTGCAACCCTTCTCCACACTGACATCAATGGACGTTGATTAACCAAACTTTGATAGCGTCATTGGCTTACATGCCAAATACTCAATGCACCCACATTAATTTATCAATTTTTTTGTCCTGATGTACAGGGAGGTGGCTTGTAAAGTTTAGCAATTTTATCTGCTATCAAAGTCAAAATTCGAAGTAGAATACACATTGCTATGGGTTATTAATTGCAAAAATGGTCTTTCTTTTAAACTGGTGTATCAAAACCTTGGGTTGTCTGCACCTGATAAACCCATCTTTTGTTGTTCAGAAAGCCACCAGAGCAGGAATGTTTTCCGCCAAAGTGAGACCTGCAGAGGTACCCTCTGAGAGCTCACATCACCGCAGAGTGAACTTGTTTGGCAAGGGTTTGATCGTATCAGGTGTTGATTTTTCATGCAAAAGGTCCCACTCTCTAGTTTCGACTGTGGAACTGAGACGTGGGGATTGAGTCATGATTTTCTCCAGGTGCAGGAGCAACAAGCGGCTTTTATCCAGGTGGACACAGCAGCCACACAATCAAGCAGCCTTTCTAACGGCACCTCCACACTCCAATGCTGATGTTGACTCAGTTTGAATGAGGGAGGAGTACCAGAAATTTCACACCTTTGTGTGGTTTTGAGATCCGATTCCAACTTCCTTTACCATCTCTAATGCAATATTAGGACAGTAAAATCTGCTAAAATAGATTTTTGATTTTTTTTTTTTAAAGGAAAATGTATATTCTCCAATAAATAAGACAAGAAGTTTTTCTTTCACTGGAATAACTTTCAAACAAAAACAGAAGTAATATTACAGAGAGGAAAGTAAAAGAGATTTACTTTCACTGATTAAATTCTTTCTCTCAACTGACCCAGCATGAAAGTGAAATAAAAGTTTTATTTATTTTTTGTCCACAAAGAACCATATTGCGGTAAAAGTCCAAGCTCATTGTCATGACAAGAATTTAAGTCTTTTGTGATAAAAAAAGCTACTTTTTAAATTATGTCATAAATAGGCACAATAAGCAAGATAAAAGTGTCAGAGATAAATTTGTCATCCAGTCTGTCACTTTAATTGCATTCACAGTAACTATAGAACTTGTTTGGAACATGTTAGCCACGCTAGCGTATTCACAATAATACCCAAACTTGTTTGCGTAAAAAAAAAAACAGACTGAGGGCAGAAGGATAGCCAGCTCTAAAAGCTACGGTTCCTCCTTGAAAAACACTTTGGGACACCACTACAGCTTCAAATGCCCCTACAGATGGGAGGAGCCTGAGGGGTAGGGAAGCCAATCGGATTCGACTTAAGATTCGACGAGAAAGTAATGATGCTCAGTGTTTGTCTGAATTTAAATGGTAAAAAAGTCCTTAAAAATAATATATTTAGTTTAGTTTCCACTGGATACAAGTAAATGGAACCAAAAAAAAATCTTCCTAATATTAGCAGGAATCAATTTATTTAAAGAGATTCAGCATAAACCGTAAGGGATTACGGATTTGACCGGTCAAGGGCTGAAGGTCAGCACTGTGAATATTTGTTTTTCTAATTGATTAAAGAGCTGTGTTTTATAACACACATGATATTGAGGTCAAAGTCCAAGACATATTATACGAGGACAGATTAGGTCCTCATAATCCTTGCCCATATGTTGTTTTTTTTTCTTCCTATGTAACCTGTTCTGGATGGAACCTATTTGATTTCTTGTTTACTGGAGCTACATTGATTAAATATATATTTTTAAAGGTTTTGGGTGAATTAAACTGTTTTGCTTTGTGTTGGAAGAACAACTATTTTCACTCATTTAATCTTGATTTCAGTGCCTCAGTGGTGGGATTATTTGGAGTTTTTTTCAAATAAATGTATGACTTTTTCTCTTGTATCTAACCTGAATGTGCCCAAACTGGAAGTTGATCTGCAACTACTAGTTCTTCTCCTGAAAAAGAGGTTTAATGCTTCACACTTATTAATCCATCTGTACCCGTGGACTCATTTTTTATGTCTTTTTCTTCTCTTCAGCGATAGAGACCCAGAGTACCAGCTCAGAGGAGATAGTGCCAAGCCCGCCCTCGCCCCCCCCACCGCCCCGTGTCTACAAGCCCTGCTTTGTGTGCCAGGACAAGTCCTCAGGGTACCACTATGGTGTCAGCGCCTGTGAAGGCTGCAAGGTGAGCCTCCCAGCCTGCCTCCGAATCTGCCATGCAGGCATGATCTTCATCGATCATGCAGCTGTCATGTGATTTGCATGCAGCGGAAAGTGATGTGCGACGAGAATGTAGATTTGCATCCCAGTGATGACGGAGTCTGAATAGGAAAGTCAGAAGAGTTGTGTGGGGTTTTTTTCAGAGAGGGTATCAGGGACTCATCTTATCACATGTTTTCTTGCATAACCATCGATGTGAAGTGGACGTCTCTCTCTCTCTCTCTGGCCTCTTTCAACACTCGTGCTAGCATTCCTTGTAAAACAAGATAATCTCATATGACAGACGGGGCTCTTGTCATGCGCAGTTTGGGAAGTCCGTGAAGATTTTCTGCTTTCTGAAGGTTGTTCGCTTTGCTGAATTGCCAAAGATCAATGGCGCCCTGTTGCACAGGTGCTAAAGAGGCTTCGCAACCCCCATCTGCTTTGTTATCAGTTGATGGCTGCTGTGTGTGCGTGCATGTTCACCTGCTAACACAGAACTCCTTATACTGGTTGCTTAGAGGAGGATGCTGAGGAAAAGGAGGGATCCGCGGAAAATTAAGATAAAATGTTATCACCATAAAGGCAAAAAAGAAAATCATTTTTTTTGCAGATGATATTGCTTTATTTAGAAGAGACCTTCTGTGTGGGTGCAATTGTTGCTATGGACGGGGTTCAGGGGCTGCAGCTGAACTCACTGACACCGACGGGAGGCCATTGAGGGCCTCAGCGCAGGGCGGTGGGTGGGGAAGGGGAGTGCGCGTATATCGCACGCCCATAGCCCTTTAAACACCAACCCCTCCGAGTGATCCGTGAAACTTAACCCACTTCCCCAATGGAACATATAAAAACTCAACAGCAAATCTGGGCCGGCTCCTGTTCCCTTTTTCTGCAGGCGTCCAAAATGCAGTTACACCCAACTGCACAAGTGTTCTTCCAATACTGTGGAAAGATCAAAGGAGGTGTGCAACCCTTTGCATGTCAGTGAATCCGAAGGGAGAGTCAGCCTGAGCATGTGAGGAGCTGGTTTGATTGAATTTCCTCTGAAGTATGTAATCAGATTTCATAACCCATGTTTCAAAACTTTGAGACAAATATTTTGGTCACGAGGAGTAAGTTGAAATGGGTTCAGCTAATGCATTTTCTCTGCAGCTGCACGTCATTTCACCTTAATGCAGATGTTTGGGGCGGTGAGTCACAGCAGAGTTTTGCCGTTGTAGTTTGTATCAATATTTTCTGTGACCCTGAGCAGTTTTTCTGAACTTATAGTCTCAGGTTACGTGCTAATGCGTTACATACCAGTCAATGTAAAGAGCTGAAGAGCTGCCCCCTGCTTCCCACCAACACACAGGCATTCACTAATTAGGGAAGCATTGCTGCTCTGATAAGCAACTGTAAGGCTTCAGAGGGATGTCTTCTAATCAGAAAGATACCCAAATTATTAATATCAATAAGAAAGATCATTTATTTGAGCAAAACAGGAATTTGTGTAGTGTGAAAATGTCCCACTTTCTTTATCTCTGATCATATAATGTGTATGTTTTGGACTAATCATCTCCTGTACCCCATTGGGGATGGCCGTGGTGCAGCGGTTGGGCGGCTACCATGATCTTAAGATGCAGGTTGGATTCCCGCCAAGTGTCCTTGGGCAAGACACTGAACCCCACCATGCCTCTGGTGGCAAGGTGGGGTTCTTTTTTCAAAAGAAAATCCCGTTTTTGGTGTTTGGTAGAGAACATATAAGAAGAAAATAGGATTGTTGGGATGAGGGAGAAAAAACGCAGTTTGAAAAGAGTTTAATCGACGTAGAAAAGTGTTGCTGCTCTGCAGAAACTACGTCCTAAAAATGGTTCATTTATTTTGGCTATAAACGGCATAATCCTAATTAAAAGACAACTGGGAACACTTTGAAAAAGATCATGATGTGTAAAGAAAGGTTAGATTGACCTTCATCCGTTTTTTTCTTTTTGACCCAGGCGAGTTATTAATCTAAAATGAATGTAAAACAATATTAAAAGTTTATAATCTTTCAACAATGTGTGCACTAAACGCAGAGAGTAAAAAAAACAAGCCTGCTCATGTGATGTTGTCAGCACAGTGACAGTGTTGCTAATCAAATTCTCAAATTTGAAATATCTGTCACAGCTTCCTGTGGGTACGGCTGATTTCGGAATTGAGTCATCTTCATGTGTGTGAACTGGTTAACCAGCCGATGTTTTAATTTGTCGGTTCAGAAAAATGGGTTCAGCAGCTCAGATCAGCTGCTGGAATCCAGCCGCCCCTTTGATATCTGCAGTGTTAATTTAAAAAATGGAGGCTGCCTTTGCCGTATCTCCAACTTCAGAGGAGATGACTTGGCATAGCCTGGTTAATAATTCAAGACTACAGGCGTGTGAATGTATATGGCGCCTCATTGGAGACTGGGGTAAGACGGGGGTTAGCTGCTTGAGCTGTGCTGCAGCGTGCCAAACTACAAAAGCATTTCCTGGGGGGCTGCAGCGAACGGGAGGAACCAGGGGGTGCGTGCTGAGCTCTGCTGCATGGAGACCGCTCGTTCGTTTGTTGTTCAAGCTCTACCGCCTGCACATACTTACCAGGAATCCCCTGCAGATATTAACACTTAAGCATTAAATATGCATGCCCACCCCCTCATGTTTATGTTTTTGTCTTGGAGGCATGGGAATGCGGAGAAAAACGATATGTCTTCCTTGTGTTCACTGCATATCAGCCCCGCATCTCCTAGTTTGAACGTTCGTCCCCTCTTTGATTTTTTTTTTTCTTTCTGCCAACTGTCATACCAGACGCATGTCTGCTGTGGGGTGTGGTTTGCAGCGTTTGCGGTTTCGGGGGCGCAGCAATGATCACACACGTGCAGGATCCCAGCAGGAGGCTGGGAAGGCCTTCTTAATCTGGGAACAGCAGGAAAGTCGTGGAGGACGGGATTCCTGCGCTTCCGCGTGAACTCAATACCCCCACTGCTCCCAAACGTTGCATTTCTGCATCCCTCCACACGCTGGTACAGTAGCCGACGAACACACCAGGCTCATCAAAGGTCACCGTGAAGAACGCCGTTGAAGGGCGCACAGAACGAGTAAACACAATTGTGTTGTTGCCCATCTGTGACCCCCCCCCCCCCCGGCATTCTGGCAGCTCTCATCTCCTCCAAACGCTGCAGGGTGGCTGTCAGACCCGCTGAGGGCTCTTGTCGCCCGTTGGATTAAGTGCTGATACAAAAAGAGGCTTAAAAGCCGCAGGAAGCACCGACTCCGAGGAGAAAAGAGGGAGGGGGGGGGGGGGGCTGGCAAACCGTTAGCAACACCCAATCAAGAGATGCGAGGGGGCACCTGCGCCTTGTGGTTTCAGGAGGGAGTGGGTCAATCCCCTTATGACCCCGAGGTCTGGGTCAGGACACCGGATCAAAGAGGAGATGATGGACGCTCGCACAGAAACCACAGACTAATCCCACCCCCACTCCCCTCCCACCCCCCGGCATCAGCAGACACAAATAACAGCAAAACGACAATCCACCTCGTCTTCACCAGAACGTCAGAACCGCCTTTGATTTCACCACTTCTGATTGACACACTTCCAATGAAAAGTTGTGGTAAACACGCATAAATGTGCGCTCAGAGCTGTGGTGTTGACACGTATCGACACAAATAACAACACTGTTTTCTGGTTTCTATGTACAAAACTCCTCAACCTTTTGCGCAATTATTGTAATTCCAACACTTGAGTGTTGCACAGCAACAGCTCAGCACAAAGCTGCTTCCCTCCACATCAGAATGGAATTGCGTTATTTGCGCAAACGGTTAAAGCGTAATTCAAGACCGTGAACATTGGAGCTAAAGCTTCTGTGTTGAGCGCTTACTCTGAGGTTATGTAGGAATTCACTCTCTGATCCTTGATTGGGCTTCAGTTGGGCCACTTGGAATTTCGGAAATCGGAAATTTCCCAGAAATCTCTGAGGAAAACGAGTGTGCATCGATGCCCACCGAACTCGCAAATATAGACCACAATGCATTGCGTTAATAAAAGGTATATGCATTCGTTTTTTATATATCATCCAAGTTTTCATCATCAGAACAGTGGATTTATGTATATTCTCATTAATTTGAATGGGTTAATTCTTTGATCGTGAGCAGATCTTTGTTTTCCGTCTATGATACTGGACTCACTTTTCTACACAAGTTTGAACTTTGAGTTTAAAAGTGAAAAAGCTGTAAAAGTGTTTGTCAGTGAGGAGTTTTACAGCCCAAAAAAACATGTATATGGATTGTCATAAAATAAAGAGGGCTTCTTTTACAGATCTCTTATAAACGAGGAACCATTCGGACACAGCCTTAAATAGAAACCATCAAAACCTAAAGAAGCATGGCAGGCCAGGCAGGCTTCCCTTTTGTAGTCCATCGGAAACGGGAGTCACTTCCACTTTGTGGTGGTGGACAGGAGATGTGAGAAGAGGCTGGTGATCTCCAAAGGACAAACCGTAGGGCTTACGTCCACCGGCCATCTGTCGGCTAATCCTTCGGCGTGGGATGAGGCTCCCTGGAAGCTCCCCCTCCCTCTCTTATCTCCCGCCGCCGCTGCCCATCAAAACATTACCCACTCGGTTACATCAGTCCTGACCTGTGGCGCTCTCATCCACAGCCAGGCTCGCTGCCTGCTTACCCACTTGTTCCTGATTTGCATTAACCCCTTTTTTTTAAAATCTTTTTGACACACATGTTTAATCAACAGAACCACTGGGATTAACGCAAATACTTTCTTCTCCTCGGTCGCATGGTATTAAAAATAACTAGATGCTTTTCCGCTGATTTGTTATTGTCGTCGGGTGTCACATGGGTATGTGTTTACAACGCCCCATCGAGAAATATAGAAGGAAGCGTTGGAATCATGTTCGGTTTGACATTTTGCAGAGAAAATTCCTCTGGTACATGAATTTATTTGTGTTTGTAATCCCAAGGAATCAGAGGAAACTTTTGGATTTAGGAGGACAGATGCATTTATTGGCCTTACACAACCCTGTGATGCAGAACTCTTCCTGCACGCCTCTGTCTGCTGGCCTGGATCGACAATAACTTATTTGAAGCTTTCTGAACTGGGTCACAGTTGTGTGCCAACCACGTGGCGTTTGACCTAAAACTCTTTGAGGCTTTTTAACATCCCAAAAGCATTTTTTTTCTTTAAACCTTATATAGACAAGCCGGTGGGCAATGTTATGAGCCTATACGACTGTTGACAGTACAGTAGTTCTTCCGGCAAATGAGCAAGCTCCGCTGGTTTTCTGTAATAAACTGGAATGCTGTTGGCTCGGGGAAGAAGCCACCGCCATTTCCGGCTTCATTGCTAAATGGAATGCGCCATATGTATCGGATTAAACCCTATATGGACTTAACTGCTTGATGGTTTAGTGCTTTTCATCTGCATCGGTGTGTGGTATTGTTGGCTTTTTCCTAATATCAACCCTTTTTTCATCCTGAAAACCGTGCTGCTTTGTTTTACCTGGATTAAAGGTGCAGCAGCATCCTATACAGCCGTGCTGTGGTTTGTTTAGCCTCACCGCTGCGTTCTTCTGCCACGCAGGGCTTCTTTCGGAGAAGCATCCAGAAAAACATGGTGTACACTTGTCACCGGGAGAAGAACTGCATCATCAACAAAGTCACCCGCAACCGCTGCCAGTACTGTCGGTTACAGAAGTGCCTGGAAGTCGGCATGTCGAAGGAATGTGAGTAAAGATCCCCGTTGTTCCCACCTACACAGGATCTCATCTTGTTGTGTTTAATCCCAGTAGTTCAGAGTTTGTTCTCCTGCTTGCAGCTTTTAATTAATTTGGTTCAATTTTTGTGTTTTTCAAGGCTTTACAATTACAGCTGAAAATCAATGCAGTGGAATAATTTTTTATTTGACTGCTGGGCTCATTGGTTTGATTTTTGACAGTAGAAATAAAAGCGGTCAGAGAGGCTCTGTGTCTCAGGAGATTTTGTTCTTCTTTTTTTAAAATACAATCTTTTTGCTGCTCACAATGAGCCTAAATAAACACATTTATTCTTAAAAAGATGTAATAGAGCAAAGATCTTTTAAGAAGTTTCAATTAAATCTGAGCAAAATAAACTTTTTTGTTTGTTACAAAAGTTCAGTTTTTATGGATTTCTCCCTTATTTCCATAGTTGGCCTTTTCATACAGATTTTATTGATTTAAATGGACTTTTTTACAGAAAAAGAAACAAGTTAATACTTTTTTTGTCCTTATTTTTTAACCTTTTAGGACCTCAATTTATTTCCTCATTTCCTTTAATCGTGTTGTGGGATTGTCTTACTGCTGGGTTACCTAAACTTTGACAATCATGTAGTGTTTTAGTTTTATGCTGCAATAATAACATAGTTAATGATCTGGTTTAGATAATGCACTATGAAAAGAAACAATATTTTTTTTCTTGTTTTTTAATCAAGAATTGAGCCAAACTAAATCAATACTTGACGAATCCAAAAGGTACAAAACATTTAAATGACAGGGAATGAAAAACGATGAAAATTCTGAAGCTTTAATAACTGAAAACCTTTTTAATTTTTTTGTAAGGTCATCAAAGGGCTGAACCTTTTGTTTGTTGGAGTCTACTTTTAAGATTTTCAAAATAAAAGCAGCCATATCTCGTATTTTTTTTCCTTCTTTTACCTGAATTGACAAAAAGAAGCCCGAAACCAGATATTTTTTCCTAATACTGAGATTAGAAAATCCACTTTGAGGGTGCATCCATTTTTTCTTGTGTTAGACCTTTAAAACCCGGTCACAATTCTCAAAACAAAAATAACAAGAGTATGTTTTATATCTTAATACTATATGTTTGTTATTCATGATGCATTTCTGATGCGACAGTAGTAACTACAGATTCAGATCTCCACCCACGCTTTGGACAGTGATTTTCTTAAAAAATAAAAAATAAATGAAAGCTCTGGCTTTATGGCCAATTGATCATTTTTTGTCGAGGCTGTTCATGAAGCTGCCATTATGTCCGAGATGGATTCCTCATCATTCCTGTGAAAGCTTTTCCTCCCCACAAATCCTATTTTATTTCGAATGATTAGCTGCAGCATTAGCCCGGTGAGAGTTTTGTCTGCGTTTGGTTGTTTAATCTGGAGGATAAACCGTGATGGTAGCAGCGAGGGCAGAAGCGATGGAGACGGGCAGCAACAGTCGCCGTGTCTCCAGACTTGGCAGGCCTGGGTGATGAATATGTTCTCACCTGCCGAGAGTGAAAGAGCAGGCGTCTGCTCCCATCATTGCACCCCGGGGGCTGTGTGAACACACACACACGGGCAGTCAGACTTGATGAAGTAATTGGTGGAGGTGTGATCACGGAGAGCTCAAAGGCCAGCAGGGTTTTTACCTCACCTGATCACATGACGCGGCGGCGCCCGCAGCCATGAGCTATAAATGCACCGCGTCCTTTCTCCCCACCTGCCTATAAACACATAATGTCTTTGCTACTGATGCCCCCCCCCATATCCACAGCACTGTTGCTTACAGTTAAAAAAAAGTCATCCTCTGAGCTCCTTACCTTTGAACGGTGCCATTAATCATAGTTAGAAGCACCACAGCAGCCAGTTCTTTTACACCCAATTTCACTTGGTGGCAAACAGCACAAAAGGTGGAGTTAGAGTGCCCTCTAGTGGTAGAAAAACTAAACTTTTGGAGAATTTCTTTTTTCGAAGGGACTCCTTTTTTGCTAATCATGTTCGATAAATACACCTCCTGTTTTATAATAAAGCCCTGTTCAGCCCGAAAATTTTGTGCAGAGTGGGCAGATTGCTTGACTTTTTGTCACAGCAGTGACTTTGGCCCGCCTAACTGGTCTGGGTCGGTGCCGGGGGGCAGCGGAGACGCGAACCATCTGCAGCCTGCAGGGACTCTCCGACACCGTGAGGCACGCGCCCGTCAGAGCGCTCGATTATGCACGCTCACCCGCTCACTGCGGCGTTACGCAGGCTCAAGGTGACAACACGGAGTGGAGTGAATTAAAATGCAAAGAAAAAAGAGAAACAAGAAAGGAGGTGGGACGGTTCCACATTCAGAGAGCGTGCACCCACACATCCAGAAGGCTGGACCCCCTGCTAGCACGGAGGGACGTCCGGGTGACCTTATGTCTGCTGGCAGACAGCTCCAGACAACAGCTCCAGGCTTGCTGCCAGGTGGCAATGCCAAGTAAGACTGCATCAGTGAGAAAGGCGGATTGTTGGGAGCAAGCAGAAAGTAACAAAGAAAGTGCTCATGATGTCAGTTCAGCAGTTACCTGGCAGGGTTTGGAGTAAGCAGGTGACTTCTAATGCCCCGAGTGAAAGGGGACGCAAAACAAGGCATTAAAAAAAGGATAGACTTAAGGTCAGATGATGAAACACATTTCGATCAGTCGTGTACTGCAAAAAGCGAATCTTAAGTATACACGATCCTGGTTTCAAGAAAAATAGATATTTTCTGTATTGCAAGAAAAATAATTTTATCTATAAAGTTTTAGGTTTCAAAAACATCTTTGTTAAGAGAACATGTCGAAATTTTTTCTTAGAATAAGAATTCTTGCCCCATCTTCAGACATTTTCTTTCCTTATTTAAATTTGTTTACAAATTTTACGATTTTAGTTCTTTTAAATCTATTTTTAGGTGTTTTTTTTAGTGGTAATAAATGCTTTTACTCAGTTTTTTTACTTTAAAAAGACCCTGACGTGAACAAATCTAGCTGAGTTTGAAGGAACAGTTTCTTTGTTTCATTTGGCACACAGCAGACATTTGGTCTTACACAGAGATGTTCAACAACAACGATGTTCTTTCTTGTAGCTCAGGTTCTGGACTTGTCAGTTTTTTTTCATCACTTCTGGTGGGGATCGGTCAATCTTTAGAAGTGGGCGTGGTTGATTATGTGATGTAATCATTGATTGCATATGAGAACTGGCGTGAATGGCCCCTCACCCCTGATGTTCCAAACAGGAAGTACCCGCTGGCTCCAAGAAGCCGAAATCCCATAGACTTAGAAAGAGACGGCTGTTATTCAGTCCTGCTATTGTCGGAAGAACCATTCTTGCTCTGATACCTTTTTTAAACACGTTTTTGATCATTTACCTTTTTTTATATATATTTTTTCTGTAGTGCAAGTCATTCAAGTTATAAACTGACCAATCAGACCTCAATTAAAGTGGGCGGTCTCATTTCAAATGTTTGATTGACAGATTCTCCTGAGCCTCCTTTCAAGTGGTGTGGACTCACTCGTGATTGGTGAGAGTGGTTGCCATAGAAACGATGGCTCAGACCAACCCGAACCTATCACTACTTACTGATGACTTCTGGTTCCAACATGGCGGGGTCTGTATAGCAAATAAATGGTGATTTGGTTGAAGCCAGAAGTAAAACCGTTTTTCCCTGAGTCTGGTGTTCACTGAATGGACAAAATTAACAGATTTGTTTTCAAATTAACAAATTGTCCTCCACTTCTTCAATAAAAGTCCCCTCCTCTTCCTCACTTATCTACTGTAAAAAGGCATTCTTTGCCTTTTTCTTTCCATAGTCCAAACCATTACCCTACCACTGCCGTGTTTGACAATGTATTTGCTCTGTTCTTTCATGAGCATATTGTAACACAAAGTCCTTTGGGATTTTCAGAGGAAACTTAGCATCTGATCTCCCTAAAACATTAGCAGTGCTTTCATCGCCGTAATTAGGATCTCCAGAGTTTGCAGAATCCAATTATTTTTTTTAGCTTTCAGTCATTTCGTTGGGCGTTTTTACCCTAAAAACCTTTGGATGTTTTTCCCCCAAATGGTCCAACAAGTCGCTGACTGTGGCAGCGGACACAAAACAAAACACCTTCAGGGGAAATCATATCTTTAACCTACATTTATCCAATGATACTAGACTGGTTTCATTTAAACCTGTGTCCTGTCTTCAGGTTTCACTGACGTATCAAACTTCCGATCAGGCAGAGGATGTCCTCAGGTTTTGGTGTGGATGTAGATCGCTTCAGGAGGAAGTACAGTCTCATTTATGCACATTTTGATCCTGGCGAGGTACAGTTCCTCCCTTCTGTGGGACTTCTGTGTCTTTAAGGGATCATTAGATGCAAAACTGTCTCCCCTTTTATCTTAGCTTTGCACTTAAAGCTTCAGGCGTCTCAACATCAAAGCATCAAGGTGAAGGCCAATTTTTGCTTGCAATCCCAGCAGCTAATAGACAAATAATCTCTAGCAGATGATGTTTTTGTGACATTTCAGCAGAGGAATGTTTATATTCTCTTGTTTGAAACATTTTTTTTATCTTAAGTCCTTTTTTATGCATTATGGATGACGGTGCGACACAGACGCACATCTTCCTCCCCGTGTTTGTTGAAGTTCAAAGCCGCCTCTCTTCTCCTTTTATTTGACAAACTCACAAAGTTTTCACATGTTCCTCGAGGAAGGTGCCGTGCAGAAAAAGTAATAAAAGTTCAATGAGATGAAGCAGAGGGTGATGGAGAGCGCTGCAAAGCGAGGACAGCGGCAGGCGAAGGCGGCAGAGTCCCGGCCCAGGATGAAGGCTGCAAGGGGGTGTGGGCGAGAATGAAATCTGGAGTTGGGGTAGGAGGAATGAGGAACTGCCGATGAAGGCTTTGCAGGAGCAAAAAAGAAAAAAAAAAAGGGGGGGGGGGTAACGTTGACATTTTTATCTTTCCGTTGAATTTAATCTGTGTGATGGACGAGCTGCCAGCGCTTTAATTTTCCACACACGAATTATCCCAGTCCGCCCACCTCCCTCTGTCTTCCACACAAACAGCATAGTAGCGAAAGCCACGGCGAGAACGAACGCCGCCACCGTTTTCTGTCCTCCCGTCGTTTGGAGCCGTCATGAAATCTGCATAAAAGATTTAAAAAAAAAAAGAGTCCCATAGGCTTGATTGAAGCTTAAAAAAACCCAGCTTCAACAAAAACAATAAAAAAAATCGGAGCCATATTTCTTTCTTTGTACCCCCCCCCCCCCAAGTTATTGCATGTGGCAATTCAGCATGACAGATCGGCAGTCATGCCTAATAGTTCTTTAATGGCTTCATTAAACTGTGTTGTGCGGCTTATGATTGTGCTGCCAATTTGTCAGTGCCGGTAATGTCTGGGAACCAGGGATGCCCCACTATTATTTCTGAATTAATTGCACGTGGACTCCGTTGCAGCCCCCCCCATCCCCTCCCCTCCCCTCCCACCATCACCAACTGAATCCCAATCAGCTCCACAAGCGGCGCTGGCCCAGATCTGCTGAGCAGCTTACTGGAGTTTTACATAACCGGCTTCCAAAGCTGGCTCTGGTGAAACGGGGTGTTCCTCTGCTGGACCGCGTCTGCGATCTTCGGGGGGGGGGGGGGGGGGATTTCCATCCTTTTGTTGTTGTTTTTTTGATGGGTGTCAATAAAGATGCTCCCTTAGGTTCCTGCTGCTTATCTGTAACGTAATGCAGGATCAGCCACCCCCTCCCCACCTTTATCCTTCCATCAATGTTCTCCCAGGAAGGGAGGCCTGATGAATGTGCAGCCTTGCTTTGGTGCCCCCCCCCCCCCCCCCTCCCCACCTCGGCCGGCCTCGGTCCAGGCCTCTCTGTCACCCTGAGCCTGAACAACCTCAGCCGTCAAGGTTGGGATTAAGACGCCCCTGACCTTCGATGATATTAGGAACAGTGGATGATATAAAAAGGGGGGGGGTAGGCAATTATGAAGCAAACTATGGGAGGCGACAGTGAGAGCTGTATAAGCAGAGAAGGAGCCGCCAGGCTTTTTTTTTTCTTGCAGCAGAGCCTTCTTAAAACCATTAGAGGTGGGATATTTGTCATATTATGTTATTAGATTAGCTGGGACCCCTAATGAAAGCTGTGGCAACTTGTCAGCCTTATGGATAGCTCCGCTCCCCACCTCTATTTATCAACCGGCACCCCCGTCTCGCCCCAGTCCACCCCCCCCAGCCTCAGCACAAACACACACGGGCGCGTCACAGCCGGCGTGGATGGGCTGCGAGAAATGGATCGAGCTCGTAATGAGATCTCGATGCTAAACACCCCCGCCTGGGGCTTTTTTGTCATTTGGAGCGAGCACACTGGTTTCAGCCAAATCACCCAGAGGGAAACAGAGGTTCATGTCGAGATTTTTCTTCCCCCCCCCACCCTCCTGTCCCTCACAACAGCACTTCCTGGATGGCGCTGTCTCGCGACATTAAGATGAAGCTGCCGTTTTTCTCCCAGTTTTTCCTCCAAACCATGTCCGTAAATCTCCCATCTACGAGCGTTGAGTCGTAGAAAAGCGTTGAAAGCGAAATAGAAATGTGTCAAAAATGATTTTACCACGTCTGCTGTGATGTACGGATGCATGTCTAGAGCATGGGCTTTTTTTTTGTCTCCCCTTCTGCAGCGGTGAGGAATGACAGGAACAAGAAGAAGAAGGATGAGAAGAAGCAGGAGTGCACGGAGAGCTACGTGCTGAGTCCCGACACGGAGCAGATGATCGACAGGGTTCGCAAGGCACATCAGGAAACTTTCCCCTCTCTCTGCCAGCTGGGCAAATACACTACGGTCAGTAGCACAAACCGGCGCATCTGGAGGTTTGTATTTTTTTTTTACTACTTTCAGGAGTGCACTGATTTGTGAAAACGTTTGGATTTGCAGTCTAACAGCTCAGAACGCCGCGTGTCCTTGGACATTGACCTGTGGGACAAGTTCAGCGAGCTCTCCACCAAGTGCATCATCAAGACGGTGGAGTTTGCAAAGCAGCTGCCCGGCTTCACCACGCTCACCATCGCTGACCAGATCACTCTGCTCAAGGCCGCCTGTCTGGACATTCTGGTACAAACTCGGAAACGTTCAAAAACGCTCTTTATTTAAACACGCCGCAGCATCAAAACACGTCTGTGCCCCTCAGATTCTGCGAATCTGCACACGCTACACGCCGGAACAGGACACCATGACCTTCTCCGACGGACTCACGTTAAACCGGACCCAGATGCACAACGCCGGCTTCGGCCCGCTCACGGACCTGGTTTTCGCTTTCGCCAACCAACTCCTCCCTCTGGAGATGGACGATGCAGAGACGGGACTGCTGAGCGCCATCTGCCTGCTGTGTGGAGGTACTACAACCTCCAATTTCCCCGCCCACTCAAAGTCCATAAACAGAGTTCAATCACTTCATTTTTTTTTTTGCTTTATTTTTTCACAGATCGGCAGGACTTGGAAGAGGCAGACAAAGTGGACGTCCTGCAGGAGCCACTTCTGGAGGCGCTGAAGATTTACGTGAGGAAGAGAAGGCCCCACAAACCGCACATGTTCCCCAAGATGTTGATGAAGATCACCGACCTGAGAAGCATCAGCGCTAAAGGTCTGTTTTCTGATCATTTTTTTAGCTGTTTTCAATGCGGTGATCATAATTGAAAGGCGGTCTTTCAATTATGATCACCGCATTTTCTGCACAAGAGGACGCACCGTCAATGAAAGGTCTATTTTTGAACGTGTGTCATATATAAGGCGGATTAAGCGTGACAAAGGAGTCAGAGAAAAGTCAGACTTTATTAACTCCATTTGCAGTAATTCTGGTAATATTTTGTAACACACTACATGTTAGCCGCATCAGCGTGTCAACTATCCCTTTAATTCCTTATTTGCATCATGCAAAATAACCAGACTAGTAAGATAAGATAAGACTTTATTTATCCCAGGATGGGGAAATTATTTTGTCAGCAGCAGCAAAAAAGACATACAAATAGCAAAAGTGGTAAAAAAAAAAGACACTATACATTTGAAACATAAAATTTAATAAATAAAAAATAAAAAGGGCTTCTACATATTTACACCTTGGCTGTACATAAAGCCTTATTGTAACAGTCAAATCTGTCCAACACAAAAGGCCTTCTTCAGCTTTCATCTGTTTGCTCAGTTGTTGGACAGGACAAGTTAAAAACCACAAAATGTTATGCCACTGAATACAAACTTTGCTGGGACTACACAAGCTCCCAATCCTGTGAGTGCCACATAAATGAAACCCAGTCTGACTGCAACTCGCAAAAGAAAAACCACATTTTGACAGGAAGCACAACCAGAAATAATTCATATATGAGACGCTGAGGATTATTTTTGAGGAAAAAAGAAATGAAGGCATTTAAGTGCGGTTTATAGTGGGGAAAATATACAAAATGCTGTTTTTAAGATGAATTTAAAAAAAACTCTAGTTTTCTAAGACATAGTTTCTACAGAGCGGCAGGAGTTTATTCACCTCTGAACTGTGGGCGGGACTGTTGCCATGGAGCAACCCCCCCCCCTCCCTCCACGTTGATGAGAGCTCCTTGTTTACACGCTCTCCCGCTGGTTTACAGCCACTCACAACCACAACCTTAACATTAGCGGTGCAACAAAAATGAGGAGCAATTTTGGAGCTGGACAGTTTTTTTTCCCAAACGCCATTTTTTTCATTTTTTTGCCCCTGATTCACAATTTAAATAAAAATATACTCAGGAATGCAATTCTAAGCTTAAACTTCTTTGTAAATATCCTCCATCATCAGAAAAATGCTGCAAGAACATGCTAAAAACCCCGTTTTCATTCATCAGGTTTAGAAACTAAATCTTTGACAAACCCTTTCTTCCGACTGTCTTTCTGCAGGAGCCGAGCGCGTCATCACCCTGAAGATGGAGATCCCCGGCTCCATGCCGCCTCTCATCCAGGAGATGCTTGAGAACTCGGAGGGCCTGGAAAGCGGGGCTGTGGGCGGCCGACCCAGCGGCGCCCCCCCTGGCAGCTGCAGTCCCAGTCTGTCGCCCAGCTCTGCCCAAAGCAGCCCCGCCACCCAGTCGCCGTAGTCGCGGCTCACTGTTCGATTTTCCTTCCTCCTCTCCGTCTCACACGCCGGCACTCTGACGGGGGGCGGTGGGGACTTGTCCCAGCAAGTCCCCACCTTCCCGATCTGTCTCGACGCGCTGCGGGGCTCTAACCAGGTGTGAGGCGGGTTCGGGCCTGGCCGGCCGGTGGGGGGGCCTCAGAGAGAACACACCGTAAACACTGCTTACGCCTCCCCCTCCACTCTCCTCTACACCTCTCTCCGAAGAACTGATGGAAAACGGGCGTGGGCGGGTTCTGAAGGATCCGGGGAGCTGAGCTGAGCTGAGCGCGGCACAACGGGACAAACGACAGAACAAGGACTCTGAACGCAGACTGACTTGACAAACACCAGACACTTTTCGTTTTTATTTCTCTTTAGTTGTATTCTGAGGCAGACTACAGCTTAGGGACTTTTTCAAAAGACCTCACTCCTCAAAGACTTTGGGTCTTTTTTATTTTTTTTTCCAATTAAAAAAAAAAACAGATTTCGTACAGAAGATATATAAATATATATATAGAAAACTTAAGGAACTATTGTGATGGGCATGTCCAGAACAGAATTTCAGGTTGGACATGTTTACTGAGCTGAGATTAGAAGTTGTTGTATTCCTTCACCGTTTGATTCTTTTCTTACCTCTCGAGTGTAATAAGAGAGATGTTTCAGTTTGTATATTGTCCTAATTAACAAAAAAAACAACAAAAAAAAAACACGAATTTCCTCTCGAGTCTGCACATGAAATCACACAGACACACAAAAAAGTGCACAGAAAACCAGTGAGTATCACCTCCTATTCCAGATTGGTTCTGTTTGCAATTTTTTTCCCTTTTTTCTTGTCGTTTTCTTTCAAGAGAATGAAAAAAAATGATTAAACTGATTGTATGAACGTGGTTGTATTATATGGTCACAGGTCCTTTCAAGTAAATCAAATTAATGAAGATTCATTATTAAGGTGTATTTTAAGTGGCCTTTAAGTTTGTGTATATAAGCTGTATTCATTTCTTTAAAACTATGAAGAGTTTTAGGCTTCACCTGTTTTTTTTAATGCCTTTTATGTGTTTTGTTTATAGATTTGTGAGTCATGAAAATACATTTTGAGCACATTGTACTGAAGGAAGTTCTTTCATGTTTTTTGTCCTACAGTGGACAGACATTTCACAGATCACTGGCTGTTCAGAATGTGGCTTTTTTTTTTGCCAACGATGTAAACTTTTTTGCCCCTTTTCAAAAAAAAAAGTGTTTTATGTACAGTAGATGACAGAGTAGCACTCCCGCTGGGGCATAGCTTTTTTTTTTCTATTTTTTTTTTCTTTCCCTCACCTTTGCAGCATAAAGAAAATTGGTGCGATAGACGTCATCAAGCTTTGAAGAGAAGATGCGAGGAGCGGTGAACATCGCTGTTCAAGCCAGTATGTGAAGGTCCCAAAATAGGATGCAAACCCCCCCTTCATTCCTGGAAACCTGTGATAGTAACTAATGACTTTTCTTTTATCTTTTTCTTTTTTTTTTTGCTGGATCCTCACTGTTTCACCAAAAACGCCTTCACCATGAATTCATCTGGACCATCTTTACTGTAAACGCACCGATGTCTCAGGAAGGAATCATTTTTGTGTGCTCAGCCTGTTATTTGTATATCTGTGATGCAAATCCCCCCCACACCCCCCACACCCCCAAGCCTCTGATCACAAATGCACATGTGGACACATTTCTGCTACTGAGCCCCTTGAATCCCCTCCATCCCTCCCTCCAGCACACACACAAACAATCACCCAGCATTGTTAAGGTCTGCCAGACCAGGACTGGTGCAGAGAGACTCGGCCCGCCGCAGTCGTCTCCTACTTTTATTTTTTTTTTTTGTACGGTTAAAAAAAGAAAAAAGCTGCTTTCCTCCTTGCGGATTTACTTGTCCAGAACGGCGCACAACGTTTCCCTCCACGGCTAATCTGGAATAGCAAGAGACACACCATCAGTTTGAGAAGAATATGTTGCAATTTTGTCAAGATTATCAAGGAACTTTAAAAAAAGACAAAAAAATCTAATAAAAAATAATAAAACCAACATTTAATAATTAAATGTGCGTGTCCCCTGTGTTTTCTTGTGCCAGCCCCACTTGGTGATAAGCTCTTAGAAACTTCTAATCAGGAAATGATCATCCACTAGAGATTGTCTGCACTAATCAGAATCTTCATTAAAACTAGATTAGGTCATAATCTTGTAACCCAGAATGTTCCTTAATTTCTTAAAACTCTATTCCAGGCAAACAAAATACAATCTGCTGAAGGGATGGCTGGAAAGACAAAAACGATAATTTGAGGCAATTAAATTCTGTTCACGTTTACAATTTGGAGGAGAATCGGATTCACTATTACTGCAGCAAAAAAAGAATTTGTATTATTCCTGTCGACAATCTTTGATCTTTTATTTTCAGCAACTAATATGAAAATGCCAGATTTAAAATCAGTGATGAAACAGAGCAAAACTTTTTTTAATAAAAGAAAATTGTGTTTCTTCTATTTTTTTTTTTTTACTCTTAAGCTTGGTTAGTGGTTTTGGACCAGTTTAAGTGATGAAAACATAAACAATATACATCATGAATTAATTCTGTTGATTCCTGCTCAGAAAAAAGGTTCCACCAAATCAATTTGACATTTGAAAAATTGAGACTTTAAAATGAATTGCTATTGTATGAGACCAAAACTGTATATGCACTGGACTTCATAGGAAATTTAAAAAATAGGGGTGATGCTGTATTTTTATTTGAAATTAACTTATTTTGTTTCAAAATATTGCTATTTTTTTATTCTCAAATCTTTTTGGTGGCTTGATTAGTGAGCAAAGCAATAAAAAATATGATCTTTCAAAAACTAGTTGCTGAAAATGGCCCTTATGATTCTGAGGCCTTCCTTGAAATAGGTTTAAAGATACAACAAAACTAGTTGTTATATAATTTAACAAAAAATAGGCAGTTCGTACTTATTTTACTATGCCTGTTATTATTTTCTGTTTTATTAATTTGGACTATTATTTCTAGATTTTCAATTTAAGCCTTTAAAAAAATTATGTGTTAATCCTTCTTCAAATTATTTTTTTTATTACAGTTTTCCTATGAAAATATTTTTAGGTTAAGAATTCAATAAAGCTGTTTGAAATTTAATTTAGCAAAGCATATATTATGTACTATATGTAGTATATATGCAGTATAAATATATGCACAATATAGTTTTCCTTTACTTTTTTCTAGAAAAATGTATTTCTCCTTTTTTGCCGTTGTTCATACATAATTTCCTAATACAAAAGCAGGAAATTCGTTTAAATCAAATGTGATTTAACAAAGGCAGATGGAAAAAAGTCTGAACGACGGAGGAGAGAAAATATATCATGTCAGAAAACAAATAAAATTAAAATACTAAATATATTTTTTAAACGTAGACATTTGCATAAATGTATTCCGCTTATTTAAACACCCAGGTCGCATTTATGTCTTTATAGAGACTAGACCCCGCCTTTTAAACCTTGTTGTGACGTTAACCAATCAGAACCCTTCGCGCGGAATTTCAAATATTTTCAAATCACATTTCAACATCGTAGTGAGATCGCTCCGCCAAATTGGTAAACAAAGTAGTCCATTCTCCACACATTCAAGTAAAAATTCATTTATATCGTCCAACAAAACTTTAAACAACGTTCAAATGAATTAAACTACAAACAATTGTTTACATTTTTGTTCAAAGCAAACTAATATTCTGAAAATAATAGCCAGTATTAGCCAGCTGTTTTGCGGAGGAATACGCCGACATCCTGAAGTAAGAGATGAGCCACAGGAAGGGAAACTAGTCCGCTTAGGTTTACGTTGAGAACTCGACGTTTTTGTGAATGCTTTCTGGGGTTTGAAGATAATGTAATCTTATTTGCTCCAGGACTACGGGCTGGTTTTATATGGATTTCCAGAAAGTAGGGTATTTCTGAGCGGAATCACAGGTATGATTTGACACGAAATTGTAGTTAACTCTTTTCTTGTTTTTTTTTTTTTTTCTGTTTTTACATTATCATAACGGATGGCGAAACGACGTGAAGCCGTAATGAGGTTTAAGATAAAACGTTGCAGCTAAGGACAATCCCCGAAAACAATAGTTTATAGTTTTCTTTTTTTTCGCGTATCCTTTACGTTCTTCTTCATCATGGAATACTTCTCAACAGCTAGTAGTGTCATGGCGACTTAGCACGCGGAGTTTATCCCCTATAGGATTTCTGTTAATTTCGTGTTTCCTCTTAACAAATTGTTTCCTACTAATATTGACTAATATCCACTTTTATAAAAATCTGTATATCTCTGTAAGGTACATCGTTCACCTTCCCTTTGTCTTTAGATGTTTTTGAAGAGGGTATAATTTTGTATTTTTAACGAGATTAAGCTTTATCATGAAATATGACGTCCAGTTGCTGTATTGTTTCCAGGTAACGTAGAAATGCCGTTACACGGAAAAATTGTCGTGATTAAGAGAAGTGGGGTGGACGGGACTGAATTTCCTCTCACAGCATCATGTTTGTTTGGAAGGTAAGATCAGAGGGGAAAATTTGTTTTATTCAGTGTTTTAATTTAGTAAAAGGTTCTTTTGTTTGATATATTTATGTAGCTGACAGATGACACGTTGATGCTTCTGTTAAGACTATTATGCATGTGGTGAAGGTCATAGGTCAAAATGTGGCTTTAGTCACGTGTGTGCTTCCTTTTTATATGTGATATTTTAGATGTTGGGGTTATGAATTCTTAAATTCTTTTGCACAGAATATGTATTAATTTGCTGTGTTCACAGAAAACCGGATTGTGATATCCGTATCCAGCTTCCACAAGTCTCCAAGGAACATTGCAGAATTGACTTAAATGAAAATAAAGAGGTAAACCATCAGGACGTATTTTCTAAAGTCCATGTTTGACCTTTTTTATGGTATTTTATAATGCAAGTTGATAAATAAGGTATAAATAGATTCAAGTCAGTGTTATTTTAATGTGTGTCTCTTTCTTTCAGGTTATTTTGACCAATCTGAGCACAGCCAATCCGACACGTGTCAATGGAGAAGTTCTGGCTCAGTCTGAACGCTTGAAACATGGAGATACTATAACTATTGTTGACCGTTCTTTCAGGTCAGAATGAACTAAAGAGATGATCTTCTATTTCTTTGTCTTTAAGTTGTCCAAACTACTATAATATTTTTAGTTTAAGGGGGGAAAAACAATGAAAAAATCTCTAATATACCATAATGAGAACCTTCTAATGTTTGGCCGAAAAGATAAATTGTTTTGTACTAAAGTCAAATACCTAAATGACAATAAATATGATTTTTATGTAGCACTAGCAGTTATGTAAGCAGTAAAAAAGCATTTGCACCTCTATCATCTGCTTTTCCAATTAGAGGAATTTGCTTTTCAGATTTATTATCTGACTTGATATTTAAAGAATGTTTAGTAGATTGACTGTTAACAGTGTATAGGAGCTGTGTTTAAAATTTAACCAGTAACAAATAGAAGCACTAAAAAGATTTTTACAATTTTTTTTTCAGACAGTTGCAGAATTTTTTTTTTTTAATTTCTCGGAAAAGTTAAGATCCAATGAACAACTTAAAAGCTTGTTTTTTTATTCCAATCCTGAGAAATATGAACTTTTTTTTGCCTCCAAATGCAAACAGTGTATTTGATTTTTAACTTGTGTAATTGTTCAGGTTTGAATATCCACCTGCGCCTACACCTAAGAAGAGGTCTTCATCTGGAGGGAAGACAGAGACTCTCAAAGTAATTTACATCATTCTCATTTTATATATATTTATATCATCCTTGTGTTCATGAAAATAAACCCATTTTGAATTCTTACAACTTTATTAACAGAAATATTTTCTGTCTAGGTTCGTCAGGACCAGCAAGTGGCAGCGACTGTTTGTCCCGGGACCGGAGAGAAAAGGACTTCTGAAGTGACAACAGGTGAGATGGTGATGGAGGGAAAATCTCTTTCCACAGGCAAGAGGGAAATAATCCCAAAAATGTCATTTTTGTAGATGACATTCTCTATTTAATGGGAAAATTTGTATTTAAAATGTGATTCTCAGACTTTTTTTCTTTCTAATCAATCTGCTTTTATAGGTGCTCGATTGAAAGATGGAGCTCACCACGACAACATCCAGCGATCTCTGGAGAAAACTTTGGAGATGGAGTCCGCGGAAGCAAGTCAGGAGCAAACCAAAAACGACTCTCCATTCAGCGATCTGTATCACATGATCAAGAAATCGCTGGAAATCAAGACTCCCTGCAAATCATCTGCCAGTCAGGCTCAGACACCGTCCTCAAAGTTCTGCACCCCAAATCCGGCTTCAGTCAGGAAGAGCACAAATAAACCGGCAACTCCCACCCCCGAAAATGATCCGCCTAACAGCAGCGAGACCCCGCAGACCGCTAAGAAGCAGGCGAAGACCATCCAGGTTTCTGCTGGTGACGAGCCGAGAATGGAGGAGCCCAGCGCCAGATCTGAAGGGCCTTCCCAAAAGAGAAGAAGCAGTGGGACATCCCAGAAGTTCACAGCGATGGAGATTATTGAGCAAATATCAGCGCAAACACTTAAATCCCCAGCTGGACGAAGAAGTAAGGAAGCAACACCGACCGGAGCTGAAGCATCCAAGCATCAAGCGAAGCAGAACATGAAGTCTCCCAAAGCAAAGTCTCCTGGAAGAGCATCACCAGGCAACTCGGGGACGACTGACACAGGTGTCAGCATCTTGCTTTTATGATCAAGTTCAATGTTTAAAATGCAGAAGCACACTCAGTAGACTTTCAAAATTGTAATATTCAAGTTTCTTTTTCTTTCTCAGTAAAAGCGGCACCCAAAAAAGGCAAAAGTGGTGACCTCAGGAAAGACCAGCTCTCTCCACAGAAGAAGAAACGCGTCTCCTTTGGAGGCCAGCTGAGCCCAGAGTTATTCGACAAACGACTGCCTCCTAACTCCCCCCTACGCAAGGGAGCTACTCCGAGGAGAAGTCTGATGGTGTTTAGACCCAAATCCACCCTCCTTAGGAGAGCTTCTGTCATCGGTTTGATAAAGGTAAGGCCAACGAATTTGACTTTGTTTTGATTGTAGTTTGTCCTGTTGTCTAATTTTACTTTTTTTTTTTTTACCTAGGAGCAAAGTCCTGCTAAAGCAAGAACCCCATCACCCAAGAAACCCAAAGCTGGAAAGAGTGCCTCCCCCAAAGCAGCTTCTCCAGCACAAAAGTCGCCAAAATCCAGGTCTGCTTCCCCTAAAGCAGCTTCTCCGTCTCAAAAGTCGCCAAAATCCAGGTCTGCTTCTCCCAAAGCAGCTTCTCCGTCTCAAAAGTCGCCAAAATCCAGGTCTGCTTCTCTCAAAGCAGCTTCTCCGACTCAAAAGTCGCCAAAATCCAGGTCTGCTTCCCCCAAAGCAGCTTCTCCGTCTCAAAAGTCGCCAAAATCCAGGTCTGCTTCTCCCAAAGCAGCTTCTCCGTCTCAAAAGTTGCCAAAATCCAGGTCTGCTTCCCCTAAAGCAGCTTCTCCGTCTCAAAAGTCTCCAAAATCCAGGTCTGCTTCTCCCAAAGCAGCTTCTCCGAATCAAAAGTCGCCAAAATCCAGGTCTGCTTCCCCTAAAGCAGCTTCTCCGACTCAAAAGTCTCCAAAATCCAGGTCTGCTTCCCCCAAAGCAGCTTCTCCGTCTCAAAAGTCTCCAAAATCCAGGTCTGCTTCCCCCAAAGCAGCTTCTCCGTCTCAAAAGTCGCCAAAATCCAGGTCTGCTTCCCCTAAAGCAGCTTCTCCGACTCAAAAGTCTCCAAAATCCAGGTCTGCTTCCCCTAAAGCCAAATCTATGGGTGGTGCATCACCTAAAACTCCCTTGAATTCAGGAGTCCAGACCCAAACAGTGCAAGGACGCTTCTCGGTGTCCCGCATCAGCACCCCGTCTCCCACTGCAGAAGCCAAGCCTGTTAAGGAGCCTTTAGTCACCCCCAAAATCCCCATAAAGAGGAAGAGCATGAAGAGCAGCGCACAAAAAACCCCACGCTCTGCCAGAAGTGCCGCAAAGATGCTGCAGAGACGAAGCGGGGCTTCCCGCATCTCTATGAAAGGTTTGTTTCTTACATTCACACATTTATAGCATCCGACAAAAGCAGTTTAGTTTGATCACCGCTGAAAACTGCTTTTCTTATTCCTCTCCACAGCATTAAGTTCCTGGGCAGGAATAGTGAAATTTGGTAAAACTAAACCTCAAGTTTTCGTTCCATCTAAAAAAAAGACTCCTCAAAAGACCAAGAAGAAAGCTGCAAAGTGCAAACCGCAGGTGAGCCAGCGTTTGAGTTCTTTTTTCATTCATTACAAAATGAATGGAATGCGAATACTGCGATCTCTTTACTCCTAATATTTTGAAATCTTTATTTATTTTTGTTGTTGTCGAAGACCCCTGCCAGGGTACCGAAGGGCCACGTGAGCACCGGACACGCAGATTCCCCAGCCACCATAGTTGTGGGCAGAGCTCACAAAAAACCTGCTGTGGTTGGAGCTGCGCCCAGAGTGGTCACCAACACCGTCCTCATCAAGAAACGGATGAAAATAGACGAGGACTTGACCGGTAACTTCGTCTTTTAGTTCATCTGCAAAAATCCTCTGCAGTTTTTCCTCTTTCTGATGGCATGTTCTGTTTTTCAGGTATTTCTGAAATGTTTCAAACCCCTGTTGCTGAGAAGAAAAGGCGATCTCTGACCAATGACCCGGAAGTTGTGAAGACACCGGGGGGCAGCCTGAGTGCATCTGTGATGAGCACACCTGAGGAGTCAGGTAGTTTATTTCCTGCCTGTGGAGTGAGTCATAGTTTGTCTGCAAGAACTAGAAGGTGGTCTCTCTTTCAGGTGAGATGATTGTGTCTCCTCTCAGCGCCGCGTCTGCCATCAAGAACAGACGGTACAACAGCGAGGCTGTTCAGCGTCTCCTGGATGGAGAAGAGTCCAGTTTTGCTGCCGACGACCTCACTGTGAACACAGAGTCCAGAAATCAGAACACAGACGTGAAGACGGCTGCTGCCATAACTCCCAAACAGAAGGCCCCGAAACCAGAAGGTCTCACCGGGGTCAAGAGGATGGTGAAGACTCCAAAACAGAAAACGGAGCCTCTTGAAGACCTCCGAGGCAAGATTCTGAAAACCCCCAAACAGAAACCGGAGCAACGGGAGTGCCTGACTGGAGTGAAGAGGATCATGAAGACCCCGAAACACAAAGCGGAGCCCCTCGAAGACCTCAGAGGCAAGATTCTGAAAACTCCTAAGCAGAAACCGGAACAGCAGGAGTGTCTGACCGGAGTGAAGAGGATCATGAAGACCCCGAAACACAAAGCAGAACCTCTAGAGGACCTTAGAGGAAACCTCCTGAAAACCCCCAAACAGAAACCGGAACAGCAGGAGTGTCTGACCGGCGTCAGGAGAATCTTTAAGACTCCACAGCAAGAAGCTGAACTCATCGAAGATCTCAGAGAGAAACTCTCGAAGACCCCAAAAGACATGGAGATGCTTGATGTGAGTTTGGACGGAGTTGAAGGACTCCTCAAGACGCCTGCTAATGATGAGGCCAAAAATCCCCAAACTCTGAGCGCACAGAGCTCCTCCACTGCCAAGAAAACACCAAGGCAGAAAAGTTCTCCCGTCCAGGATCTGGTTGGTTTGAAGAGGCCCGTGCGTACCCCCAAACAGAAGGGGGAACCTGTGGAGGACAACTTCGGGATCAAGAGGCTGATGAAATCGCCAAGGATGAGAGGAAATCCTCCAGTGGAAGACTTTGAGGGACTTCAGGAGCTCATGGAGGAGCCACAGACGGATCTGCCGACAGAGCAGGTGAGGAAGAAAACATCCAAAGTCCTGATGGTCACGCGTGTTTTGGTTGGTGCTTCTGTTCTTTAAGTTTGTCTCTTCTTTTGTTTTCAGCGGGATGAAGGCTCCATGGAGTGTGCTGCTCTAACAACAGGTGAGATCAAAGTTGATCTATAAGATCAGCCATTAGGAATTCCTGTTCTTTCTTGGTTCACACTGAACTGACAGGTGCTAACTGTCAGAATCCCCGAAGGCAAAGCAAAATGTCAATTTCAACTCTAAATCATTTTGGTCTAGCTTTTTTCCTGGTTTACATTTTGCTTTAAGCAGAGCATTTTTTTTCTTCCCGTCAATCATTTAAAGGGAGATGGAATTAAGTCTGTCAGTGAGAAGAAAAATGTCCTGAAACTGCCACCCTGTGTTACTGCACTTTGTCTTCCCTCAGGGATCTGTTTGCTGAAAAGTCGTGGTTTTTGTTTGTTTTTTAACATTTTTTGGGTTGCGTGTGAACTTTTTCAGCTTTCATGAGTGCGGGGGTTCACAGTGAAGATGTCGTAGTGTTCTAGGTTGTGTCCTAAACGTTAAATTGACTTCATTTTTCTTGTTGCAGAGCCTGAAGGAGTCGACGACGGGAACCGCTCAGAGAGGCTGAATGAAAGCTGTAACCATGAGCCTTCAGAGGCTCAGGGAGATTCTCTCCCTCTTGTAGATGCCGAAGCTTCACAACAGCCCGATGCAGACAAGGTAGACGAGATCAGCGCTGACAAAGTCCCTAAGGTGGATCCTTTGGACCAAAACGAAAAGGCTAATCGAGGCAGACGTACAAAAGCAGTGGAGTCTGAAGACGTTGGGGACAGAAAAGAGGTGCCTGAACCTCCTGAAGAACCTGCTCCCGTCCTCCCAGTGAGAGGGAGAAGAGGGAAGAAAACTGAGGCCACAGCATCATCTGCTGTCAGACCCACGAGGGGCAGAAACGCAAAGATCTCAGAGGAAGAGAGCGCTCCTCAGGTTTCCAAAGCTGCAGACAGACGGGAAACGGGAAGAAATGCAAAACATGAAGAGAAAGGAGAGCAGGTCTCAGAGGACACCGTCACTGCAGAGAACCAAGAGCCTGAGCATCAGGGAACGTCAGCAATGATCAGCAGAGCAAAGAGAGCAAAGGCAGTCCAAAATGAGGCTCCAGTCAGAGCTAAGAGAGGAAGAAACGCCAAACATGAGGAGAAAGAAGTCGACAAGGTTTCACAAGATGTAACCAACTCCCAGCAGGCTTCTGTGGAGGAGAGACCAAACGAAACTGTTGTCCCACAACAGGAAGAACCAGCAAAACCAAGGAGAGGAGGACGAAAAGCAAAACAAGACGCTGAAAGTGTGGCTGCTGCACCTTCTACTGAAGTACAAGAGCCTCTCCGTGTCTCCACAGACAAACCTGTGAGAGGAAGAAGAGGGAAACGGGTCCCAGAGGACGCCGTCACTGCTGAGAGTCAAGAGCTGGAGCTGGAGCCTGAACATCAGGAATCGACTGAAAAAGTCTGCAAATCCAGCAGAACAAAGAGAGAAAAGGCGGCCCAAAATGAGGTAGCAAAAGCCACCCCTGTTAAGAGAGCTCATCGAGGAGCAGCTCCAGCAGTTGAGACGGCGGAACAAATCACTCTGTCTGTACCAGAACCGACTCCAGGTGTCGCTGACCCAAAAGCAAAGAGAGGAAGACGGGTGGCAGCAAAGCAAACACCTGAAGAGGTGAGCAGTGAGCAGACGAGCCCCGCTGAAGAAGAAGGCAAGCCTGTGGTGGAGGAATCAAAGAAGCCAACGCGGTTTGTCTCGTGGAAAGCAGATCTGGAGATCTGTGATATTCCAAAAGCACTTCCTGTAAAGGCTGCTCGTGGTAGGAAGTCAAAACTCAACGCTCACAATGAAAACAAAAATGTCTCTGCTGACGCGCCCAAAGGGGAGGAGCTCTCAGGGGACGCTGTCCAAACTGTGCCTGCCAAGAGAAGCAGGCGAGGAGTTCATGGCGGCGATGTGGCGGCGACAGCAAGCAACAGCGGTCTTAAAGAAAATGAACCTCAGCCAAAAACCCGACGAGGAAGAGCAGCTAAGAAATAACTGCCTTTGTTAGTGACAGTTATCATTTTTCTCCCGTTTTTATAATTGCAAAGAATGGTAGAATGTAGTTTTGGTGACTGAAAACAAAGCACTGCTTTATTTGCCCGTTCAGCAGGGACTTGTTTTTAATTCTTTTATCTTTTTTGTTTTTCTATCCTTTTTATGTCTGAAGGGAAAAAATATTTTACTGTTGAGCAGGGAGAGGGGTCTAATAAATTTTTGTACTTGGTTGTAATTACTGGTGTGATTTCTTGATTAATTTTTGTATTGTTTGATACTCCCCAAATAGGATAATGTCAAGTGTACGTTTTTACCACCCCCCCAGTCAATAGTAAAAATTAAGCTTGACTGTAAATGGATTTAATGCAAATAAAACGCATTAAAGGAATATTTTTTAGAAAAGAAATCTTCAATTTGGGGAATTTTGACAGTTGAAACAAATATAATTTTATGTGGTGTCGGAAAACATCTCATGCTTTCTATTTTGCATTTATTTCAAGTGTTAAAAAAAATCTTGTATGAGAATTGATTAAAAAAACTCTTAGGAACAGGAACGTTTCTGAAAAGATATTAAAACCACCCGGACACATTTTAGAGACGGACCGAACGCAAGCCCAACGCTGGAGGGAGATTTGAGAGGCGCGTGCAAGCACGAAGGCGGTTCCAAACTATGTTTATGGTCTCAGGACCTGCATTTTAAAGTTATTTTATTTAAACATCATAATGTCGTCGGACGGCGATATAAAGACAACGCCGAGAGGCTTTCACTGTGTTCTGTGCAACGTCAACCTACCTAATAGTGAGTTAACGAGGCTAAAGTGGGTTTTTCTGGTGGTGCCTAGCTAACACGACTATTTTTCTTTTTAAATAGTTACCCGAATCGTTTCTCAACCAGTGGGATATTATGTATTTTTCACAAATTGAACGCTAATCCTTTTTAAAATATGCAATTTAGATAACCTTAATAAAGTTCCTTTTCATATTTTATGGAGCTTACCTCGGACCACCCTGTGCTGCTGCTACAGCATCAAGTCCCACATATTGTTTGGGGGAGCGCATTTGAGTGATGCACCATAGTTTTATGCTCATGGTGGGCAAAACTTTCCTTTACCAACCTGCAACTGTTCATCCTCAGTCAAGGTGTTATGCGTGGTTGAGATCAGAACTGCATGCATCTCTTACCAAGCAAATAATACCTTTATGGATGCTACTTTACATACTCAGAAAGGGAACGGGTAGCCCAAAACCTCTCAGAGTTCGGTGCAGGGAATTGATGAAATTCTCTTGAAATCATGATGAAGCCCTTAGACTTAGAGTTCGTTTCACTGGAGCTAAGGGATTATGCACGGGTCCTAAAGTCAGCCCCACACCATGATAAGCCCTCCACCAAACATTGCACGGGATTCAATGTGATCAGCAGACAAAGTTCTCTTTGCAACCTCCAAACCAAAAACCGGGGAATCAAACTGGAATTCACTGAGAGCAGCTCATTCTTTCATACATTTGTGTATGAAACTCGCCTAAGTTGATGATTTAAAACCCTCTATTTATGAAAGTGGTTGGAAAAACCAAATTCAGTCATTTGGATGTGTGGTTAAGTCCTTTTGGCAATATAGTTTATATTAAAAAAAAAAATCAATAGAGCCATGGAAGAAACAGCAGTATCAGTTGAACACTACAGATACAAACAAGACAATGTATAAAATCGAGCAGGAAGTAAATAATTGGTTTTCGACTCATCCTGTTGAGTCTGCCTTTATATAAATATGTGAAGCAAACAAAAAGACGTCCAATCAAAAGCTGGCTTCTACCAAGCCGGGTAAACGACAATGGGTTGAAGGTGAACCACATCGAGGGATGTGTGTGTGCACGCTAAACATGTAATAACCTTTTGTTTCACCTAAAAGCATGGCGTCTGTCTGACCTGCAGTGTCCAGTGTGGATCAGCACGTAAAGGGGCGGAAGCACCAGACTCTGAGTTCTGTTCGAACCACCAGGAAAACCCACGAGGAGCGCAGCGTGTTCGTCAGCGGCATCAAGCCTGAGGTCTCTCAGTCCGACCTAACCGAGCACTTCCAGCAGTTCGGGCCGATCGCCGATGTCATCATGGATAAAGAAAAGGTCGAGGCGAACCACGGTTTGAATGGTCAGGGAGACTCTGAGAGTAAATTCTGTCTTACTGGCTTTGCAGGGAGTGTTTGCCATAGTGCAGTTTGCTGAGACTGAGAGCGCACACGCTGCTCTGACCTGTGTGGAGCATCTGATGAAAGGCCTGAAGCTCAGAGTTAAACCTCGAGAGAGGAAGGAGTTCAAGTTGATTCCAAAGAAGAGGAACGATGCTCAGAGCCTGGAACAAATGTTTGAGCGTCTCAAACCCGAGCTGTGTCAGCTGCCATCCGTGAGAACCCGACACTTTACGACACTGGAAACACACGAAACGAATCTGCTTTTGAGGGTCAAACTGAAAGCTGCTTGTTCCCCTGCAGGTCGACGCTCAGATGCAGTACGTGGTGGAGCGGCTGCAGCTGGGAGAGAATGAAAAGAAGGCTCGCGAGTTGCTGGTTCAACTCCTGCAGGAAATCTTTGTTGAATTTTTCCCAGGTATTTCAAATCAATTCAAACTTTATTCATAAAAAGCAGTTCTCTTTGTTTTGTTCAAGCTTTAGAATTAAAAACAAAAACAACGACACATCTGCCCCATGACCCCACACACAGGAGTAGGAATTAAACTGATGGTCTGACTCTGCTGTGAGGAAACAGGATATTGGGAATCTATTCGTACCAGGAGCCAGCTCAGCCATAGTAACATTGCCACAGTGCCCACCAACACTGGGACGGCAGCAGGGTTCATTTAGTTATTTCGACATGAATTGCAGCAACTGTTCTACTTTCTTTGCAGACAGTCAGATTCCTGCCGCTTGGCTCTTCTGTCAACACCTTCGGAATCCACTCCTGTGATTTAGACCTTTTCCTGGACCTGGAGAACACCAAGATGTTCCAAGCCCGAGCCAAGTCCACCACAGAACAGGTTTGTCTGGTTTAGGTCCCGAAAGCCTCTTCCGAGTGGATACGGGCGAAAAATGGCCACTTGTAAAGGAAGTAGTTGAGAGAAAATGTTTGCGAAGGATCACAACACAGTAACTCACAACACAACACATTAACTTACAACACAATGCAAGTGCATGCTCCTACATCAAGGCCGCTTTTACACTGCATGGTTCATGACTCCAATTCCGATTTTTTTTTTCCCTCTCATGCGTCACAGATCGGATATGATCGGTGAATGTGTAAGCAGGACAAAAGCGCATGGATTCAGATCGATACAGGCCTCTCTCATATGTGGAAATAAATCGGAAAACGGACCAGATAATGCATTTGTGTGTGCCATAAGCAGACAAATCAGATATTCCCAAGTAAATGCGAGTCGTACGTCAGTGACGTCAACTCAGGACACCACCAACTGAGATCACATGACTTATTAAGGTGCTTTGTGCGCTGATTTTGCTGTCAGTGTGTTACCTTTCAGCCTCAGGCTTCAGACCGTAGTTGGAAACCGCTGTTATGTCCGTCCGGACGCAAACGGGTAACTACGAAGCAGACACTGTTGATTCGGGAACAGGCTAGAAGCCGTTTATTTCTTTGGGAGGCGTGTATGATGGGGACCATGTGTGCGCGTGAGCGCGTGCTTGCGTGTGTGTGTGTGTAAGGAGAGGAGAGGGGGTGTGAGCGCGGAGCGGGGGACTGTCGGAGAACCGTAAATTAAAAATAAGATGTCTCAAAGTTTTGGAGTTTTTCTAGCTCCACTCTGGAGGCTGACGGTTCAGAACGCAGTGAGAATCCCCGAGGAAATCTCTCCTGCAGCTTTCTGACTACGGCCGGAAAGAGAAGTCATCGTGGCAGGAAAGGTTCAACACTTGGATCAAACTGTTCGGACAGCACAACGTCTGCAAACACTTCCTCACTCAAAACTCAGAGAGAGCACATAAGACGGCCGACCAGCCCTCCTTTTACATCCCTGTGCATCCCTGGCCAGAGCGACAGCGCAACGCCCCTTCCGCCGCCGCTTGCCCCATGACAACCGGCAATCACAAAAGTACAAAGAGGTCCGCGGAATGCGGAAATACTGCCACGTAGTCCTCAGAACGTCTACGCTTGATAGTTTCAGCATTGTATAGTGTAAATGCAAAAATCAGATACGGGTCACTTTTAAAAGATGATGTATGGTCAAAAAATCGGATATAGTCAGAAAATCGGATATGAGCATCAAGACCTGCAGTGTAAATGCAGCCTGGCGCATGCTCCGCGCACCCAGACCGTTAGAAATTAGAAAATCCACCATCATCCACTGGGCGTCGTGCAGACACTTGCACATCACCTGCACGTCCTGCAACTGCGTGCTGTCAGTTAGGTTACGCCTAGAGTGTGGCACAACTGCGTGCATGATTCTTACAAATACTTCACCTTACACTTTCCACACGCATGCCAATGGTACGCTCTATTTTCATGACGTCCCGCATTTGCCTCCAAAACGCACCTTGAGATGCAGCCGCTCCTCTGTACGATCCTCTACGGGCCCGGACAACCCAAAAGCCCGCAGCGTTCATGATCCTGTTGTTCACTTTCACTTCCACCGTGCTATTTTTTCTACTACTCTGATTTCACGTACCCGTGTCGACTAATTGCCCTTTTATCCAGCCGTGTTCACAATATTCGCTACCAAGTTCGCTTCACTCCTTCAAAATTCAAATTCCACTCAAAGTTACTTTAGTTTTCCGGTAGGAACTTCCTTTGCCGGTGGAACACCGAGTAGAGACAAGCAATCTTCAGTAAAATCAATACAACACAGCTGCACTCAGTGAAGTACAGTAAAAAAGATGTACTTGGAACTGCTGCAAAGTCATTGCTGTCTTGGCGATTTAAAATGAAGGTTGGTACAAAACTCCTTCCCTGCCTGTTCGTTGGATCCTGCTCGCGTTCTAGCTGCTTTTTCTTGTCTGCTGTTTCACAAGCCTGCTACTTAGTTCTGACTCCAGCTGGAGTCTTCTGTTCCCAGAGTTTACGTTTGTCGGCCGCTGCCACTATGTAGAGTTTTTACGCGCTCTGTCAGATGCTGCCTGTGAGGGATCCCCTCCACCTCTTCTGTGTGTCATGCCTCAGCAGTGTCTCACTGGGGATTCCGGATTCTCCACCGTTTCTGGAAGTTCCCTGGCGCTCTCCTTCACGATCCCTGAACTCTCCAAATAAACGTCTTGACTTTGTCCTGTGCGAGCCTCTGCTTTTCTTTTCTTTATTTTTTTTACCTCCAGGTTGGTGAGGGAGCGTCTGATGACGGCCGTTCCGAGGACTCCATCTTGTCAGATATCCATCTGACCACAGCCTCCCGCCGAGGTGCTTGACTGCGGAGCACTATCCTGAAGCGCTAAGGGCTCCCAACGCACAAGGTGCATGGTCGGGTAATCGCCGCTTTCCTGTCGTCAAGTTCCAGCACCACGCTGAACCTGCAGGGCGACATCACCATCAACAACAGGTCGGGGGGGGGGCTGTTCTTGTATATAAAGGTGTCTGACAGAAGCAGAATGAGAGCGTTAAACACTGTCTGAGCAGGCTGGGAGTGAGGAACACACGCTTCCTCCAGCGTTCTAGATGGAGGAGACGCTTGAGGCCTCTGTGTACACCATTCGGTTCTGGGCCAGGCAGAAGAAGCTGGCTGGTAACGTGCTCTTATTTCTTAAGCTCATAACCAGTTTTTTTTTGTGCGATAAGAACAGTGTGGAAAATAGCTCTTGGTTTGAATTGGCTGCTATTTCATTCTTTGGCCAACAGGTGTCACTGAGCTTTCTAAACACAACTAAACTTTTATTTTGAAGAATGTTTGCCTAGAATGTATTTTTGACATAAACTGAAATGTCAAACATGTCATCTTGGAGAAACATAGTAAAATATATCAACTTTATTGTATTTTTGAGCACAGTCAATCTGAACAGGAAACAAAGCAGCAGATAGACTGAATAGTTTTATTGACTTTTTGGATTACAGTTTCCTGTTTTGACCTGCAGGTAACCCCAGCGGCGCCGGCCCCCTCCTCAACAACTACGCTCTGACTCTGCTGGTCATTTTCTACCTGCAGAACTGCGAGCCTCCTGTTCTCTCCACAGTGGAGCAGCTGAAAGACATGGCCTGTAAGTGCTGCCTTCCTCTGATAGTTTTTAAGCATTTTCTCCAGTTTCTGATGACCTGCAGCTATGAACAGGAAGTGACCGCTGCTCAATAGGCTGAGAGGATAAAAGGGAAAAAGCTTGAGTTGGGATGTTTGAATACATTTTCCTCCTCTATGGTTTTGTTTGTTTAGGTACCACAAAAACTATTCCTGCACATTTAAAAAAATAAAATAAATTAACCTTATTGTTTTGGTGTTTTTCTGTGCAGGTGAGGAAGAGGAGTGTGTGATTGAAGGCTGGAACTGCACCTTCCCCAGTCAACCCATTGCTGTGCTTCCCAGCAAGAACACACAGGACCTCTGTAAGTGACTTTAATCAGACAGAAATGTGCTTTACGGCACCGGTCCCTGGGACAGTTGGTACCGCGTTAGGGTTCCGTTTTATTTATAATCTGATTCTGAAGGAAGTTTTATTTTGAAAACTACTGGGAAGGAGTCAGTGAGGAAACGGAAGAGGAGCAGACAAAACCAGGAGTCTTAGCTCCAAATATGGATTTATTGTTACATTTGTTCCCACACACCATAATAATGATGCAGAAAATCCAACAACCGGCTGTCTAATGTTAAGAGGATGCTGCTAATAAAGTTGTTCAAACAGCGATTTCACGTTTAGGATTATATTTAGAAAATATCAGAGTTTCTTTTTTTAATTTTCCGTCGGACGTTGAAGTCAGACGAGGCTGAAGTTGGCGTCTTATTTTTTATGCTTCCACTTTGACAGTTCTGGGTTAAAAGAAAATCTGTGTCCCATGTTAATGGTCTCTACATGAAATCTAGAGTACAAATTAAGATTAAAACAGCTGCAGGTATTTGACAGAGGATGAACCTTTCTCACAAAATGAAGGGAAATTAGAGCCTTCGACTTCAGCCTCGTTCAGAACAGTCTATGAAAATATTGTGTTCTGCTTTATGGGGTCTAAATGTGACTTTCTGTCTTCCTCCTGCAGCCTCCTTGCTGGCTGGTTTCTTCTCCTTCTATGCAAAGTTTGATTTTGCCAGCAATGTTGTATCCTTAAGGGAGGGGCGCGCACTTCCTGTTATAGATTTTCTTGGCAAAAGCAAAGAGGAGGGGGAAAAAAACCCCAAGAGCAGTCGCCAACACCCCAAATTGGGCTCCATGACTCTCCTGGATCCTTTTGAGCTCTCCCACAACGTAGCCGGAAACCTGAACGAGCGCTCCCACCACAACTTCCAGAGGGAATGCCAGGAGGCGGAGAAGTACTGCCGCAGCCTGCAGTACCAGCACAAGTCCGCCAAGGGCAAGTCATGGGGGCTGGTGCGCTTGTTTACCCCTCATGGGGAAGTCTCGCTCAACAAAGCAGAGCAGCTGAGCATCAGCATCCCCTTCAAATCAACGTCGCTCCCCGAGGCGATGCGCAGCGAGCTGCACACGGCGGGGGAGGATTTTCGGCGTCTGTGGTTCCAGAAGGTTCTCTCTGCTGTGGAACAGGTGTTCAGAGCCGTTCTCCAGTGTCACCTCACGGTGTCCTCTGACGCTGCGGCAGGAGAGGAGGCAGCAGAAGGCCCGCCAGCTTCCATGAACTCCTCAGGAAATGACAGTTTTGATGGCGTTCCACCGCAGACGGAACAAAGTCCTCAGGACGCCGTCGTGGTCGGAGCAAAGAGGTCGCTCTCTTCAGGCAGCGACACCTCAGTTTCGCCCCAAGGCAAAAAAGCCAGGCTGATGAAAAGAGGAAAGCCGGATGCGCCCCCGTGGATCTGTACCCAGAAGTATCCGGTGTGGGCCGGCAGGAGGAAAGTGAAGCGGGAGATCCTGAAGGGCCCAGACTCCGGGGCCGAGGGCAGCTGTGCAGAGCTGGAGTCCAAGGTCACAGCCCACATCCAGGAGAAAGAAGCCCAACTCAAGGAGCCCCTGGAGTTCAGAGTTCAGCCCCAGATGGTGGGGGGGACAGAGAGCACAAAGGCGGTGCTCCGGCTGCAGCCCAGCAGCAACACACCGGGAGCTTTCCACGACTTCTTTCACTTTCTGGAGGTTTTTGTACCCAAGATGGTCGACACGTTGCTGGAAAAAGAAGTGCAGAACCAGATGACTTGTGACTAAACTGAGCCACGACACAGATGTTCTTGAGCAGAAAGCAGAGATTACTTTAGTGTGAATGTTGGTTTGAAGTCACAGTGTTACTGTTTTCATTTATACGGCATTTTTGTAATAAAAAGGGAATTATTGTTTAACGTTTCTGTTCAGAACGGCTCAAAAAGCCCGAAACTCTGAAAATAAAAAACATTTTTTGGCTGAAGGAGAGTCGGGAACATTCATTTACTCGAGCATCACATCAACACATTTTACTGAAAGACCCCTACACGCATTTTTCTTATGATGGAGGACATATATTAGGAAAATTGGGATTAAAATGGCATTTCGTAGTATTTCCTAATTCAAATCATCGTGGATCAGGATCAGATGAGAAGATGGCGTTGGAAAAAGTCTGCAGCAGGAACGTAGACGCTACAATTGGCGGCCAACAAGTTCCCTGCTCAGCTCCCTTCTGACGACTAGATCCATGTCCGTCTTCCTTTTCCTCATCTGAGCTGCCATCTGGTCCAAAACTGTACTAATGTTAGGTTTGGGGGGGCTTAGGGGCTCTAAACTAGTGGGACTGTTGAAACTAAAGGATGATGGGAAGTCGGGACAGGCTCACTCCTCCAACTCAGTGGCCAGTTTTTGTTGAACTCCTGCCGCTCTGCAGAGACTTTCCTAGAAAACAACAGATTTTTATTTCCCTTTAAAAACAACAAAATTATAATTAAAGGACCACCGGGAACGCTTTGAAAATAGACGATCGCACTGAAACTCTAAAGAATGTAGTAATACAACAGAAAAGAAGAATAAAGGCATTTGCTTTTTCTTCCTCCGGCTGCACCGCCTGCCTAAAACAGTTGTTATAAAGTCACATCTTTGCTGGTCAAGACGGATGAGAGTAATTACTCAGGGAGGCAGTCTGCTTTATTACAGCTGGACGAGGTGGAGCTGAGCGATGCACACAGCTCCTGTGTGCTGAGAAACACCATTCATCTGCTTCTAATGGGGAAATGCAGACAGCCGGCTGCCTGGATGAAGAGCTGTCAGAGATCTTCTGTTCATTTTGACACCATTTCAATTTGGAGATGGGATATGGATGTTTGATTAGGCTCACAGTTGATCTGATGACATCACTGCGCTTCGTCTGTTTATCTATTATTGTCACTGCTACAAACATGCCTTTTTTTCATCTGCTCCTCATTCACAATGATTTGAACAAAGAAATACTCTGAGATGCCATGTTGAGCTTCATTTTCTCCATTACATGTTAAAAAACACAATTTTCACTGAAGTGGATCCTGTAAATGTAGATAAACACGTATGTGAGGCTGAACGTTGGTTCTTTGGTCTGTTTGGGGGTTTTCTGGAGCGTCACTTAAACATCAGCTCCAGACACTCCAGGCTTCTCCCATTTCACCTCCGCGCTCAAAGGTGCGCCTGATATACGACCACGCTCACTTACCTCTAAGCTTCGGAATTACAGTGATTGATTTCAAAACAGGAGCTTTGTTTGCTCTTGGCCAAAAACAAGAAAACAATCCCTGAAGGGGGCTTCTCTGTGGAGACGGAGCCATTCGCTTCAAGTTCCCTTTCATCACAGAAAGCAATCTGTTGGAAAGAGCCAACGCACGAACAAGCAGCCACAGGTGTCTTAACTTTGTTTGAGTCCTTTTTCAGTCGTTAACCACCAACTGCTTTCATATGGCCAATCTGCTGTATTTACTATTAAAGCCATCTGTGGGGGGCTTGGTCTTCTTGTAGACCTCTCAGTTTTTCTTGTTTAATTAAAAAAAGAGTGTCCAAAGAGTTTTGAAATCTGCTCAGCTTTTTGGAGCCATCGTCTGTTTTCAATCTGCTGTGAAGCGTGGATCCACTGAGTCACATCTGCTGTGATCTCACACCGCCATGCGTCACAGCCGGAGTCGTCCAGAGTGGATCTGGCGCTTTGGTCAACCATGAACATTATTTATGGAGTTCAATCTAAAATGCTTGCCGAGTTAAAAATAGTTGTTTTATGGTCGATTTAAACAATTGATAAACCACAGATTATACAAAACAAACTAAAACTGAATGTTAAACATTATAAACAACTGCCTTTTAAACAAAGAAAAATAAACTTCCTGGTTGAATAAATTGGAAAAAAAAAAGCTGCTACCTTTTTTATCTTTATTTTTTTTCCAAGAAGTCACAAATATTTAATATTAAAGAAAAGTCACGCAGCAAAATTCTGACTCAAATAGTTTTCATAATGTAATAATTTCATTTTGTTTCTATGAAGAACAGATTTGAACATTGTTGTGAGCAAAAACCTACCAAATCACCCATTGTATTATAATTTATTCTGTCTATATCTCATAAAATGATGTTGTAACATTTGTTTTATGGATTTCATCAAAGGGAAAAAACATCTTAATTAGAAAAAAAAGAAAATTCTTTTAATTCTTTGATGCTGCTTACACCACAAGCGCTGTCCAAATTCAACGACTCCTTCAAATGGAGCCAACGAATGCGGCCTTCTTTTTCCCGATTTCAGGGATTGGTCTGGTGTTTCCTTCTATGCTGTCCATATCCCAAGATGCATTGCGGCCAAACCCAGAGATTTTCTGACACCAATGGCGGACGGTGAAGCGGTAGATTAAAAGTTGAATAAAATAATCTAGGAGAATGTTGAGCTCCATGCCTGGTTCACCTCTCCTCTCTGTTAGGGACGTACGGTTGCTAGGCGACGGGACATTCACCGATGTAACGGCTGGAATTATTCAAAGGCTAGACTGGTCTAAGTTCATAACTGTTAACATCCGGCCTGCCTTGACGAAGGACCCGGCCACTGTTGCCTGGGAAGGCCGCAGGCCTCGAATGTGGACGCACCCCTATACAGGTCGCCTGTGTGTCACAGGGCCACAATCACACGCCCATGCACACCCACATCCACACCTATTTAAAATAACCTATGAAGCATGTTTTTGGATGGTGGGAGTCTCCGGAGAAAACCCACGCATGCACGGGGAGAACATGCAAAGTCCACACAGAAATGTCCCCCATTGATGTTCTGGTTCAGGCCCCCCAGCCGGGACTTGAACCGGAGCGAGAGCGCTAACCACTGCTCCACCGCGCAGCCTAAATCATACTTCACACATCAAAATGCAAATCATTTTCTAACATCATAAACAGTTTTCAAAAGTTTAATTCTGTCTCTTGCAGAAAAACAATAACGTCACCACAAAGTTTTGCATAAACTGGATGAACTCCCTCTAAAAACACGTCAAACAGAAAGATGTGTCCGTTAATTTAAACATGTTTAGTGACTGACGCCATCTTGATTATTGCATAATGGCGGCGGGCACCAACCAGCCCCCTATTTCGCCTCTTTAGCCGTGCAAACAGGTCTGGCTGCATGTGAAGCACTCTGTGCACATTAGCAGCTCCCCCACTTTGACGATAAGGCTAAATCAAAGTGCAGAATCATTTCCCCCTTTCTGCCTGTGATGGCAGGAAGGAGTCAGACATTCTAGCAGGAGATAGCACTCAGATGGACTTCTGTGAGCGTGTGTACACTTCCTTTTTGAACCCCTTTGTGTGTCTAATGTAAAATGGGAACTGAGAGGTGATTTTACCCTCTATTCCTGGAATACTGGTGTAGAATAGGTACGCTTGCACTGAAATTATCTTTACAAATGTTATGTGAAGTGCAGGAAAGTAGACAAAAAAGTTTCCAAAAGCAAGTCACCTCCCAGTGGTCTAACTGTCTGGGAGCCCTAACCGAACGGCTCTTCAGGTGTGCATTAGCCGGGGTTTATTAGCCTGCAACAACGCAAAGTGTGTGCGCTCCCTCTTATCTGTGCACGCCTATGTTCCCACTGTTTACCCATAAACACTGGAGCAAGATAATGAGTTTCTCTTGTCCATATTGTTGTCCCTCACCATTGACTTTTTATGGGTAGAGAGAGGTTGACTCAGCAGGAGAATTACCTGAAGTTTCAGGATGATCGCTGATAACAGTTACAAGCAACCTGACTGATGTTTGCTACCTGGAATAATAAACCGTTTGAAGATTGTTTGTCTCTAAAAGCTCAAGTAATGGCACAAATAATCACTCATCAATCAGTAACGCATAACAGCAAACCGCTAACAGTTTACATTGCACAATCATGACCGGGCAGTTTGGTTTTTCTTTACGCTTGACCTCCACAGACACGGAGATTTGTGTCTAAAGGGAGCTTTGTTTTTGACAGGGTCTTTGGGGCAGATAAAGTCAGAACCGCTGTTTTTTATGACTCAATAAAAACCACATGTAAGGCATTCATCATCCTCTCCTGGGATCTGTAGTGTTTGACGCCGCCATGAAGCTATCTTTGATTCACACATTTAATCCGAAAATGTCATTTTGCTATTTGTTTTCTTAGAACTTGAAAGCAAAATAAACTCATTCCCCCGCTCTGTCACAGTTTTTATTTAATTAAAATGCCAAGAATTTGCTTTCAAAGAAAGAATTTCTACAGTTATATGTTTTTTCTATTAGGTTTATCACTTCCACTGCTTTAATTTTTTAAAGCAAGCAAATATATATTTGCCTTTTTCCATTGAAACATTTTAGGGTTTGTGTGTTGTAGGTAAATGTAAATCCCAGATTTTCCCTTCATCCTTTCAATGGCAGCAGATGGGATTCATTAGACGGCAAGTGAACATTATGTCTTTGAACTGATGAGAGAAAAGGAGAAAAAAATGTCTGTGAGAAAAAAACGATGGCGAGACGACGGCGTCGGAGCCAGAAACTGCAGCTGGCGTGTTCTGTCAAAAGTGGACGAGGAGACGAGATTTATGAATCCAAAAAAGGAGGTGAGGCTGGTGGTTATGATATCCACACTGACCCAGCTCTGCTGGGGGCCCCTATGGTTATGTGAGCGCCCATTCTTTAAAGAAGGAGTGGCTTTAGGATAAAGCTGGTGGAGGTAGTGTCATGATCTGGGCAGTGTTCTTCTGAAAAGGCTATCTCTCGAATTTGTCATTGTTCTTTTAACAAGATGTTTTGCCTTAAAGGCCCCCCTCCCATCATCTTTTAATCTTTTTTACAAAGTGATCCTTTAATTATAATTATGCTATTTTCAGCCCAAAGGAAATATTTGTTGTTTTCCAGGGCATAGTTTCTGCAGAGCAGCAGGAGTTCATGAGAAATTCACCTCTGAGTTGTGAGTGAGACTGTTGGCGCAGAGTAAGGCTGCTCTGACTTCCCATCATCCTTTGGTTTACACACTTCTTCTAGCTTACAGCCCCTCATGGCCGAAATATTACCAATGCAACAAAATGGCGAGTTACATCTGGTCGGCAAGCTCCAATATTACTCGCCTGGTATCTGAGCCAGATGCCAGCTCAGACGAGGAAGACGAACATGGATGTAGTTTTCTACAAGTGGATGCATCAGAATAGAGCAGAGCAGGGAGCTTATGACCCACCGATTGTTTTTTCTTCGTCTGCTCCTTAAATACAGAATTACTCAGAAATGCACATTCAAGCTGATTTTTTTAAATATATGTCCTCCATAATGAGAAAAAATCCACAAAAACAGGTTAAAAACACCAAAAACAAGATTAGAGTAGATCTCTGACACATTTGGAAGCTCCTTTAGGACCAGCATCAAAACAATCTGCTGTTAAGAAATCTGTTATTTCACCTTCGGGTGGGATCAAGTTGAGTCATGGCGTCTGGTGAAGCCACTTGGATGAGTGGTGAGGAAATTAGACCTAACTTCCAGATGAATGACTCAACTTCAGGACGACGACACCTGGATGGATGAGAACCTACGTCCTTCAGGGATTTCTGGACTCAGGAATAATCACATTCAATCTCGTCTCAACTGATACTGCATATCATGATGACTCCTAAAAGAGATGAGGCAGTCTGACTCTAAAGCGATTGTGAATAAGAAGCTCAAAGGCATCAGAAACTCCTAAATATTTCACACATTACTAGTTGAAGAAAATTTAACACTCATAAACAATGCATGACTGTTGTGAGTAAAACAGAATGAGAGAAAAAGGTTTTGAAAATCCCGTCACCCACAATTCCTCTAGTAAATTGTAAATATCCGTGAGCTGGTTTTTGTTCGTTTTCTGAATTTTTACCAGCATGATTTGTCTTTTATTTCTCCCACATCTGAATTGATCCAGGAATTATTTCAATGTTCTTGGTTTTTGTCCTCTTCTCTTGTCGCTTTGTACCAAGTCCAGTCGTGTCTTGCTATCAAGTTCAATACTTTTGCTGTCGGTTGTTAGATTTTGCAGGTTTCCAGCATTTGGATCTCTAAAAAAACATCAATTTGGACATAAAGGTGTTTTAAAAAAAAGGTAGAATCTTGACATTTAGTAACAAGATTTTTTGAAAAGGTCAATTAAAGTTGACGCAGTCAGCGGTAAAGTTTAAAGGTGAACACTTATTTAAAGAAGAGAAAATACAAAAACAGCTAAATAAAATTATCTATACACACTAAAAACAGGAAGTTGATATAAATAATTGAATTATTATAAAACAAATGATTAGAACCCCCCCCCCCCCAAATCTTGTCAACAAGTTGATTAATAACACCCAGCCTGTACTGAGATAAACGTTTGAAGATTTAGATTAAGAATGAATGAAATAATCAACCTAAAATAGTATAAGATATATCCTGCAGAATCTATCTATGGATAAATTTAGGTTTAAGTGCAAAGAAAATATAAAAAGACAGTTTTTGTTCTCTGATGCGTTCAGCAGGTATGCACACTCAAACAGATTGCACTTGTTGTTTAAGCGCTGCTGTTTTTTTATTTTTTTGGTGTCATGAAGTGAACAGCCGACCGTGAAGAGCCAAGATAAACAGAAGCTCCAGCAGCTCCAGCAGCTCGTAAAATGTCACCAATTCCATTAAAGTGAGTCTGCGTATCAAACCGATATCAGAGCACACAATGTCTTTGTGGGGGGGCATGTTGACTGTCATTTTTATGATTGAAATAATTATGGAAAATACTTTTGTGACAGAATAGAAGAAATTCAAAGTAATTTTTTACATTTTTTTTTACAACGGAAGGGGTTTGACCGCAAACTGTAAATAATTTTAACTTTAACTGTACTTTTTAATACTAAACATTTAGTACCTTAAATTTGATAAATTGAAATAAGAAAATGTTTCATGTTTTATTGCTCAGGCAGCTGCAAGGTTTTATGTTATTATTTTAGATTTTTGTGAAAAAACATAAAGTAAAGATTTTAAAAGTTTACTTTTTGTGAATGCAATTTGGGTAAAATGATAAATATATATATGTTTCCAATTTTCGAGAATGTCTACATTATTTTCCATTTTTTCCAAATAAAATAAAAATACATTTGTAATTATTTTAGGATTTTGTTAAAAAATGGTGTAATAAAAACAAATACAGATTAGGAATTTTATTCTTTTAGCTGAAAGAAAACTAAATCTTTAGAGTGAACCAATTTAGGCCAGAGACTTCAAATAGGGGTAATTGGGCTTAAATAGTTATATGGAGAGAAAGCATGTTTAAAAATTAAAAGAAAAATTAATACATTTCTAAATACATATAGATTTATTAAGAATTTTTGGAATATTTTTTAATCTTTAAATGCCCAATATTTGTCATTAGAATCATCTGATTTCATCTTGACTGTATTTTTGAAGTCGTTTAATTCTTCAGGAAGAGCAAATATCCAGATAATATAGTTATAGATTGAAGGGTCACCTCATAACAGGAGAGCTAAAACCGTAACATAAGACATTTCCATCAGAATCGTACTTTTTCTGATATTTTCTGCTTCGTGAGTCTGAAGTTTCTCCGTGCAGAGCAGCTGATCCTTCAAGAAGCGCTGTCCGTGGTGCTGAAACCCACAAAATGATGTCAAGATCTCATTACAGTTTGAAAAACAGACACGAGACTCGTTTAGAGCAAAAAGCCCCCCAATAAAAGATTAAAAACCTGCAGGGTTAAAACAAACAACAAACAGTTGAGATCCGAGCGCGTCCACCTGGTTTCCTTTTTCCTTCAAATGTAATTAAACACGCACGCGCGTCAGGTGTCCGTGCTACACTATAAAACCCCGGGATCTGAGAGGAGAGCAACAAGACAGGGGCAGCACCGAGGTGACAGCATCCAGAGACCACTCGAGCTGTGAGTTGCGCGACAAGTTTTGGCCGAAGTTTCCGTCAGTTTTTCCTCCTCCTTGAAAACTCTCTCCTCACTCAGATGGCCAAAATGCTGAGATCGTGGGCGATGTTTGCCGCGCTCGTCCTTTGCCTTCTGGTGTGTCTGAGCAGCTTTGCGGACGCCTACCCCCCCAAACCGGAGAGCCCGGGGAGCAACGCGTCGCCGGAGGACTGGGCCAAATACCAGGCAGCTGTCAGGCATTATGTCAACCTCATCACCAGGCAGAGGTGAGCCATGGGGATCCCATTTCTGTCCCTATTGGGGGGAATCACCAATCAACCATGCCGCAAATTAAAAAAAATCACAATGGAAAGATTTAGTTGATTTATTTTAAACTTAATACATCACCACAGAGATTTTAAAGGACAAATATGTGAAAATAGGATGTGAGTTTTTCTAATTGTCAAAATTCTAAACAAAGGAGTCAAAACATGGAGCAACCAAAACAATCAGTTAAACAAACCAAATCACCCCAAAAACCTGTTAAAAAGGAAAATATAATCAGTGTTGCTTAATTAGGCTCCCAAATTTAAAAATAAGAAACAAAATGAATGCTTTGATGCAAACCACACATATACCTACATTCTCTATTGCAGAAATATATATAGATATAGATATATCTATATCTATATATATATATAGGTTTATTTTCCCTCTTTTTTTGCTTTCTCAAAGTAAGTAGGAGTAGTAGTAAGGGACAAAAAAATAGGTTTCATTTCCCAGCTATAAAAACTCATGTGAGATCTTTGTATTTTTGTTCGAGGAAATGAAAACAAATAAATGGGGGAAAAAAATACTTTTCCTCCCACATTCCAATATTTACTTGCATTAATTTTTGTAGGAAGGGTAAAACTTTATAAATAGTATGTCAATTTCCACGAATTTTACACAAATCTAGATAAAAATGCAGGAAAAACTGTAAAATACTTGGTTATTGTTTTTTTAAAGGGTTCTTAAGGCCCTTTTTTAAGTTTAGGATTTGCTTGACTTTTTTTTTTAAATTTAAGTTGTAATCAAGATTTCTCCTCTGCCTTTAATGCAAGAGTGTCTTTTTAATGTTTGGTTTCTGCAGAACACTATAGGCAGAAAGATGGGGGAACGTTTTACTTTTGGCAAGTTCCTCTAAATTTTCCTGAAAGAAACTTAGGTTGCCCTCGTTTTAACATCTCTAATCTGTAATTAAAGGGGCCGGACCTTCTTGAAAAATCTTTGTTCTTCACGCTGGAACCCATCCATGCCACAAATGGATGGAGACTTTCTCAAAAAAAAAAAACCCAAAAAACCCCCAAACAAACAGAAAAAGGGAAAGTGGAGCATTTCCTAAAGTAGAGAAACCCTGCTTTATCTCTGAGATAATTGTCCCTTTGAGTTGTGATTTGTGCTGCACAGATTGCCAGCATGTGGACAAAGCCTCAGCAGGGTGTTTGCAGTTAACCTACTTTTGTGGACGGCTTGATGAATTCAGAGAAATGATTTTTGCTTCTGATTGAAATTCAGAGCAATTGGTTGGGAGGGTCAAAGCCCTCATCTGGCGAGTACAGGGGGGCGGGGGTGGGCGTCACTCACAATGTTTGATTGCAGTTACATGTATGTTTGATTCTACCACAGGTATGGGAAGAGATCTTACCCTGAGCAGGCGGCGGCTTGGCTGCTGTTTGGGGCAGATTCAAGTCAAGATGCAGAGCCTCGGTAAGAAGATTGATGGCAGGTTTTCAACAGACATTTGCCATTGGAATCAGGAAAGCTAACTTTATCCAGCAAAGGATTTTTTTTAAATCAGTTTTTCCAAAGTTTCAGAACAATATATAAAAAAAAATCATTTTAGACAGGACAGATAATTTGTTAATTATTAAGAAAAAAAAAACAGGTTGACATTGATGCCTATGTTTTAAGTCACTCCGGAACTACAAAAACAACTGTACGTTTTAAGTTATACATTTTTAAATTCTGTTTTTTTTATATTTGCAGGTCTGACTATGTTGAGCCGTGGTAAATGAGCTCAACACTACAGAGAGAGACTCCCTGCAATGGACAAGTCCTCTAGATTTGATTATTTAATGTGCATGCAAATTTCTTTCTCTCTCATCCTGTTTGTCTGCTGCTGTCAGTAAATGTATGTACCTGTTCTTTCTCCAAATTTGTAAATAACTTCTGTTATGTAAAATAATCTCTTTACAATAAAGATTAAAGTGGATTTAAAAGTTGGGGTTTTATTTGTTTGCTGCAGTTACATGAGCTGCCACTAGGTGTCGCCATATCTCCAAGTAAAAAGGGTGTTCCTGCAAGTTGGGCCAGTGCAGGTTCTTAAAGGGGTTCAGATATCGACGAGGGCGGGCGGCCGGTTGGGCTCTGGAACCAAAGACGCATTTGATAGACAAAAGGCTGCGGGTCGTCTCCTGGGAAACGGACTTGGCGTCGCTGCTGGATGGAGCTGCTGGTGACGGGGCGCGCGTGGCTGTAGGTAGAGCGCAGCCTGTGCTGCGGAAGTGACTGCAGAGGACAGACAGATACGCCGCTCTCTGCTCGCTGGTTCCACAGACCCCGCTGCCACAGCTCGGAGTGCTGGGGAGACATCCAGAGAAAGGTGACCGCGCAGGTGAGCAGCGTTCAGCCTGTCGTTCACCCGCAGAGCGCCGCCTTTGACTAATATGTAAATGCTTCATATGGTGCATTTAGGAACGCGCGAGCACAAGAGCTCTTCCGTATATGCTCATCTTCAGGTGTCCTCCATTAGATTATTATTAGCTAATTAACTGGATAGCTCCTTTTTGGACCATTTTTCTCCCCGTAGATATGATATAAATGACCCTACTTGATGTTTTAATGGTGAAATTTATTTTTAACATAGCCTTCTTATATATTTGACAGCTGTTTAATAGCAGTGCCATTTAAACAACGCTGGCATATTCACATTAAAATAGAGATAAACTCAGTGCCAAATAAAGAGCACTCATAACAAAGGCTGGATTAATGCACCTGTTCATCCTTATTGCGCATGCTCAGACCATGATTCAGCGTAATGGGCTCAAACATAAGGAGAAACATGTAAGTCGATTAAAAACATTTCAATTACAGACTAAATTGCAAACTTATTAAAATATTATTATATGAGCTGTCAAATCTAAACATTATTTTTCGTTACAATATTTGAGACATCAATGAGAAGAAAAAAATAAAATATGCGGAATATATGCAATAAAAACAGTAGTAAATAAAAGTTTCCAAATTATTTTCATATATATAGGTTTTACATTAAACAGGAAATTTCTGTAATCTTTATTAAAACTAAGATTTCACAACAGTTTTGATCATGTTTTTTCACAATTTTATGCAAAATAATGCAGAAATGTATTCTTATTGGTAGACTAAAAATGCATTTTTGATGCTTTACAGGTTTGCAGTTAGTTTGTGGTTGTGATGGATCCATCATGTTTCTCCTTTCTATGCCTTTTTATTATTGAAACAAGCAGAAAAACTGATGTTTTGCTGTAAAGAAAATTGAAAGTTAATAGTTTGGTCCAGGGTGTGGTCCTTTTTTCCCTTCTATTTTTATTTTCTCTAAACCAACTCTGCAAAACTCACTTGATTTAGGTGACCAGCACCAGCCAAGGCAGAAGCACTTGACAAATCAGCAGGACAGCATCCCTATAAAAACCATACTTTGACTTTCCTGGCGTAAGTCCTTTAAGCTGTTGAGAAGTTTCACAACTGCATTTGAGGTGCTACCGATGGGCCAGAGCTGTCTCTAGATTTCATTTGCGGAACTGGAACTGTTCCCGAATCGAGCGAAACTCCGTTTATATGTAAGAAAATGTTTTTAGCGGATGAACCTTTGAAACATTTCGGCATGTTGGTCATTAGTCAAAATGGGATTTTCATCTGTGTGGCAATTTCACACTTGAATTAGAATTGTATTTTGTTGCCATGGCGATTGTCCATTAAACCCTTGTCTTTCCAGCCGGACCTGACCTGTCGTCCTCTTGCTGTAAGGTGGCGGTCCTAATCTCTGCAGCCCCAGCAGCTGCACTTCATTATGGCTGTCAAATATTTGTTGACTCTGGGCGGTGAGATTTCCTCATGCTGTTGTTTAGCCCAGACCTCATCCCTTTGGCAGCGGAGCAATGCTGGAATCTCGCCCACACTAATGAACTGAAGAGTCATTGAATGTTGTTATTTTGAAAGAGTCCTCTGAGATAATCTCTTTGGAATTGTAAACTTACAATACATTATTCATAACCCCCACTCTAGGATTTGAATTATAAACGGCTTTCAGTTGAAGATTTGTTTTAAGAAGCTTTTTTCCCCACATTTTTCTGTTGGAATTTGGATATTTAAAAAAAAAATGTTTTTCATTGACCTTTTTGTGTTCATGTCAAAGAAAAGTGGTGCAGACAGATTAAAAAGTACTCAATTTTCAAGAAAATCAAAAGGAAAAATGGAAATCCATGCCTATATTTAAATAAAGATGTTGTTCAATCAGCAAATCTTTGAAATAGTTGAGATTTCACTGTTCTGTTGCTGTTAATTTCCCCACATCAATTGAGTTATAAATCAAATTTTCACATTTAAGGCATAAAGTGACAAATTCAGACTTTCTTGTTCCAATAAGAGTGCTAATGGTCTCATTCAGAAACCACTTGTGGTCTTTTTATGACCAAAGGTGCTTCTACAATACAAAACTCTACAGATAATACAAGACACTTCAACAACCTTTCCAGGTGTTTCTTTTTATTTTGTCCTGTTTCTTTTACTCTCACAATGCTAAACGCTTTTGAGGAAATTTGTATTTCGGTGTTTGACAAGTTAACGGCAGCTTCCAAGAAATCACTTCACTGACCTTCTGAGCCGCAGCTGGACGGATTTTTGCCTTTTTCTTGGAAATTATCGGAGCTGTGGCGCACGTGTAGATAAACCTGTGCCGGTGTGGGACTTGAGATTTTTGGGGTCTTAGGACTAACGTGGCAACGCCACAAAGAGATTTCTTTTCACATCTAGGTGTTTGTAAAGGTGTTCTGCTTGGTAGTGGTTGTTAAGAGCATTCAGGAGAGCCAGGCCTTTGGGATAGAACCTGTAAAATGTAATGAATAAACTGAAACAGAACTTAAGCGGGACAAAACTCAAACCAGACAGCGGTGACTCAGGACACGGATACCCAGGAGGGTCTGACAATGGGTAACTGATACCAGTGGCCTAAATAACTGGGACTAATTAACTAGCAGAAAGCAGTGGAGATGGTCGTAAACTCAAACAAGCATTATCACCATTGAAAGCGGAATTGAATCCTGAACTAAAGATTATCCAAACAAAAAATCATAATATTAAAACCAAACCTAAAAAAACAGTTTGTAATTTTTGTATGATCTCGTTTTCTCAAATATTTTAATACTTCGATAATCGAATAATCAAATTTATTAAAAATTTGAGGTAGGTTTTGTATTTTTCAGGCTAAAAACGAACTTTTATTAAAGAGCCTCTCCATAAAAAATGTGTTTTTGGTGTTTTTCTAACATGTTCTTGCGGCATTTGTTTTTATGATGCAGGACATTTTTTTAAGAAAGTACTTTATTATGTAAACCATTGTGAATCAGGAGCAGATGAAAAATGCTGTTTAAAAAAAGATTGTAGGAGTGACGTAGAAGCTATGATCGGCGGGTCACATGCTCCCTGCTCTGCTCCATTCTGATGCATCCACCTCAAAACTGTACGGCTTGATTGGCTGAATGTTGCTCGACATTTTTGTTGTGCTGATAATGCTAGATGGGCTGTAAGCTAGCGTGAGAGAGTGTAAACAGATGGATTATGGGATGTGAAGATGGGGTTACTGCACGTCACACCTCAGAGGTGAATTTTGAGTAAACTCCTGTCGCTCTGCAGAAACTATGTCCTAGAAACCGACAGATTTTTTTTTAATTTTAGCTAAATATGGCAAAATCATAACTAAAAGACCTCAGGAAAAACTTTGAAAATGGATCAAAGTATTATCGAAGTGGGAATTTAACTTAAAAATATACAGTTTTATTGATTTAAAATGCCACCTTTGTTCAACTTTTATAAGCAAAAGCAATTGGTTTTAGGTTTGGGATTTATTATCTTTGGTATTTCAGAGAGTATTACAAATAATAGAATAAAGACTTGTAGAGTCAAAGTATTTTCCAACCCCCCCTTTTGAAATTTCCTTTTTTTTAAATTCTTTTACGAAGAAAAAATGCTCCCTCATCAGTGGATTTCTGCATTCAAATGCAGATTTTGTTTAGAGGTCAAATAAAAGGCCCACCTAATCTGATAATAGCCATTATAATATTTTTGAAGTATATTTACTGACCTTTAGATTCTTGTTCTGAACAGAAGAGCAGAGATGTTTGCATGAATCCAGGCAGGTTGATGATTATACACTCTCTTAGCGGCTCAGGTCTCATTTCCTTAAACCTTTTCATCTGCCGGTGATGCACGCATGACATTTCTCAGATAATCCACAAAAACAGCAAGATCAAGTCATATTGCGTCATTTTTTCACATTCAAAATGTCAAAAATATGAAATTTTAACCGGAGATATTTCTGATTTTTTGATATTTCATTTTTATTTTCGATTTCAAATCGGATTATTAGAAGAAACGTGACATTTATAGTAATGCAGGAATTAATATGCAGACAGTAGAAAGAGTTTGAAAAAGAGTCAAAATCATAACGTGAAGGGAACATATTTCTTCCAAGTTGACATCGCATGGAAAAACAGGCCTCTCTTAAATCCATTATTTTTGAAGCTCAGTGGTTTAAAACAATTTCTGATGAATAAAATTCTTCAGAAAGAACTGTGACTTTGGTCCAGTCAAGATATTAACTAATTTTAATGTATTTTTTCATGAGAAGTTGAAAAAAGGACATATAATCAAGATGACTCAATACCCCTCAGTCCAGAAGCTGCAGAAAAATACTCTAATTAAAACATTTCCTGAGGTTTGAAAGCAACTGTAAGGTTAACCTTATTACCTTCCAATTTTAGCTCCATCTTATTATTATTTTACGCATTTTCCCTTGTTGCCATGGCAAAACGCGGGGGGAAAAAGAGGCAGCGAGCTCCTCATGGTTGTCTTGGATACGACAGTTTTCCCTTGTAAAGTAATGAGAAGAGTGGAGCCTGTGGGAGCGGGAGTGGGTTATTTTTAGGCCTGACGCCAGCACGCGTGTGTGGATTAAGGCTTGTTGTGTTGCCGGTCCGTGCGTGCGTTCATGCATGCGTGAGCACGTTTGCAGCTTTTAATGAAGCCCCGGTGTGAAAGTAGCTCGTGGCGTTTTGCGACTCTCCAAACAAACACCTGAGCCGCTGCTTGTGTCGCTGCTGCAGGACAGAAATGTACTGCATGCAGATGTGTGTGTGTGTGTGTATATATATCTATATCTATATCTATATACACTTACATAATGTGTGTGTGTATATGTAGCTTGTTTGACTGAAAAAAATATTCTGATCTCATAGGTTATCATACATTCTTATTACTTTCAATTCCTGTTTGATTTACCAAAGATTTGTTTGAGAAAATATAACATTATGTGCGTTTGCACATGGAAGGAGCCTGCACAGATGGCTCTGGAAATGTGAGGTCATTGCATCTGCTGGCTTCCTGCTTTACAATGAAGAACATGGAGGTTGACTCAGACAGCAGAGACAGTTTAGATAGATGGGTTACAGAATCGCTGTGCAGACTGATCCACAACTTCCACGTCAGGATTTTTCCTGCTGCAGCAACGGAGTTGGAGGAAATAACACTGTAGAGACTGACTGTGAAAAGAGCCACAAACAATCTCATTAGCTCTCTCATACCTCCATCATAGGGACAAGAACAATTTCCCCCCCGAAGAATTTGAGTTTAATTTGGTTCTTTGTAAGAAGCTTATTTTTCTGGCTAAAAGTCTAATAAAGGAAATAACTGGATAAAGAGCTCTTTATCAGGAGGATTAAAGCATTCCGGAGAATTGCAACAGTTTTACAGCAGAAATGCAACCCAACACTACAGGTATACCAGCTTTCTAACACCTGTTTCATTTGAATTTGAATTTGGAATGTCAAACTTTGACTGATTTGGAAACATTTAAGCAGCTTATGATGACAGGTGTTTTCTCTGAAAACACCTGTCTGTAAATGTCCCTATGCTAGCAATAGAGCAGTTAAAAAAAACAGCAGTAAAAGGATAGAAATGTTGTGTTCTGACACTTTGTTCGACAGGTAACACGAGTGAGGAGATGAACCAGGGGCTGAGAAATGAACATGGAACAGGAAATGATCTGTTGGAGAATCCATTGTAGTGAAGCCTGGGAGGATTGGATATTTAGAGAAGGTTTAACAAAACTGAAAGTGAAAGACGAGTTTATTCAACACAAAAGACAAAATGTATGGAAACAACTTTTGTCCAAACAATTTACATCTTTGGACGGAAGAAACGCAACCCCATGCGTGGTGGTGTAGAGGTTGGTGCTCTTACTTCACAGTGAAAAGATCCTCGTTCAAGTCTTAACTGGGACCTTAAGTTTAGAATAGTTCTTTATTTTTGCACATTTAAAGTACAGCAAGAAAACCATTAAAATACAATAGTTTATTTTTATTACAATATGGAATGGTTTATAACTTTTGACAGAGGTTTACATGACTTCCTTTCAAAATAAGACACCCTGTGTCACATAGGATTATCTCAGCAGAGACAGAAAACAGTTTATTTTACAGTTTTTGGTGCATTTCAGTCTGAAATATGTCAATCTAACCAACCAAAGTTAAATCAAAGCTAGTTAAGTGACCCTCAGTATAATTTTCTAATCATGAGGAACACTTGAAACCCTTGAAATTGATCAAATATAGAAATATTATAATCAGGTGCACCTTAAGTATGAATTCTGGTTGTGCTTACTCGCCTCAAATCGATTTTCTGTGGTACACGTTTCTCAAATATTATCAAAATATGTTAGTTCAACTTGTGATACATACTATCCTTCAACTGTTTGTGAATAACTTGAATAAAGTTTCATTTCTTTTTAGAGTTAAAAACTTGACATTTCTCTTTAATCAAATAGCCAGAATTGAGGAGTAAAAGAGCCGCACGTGACCTCGCAGCCTCAGGTTGCAGACCCCTGATTTACACTGTCAAATGTCTACAATACACCATCAACCTGACACCATGAGGTTCTCTACAGTAACAAAGGCAGACTGCAAGACAATTTTCCTCCTGGCCTGTCACTGCTTTTCAGAAAGCCTTTGGATCTGAACAGATTGTTACATTAATCAGTTTGAACCCATTTTGAATCTCTAAATCTGACGTAAAAACCTGAGCCTTCTTCAAAGCAGTATTTTGTTGTTGAATAAGCACAGTCAAAGCGGAGATGTTGCTCTTTTCTCTCAGCTCCTCCAGAGCGCAATGCTGAATAATAACAATAATAAAGAGTTTTAGGGTGTGTGGAAACAGATCGACATACCAGTTCGTTCTGTCAGAACATCTAAAAATTCTTTTGTACTCATGCATTCAAAACAGAATGTGTGCACAGAACACCTCAGAGTACAATGGGAGCTTGTGAGGGACATTAATAAGGTTGCTTTTTCTGACATTTTGGTGTCATAGCAGATGAGATGTAGATTTATTGGTGTCTGCCTGTCAAAGGGGCCCAATCATACCCCAGTTCTAACCCCTAAGAAGTGTGAATTCAGTCCCCCTGAAAGGGTCAGAACAACGCTCAGGGCCATCGAGCTGCAGACTGAAGCTGATGGAGGAGAGCAGCCAGTTATACAACCTGTAGGCAGTTTTTGTGCAGAATCCAATTACTTTTAAGGCAATGCAGCTACTGTTCTATAGAAAAGTTAAGTTCACGTTGAATTTCAAGTAGGAAAGGACCTACATGTGGGTTTGTGGGAACTGCTAATGTAAGAGGTGATGATGGTCTTCCTGTGGGCAGAGTTATGATGTTCTTCAAGTCCCTCATGGTAGGAAGAACATGATTACAGTCTGTATAAAATGACTACGGATTGCAAAGCTGACTTTAAATAGGATCAATGCTTGAATGATGAAACGTGCCCTAAAAATAAAGGAAAAATTAACTGTCGGGGTTAAATTTTGATCATTAGTTGGTGGAATTTCTGTAATCTGACATTGTGTTGATAAACCACGCCGTCACCAAACTGTAGTCGTGCTTCATTGTGTCAACACAGCAGCTTCTTCTGTGTGGAGAATCAGATAAATGAAAACGGACACCAACGCTTCAAAGACATCTTCTTATTTAAGCTTATTTTGAAAAGAGCTAGGAGAATGATCTGCTTTTGCAACAACTGTTACCAGGAGAGCACTTTAGCTGTAGTAATAAAAGATTAATATGATTCCATTTGGCGGCCGACGCAAAGTGAATTTCTTCAGCTTCTAAAATCAATTACTTTGGAAGGCAGACAGAAAGGCTTTATTATGAAGTAATTGTTCATAACGGAGCTGCCGTGTCGTCCCGGACTGTTGGATTTGAGTTCTTGGATGTGGAAGCAGAGGGGACGGCTGAATGTTGCGGCGCATGTTGATGCACATGTTGATGAACTGTGACCCTGTGGTGACTTTGCCCCATTTTGACCATCACATCAGTAGTTCTGCTGTGGAAGGCCATTGTCATGGCAACTAGGAATTAGTCTTCCTGGATAGGGTGGTCTCTGCTGTTGCTCCCCCCCCCCCCTCACACACACACTATTGTTCTTCAGTCTCTATCTCTCTGTATTCCCACTCTGACCTCCGCCTCAGGTTTCCATGCAGCTTCCACGCCTCACAGCTGTCTTCAGTCTGTTTCAAACACCATCGATTGTCTCTGTTTCTTCCACGATTCCTTCCTTTTTCTCTGCGGGTGTTGCACATATTTCCCATGACCCCGAGGAGCGCGTCCACGCAGCTTCCTTCATTTGCTTGCTGCCTGATGTTAAATTTATCAATTAGAGTTAACGCAGATCCTCACTAAGCTAATGTTAGCTGCCCTGCCCACTCATCCGTCTTCCCAACTGTTGCTAGCTACATTCCCAATGGACGTGACGGCGATTAACCGGATGTTTCCAGTGCAACTGAATGCTCTATTTATAGTATTAATATAGTTGCTTGCCATATGTGGGGGCTAGGAACAAAATGGGGAATTCTCTGCAAGCTTCGTGACTGGAAAAGCCGGAAAAGACTCCCCTTTAGCCTGTCATTTATCACAAAAATAGAATCCGTTGCTACACTCAAGCTTGATGTTGCAGCTTTTTTTTTCAAAGATTGTGTCAGTTCCAGACTCAGTTTTTGCTTCTTTTCATTTCAGCATACAAGTTTAGCAGACGACACTTGGAGGAGTTCAACTTCAGAATGCCTGTGGCAACATCCTTCTCGGACTCCGGTGAGTGTCTGATTTGGGTACGAGGAGCTGCACGTATAGAGAGAGGCCGAAGTTCTGTGGGAGGAGACGCTGAATGGACTGTAGTAATCCCTGCATCCAGGACATGCTCTGCTTCTCATCTCCTGACTCCTAATGCCACTTAATGAGCTGACTAATGGAGCACTAAAATTGTAGCCTTACAGTCGGGATCAGTCACATCTGGCAAGACAGAAGTACACGACAGCAAAACTCTGTCGTGCTCGAAATGAGAGGCTTAGTCTTGTTTTGTGCACGTCAGATCAGCAGCATAAGAGAATACCCACAAATAAAACCAAAGATATCCTGCAAAGGTTTGACTCATCGGATGCAACATTATGTTTTTCTAACGTTGTCATGACAACCCACTCAGAGGGAAATTGTGTTTTTCATGCTCTTGTTGCACTTTTCTGATGATGGAGTACCAATTTAAGGAAAATTGAGATCAAAACTGTATTTCTGAGAATTTTCTTATTCAAAAAGTTATTAATTGGGAGAAGATGAAGAAAATGTTTTTTGAAAAAAGAGCGTATTTGTTACTAAAAATACAACGGGCGGGTCACAAGCTCCCTGCTCTGCTCCTGATGCTTCCACTTGTAGACTAGATCCACGTACGCCTTCGTTTTCCTCGCCTGAGCTGGCACAAAACTATGAAGGCACGTCATAGTTAAAAACTCGAATGTTCTGTTTTAAAATGTAATTTTCAATCCAAATGTTTTCTTTCAGATTCCATTTTCTTTCATTCTCACTCCACGCGGCTCCTCCTGGCCCGGCCCTTCTATCAAATTTTACAACCCTTTGCGGCCCACAAGTCAAAAAGCTCGCCGGCCCCTGGGTTAAAGCATTTTTCAACTGGAGCTTAATCTTCTGTTTCACACGAAAAGCCAACAACAGGAACAACAGTTGCTTCCTTTATATCTGAAACTTAAGGGGAAAAAAGTGTCAGGTTGGTACAATCATAATAAAAAACCAATGCAACCAATTTAGTAGAAAAGAATACATTAGATACATTTATTATTGCTATATTGATCCATTGCTAAACAATTCTTTATTAACATGTAAAAATCTTTATAACTCTAGAATATTCTTTTTCGGAAGACTTACTTTGATGTTTCATGTCAAAGTCAAAGAATTTTCAAGGACACTGCAGGGAGTTGAACCCCGTCTAGCTGAAGCCAGAGTACCATCTACCAGTGCCTATGGCTTTTTTGACTGAACATGGAAGCAAAACCTGGATTCCAACCAGCATGCGACTTCAAATGATGAACTAATTGTTCATTTATAAACTTTAAAATCTATTGCACATTACAATATGTATTTGTGTCACATGCAAGAAACCGAACATTTCATAACAAATGTACATTTCCAAGGCAACATGAACTTTTAAAATGAACACATGCATTAAAAGAGAAAAACTCAACAACTTACCTTTGGCCCTTAAAATACTCTTCTGTTATGACAGAAAGCTAAAGTTACTCCAGGATTCACAGATCTCACAGATCTTTCCTTGTTGAAATAGCCAGGCTCTCTAATTTGTTATATACTAACCCCCCTTCTTTTGTGTCTTGTTTTATTATCCCTCTTTGTTGGTTCCATAGTTGTAATAAACGGCCTAGCTGCCATTTATTGCTGTCCCCTCTTGGGTTTGTTTGTTTTGTCTTTATGTTACACATTCATCCCTTTTTACATAGCAGCATGCATTCAAATGGATGTAACAGTGGGGCTGGGGTGGCTCCAATTCAGGCAACATTATCAGAACTTCATGTTGCCTTCTCATGGAGGAGCTTTCAACTGCTCTTGGTCTGGCTCGTCACTGAAGACCCGTCTGCTATGGGTGACAACAGCAGGGGCATTAGCCCCAGACATCTTTGCTCCTAGGATCATTCGAGCTCCCAAACCCTCCACACCTTTAAAGTGGCAGTTTACTGAGGGCTCTGTATATATATTTGTACGTTTATCTATAAATCTCTTTTCATATTTTAACAACTTTATCTCTCTATGTATTTTTTTTATATCAAATGTTTTACTATAGTTTTCTGTAAAGCAATCTCCGTATGTAGAATTATTTATGAGTCCATCTTTCTATTTGTTTTTTCTAAGACAATATATACATATGTAAATCTATTTTTTTAATTGTTATATTTATACTTTAAAAAAAGAGAAACTGAACAAAGGTACAAGTCAAACAGAAATAAACTAACTAAATGAATACAGTGCAGTTAAAAAAGGAATACCTTTTGTTGATTGGAAGGTTGAGAAAGTATAACATTAATAAGGAAAATAGAAGTTAATAAAAACCCAAAAATCCTCAATTAAGTTTTTTCTGTCTGACTGTGAACTGAGCTAAATAAAAATAAAAAATCCCAATATATTAAAACAAAGACATACAAATATTTATCAACTGAAGACTTGTTTCTCTACTTCCAAATAAAATATAAATATTTAAAATAAATTAATGACAATTTCATTTATCGTAGTAAAAAACACTTACATCTTTAATATCAAATAATTCAATAAAGATTAATTAAAAAACTCGTCACACCTTTTAAAAGCATTTAATGCTAATTAATTCAAAAACTTTAATTTTATGTGGATCTAATCAACGTTTATCTACTAAAATAGTTATCTTCCTACTAGCTAATGTTATCTAATATTTATTCCTAAATATTGCTGCATGTATTGCGGCTGACTTTAACGGCTGCTTCTTCTGATGGAACCCAACTGAACTGATGTGGTAGATTCACTTTCAGTGTGTCAAGCAGTGGAGAAGAGACGTCCGGCTTTGCTTTGGGGCAAATGGTCTGGTTTTTTCTTCTCCCATTGGTTGTTTTCTTCGGTGCAGCTCCAATGGTAAAGATAGTCCTCCGAGGTTCTGACAACAATAAGGTTTTTGGTTGGTCCGATGCAGAGTCTTTCTTTGTAAAAGAACTTTGCTGTTCACCAGACTTTTCCTGAGGTGCACACCCACTTGATTTAGCCTGGCTGCTGACTTTAGCGGCCGCTTCTTTTGATGCAACCCAACTGAACTGATGTGGTGGATTCACTTTCAGTGTGTCCAGCAGCTGAGAAGGGACGTCAGGCTTTGCTTTGGGGCAAATGGTCTGGTTTTTTCTTCTCCCATTGGTTGTTTTCTTAGGTGCAGCTCCAATGGTAAAGATACTTTTTTGTGATGTCGTTAGTTGGTTCAATCCAGAGGCACTTTGAGGTCTATCAGATTCCACCTGTGATGGTGCTTTCTGTTGAGCTGCACACAATATTGTCTCTGCTTGGTTGCTGTTTCTATTGGTTGCAGAGTTGGACAGAAAGACCATCTCTACCAACTGAATTTCAAGATTTTCTCTTCTCTCCTTTTGTTTTCCAATTTGATCTTCCATTTGTAAATTTAGACCGTTGATTTGAAGCAGTTGTTTTGTTACCATTTCTGTCTCTTCTAAAACTGCCTTGTAACCCTCTGAGTAGCTTGGTTTCTTTTCACCCTTGAGGAATTCTGTCACATTTTGGATCTTCTCCTCAAGTTCTCTGATTTCCTTTCTATTCTCTTGTCTAATGTGACGCTCCAGCTCAATACTTTTTTCAGACAACATCCAATCTTCCTGAGCCTTCAGTGCCTCCTGCTCATATTTCTTTATGAGGCCCAGTTTCTTTGCGATGCTCTTTTCCGTCTTAGCTAAACTGCTTTTTAACTTATTGCGCTGTGAGATCAATCCATTAACATCGTTGACATCAGTTTCTCCTTGAGACTCCAATGATGCTGAGTCTTCTTGGGAGTCCTCTGAATCAGAATCACTTGAATTGTCATCTCCACTATCTGTACTCTCAGAATCAGAGGGTCCGAATGGATAATCTCTGGGGGTGGGAGAGTCCAGACTGTGCTCATCGTTGTCAGGTGACATTGTGTTGTAGAACTCCAGATCACCTTCAAAGTCACTCTGACTGAAGTTCCTGTCACCATCAGAGATTTGAGATGAATCATCTTGGGGGATGGGAGAGTCCATGCTAGTGTCCTCTCTGGAACTTTCCTCGGGGAAGACAATCATGTTATAAAAGTCTTCATCCAAGACAATGTCACTCTCATTTTCAACAATATAGGCCCAGTCTCGGGTAGCGTTTTCTTCCTGTGGCATCATTCTTGATCGCTGATTTCTTTGGCTGCTATTGAAGTGAAGGAATGCTGAGTTCTGTGGAGTATTCAGACATTTAAATCCCATCGTGCCATGATGCAAAATGACATCATTACATCGTCACGTTTTGTTGATATGATGTAATATCAACAACTAATGACATCATATAATGTTATTACATGATGTCATCTCTGAATGATGTCATCTCTGAACGATGTCATCTCTGAACGATGTCATCTCTGAACGATGTCATCTCTGAATGATGTCATCTCTGAACGATGTCATCTCTGAATGATGTCATCTCTGAATGATGTCATCTCTGAAAGATGTCATCTCTGAATCACAGTACTATTGACTGTTTACAGTATTTACCCTGCCTTAAATGCAGGATCTGCGAATACGGAGACCCCCCCCATCCCTATCACGGTTGAAGAATATCGGGCACGGCGCCTTATGCCACGTGCAGCTTCATTCGTGAACAGCACTTTCATTGAGAAGAAGCCCAGCAGCACCAGCTGGCCCAAACCCACCAATAAGCTACTTCAAATGTAACATTTAGCAACTTTAAAAAAAGGGAGTTTCCTAAAGTCTGTAAACTTCCTGATCAGTCAGCTCAGACTCAGCCGTGTGTTTGATGAGGTGTTTAGCAGACACATCACTCACCCTTTTATAGCGATCATGCTTTTTTTTTTCAAATAGCGCACACTGTTCTGTGTCCTTATTGGCTGAAAACCTTGTCAATCAATCTCCTTGGTGCCGTTCCTCCTGTTCAGAAACGCTGAGCTCTTCAGATCTGCAGAAATCTTTGACCGCGATCAGATCTGTGTTTTCATTCTAAGATCCTGGACAAAATTTCTACGGAGGTTTGAACTTTGATAATTTAAACAAAAGAAAAGGGTGAAAATGTTCATGTCTGTCTGAGAAAAGTGGTTTGTAGTGTCTTGTGTTTTACTTTGTGGATTTCACCGATCACGGGTTCTTTTTAGATCGTAACTTACAACTCCTGCAATAAAAGAGGGAACTCTGTACTGGTGAAAAGAGAACTCAGATATATGCTTAGCTGCAGCAGGAGACCTAGAAATTTGCCTTTTTTTTCATTATTTCTGGATGAGAAATTGTGAGAAGTGTGTGGAGCTGCTGCCCTCAAAGTCTCAACGGAACTAAGACGGGAGAGCAGGGGTTCTCAACGTTTTTGTAGCGGAGGGCCAACCTAGGAACTCGACATTAGACTGGGGGCCAATTTTGGTGAAAAAAAATGGATAAACAGAAAAAGTTGTTTTTAATAACTTGAATGACCAAGTGTCATTTGTACAGTTAGGGCCCTCCAGATGTTTTCCCAGTTGAGGTCGGATGTTTTTGTCCGTCCAGTAATTGTATCATTTGACAGACTTATTTCTTCAAACTTTTTCTTTTGCTCTACAGCCTTGAAATGTTTTACTGTTAGATAATGACTTCCTGCAGTGATTAGCAATAAAGCGAAGCTCCAGCTGCTTTTTAGACCCTGCTCACAGCAGAAGACTGAAACAGGAGAAAATGTCTTTTAGGCAATGATCAGATTTTTCTTAATGTCATTTTTAGATTTTAAGAGATATTTTTGGAGATCTCTTGCTACAACAAATCCCCCTCTGTTGGGCCAATTTATCCAATGAACTGTTGTCTGGTTAGTGTGTCTTACAGTAGAAACGTCTACCATGCTGTCGTGAAATGCCACAATAGCAGGTGAAAACAAACTGGTTGATCAGTGCATAAAGCAACGTTAATTATTTATTAATTCACAATAAGAAGCAATTAAAGGATTTTTGTTGATTCTTTAATTTGTTCTTCACACACCAGGCTATTACTTGCAAACATGTAAACATTACATCTAAAAATGAAGCTTTTTTTGTTCTTTTAGCGTAGTCAACCCCCCTCCCTTTTAGTAAAGTTAATTTCGAACTCATATTGTTCTTAGTAATCTACTAATTGCTTTTGAATTTTTTATTAAAGCAATTGTTTTTTGTCTTAATTTTATAGTTTCTTTAGTTAGAAGTTTTGTTGTTTTGAAGAAAAATGGATTTAATCTAAATACTTTTTCACTTTTTACTCCTGCAGTTTTTTTTTGTTTGTATGTAGAAAAGTGTCGCATCTGAGGATTTATTACCAGAAATACAAAAGTTGCTGCGGTCTGAGATCAGATTGTCCCACAGAGAACAAAAAGTTGTTTAAGCACATCTTCTCCTTTTAAGTCATGTAGAAAAAAAACAACAACTTTTATTTGAAATTTAAAAACTTTATGTCTCTTTGAGGCTGTGTGAAGAGACAGGATATATCAGCATACGACGGGTTGCTGTTTTACTAATGAGGCAGACATTTTTTTTTATTTTTAATATTGTTGGTAAAGTATGGATAAGGTGTCCACATCTCTTTTTTATGCGTTTGTCTGTCCGGGAATGAGCTTTGCTGTTTGTTGTGCATGAGACTCAAGACCTGCATCCTTTTTAACTTTAAGGTTTTGAGTTAAACATAATAATAAAATGTTTTCTAATTTCATTCATTCATCCTCTTCAGTTTATCCCTTTTGGGATCACGGGGCTGCCGGAACCTATCCCGGCCATTTATGGGCAAAGGCAGGGGACACCCTGGACAGGTCGCCAGTCTGCCGCAGGGTCACACATATCATGGACAAAGTTTCCAACGTGATTTGAATTTTTTTATCCAACTCTTCATTTTTGATCATTAAACTTATACCATGAGGCTATTGCACACTGTTCGGATTTCATAGTTTGTATGATTATTTTGGAGGAGTTTTGTTCGCTCTTTTACGACGGAGCTCAGAGTTTCCTAGTGTTTGCTCATCGCAACATCACCGCGTAGAGTTTTATTATTTGATGATGCCGTCCTATCCTCCCTCAGTCTTCCTGTTTTACACTTCCTGCTGTGCCGATCTTTGACGTGTTGCATTCGCTTGTTGGCCTTCACAGTTCATATTGGTCTCTGATTGAAATAATTTAAGATAAGTGATGGTCTCAGACATGACGGTGAGCAAGTATTTCAAAGAGAACACAATTCCAAAATCCATCTGTTTTATTCCTTCCTCTGACTGCACTGTCAAATCTCTGATCATCAAATCTGTTCATCCAAGGCCTGAAAAGTTGTAAACGTTCATGCAGTTTCCGTCAGCTGGTCTTCCTGTTGCTCTTTAGTTCTGGGATATTTGGAAGCTCTCTTACATATTTTTCCTTTCCTGATTTAATAATTTACCCCAAATGTTGGGGAAATGACCTCATAACCTTTCCAGATTAATAGTCAACAGTTGTTTCTTGTTGGGGGATAATACTTAACTGTCTTTTGATCTGATTTTTGCCGGGAAAAACTCAACATAAGTTGGGAAAAAGGCTGTTTACGCTTGTTTTTGATGCAATGCATAGTGAGAATTGTCCTTTTGTCCTCCAATGTCACTAAAGCTGCCCATAAGTAATGGAGGGGACTGAGTAATTACACTATCTATTAACTTGCTTAACCACGCATCACCTCCCACAAACCAACCCTCTGCTTGCCTCGGTTGACCCCCGCAGGGAAAACCTGGGGAGAATTGCTCCCGCCTCCTGTTCTTCCTTCTCGAGAAAGCATCATAACTCCCTCCCTCTTTCCTCCTGTCTCCCCCACCGCCTCTCTCACGCTCCGAGTCTTCTCTCGTCTCCTTTCATTCATGCAGAAGAGGAGTCGCTCAGCCAGGCAGAGCTTTTTTACACATTCACGTCAGGAGCAGGTGGGAACGGAGGAGCGAGCCGCCAGCTCCTTTCGGCCGCAAAGAGGGAGAGAATCGGTGACAGATAGGGAGTGGAGGTTTCTCACGCTACTCCTGATCTAGCTTTGGGTGTGTGAGTGTGTGCCTGTGGTGAGGTATGGCTGGCAGCCTGTTTGGAAGGCTCTCTCTGGAGGAAGGGGACTCTGCCAACTCCTTGGAGGGCCTGGATATCAAGCTGGGGGGGGGAGGTAAGACCATAGGTTTCAACCTGCTGCTGTATTTTTTTCTTTGTTGCTGGATTTGGTACAAAACAGAATCGTGGAGCTGAAGCCCCGTTTGCATGCATCACTCTGGTGGTCGTCTTAGCTGTTGTATTTTAAATTCACATGGCCCCTGCATCTGATGTAGCAGCGTGATGATGATGATGACGAGCAGAGGCAGATGAAGGCTGAGGGCAGTGTGCAAAAAGCGAGCTGTCTTTGCAGCTGAAGCATTAAAATTCACAATATTTTTAGAAAAAAGTGTGTTACTAGATTAAAAAAGAAGGCCAAAGTGATAAACATATAAAGAATTAAGATAAAAGTAAACTTTTGTTTAAAAGGTATGAAAAAAAATGATGGTATGTTACACACACTGTGAACTCCTGCAACACCAAAAATCAGTTTGTTGTACTGAATATTTATTTGTTCATACAACATGGGAACCCCTGTTCTGTTCATTCATAATTGATAGATTTGATAAATATTGGATTCCTCAAAAACACGAGTTCTGCTCCTTTCATACAAGTGTTTTAACCAATAAAAGTACATTTTTTATATTAAGTTTAATTTCAATAAATGTTGTGCATAGAAGATTTGAAAGATTGATTATCTGAAAATCCAAATTTAAAAACGCATCATAAAAGTTAACAAAACAAGAAGTTATGACACAGTTTTGTTGTTTATCTAATGAAAACTAGGACAAAAAAAGATTACATTATGGAGCTGCAACAAGTTCAAACAATCATTTTTTTAATGATGCTGTTAGTTTTGACCCTTCGACTTTTGAGTAATTGAGTTGTTTTATATCTTTTGAATGTTATGAGTCTATTCAGACTGGACACATTGGCTACCTTGTAGTTCCTTAACAGAATTCTTCAAAAAACAATGCCATAACACCACAACCATGAGACACAGCAACTCATAGAGATGTGATCGGATGAATGGAGGCTCCTTAAAACATTTTTAACGTAACAAAAATTGCTTCTCACTGTTTTCCCGACAAGTTATACGTCAAAAACGCTTCACATAGTACCTTCTTAGCTGTTGTCTTGTCAGTAATCGCCCTGCAGCATATCTCTCCCGGACCAAGAAAACGAGTAAACTTTGGTTTGAATCAAGAAAGTCCCCTTGACGGCGGGCTGACAGACCAAATGCAAGGTTCAGGATTCGATCCGGACCAAATTAAGCAGACTGGGTCCGGACCAAACGGTTTTCCTGGTCTGAATACACCCTATGTTACAGCAAGAATCCCAATTTTGATTTTTGAAGAATTTTGATTCATGCAAATCGGAGAAAAGAGGAGGAGAATAAAATCCGTTACCTAAACTTACTGTAAAAGTACAACATTTTTTCAGATTTTGTGTAGGTTCCTCTGGGTTGTTGAAAAAGAATTTTATTCACTGCACTCAAGTGTTTTAGTACGAGCTTTTTGTGTTTTCTTAAGCGTGTCATCAGTTTTTGCTCTGGTCTTTTTGTCTTTGGTGCAGCTTATGTCAAATTAATCACACTATAGTGCCATTTGTCACATTGTTGTTCATCAGACATTGTATTTTTCAGTTTAAAAAATAGTGTGACAAAAGATTTACTATGATGTGAAACTTTAAGATTGAAAAAAGGCCCACTTTCCTCCCCACAGTAATGTGTCATGCTGTGTCTCAACATATCCCCTGTTCAGTAATGCAGCTTGACAGGACGGCAGCAGCAGCCATAATGAATCATATTTTCTGCCAAAGCACCCTGTCCTCCAGGTTAGGGTGGCTCCATATGAGCACTTGTGTTGGATAGAAATGGAAAGTGGTGGAGCTCTATCTCCTTCTGTTCCTGCTCGGTGAGTTGGGGGCGGGTGGTGGTGGGGGGTCATTCATATGCAACAGTGTTCAGAACAGGAGCAGCTCGCCCGAGAGTGTCACTCACAACCTTGAAAAAAAACTCTGCTCTTACCTTTTCTCAGCAGAGTCGCCGCACATCCACAGAGGAAAATTCACGCCACATTTGTGGTTAAGGAAGCCGTGTACGCACAGGTGACGCATCGCTGGCGGCAAATTTCTTGGCAGGGGCGGGTTGTCAAAGATGATCACCGCGTTTCAACAAAACGAGACATTGACTCTGTCGGATAAAAAAAGTGTAAGTTGAGTCGACATGTTTGCAAATCCTTCTGTTTGTAATAGGTAATGCCTTAGTCACAACTGTCCGGGCGAAAAATAGGCAAACCTGTAAGGAACAGGCAGGTGGTCCGCAGAAAATATCAAAGTCGTAGACCGCTCGGTGAACCATAGAGAGGAAGTGTTCTTGCACATTTTTTTTCCTACGAGCTTGCTGCAGGGGGACGGGTTGTAGTGAACACTTAATACAACAGGGTGAAGTAGGTGAGACGCAGGCGTGTCGCAAAGATTTTTTTCCTTCCTTTAACCCTCCTGAAACCTGCACACTGCAAGGAAGCCGTTGATGCTGTGCTCTTCTTGCATGAAGCCTGACTGTTAGAAATGAGGAAATAAGACTGTGTAGTTTGTGTTCTCACACTTGTCGCATCTAACAAACGACAAGTGTAGCGTAAGGACCCCGTACTACACAAGAAGTGCGTGTAACTTGCATTATCCTTACATATACTTCACATACTACTTTTCACACGCAATGATAGGTCCCATTTTTATGACGTCCCTTAAGGTGCGAACCTCAAGGGAACTGCAAGACACACCTGCGCTCCCCTTCAGATGCAGCCACTCCTCTCTGTGACGCTCCACGGGCCGGGCAGCCCAAAAGCCCCCCGCACCCTTACTGGTCAACCCCTGTATAAGTGCATGTGCCTAAAACATATTTTTGATGAGTTGAAAAGACGCGACCAGATACTTGAAAACCTTCCTTTACCAACATTATCTTCTGGTTATTGAGGTTCAGGTTGTTGAGTCAACAGTTTAAGCTTCCACTTTGCAAAAATGAATTGTTTATTACACAGAACCAGCTTTAAATAACTAATAATAATCATCACTTTTTCTTCTTTTATGTGTTTTGCAGCATCATAGGATTGTATAAAGCAATAGAGATAACTGCAGTGGGTATAAAAATCTATGCTTACCATGAAAACACCCTAAAACTCAAAATTATTAGCGATTGAGTCAAACAAGGTGGCTCAATGGTTTATGGGCTGTCAATAGTTCTAGTTTTCTTTTTTCCCCTGAAACTGTCTGTGAATGATGAATTTTCTACTCTGCCTCTAAGGCCAGGTAAAACTACCAAAACACCTAAAAACTTTAAGACTATTTATTTGTATGTTTCTAAAGGGACCCAGAGGTTGAATATTCATTTGTAGAATCACAAATTCTTGTATTAAAAACTATCTTAAAGCAGTTTTTCCCATAAAAGTACATGACTTAATTTAAGTTAATATAGAGATTTGATAAATCGATATTGATTGATGGAGATGCTCTCAGGGTCATCGGAGGATCGATGTGATATCAAATAGGTGGTTTTTCTGTAAGCCCAACCCTTCACAAAATAAGCTGTAAACAGAAAAAAGAGCTGGAACGCTGCAGTTACTCACTAATATTTCCTAAAGCCTTCAGGATATTGTAGAAGCTGTTACATACAAGCTAAATAAAATCAATATTTTATTTCAGCATTGATTAAACATGGAGAGCTTTTTTAAAAAAATGCAATATATTCTGCTTGCTCTTTAGCCGTCTGAGTTTTGCAAGAAAGGCAACGAATCTGCTACCCGAAGGACAAATGAATCGTCTGCTTCAGACATGAATGATTCATTAGTTCACGCTACAGTCCTTCTCACTTCTTCACCGTCTTGCTTCATCTTTTCCTTACCTGAGGGATTGATAGTAATTATGTTTTAGTGGAGAGCTGGTGTCACCATAACATCTATGTGCGACACTGAAGTGTTTAAAACAGCAACGCTGCTTCTGCAATATCAAATTTCAGGGTCAAACCGCATGCACTCCTATATGTCATTTTAATGTTAGATATAATGTTATCTGTCGGTGTCTAACAGGAAATACAAAACAGGAAGAACAATTAAGAAAAATCCTTTCTACGATGTGAAGGGAGTGGAATGTAAAAACTCTATTATACCTGACAGCATACCTGTCATTGTCAGCTTCAGGGTTTTGTCTTGTCTAAATAAATCGAGGCATGTTGCTCATTATAAACAGTTTTCATTGGGATTTTTGGATGTTTGTATATTTATAAGTTCATAAAATTGCTTTGTTGTTGAAATGATTTATTTTATACCTGAGATTTGGGAAATCAGCATACAGTAATGTTGAGGTTGCATATTAAAGTACAAGTTGCAGAATGTGAAACAATAAATTTAAATATTGTCATTTAACTCCATTTTTCAGGTTTAATTTCTGCTTTAGTTTTTGCATTTATGCAAAGTTAGTTTGCCTGTTTTATCCTTACTTTTCTTTCTTTCTTTTACTTATAAATCCTTAAAAATGTCCTGTTCAGTTGACTTAAATTTTGGAATTATTTTATTAAGGTTAAAAAAAAATCAAAAAGTTTTAAATGTGACATGATTAAAGGGCAGTAAAACTCCTCTTTGTCTCTTGAAATATTGAGTATAAGCAGAAATCTGACTCAGTAAAATAGGTTTTAAAAGTGTGTTTTCTATGTCCCAGGGCTGCTAAAAGTAGAAGAAATGTTTTATTTTCTCAAACATTTTTTTTTAACTTGTTCTGTCCAACAGCTGAGCAAACAGATTAGAGCTGAAGGCTTTTTGTGTTGGACAGGTTTTACTATCACAAAAAGAGGTTATATAGTTAGAGAAACCATGGTGTAAATTTGTATAACCCCCTTTTTGTTGTATTATTTTTTATTTATTTGTTACATTTTTTGTGTATGGGGAGGGAGAGGGGAAGAATGTGAGGGGGGGGGTGGAAGAGAGTAAAAGGAGAAGAGGTGAGAGAGTGGGGGATACAAGTACTGATTTGAATAAGTTATTATTTTAGGCTGTAACAATTATACCAAATCTGCTGGACAGACAAATATTACATCAAAGGTGAAATTCTGACACTAAGATGAGTGGAAAACATCTGTCCATCAATACGCTGTGGGTTAGGAGGAGGGATGAAGCAGACAGGGAGCAGTGTGGCAGGGTGCACGTGCACGTGGGGGTGGAGATGCATGCACGCTGCTGACGTGAACCGTGTGTTCATAAGGGGAACCAGATCTTACCCAGCAAACATTTTTTTAATTTAACTTATTTTGTCACCATTTAAACTAGGCCTGCACAGTAAATCGCAAATTTATCGTTATCGCGATATCAAGCTGTGCATTACGCACATCGCAAAAGACAGTAAAATTTACTGTTAATACATTGTTACCTTAAAGTGTGGATGCCATGCTTTGAACAACTTTGTCAAATAAAAAAGCCCTTTAAACGCTGATTCTATTGATACCAATAGTTTGCGTCGAAAAAAATCCGAAGCATATGAAAAATAGACATCTTTCGAAGGAATCAGAGATTTGGATCTGCCGCTAGAGCGCAGGCTGGAAGTGAACCCGATATGACCTGTGACGTAACGAGAGGGAGTTGCCTTTCGCAGTTGCTTAGGACAGCATGTAAACAAAACAGGTAGTCTTCGTTTCTCTCGTGTTTAAATCTGTTAATCATCAACATGCCAAGTCGTTGTGTGGCAGCTGGATGTAGCAATACATCTAGTGAAAGTGTATCTGTGTATAAAATTCCCAAAACAAGAAACGCTGCTGAAAAGGGGAAAGATCAAGAAGAAGGTGGACGGCGAAGGATTTTCCCCTCCAGATCTGCAGGAGAGAAGTCTGCGTTTTCGAAGGGACAAAAACCGGGACACAAACGAAGAATTTTGAACGGAGAGTTGGGAGGACGATCTTGGCTTCTGAGTCGAGGAAAGGCGGGTGAGCTGGAAGCGAGCGAGCCGTTTTCTGGGTCGGACAGGACGGCGCTGGAGTCGGTCGGGAGCGGAGGCTGCTAAGCTAGGCTAGTGTGCATCACGATGGATCACATTGAGGCGAAGTAGTCGTGTTTTCTGTTGTCCTTGGATCCAACTGGAGTATTTCAACGCACTCAATGTTTTGCAAGAGAAGCAACAGTTCTGCAACGTTTTTTTTTTCTTTTGCTTTTGAGGTGCCGGTACCGTGAGTAAACTGAACTGTGTGTGTTTGTGTGAGCGCTCGCGCACGAGAAAAGGTTTCAAACTGGTTCAAACAGGTAAAACTGTTAATTTTCTGCAGTTGTTAATGGTATACAGTGACTTTGTTAACTAAAGAGTAGTAATATCTGGGAAACTTTTATTATTTTGTGACATTTATTTTGTAAATTGGGTTGAAAACCAGTGTTTACCTTTGTTTAGATTAGGCCAAAAGGGGACATTTTGAGTATATTTTAGGGTAAGTGGAGTAATTTAATTTTATACATTTTTTAGACTTACTGGAGTCTAGCCGAATCTTCATGCTGGCTATCGTCATCGGCATCACTAGACCTACTACTTTCTGCTATATCCTCCTCACTTTCGCAAAAGGGTTCGAATCGATACGGTTGCAAAAGTGACTCATCATCATGATAATCTCCGCAACTTTCCTCTTCATCTTTCTGTTCATCTGATGATAAATCGCTAATAGAGACGGTAGCATCACTCTGTGCTTCGCTATCGGTGCTAGCCATGTTGTCTGCCTTGTCTTCCTTTCGTTACGTCACAAACAGGGGGGCGAGAATTCGGCGGAATGCGTGAAGCCGGCGGCCGTCCTCGTTGTTTATATTGCGTTTTTCGCTATTTATTCTTTTTCGAAAAATATTAAAAACAATCGCAACATGAAATAGAGACTATTTACTATATTTTGGCTTATTAAAATAGACCATGTCACCCACACTTTAAATGGGCTAAAACAATCTTATGGGAGCTCGATGTATTTAACAAATAAATCCCTTTATGCATTTGACCAATAAGATGGATGTCTTCATGCTGTTGACCAATCGGATGAAGCTCTTTTATTTATTTATTTTTGAGCTTTTTAATGTTAGATGTTCGCCTCATTAAGAGTATAATTTAAGGTATCTTGACTCTTATTTAAACTTTTGCAGTGAAAAGGAAATGATGGTTTTGGTTGTTTTGCTGTTGGTTCAAGTATCATTAAGATTGTGAGTTTTCCTCACATTGTGCAGCCCAACTTTAAACCCACATTTGACCACTGAACATGGATTGAAACCCACCAAAACACTTTCTGTCTGGAAGAAGATTATTGCTTTTTCGGTGAATGACTCCGCCCCCAGAATGGTGGCACCGTGGCAGCAACAAACATGTGTCTCTAATTGTTAAAAGATGATTAAAAGTAAGCTGGTACCAAGAATATATTTTGAGTTAAAACCACAGACTCAAGCATTATCCAACAAAATAATCATTATTTAAAAGACCTTTGACCTACATCTATTTATAAAAAAGTTTTATTTCATTTCAAAAGTATTTTGCGGATGTGAAGTAAATACGTTTTGCTTCTGCAAACAAAATTATAGGATTTTTTAAACCTAATTTGTAAGTGCAGAATTATCTTGTTCTTTTGCACTAATATTGTTTAGAAAAAACAAAAATTCTTTGGCAAAAAAAAATCATTTGAAATGTTTAAAATTCTTCCAAATTGATTTCTGTTTTCAGAAATATTCTTTCAGATCCCCCAAACAGTTTTTGCACACAGACAAATGTACAGGAACAAACTAAAGTTACAACCACATAGATTGTAAATATTTCATCTAAACTCATCATCTCTCTCCCACGAAGAGCCAGTCAGCTTCAGTCAAGGTTTTGCGCTTCAAGGAGTTGGTTTTTGAGGCGTATTGAATTTGACATATTTCGCAAAACTGCAATGGAATCACCTTTTTTCAGAATGAGTCAGATAGCAATGACAGTGCATTTCTAGGTAGGAACTGGCCGTCTTGGGGACTACACATCGGCCACAGTCTTTGTATCAATTTTCTCTTCATCAAAATGGATACACGTTTATCAGCCCCCAACAAGCAAAAATGAGAATTGTTCTTGCTATAGCCTATTCACTGTAGCCGCCATTTTCCCTGAAAAGGTCAGTAGGGCATGAGAGAAAGACTTAGGGTGAAAACAGAGCAGTATGTCACAGTAGAGTGCAGTATTACTCGGGAAGATCCAGTAAAGGCACGTGTAGGGGGTGAAGGGACCCTAAGGTTTTGGCAAAGCAGTGACGAGTACAGTGGCAGACGGAAAGGGCCATCGTACACTGTTTACACCTTTCTGTTTTTTAGAAAACGGTTTTCCTTTACAAGATTTCAACTCGCAAAGAATTCATTTCAGATCACAACATGAAATAGCTCTTTCTAATATTACAATATAACAAGGCATTGATTTACAAAAGGCATTAATTTTTGTTCAGATGAGTTCCTTGAGCTGTTTCCTGAAAACCAGGTTAAAATACAGAGTGAAGCGCCGGTGAAGAGACGCCTGGTTTGTTTGCTTTAATTGAACCCCCACAGCGATTTAAATCCCTCAAGACCAACAGAGACAGACGGACAACAACACAACAAATCTGGAAAAAACAATTGTTAGTGAGGACATCTTGTTCTTCTGTTTTTATGTAACAAACCTAACCTTGAGATTAGGAGGCAAGAGGAAATATTTAGTTATAGATTAGACACGTGTTCTGGGATAAAGCTAACAATGTCATCTTTATGTCAGATGGAGCTGTTTCAAGTTTGACATATTAACTTGATTAAAATTGTTTGCCTTTATTTGTTTTAAGCACAATCATTACTTTGATTAAAATAGACTATTAGTTTTGTGAATTAGCCTAAAAGGTCATTGTTTATCTGAGTTATGCGTCAGCAGGCCTTCTACCGGCGACCATCCTACGCATTCCTGATTGTGTCCCGTCACCTGTTTGCATTTAAATGAGATCATTTTAATTCTGGACACCAAGCTCAGTGATAAACCAATGCCAATTATTGATTTAGAAAAAGGTTGGGGTTGTGGGAAAAACAAGTTTAAAAACAGATTCTGGGGATTACATCCCACTTTTTGATTGGAATAACAAACTTCAGAACTCACATTTTACCCAGAACACTCTTTATCTAGACTCCATCCTCTTGTGATGGAACCCAAACAGTGCTGCGTTTTATCTCAAATATTTTCATCGCAGCAGACTGTTCTGAGAGTCAGCTGCACCCTTCCATGTTCAACCCCCCTCCCGAGGATTGGGAAAACAACATGACCACTTCTCTCACGTTCCTATCCCTCAGCTGCTCTTTGCATCTTCTCTGTTTGTCTGTCCGCAGCTCCATAGCAACAGAGAAACCTGGGCTAAGTGCTGGCTAAGAGGTTCATGTAACCCGCTGTGCTCTAACCACAAACAATAACAGCCTGGATTGTTTGGCTGCATCTGACATTGAGTGTAATTGTAACCCTCCCTGGGGGAGAATTTAACACACAAAGAAACTTAAATTTGCTTTCTTTGGGGAAAATGGAGCCTTCATGAAAAATATACTGATACGGAGTGACTCACTGCCAGTCCTGTAATATGCAAAGGGCCTGATTCGGTTTTCTAAATCAATTTGTACCAGTTTTTTTTCCCACCTTTCCATCCATCCTGAGCCTGCTTTGTATTTCCCTGAGGAAGAGTCCAAAGAAGAGTTGAAGGAAAGCCTTTGACGCAAGTCTGTCTGCACACCTAGGCTCTTCTTTGTACTCCAAAGCTCCTTTTGGAGAACAAAAAGTCTCCAAATGGCATTAAATGACACTGTGAGACCAAGGCTGTTTAAAACCGGCAAAGCAAAAAATTACTTTGGCTAAAAAAAAAAAAAAAGGAAAAGACCTGGGTTTCTTGATGAGAAAATGTGACCTTGGGGCAGATATGAAGCAAGAACAGAAAATGTAGTCCTGGAGATTAACAAATGTCTGTTTGGATCCTGCCATGCAGCCAGGGCTCTGCAGGGCTGCACTGCACCTTTAGCTGTTTAGCATGACTGGAAAAAGAGTGGCAAAATGAGAACAGGGTCTTAGTTTGACATGTTAACATCACACTTGAGCCTTTAAACTAAGGAACAAATACTGTTCTTTGTGCATCCATGCTTTTTAGTGAAAATAAAAATAGAAGTACTTAAGGCCTTACAACTGCCTGCACCGGTGGATACAGGCTGTCTGCGGGCAACAACCAGTGGGGCAAAAATATGCATTCACATTATTTGAAGGGGCATGCTGGGAATGATGGGTGGTAGTTGACGCTTAAACAACACGTACCTGCAAGTAAGTATTTTCTGTTTATTCATACCTCCCCAATCCTTTGCATTAAGCATGAAGCTCTTTAGCGCTGATAAGTGTATTCTTCTTGTATGCAGCCTCATTAAGAAATTAGGAATTAGGAAATAAGAATGGGCACTTGCATGTCACCTCCATTTGTGTGCGATCAGTAAGGGGCTGGTACTCGCATCTTACTAACATCTAGGGTGTGGCGTTAGGGTACCGTGATGCTGCGTTCACACGCTCCCTCGGCAACGCACGTTCAGGCGCCCACTTCCAATTAAAAGAATATATAAACCTGTGTTTACATCAACGCATTAGCTGCATTCACACCAGCTGGATCGACCCGTGTTTAAGCGGCCTCTTTCTAAGAAAAGTATCTGTAAACGTATGTCAACCCCAATTTCAGGCTTCCGGATCCAGAATGCCCATGTTCACCCGTTGCTGCGCAAGTTTTAAAGTCTGGTTCCAGGCTTTATGTACAAATTTGGCGTTCATTGATTGCCTGCTGGAAGTTCAACAGGTTGAACTTTTTGATGCTCAATCACGACAATGCTAAACTGTGACCAAATTAGAACAGTTGTAAACGTGATCACGTTTACAACGTGTAGTTAATGTTTGCCCTTTTCTACCCAGCTATAATTGTATGACACCAAGTCTTTCATATATCGGAATAGAGCTGTAAAATGGAAAAGCCCGGAGCAAGAGTCAGAAGATTTTTCCACCACTTTGGCATTTCCCATCAAGCCTCTTCCTACTTATAGGTACATGCTTTAGTATCAGGTAGTGACAGTCCAGTGTGAATGCCATCTGCTAAAAACGTTCAGCACGTTCTTGAATGCACAATCACATGCCTGGTGTGGATGTTACATTAGGCTTAATTCACCAGAAATGGATGCTTGTAGAAAGAAACCCAGACTTAACCCCCTGTAAAACCCATTAAAACCCTTGTTTTAATCTCTGTAAATAGTAACTTTTTTTTTTCTTTAATTGAAACTACAAAGAGTCATTCTCTTAAACTCTGTGGCAAAAATCTTGCAGACAGCGTACAAACAAACAAACAAACAAGCAAACAGATAAACCAAATTCCAGCATTCAGTCACATCGTCCTGGAGTCTTGGCTTGGTGGAGAACAAATCTTCCCCACACAGCTAGAGGAGCCTTCGCTGGGAAAAGTGTTGATGCAGCAACAACAAGCACATACAGTTGCAGTGATTAAAGAGAATTATGCAGGACCTGTAAAGCAGCCCGCTCGTCTGATTCTCTCCGCCAGCCGTGAATCTGGCAGCTCTCCAGCTCGAGCAGCAGAGCTGCTGCGAAAGGAAAACAGAAGAAAAAAAACAAGACTGCGGATGGTTGAGGTGTCATTATTAATTAATGTGGCTATCACAATGGGAGACGAGGCAGACACACTGTGATTCATGGTGGTGGGCCTCTTCCAGACCCCTGCCTCTAGTGTTTTAGCTGCTTTTATCTTCTCGGAGAGTAACTGGAAAGATCTGCTCAGTTTGCTGCCTGTGAAAAATATTCTTCAAATGTGAAATTTAATTTGGTTGTGCACAAGATCAAATTGATTTCTGTTTAGTTCAAACATCAGTTCCCACCTCTTAACTTTTGCTGTTATTTATTTTGAAAAGCTTTAAAGTAGCCATAGGTTTTTATGTTTTGGACTTATGTTTGCTAAGTTAGTTTTACACTGCAGAAGTACATATGACGGTTAGTTATTGAGTAGTTCATAGTTTTCTGGGTCATCTGCCTCTGTTTTCCTGATTTGATTCTGTTTGCACTGGTTTTGTCCTCATGTTTTGTAATTATCTTTGCTTTGTTCTTCTGTTCAGTTTACCTTGGCTCTCCATGTTGGTTGTAATCTCCTGGTCCTGGTTTTGACCATGAACTCTTCAGAATTCCTTTACCCACTTTTTATGCCGTCTGATAAACTCTTGCATTAAAATTCCCTGCATTGCTTTTCTTTTTTTCTTTCTGTCCTCAAAGCCTCAATTCTTTCTGTTCTGCTTAACTGTCAAGGTTCTTGCCTCCTGCTGCATTTTTATTTATGCATAGCCCCGGTGTGATAGTTTATTTTTTATTTTACTCACCCCTTTTTGACTCCCTCATTTACGTTCTCTGCCCTGAACTGAATAATAACAGAATTTTTTGGCTGCATTTTAGTATCGATACAAACATGTGATAATTCTTTTTTTAATCATTGAATTGGTTAGAAATACTTAAGAGGATGTTTGGTAACCCAAGTAAAGGTGTGTTTATTAATTTATTTTAGTTCTTGCAATATTTTCCAGCAGAACTATATGTTTTTGTTTTAATGAACACCTCCTGTAATAAGTGAGTTTTAACCTGATGTCTTACTTCCTGATCATCCATGTTGGAGTCTTTGTTTAAAGACCCATTCTGATGAAAACTGTGTTTTTGGTGCTTATAACATGTTATTGTGGCGTTTTTATAAAGAAAATTTCTGAGTAGTTATTTGTTCAAAATGTTGTGAATCAGGAGCAGATGAAAACATAGTTTGAAAAAGATTGTAGCTGTGCGTTGAAAATACACTGGGAGGGCCACAAGTTCCCTGCACCGCTCCATTCTGATCTATCCACTTGTAAACGACTAGATCCGTGATTTTGGCTAAAAATGGCGTAATCAAAATTAAAACACTACTGATCTAAAAATAGATCAAAAGAGGATTGGAGTGGGACTTTAAACACAAACCTTTTTTTTTGTTTAAAATAATAAATTATCTAGGCTTTTTACAAACATTTCTCTCACTTGAAGGTCCAAGAATGAAAAGTTGTGCAACTTGTGCATTTTAAATGTATTTATACCCATTCATAAAGCTAAGCTCACTTACTTCTGTCACTTAGAGCTGCTGGTTAATATGAAATGTGTTTGAGGAGGCACAGCGCTCAGGGAAAACCCACACATGGACAGAGAATATGTCTCCATGGTGAAAAGCCCCCGCTGAGATGAAAACCATTAAAACCTGCTTGGTAGGAGACGATGGTCTGAGTCACCGCTCCACTGTGCAGCCTCAGCTGAGCAAACGTCATCTCGAAATGATCCAACTTCACATTGGGCCTCAACATTAAAAGCTTTTACTTGAATGTTGCTGTGGAGAGATCAGCATATGTTTTTGATTTGCAAAAATCAGCAGGTGAAATAGTTTTGTGGTAAATGTCTTTTATTAAAGGCAGGGACACGAGTGGATTTTCAGAAGCTTCACAAAGAGTCACGAAGTGCCAAAGACATCTGAAGAGTTCATTGTTGCTCAGAAAGAGGAAGTAAAAAAGACAAGTTGAGCGGAAGTCGGGCTAAAAGGAGAAGGATGGATCTGAAGCCAGCTTTAAAGTCAAGAAGAAGATTGACACTTAAAAAGGGTGTGCAAGAAAGGCTGGACCAGAGCGGCAGCATCAGTTGAAAATGGCGTTTGACAGTGTGAGGAAACAAAAGCCAGAAGAACAGCGGGAGAGAAAGTCCTCGCAGGGAAAGACGAGAGAGATCAACTCCTTAAAGTGAAAAATCTCCATGTGTTGAAGGCTCCTATTTTTCTGGTCAAGCAGTTTTAACCTGTTGGGAAATGAAAACAGGACGTCAGGAGGCTTCGTGCGGAGTCTGACATCAGGTCGTTGTCTGTGGGTTTATTAGGTTCTGTTGATGTGGAGCCGGGCTTCTGTAGACTAGGAAACCACGACTCTGACGGGATAGTGGATCAGTGGAAAGCATTTGTGTCAGAGTGGAAGAGCCTTTTTCCCTGAAGCAAGTGTTTTTATAGGAAGCTTAAAAGATTGATGACAGATGTTTTTTTTTTTTAAATTCGACTGAAACAAATTTAAGCCCTGAGCACTGACCCCCCCCCCCCCACACACACATTTACACCCTCTAACCATGGTATTGTTAATTATTTTTTTATCTAGTTTTTCGAGCCCCATAAGAAATTTTGGTCCAATTAATTTTTAGATATATATTTTTTTTTAACCTTTTTTCTGTGATGTCATCATTTTTTTTTGGGTGGGGTGGGGGATACGCATTCATTTATGGAGGACTACATGCATTCAAATTTGGGTCAGTTTATGACCTTTTTGTTCATAGGTGTAAAAAGAAAGAAAAATTGTGAAAGCAATCTGGTCCTTGCAGTCCAAAAGAGAATGTTTTTGTGTCAGTTTCTCCAAAATTTGGTCTAAAGATTCTCAGGTTTCCTGACAAATCAAACACTTTACATTTAATTTTGATGGTTAGAAATATAACTATAAACTATTGAGCTTTTATTCGTAAAGATAAAAACAAAAACAAATTTAGTCCTGTTTAAAGAAACGTGATTAAAAGATGATCTCAAGTTGGAGTCTATAGTAACTAAGTCTAGTACTTGAAGCTACTCAGATGTGTGCCGACCTGGCTGACGTGCTGAGCTGACTAAACTGTTGTTTTTTTAGACGACGAGCAAAAATGAAAGTCTATACACCCCCAGTTGCAGATAATGGTTATTTTTATTTACATTACAGATGAGGATTTCAGTTTTTTCCCTTTTTTTTTCTATAACACAACAGCAGTTGAAAACCTTGTTTTCCTTTTAGCCGTAGGAGTCCTGTGTGAGGTCAGCTCAGCAGCCTGTATTTATAATTGATCTTAATTAACAAAGCCCCATAATGAAAAGATTCAACATGGCTCCTATAGAGTCTAAATTGGCCCAGATGTCATTGCTCTTTATGCCTTTATTTCTTCCCAATGCTTTTGTCTTCAGTGTTAAGATGTGGCTGGACTTCATTCACAAAAAAGCAATCAGGGTTTTACTGCAGGATTAATTAGGAGCCTTTTAGGTGACGCTGTCACTTTTCTGTGCTCTGTGAGCCCTTTTGAGTAGATGAGCTCTGTGAAGTTAGTCATGCAGCATCTGCAGTAGACCCGAGGACCTCTTCTGTCTGAGACATTAAGAGGGTTGTATTTTTAGCCCAAACAAACATCCTAATGCTTCTGAGAAGGAAATTATTCCTTGTTCCTTGGGGTTGCTTCTTGTGAATAAAAAGGAAAACTCTTGCGCTACGTACGTACGTTTAAGAACGCGCTTTTAGCATACATGTTCTCATTGGACTGTCGGGACTAACGCATTTACCTGCAGTTGGTGCGAAATGTCGTAGCTGTGCAAATCTGGTGAATCTTGCTCCAGGCTTTTTCTTTCACAGCTCTATTCCGATATCTGAAAGAATTGGTGCCGGCGTGTTGTACAACAAAGTCTTCCCCACACAGCTAGAGGAACCTGTGTTGGGAAGAGTGTTGATGCAGCAACAACAAGCAGATACAGTTGCAGTGATTAAAGAGAATGATGCAGGACCTGTAAAGCAGCCCGCTCGTCTGAATTGGTGCCGGCCAGGCACAAACTGCAGTAATTAATTTCTCCTATTCAAACGTTTTAGCATTTCTGTGAACCAAAAAGGATGCTACCCATATCTGAGTCCCTGATTAGTCAAAGTTCGACTTTGTTTCAGTGGGCGTGCATTGTGTATATTGAACCCAAAAACAAACCTAAAAACTTGTGTAGCGATGCGTGAATGCAAGGGCTTTGAACGTGGAAGCCTGCAACTCACATGTACAGGTGTTTTCATAGACTTTTCTTTTGAAGTGGTTGCATGAACGCTTGTTCATGCAGCACCCCAGTGTGAATGTAGCAGAAGATCCCCTTCTGCTGGCATCTAATGTCAGAATGTATATTTACTGTCTAAACACTTTGGAACCCATCAGAATGTCTTGATTTTTTAATTCAGTAGTTACATTTTTTGATTACCTTGTGATTTTTGTTGTGCAGCCATGGGGTTAAATGGGGCTGTGACTGTAAAGTGCTTTGAGCCTTCAAGGAAGGTAGTAAAGTGCTCTATAAAAGTTACGCCATTTACCATTTTGGGAGTTTGGATACCATGTTTTCCAGGTAAAAAATGCTAAGAAAAACATCCAAATGATCTCTAATTGACTTCAGCAGCTGCTGTCTTGGTTTGCGGGTGTGTGTGTGTGAACATGTATGAGTGTGGCAGTGAAGGAGTTGTGGCAGAGAGATCCAGTCCCGTCTGGCTGACTTATGGGCAGGGAGACTGACAGAGGTGAAATTGCTTGGGAAAGGATGTGAGGCATCTCCCATGTCGCCTTCCTCTTCCTCATTCTCACTCTTCCTTCAACCTTCTGTCATTCTCTCTGAAAATGTCCCTGTTGTCTTTTGAGATAAGCTCCAGGGGTTCCCAGCAGCAAAACACAGGTTCAAAAGGAGCATCCAGATAAATAAACAACATTTCTCTGTCTTTTTTTTGTGTGTGTTTTTTTAGCAATGCATCAGGCCCTGGACACGCTGAGTGACAGCACAAGCTCAACAACTGCCAATGACCTAGACCTGATCTTCCTGAAAGGAATCATGGAGAGCCCAGTGGTGAGAGCTGCTACATACCCAAGTCTGCACAGTTCAGTGAGTGATGGAAAAACACATTTAAGTGGATTAAAGAGCCTGTTGTTTAATGACTTCACTTCTACTAACATTTTTTTTTTCATTTCATTTTATTTTTCCACAATGCGTCGATAGCAACAACATTGCTCCATTAAAACCAGGCAGAAAAGCACTGCAGTTAAATACTATTTGAAAGTGTAAATATATGCTTTAGATTTCTATTTAAGTATTAATTTGATTATTCAGATTTGCATTGGTGAAGAATTGAAGTGTGCTAAGCTGCAGCCGTGTGCCATCACAGTAAAATATGCTTTGTGCATGTTATTCAAGTTATAAACTGGCCAATCAGATGACTCAAAAAAGTAGGTGGCCCCCACGGCCAACTTTCGAAACGTTTGATTGACAGATTCTCCTGAGCCTGCTCTTAATTGTTAGGGTGGGGCTTTCCAACAAGCTCACTCCTGATTGTTGAGAGCTGTTGCCATTGAAGCAATGACTCAGACTGACTTGGACCAATCACTGCTTACTGACGATGTCTTGCTCCAACATGGCGACGTCCGTATCTTGAATCAACGGCAACAGAACTGACTTAATTTGATTGGAGCCATTTTCTGTGTCTGACGTCATACTCACTCCGTCCAGTTCTCATATACAGTCAATGAGAACCACACCGTCTACGTACATTTACCACGCCGACTACAAATTTTGCAGACACCATGATGTTCTGCACAAACTTTTTCTTAAGACAGTAGATATTAAGTAGATACGTGGAATTCTACAGGCAGCCACTGGGCCGGTTGTAACTGATTTTGTGTCATGGTGCACCCTCCTATCTGAGGAGGCTGCTGTTTCCATGTGGGGGCTGTGGAGTGGGCTTGTCTCCTAATAATCAGTTCCATGCTCAATTTAGCTGAGCTGTAATCACAAGATGTGAAATTTGTTTGGTTTCTGTCCTCTGTCATGGTGTTCAAGTGTGAGACAGGAATCAATTTATTGGTTGAAGAAAATGCTTCAGTGGGCAGCATGTTTAAATTTACTCTGCTGTCTCCAGATTATTATTGTTTCCCCTGCAGCAACTGTGGAGAAACAAACAGATCAAGACTATATTTTCCTTCCCAATTGTATTTTTTGTTGTTGGTTTGATTGAACTTTTAATTTATTCTACACGTTTGCAAGCATTTAAAGACCCACTCTGATAACATGTATGTTTTTGTTGTTAACATGTTCTTGTAGTGTTTTTCTGATGGAGGACACACATTTCTGAGTGCATTTTTATATAAATCATTGTGAATCAGGAGCAGACAACAAAAAGGGAGCTTTGAAAAAGGCTTATTTGTGACGTAGAAAATACACTGGGCGGGCCACAAAGTCTTTGCTCTGAGCTCTCAGCAATGGGGATGGGAAGGGGGGCGGGTTGCTTCATGTCAATAAGAGTTATCTGATTTTGGCTAAAAATGGCATAATCGTAAATAAAAGACCGCTGAACTTTGAAACAGATCAAAAGATGATCGGAGTGGGACTTTTAAGGCCTCTTTCTTTCCAGAAAAATTCTAATTTTCAGAAATGCAGCTCCAAGTTCTGAATGTTTCGATGATTGATGCCAAAGTGAGAACCATGAGGTTCTTCTGCAGATCATATAACTGCAGTAAAAAAGCGCCTGATAGTGGGTCTAATGCTGTGGCTGATCTCGTTTTTAAATTCTCAGTTCTGTGCCTGTCACAACATAGAGGATGTCACTAGCTTGAGTATTTTCCACAGATGTTTTTATATATTAAAACTTGGCATCAAAATTGCTGTGAGCCTGAGCTGCATTCCCACAGAGACATAATCCAGAACAAATTCCCGTCTTTTCACTGAGATTTGAGACATTTGCATGCTGGAGACCTGTGCATGCTGTCAAAATGTTTGTGTCGGATTCATTTTAATTCCAGCAGACCTGCTTTACGCTGTTATTTTATGGTAAAAATACTCATTAAAAGGCACAGTCTTTTTATGTCATGATGTACATGCAAAACTCCAAACCCATAAAGATTTTTCCTGCGGCTTAGTTGTCCTATTGATATGATTTTGACCTATATGGCTTTGAAAAAGTTTGTTTTAAAACAGAATTTTTAAACAAACCCAACCCAGAGATCTGGTTTTTTATTTTATTCCTATGGACTAAAATAAAGAAAGAAAAAAAAAGAAAGAAATCCATGGGAAAGCAGTCTCAACTAGGGTATTTACCTGAAGGGTAGTGTGCTGTTCAGGGCTGTGCTGTAGCTTTTTGAAGAGAAATAGAAGCAAGCCGAGCGAGACAGCCCTGTCAGAGTCTCTTCCCTCTATGTCCTATATTTTTCTTGGCTGTTCAAAGGGAGGCACAGTCTCATGGCTTGCAAACAGAATTGGGACTTTTTTTTTTTTTTTACTGCAAGAAGAGGGGAGGGAAGCTACATGTTTGCGCTGAAGTGCTGCAAAAAAGAAGTTCTTCTGCTCAGCTTACTTGCTCTGCGTTGGAAGTTTGTTGCCACATGATGCTTCAAAGTTGCATAAAATTCTGAGCCGCATCAATAATCATTTTGCTTTAAAAAATCTCTATTATTACCTTCTTTTGCATTTTCATTTGACTTTAAATCCCCCTTTCTTCTGTCTCTAGTTTTAGGAACATTTTTCTTCCTGCTGCATAGAAAAGCATGGCCATCGTCTTTGTATGTCAGGGAGAGCGCCTGGCGTTAGTGGTGCATTGATGAGCGCGCTCTCATAAAAGATTAATCTGCTGATGCAGCTTGGCTGAAGGGTATGAAAAGGCTTTCCAAGATGCTCGTTTCCCCTTGACCCCTGGATGAATCTATAAGCGCCAAACAAGGTTTACTCTGGTGTGGGGATGAAACGAGGATGAGTGAGATAATATGCCATGTAGTCCTGCTGGTTTGTTAAAGAACGATGTATTTAAGCAAATCCCTTGATTATCTGTAGTTTAAAGTTAGCTTGGTGTCTTTAAAACCTCATATCTAACAAATCTCACTGACTTGCTAAACTGACTTGGCTGTGTTTTGGCATGCACTACAAAAAACATCCAAGATATACAATTCGAGCAGACGTCACACATTTCGCCTGATTTGCATTTGCAGATGGATGTCCTCTAAATCACTGAACAGCAACTTGATTGTGAGAGCGGCTCGTCTTTTTGCCAGTTCGATTCTGTCTCCTCTGGTCCCAATTGGCCAAAATCCTTATTTTTCTGTCTCATCCTACTTTAAAAAGAATGTAAGATGTAGAAAGAGGACCTTGAGGGCTTTTAATAGATATTAAAGTTTGATAAAGGTCATTTATAGGTCAATACTTTATAATCAGTTTTTTTATATACAGTGATGTGTAATTTTTCATTTAATCATTAGATGCTGATAAATTTCATTCATTTTACATTTTTTTGATTGTAAAGCCCAAGTTCACAACCAAGGTCATCTGGAACCATTTCAACAGAGATTTAACAGAGACCAGTGAAATGTTGATACAACACCTTGGTCATTATGCATTTGCGTAACTCTGAGCAGGACATAAACCTCCATCAGATCAAATTTTGTTCATCAATTTGACTAATTGAAAGATTTCAGGAATAAAAACCTCCACAAACAATCGTTTTAAAGATGCAACAATGACATATACTTGTTTCATCTTTCATCAGCATGAAAAATGTTTTTAGTGGCAGTTGCATCAATATAAGTCGGTAGTATAATAGCTCCACCAGAATGTTTCACAAGAGGATTCTATTATTTTACAGTTTTTATCTTTTTTTGGAGAAGAAAACTGACTTTTTTTTCATCTTGCTCCTAACTCTGTCTTTATTTCAGGTTGTTGCTTTTATTTGTTCTTGTTATCTGTGTTACTTGAAGGATTTAGTTGGCCTGCAGAAGTCAGGATACATTTATTTTTTATCTTTACAGGGAGTATTAACTGCTCACTGAGAACCCGCAATGTAGGAAATGACAGTTCCAACATTTTTTTTCTCAGTCAATGTAAAAGCAAGTGAAGTTTGACGTAATGCGCGGTGAGCGGCAACCCAAGGTGTAATGCCTGTTTTTGTATTTATTAAAAAACAAGGCGCACGAGAGGTTTGAGGAACCCAAGCTGGAGGCTGTGAGCGAGAACAACGTGGAGTTGGTCCAGGATATCCTCAAGGAGCTCAGCCCGCTCACACAGAGAAACCAGGTCGCAGAGGAGCTTGTTCGCATCCTGAAGGAGCCCCACTTCCAGGTTTTGAAGATCACTGCTCCCATCTCTTCTTGCATTGACCACAACTCTGACTGTTTTTGTGGTTATTCCTTCACAGCTGCAAATAAGAAATAGTTCAGAATTACAGAACTTTTAACACAATTGGATCATTATTTTCCCGACAGTCCCTCCTGGAGACCCATGATTCTGTGGCATCAAAAAACTACGAGACCCCTCCTCCCAGCCCCTGCTCCTTTATGGATCCAGCCCTCAACAATCAGCCCGTTCCCCCGGATGCAGTCAGAATGGTGGGAATCCGTAAAGTGTCCGGTGAGCACTTGGTGAGTCTACTTGGTGTAGATCTGCAGGTTAACGCCATGGTTGGAACAAACTGCACTGCAAACTGGACAGATTATATTCTTCAGATGACCAGAATACAGCTCGGCAGAAAAAGATTAGATTATTCCGCAGAGGGGCAGAAGAACAGTGCTCTGTTTATGCTCTCAAATTAGTAATATGCGAGGATATTGGTATTATTTGCACACATTGATGTGCCTTGACAATACATCCATAATGACCATGACTGAATTAATGTTTCAACCTTGAATGGATCCAATGCAGTCTCCTTGGAACAAAAGTACCTTCTTTTCTTTGCTTTGATTCATTTGATATATTTTTTCTGATAAATTCCAAGTGCATCATGAAATATTCTTAAGGAGAATGTCACATAAATGTGACATTAATGTGACACCTATGGGCGATGCTGTTGTGCGGTGGCCTTACGCCACACTAGTTATTAGTAAGGGATGAGTAGTGACTCCTTATAGATTGCACGCAAACGATGCACACACTTGATGTACACATGACATGTACGAACCTGCAGGAGGCTCACTCTAACTACATTAATTTCCTCATTTCTAACAGACTAAGGCATGCAAGGAGCGCCCACTTATCACTCGAACAGAACTAACAGGCTCCATGCCCAGTGCGCTTGATTTGGAGGTGTGGAGTCTGTACGACACGCCTGCTCCTCATCTACTTCCCATTTACTTACGTGTTGTTTGAGTGTTCACTTTGTCACTCGCAGCATGCCCATAGAAAAATTTTGTGCGAGCCGCGTACATGCTTGCCCGTTTTTCACACCCAGACTGCCCTTATCCACCCATAAGGGCAGTTGAGACAAAGACATAAGGCCTTACTGGATGGGACTGCTCCTTTAGCCAGTGTGTTAAATAGAGAAGGGCTGTGGTACAAAGATGTTAGTTTTTCTATCAAAACCTTTTTTTTTACTGACTTGAACTGAAATTATGTTTCAGCCTCAAGTGGATTCAATTTAGTTTTGCTGGGACTTGAACAGAAAAAAACACTAAAAAGGAATTCAGGCATGGAGTTAACTACCTTCTTTTCTGCTAAATTCCAAAGTTGATTTTTTTAGTTGAACCTTAGTTTTTTGCATCAGCTGATATGTTTAAAAATATTATCCTGTTTGGATGTATTAAAAATTCATTTTAAATTTTAAATAGGTTAGTGTGGGTCAAAATGTTCAATTTTATATTTACTGCAGCAAATTGTAGATTTGATTAGTAAGTTTAGGTGGAGCTTTAAAAAAAAGCACAATTATTTTGATTGAACACATTCAACTTAGCTGTGTAAATTAGAAAGTACAACAATGATAATTTTGTGGATTAGAGCAGCATGTAGGACAGTGTAGCCCTAAAGTGTAACTAATAGTTCCAAAATTGACAACTGGGATATGGATGCAAAAAAAGTCCTGCCCAAAAATCAGTTTTTTCATTTTTTTTACAACTAATAGAACAGACGCTTCCTTTGCTCTGTTAACTAACATCCATAACAGTGCAGTTCTCCATTTCTATGCCAAAGGGAGTGACTTTTCGCGTGGAGAATGGCGAGCTGGTGATCGCCAGGATCCTCCATGGTGGCATGATCGACCAGCAAGGTCTGCTTCATGTGGGCGACATCATTAAGGAGGTAAACGGGAAGGAGGTGGGAAACGACCCCAAGGTGCTGCAGGAGATGCTGAAGGAGGCGAGCGGCAGCGTGGTGCTGAAGATTCTTCCCAGTTACCAGGAGCCTCACACGCCACGACAGGTTAGCCTGCCTCCAGGAATCAGTACTGCTTAAAGTTTTAATACGCTTAAAAGCCTATTGGCATTTCCATCAATGAGTACCACTTACTGTCTGGCACCCACCTGACAGGCCGTTTGCTCAACCAAGAATCGTTATTTATCTAATTCTGCAGCCAGACTTTTTAGATGACGTTGTCTTTTTGGCCTTAATGCACAGAAGACATTTTCACTGCAGTTATTTGGCTTATTTTTAATTGCTCAGTATTTAGCAAAGATGCAGAAAGATCCCACGTTCTGCTCACCACATGTATTGTTCTGCTCCTGATTCACAGTGATTGAAAAAATAAGTACTCAGAAAAGCAATTCTTTTTTTTTTCAAATTTATTTTTTATGGAAAAAGCACAGGATAAATTGTACATTGTTTTGACGTGTTACAATGTTCATGCTTTCTCAGTTTTTTAATTGAAAAACAAAAAAAACAAAATAATAAATAAAAAAGGAACATGTGAGGAAGCAGGGAGTTTCAAAACATAAATGATATGACATGATTTCAGATGAAATCTGATCTTACAGGCTTAACATATTCTTTCCATATAGACCAAGTAGCGTAAAAAACATCCAGCCGTATTTGTAAAGAGTGTGAGATTCTTTCCATATAAATTTGTTGTACAACATCAATCCAGTCCTCTGTCGTTGGTTGTTCAGGTTTAAGCCATTTTCTGGTTATTGCTTTCTTACTGGCTGCCAGCAGAATGTAGAGCAGTTTCTTATTTTTGTTGTCTAGGCCATCAATTTTACTCTAAAACAGACTTTCAAAAGACAAGGGGAAAACAATAGAAAACACATTTTGCAGATGTTCATGTATGTCAGACCAATACTTCTTGATAATCACACAGTCCCAAAATATATGGAAGTGATTGACTCCATTGTTACCACACCTCCAACATTTACTATTTCCTAGGTATTTTTTTTTGAGAGGGTGTAATAAAAAACCTCATTATGCTTTTCCAACAGAATTCACGCCAAATGCTTGATCCTGTTGTGATCCATTGTTGCCGACATATTTGTTCCCAATCCTCTTCTGTGATAGTGAGCTGTCCTTCTCGCTCCCATCTTTGCTTTACATAGTATGTGTTCTCCCCCTTGTGCGACAAGATACTATTGTATAACTTTGAAATTATTTTCGTAGGGCATATTGCTTTTATTAAAAGTTTTAAGAAACCTTGGGTCATCTGTGGATATTTTAATTTTTTGATTGAAATAGTGCCGGACCTGTAGATATCTGAAGAAATCGTCAGAAATTAACCCGTGTTTTTTTTTTAGGGTATCAAATGTTTGAAATGCTCCCTTATGAACAAATGAGTTGAAATCAGTTAGCCCTTTGGCAATCCATAACTTAAATCTACCATCATATTTGTTGGGGGTGAACTCTGAGTCGTACGCACACCATCTGAGAAATTTTGAGTCTTCCATCAAGTTGCATTTTTTAACTGTGTCATTCCAGGTTTTGATCATCATATTCAGTAAGGGGTCATCCTGTAAAGGAAGTTCCCCCTGTAACTTGATATCTGCTAATAAAGCTTTTAATGGCATTTTTTCAAAAGTTTTCAGCTCTAGATCTTTCCATCCTGCAGCGTAAACTGGAGAACACATGCAGATAAGAGGCCTCAGCTGGGCAGCACAGAAATAGTCTTGTAGACAAGGAAGATTTCTGCCACCCTGATCTGTTTTTAATTGTAAGGTTTTATGTTTAATTCTGGGTTTTTTCCCTCTCCATATGTATCTTGATAACATCTTATCCCATTCTACAAACTGCTTTTGGGGTATGGGAAATGGTAAACATTGAAATAAGTATAACATTCGTGGTAATATATTCATTCTTATTGAGTAAATCCGTGAGTGAAGGTCTAAAAATGGTATTGCATTCCACCTTTGTAGATCTGATTGTAGTTTAGTGTTAAGTGGTCCATAGTTCACTTCAAACATCTTTGTAAAATCTTTGTGCAGAGCAATGCCTAAATATTTAATTGAGTCTGCCTGCCATTCCCATTTGAACTCATCTTTAATATTTTGAGGAGGGCTGTAGTTTAAAGTTAAAACCTGTGTCTTGTTTACATTAATTTTATATCCTGACAGAGTGCCAAAATCTTTAAGGGAGTCCATAATTATTGGTAGAGTTTTTGTAGGTTGAGATATAGTTAATAGTAGATCATCTGCGAATAAGGAAAGCTTTTGTTCCTTTCCTGAAACTTTTACTCCTTTAATGTCTGCTCTTTGCCTGATCCATTGCCCAAGAGGTTCAATGTATAATGCAAATAAAAGGGCAGACATGTTACATCCCTGCCGCGTTCCTCTCTCTAAGGTTATCGTCTCAGTGAGGTCTCCATTGATTTTAATCCTGGCTGTTGGTTTGTTATATAACCCTGAAATTGTCTCAATGATTGTTTTGCAAAAGCCAAATTTGCCGAGTACTTTATATAAAAAGGTCCACCTCACCGAGTCAAATGCCTTCTCGGCATCCAGGCTGATCACTAGAGTCTCCTGTTTTTGTTGAACAACTTGATGAATTATGTTTAGTACTTTCCTGATGTTGTCCTGTGTCTGTCTCTGTTTAATGAATCCTGTCTGGTCCTTATGTATCAGCATTGGGAGAATTGTTTCCAATCTCCATGATATTATAGAAGTGAATAGTTTGTAGTCGATGTTTAAAACACTAACTGGCCGGTAGTTAGCACAATCCAGTCTGTCCTTTCCCTCTTTGGGGATTATTGAGATTATTGCTTTGTTCCAAGACAATGGAGTCATTTTTTTCTCCATCACCCAGTTAAATGTTTTTAATAAGGTTGGAATTAGATGAGTTTCCATCGTTTTATACCATTCTGGACTAAACCCATCTGCTCCTGCCATTTTTCCGCTTTTTAATTTTCTGATCGCAAATTGAATTTCTTCACTAGTAATTGCTGTAAGCAATTTTTCATTTTGCTCAACTGTTAGAGTTGGCAAATCTAAATGTTTTAAAAATGCATCTATTTGGTCACTATTATTTAGGTTTGTTTCTGAGTAGAGATTTTTGTAGTATTCATGAAAACACTGTTGAATTTTCTCCTGGTCCGTTTCAAGAAAAGCTATTTTTAAGCTTGATTTTCTTTATCTGTTCCTGCATCATCAGAAATGCCACAAGAACATGTTAAAAACACAAAACACGATTTTCCTTTGGAAAAAAAAAACAAGTAAATCAACTAAAGCAATTAACATTTTTCAAAGAGAGGAAAGTAGTGTTGTTATGTGCCAAACATCAATCCATAGAAGTAAAGCAAAAAGACGACAGGATAAAACACCAAAGACCAAAAGGGAAACAAAATCTGGAAAGTAAAGTAAATCACTACAATCTAAAAGAAAAATACATCAATGACAGAACATACACAATTAAGAGAAGAAAGAAAAGCATCTTTTCATATTACAATGACATTTTAAAGAACAAGATATAAAGAAATGCATTGGAGCAAAATGCAAGGAGAGAATTTACCAAAGCACTGCTCAGGTTACTTCCAACAATTCAGGTTTTTTTCCCCCGTAGAGCCGCTTAAGTTCCCTCTATCTTCAGATCAAAGCCTTCTCGGATTCTCGGAAGAAGCAGCTTAATTTCCAAAATTAAGTCAAATGCGTCGAGATCAGACTGAAGCTGGGAAATCTGAAGGAGAAGCAGATTTTTGTCTCTTTCTTTAAAAAAAACAAAGATAATATTTAAAACCTGCAACCACATAGGAAAGCGTTTTTTCTTTTGGCACACACAATTCTAAAATGCCAAAGCTCTACTAATGGGTTTCTAAATGTAACTACAAGAGACATTTTATTAATGAATACTTCCTGTGAGAGCCGGTGATATGACTGACATCTCGTTTTTCTTTTTTTCGCGGAGACTCGTTGCGTTTGCATTCGAGTCTTTTCTTCATTACAGGAGGGAGAAATGCAGCGCAGGGACAGCTGCTGGGCTTTTTATTTTTACATTCATTCTGTGCATTCAGAAGGGGGTGGTTGCCATGACTACGGATTTTGTGTCTTGTGCGTCTCAGATTTCCCTCTGTCGTTCTCAGTGTTTCTTCTATTAGGTTCTGTCCTCTTAATCCACAGTTGTTAAGAATCTGCGATAAAACAGAAAGTTGACTTTTAGCGGGAAAGGCCATTTTCTGCTGACAGAAGATTATTCACACAATCCTGTCACTGCAGTTCAGACGCTCATCACACCAACGGCCTTGTTTATAATGCACTGCTTCAATTTCTTTTTGCATTTTTTTTAGGCCTTCGTGAAGTGTCACTTCGATTATGACCCAACTCACGATAACCTGATTCCCTGCAAGGAGGCGGGGCTAAGCTTCAGCAGCGGAGACATTCTGCAGATCTTCAATCAGGAGGACTCAAACTGGTGGCAGGTCAGCGATTGCTGCAGCTCTTTTCATTTCTTGAACTGTCTGTTTTTCTGTGCGCTTTGGTTCGAAAAGTGTTCTTATGATGCATGGATTTGTTCGACAGGCGTGTCATTTGGAAGGAGGCAGCGCCGGCCTCATTCCCAGCCAGCTCCTGGAGGAGAAGAGAAAAGCATTTGTGAAGAGGGACCTGGAGCTCGCCACCTCAGGTACTCCTTTTAGTGGCAGAGCAGAGAAACACGCCTTCCTGTGCAGATTGGGCAGGGGCTCCTAGCTGCACAAGCAGCTTGGCAACAGCAGCATCTGTTTCTCTTCGTATCCAAGCATCGCATTTGGCCGCTCATCTTCCGCTCACCTTGCCTTCTCGCTCCTCTGTTGTGTGAGTGAAGGACCTAGTGAAAGCATCACAGACCAGATCAATCTGCCTGTTACAACGCCGTAGGACATGACATTCACCAGCCACCCTTCCACAGAGGGATCATTGATTGAGGAGAGGCGGTATAGCCCTCATAAACAAAAACTTGATCAATAATGATATCCCAGCTGATGTGACATGGAGTGAAAGCAGCTTTATGTGTTTAGATTTATCCTCAGCTGCTAAACAGGTGGTGAGTCATGGCCAGCTTCATGCCCTTCAGATATGGAGGAGAGGAGGATGACAGGCCAACTGTACTGCCCTTGGAGCACAGCAAGGAGTCATCTGGCTGCTGGCGCGATGTGTGCATACCTGAGCGCGTGGTCAGAATAGAACTGGTTATGGGGCTAAATGAGATAAAATATTCAAAAGATTAAATTTTTTATTATCAAAATTAAAACCTTTTACCTCCTCTGGTGTCTAAATGATTACATTAATCATTTTATGAATACATATGTTATTGTGCACAGAGAGCTCTCAGAGTCACAGGTGTTCTTGCAGCAGAGCAGCTGCTCAGGCTCAGCAGGTGCACAGTGTCACCTAGTGGTTTATATACATTTATGACTAAACCAGGGATTTTATTTTCTTACCAAATTAAATCACTTGGCATTTTGTTAAGTATTTTTGTGGGTAAAGTGATAATGGTTGGCTGATTTGAGTCTCTGTCTTAGGTCCTCTGTGTGCTGGAATGGGTGGAAAGAAGAAAAAGAAGATGATGTATTTAACCACTAAAAATGCAGGTAAAAAAGTCCGTCTTCTCATCGACCATTTCAACTTTAAACTATCTAAACTTATCGATTTTTGGCTTGTTGGTGAATATAAATATTGGGTTTTTAGAGTTCGATCGACACGAGTTGCGGATCTATGAGGAAGTGGCCAAAGTTCCCCCCTTCAGGAGGAAGACTCTGGTTCTGATTGGAGCGCAGGGTGTGGGTCGCCGGAGTCTGAAGAATAAGCTGCTGGTGTCGGATACGCTGCGATACGGCACCACCATTCCCTGTGAGTGCAGCAGTTCCTGACTCCTGCAGAGCTGTTCTTGTGGCTTTATTGCAAGTTTTGATCAAACTTATAACGTTTTATTTGAGAAAAAACACAGAAAAAATACTTTGTAGTTTATGTAGACACCTTTGATTCCTTTTAAGCCATTTTTAATACAGTCAATCGTAAGTATATCCACACACAAGAGCTTAATTTAACCAATCTTTAATCAAAGCTAATATACAAAGTTACATTTACAAGTAAAAAAGATCAATTTGTGAAAATCTGAAAGAAAGAAAAAGAAAAATCTTGGAAAGAAACACTTTATGTAGTCTATGTGGGCTATTTTGTTTTTTTGTCATCAGATAATTTAACATTATAGATCTTTTGTTAAAAACATTAATGCAATGATGCTTCCTATATGGGAAATGTGATACACAGGAAGAATCGTATCATCAGAAAGCAAACCTATGATGTGTTTTGAAACCATCTGAGAACATAACTTTAGTTGTAAAATGGGACAAAATTACAAAAGCTCACAGGTTGGGATTGATTATTTTTCAGATTTTGTGCTTTTATTATGCACCACATTATTACAGGTATGACCTTTCTGGCTTTCTGAGAACGTTTTGGGTTAAGGTCTTTGTCTTGGTCTAACAGTCACGTCCAGGAAACCAAAGGTGGATGAGAGGGACGGTCAGATGTACTCCTTTATGACCCGCAGCGAAATGGAGTGCGACATCAGAAATGGGCGTTTCTTGGAGCACGGCGAGTATGACGGAAACCTGTACGGCACCAAGATCAACTCCATACATGAGGTCATAGAAACTGGAAAGATCTGCATCCTGGATGTGAACCCACAGGTAGACACTTGCTCTAAATGGATACTGACTTTAAGATGAGGTCACTTTCTAATTGCTTAAAGTTGTTGGTGGTGCGGTTGTATGAGTTCCTCCTTGTTGTGTCTGTGTTCCTCTGAGGCTCTTAAGATCCTGCGGACATCAGAGTTTCTGCCTTACGTGGTGTTCATAGAAGCTCCTGACTTTGAAGTCCTCAAAGCAATGAATCGATCAGCAATTGAGTCGGGAGTGATCACCAAGCAGTTAACGGTGAGCGTGTTTCTGAATCAGACATAGTTTGTAGAAAGTGTTTATAACGTATTAATGTGTCCGTGCCTTAAATGTTTACTTTCTGTGCTATGAACTGTTTATTTTTGTCAGTGGTGATGCAGAAAATTAGTTACAGCCGAAGTTTTTAGACATTTAGATTTGCTTGATCTAAGCTTTGAGGTTTGCCTTGACATAAAGCTGCAGAGGCAGGCAGGCAGGGACTGTCAATAAAGTACACGAAAACAACCCAGACATACATTGTTAATTTTTCAGTAACACATCATAAATAATACCAAAAACATCACAAGTACTCATTATTGTTAAAACAAACTCCACCGAAATCCTTAATATCATTACTCTCGTAGAGTGAACCAGTGTGTTCAGTAATGCAAGTTGTAGACGCGTCCTTGTCCTCTTCCTTTAAGACTGCAACGGTTGCGGTCCTAAAATGTATCAAAAAACATGAAAAACCTACAAAAATCGTTTCGAAATGTTAGAAAAAAATATGTTGAAAAACAGAGAAGTTGCATCACAATTTATTTAAAAATATATCTTGGCTTTTCAACTTTTGGATTTCAATTGAATAGATCATTTTTGCTGTATAGATAAAAAAAATAGTTTTCAGTTCCTGTTTTGGATTTTATTTATTATTATGCAAGCATTTCAAGTTTGGGAATATCTTCAATTATTCAGTGACATGTTTTATAGAAATAGGGAAACCCTGAGACTTCTAAATGATAAGTTCCTATTTAGTCATTTCAATGCAAAAACCTGATATTTTAGAGGATAAGGATGTAAACTGCAGTTCAAATTAAATATTTTAGAACGTTTTTAAACATTCAATGGTAGAAATACATTAGGCCAGGTATAATTTGTTTGCTTTCTTTTCTTTCATGATAAAAGTTTGCAGAAAAGGTTTGAACTCCGATTGATAATGATTTTAAGCAAACTGGTTAAAAAAACTGCTGCATAAGTTACTGTGAGGGTTGGTGAAATGTATCTGCATTGTTGACGAATTTCAAATACCAAGTCAAACAATTTTCTTTTTCATTATTTGCCTTGTTTGACTGGCGACCTGTCCAGGGCATCCCTTGCCTTCGCCCACAAGTGGCCGGGATAGGCTCCGGCAGCCCCGTGACCCCAAAAGGGAAAAACTGAATAGAAAATGAATGAATGAATATTTACTTTTTTTAAAACGTTTTCTTCCAACTACTCCTTACAGGACTCAGAGCTAAAGAGGACAGTGGACGAGAGCGAGCGCATTAAGAGAGCTTACGGACATTACTTCGACCTTTGCATTGTGAACGACGGTCTGGAAACGGCGTTTCGCGGTCTGCGGTCGGCACTGGAGAAGCTGACGATGGAGCATCAGTGGGTCCCGGTCAGCTGGGTGTTCTGAAAGCCCCCCAAAAAGCTCACCAGCAAAGCGAATCAGATGAGAGGACGATTTGATCCCGGGGAGGGGGGAGTCTCCTCGCTGCAATCTGTGGGGGAGCCGAGCATCGCAATCCTGTGCAAACGACCAGCCTCATGTAGAGCATTTTTGTACAAACTTCCTCTGTTGACCTAATGTCGAGTTGTATTTAATTTTACAGAAACTGACTTATTTTGTGGATTATCAGGTGTGGTGCAATAGTGAGAGTGTGATCGCCAGTAGGTTTTGCAGGTTTCTGGGAGGTCATCTTTAGCCTTTATAGTGTGACGTTTACATCTGATCAGTAGGGCTGAGTGAGAGAAGACACCAAATGTGGCATTGTATTTTTTAAAGCTGTTGTATGATTTTGTGCGTTTGGACATGTGCTTAATCGTGTGTCACTGCTGATTTGAAAGCTGACCAGCAATAGAGAACTGAAGATACATGCAATACATATACTGAAACACAAAGAAGAGCCGCCTGTCGGCACATTTCTGACAAATCAGTTTGTTGCAAATGAGCGTTTCTGTCTTTGCAAAAGATTCATGTTTTTGTTTGGATCATTCGTAGCAGTAATGCTACGTTCACACCCGGCGTGTGACGTGCGTTTAGCATACGGTGGTCACTTTTGGACTGTCGCTACTCGATACCAGCGCACAGTAGGAAGAGGTTTGGTGCGAAATGTCGATGCAGGGCAAATCTCTTTGACAGTTCTATTGTGATGCGAAAGACTTTGAAAGACAAACTGCAATCATTAATTTCTCCTCCATTATCAAATTGGTTGGCACTTCTGTGAATCAAAAGCAGCGCCATCTACACGTCACTACCAAGTCCCTGATTGGTCAAAGTTCAAATGGTTTTACTTTCAACACGCGTTCAATGGCTGCGTGTTTTGTACGTAGAGTCTTTAAAACGTGGGTAGTGAGGCATGAACATGAGTCTTGAAGACCGAAACATGTACATAGACATGTTCCTGTAACGATTAATTTGACCAAAAATTTGATTCATATCATAATTTATGGTTGCTAATGCAATTTATGGCCAATTTTGGCTCCTTTTGAACGATCCGATTCTATGACCTAAAATCCATCCAGGACATTTTAGCCATAAATTCCACCAGTGTCACTCCGAGACAAATACCTGTGTACTGAACAGCGCAGGTGAAGTTTAGCAGATTTCTTATATTTCTTGCAAGATAATCAAGTGAAAATTAAATATGTGTACAAACAAACAAGTAAACAAGAACCATCAACAAATCCATTCACATTTTATTTTCACAAAGTTTTTGTTTTTCCACATCAAAATCATCCCGAGGGAAAATATTAGAACATTCTACTACTCTATACATATCTTTACTAAATTCAAAGTATTTCCACATACATGTTGGACTGTAATGGTGGACAAATCATTTTTTTCCCTGTCATCACATGTGTTGTCCGCTGAGATGCACTATAGTAATAGTCATATCCCAATCCAAATGGCATTTTCAGTCATCGATTTAGCTCATTTTGAAGCGATTTTTTTTTAAATGGTTTAGGCCGATTCGATTAAAAAACTTGCCTCAAACAGATGGATCTTGTTAGTGCATGAGAACAGAAATCAATTCATCGAATAATCTGTACACCCCTAATATAGACATGGATTAACATACACGTTTCATTGAAAGTGCTTGCCTGAGCGTGCGTCGCAAAGACCGGTGTGAACATAGCTTAAGACGTTTCAGAGCTCCAGCAGAAAAGAGGTGAGGGGAAGGAATCCATTCCAACATTCCGATTGTTTCTTCAGTTACTCTGATGTACTAAAACACTTCTGGTGGCTTGTAACTCCTGCTTACTTTTGCCTTAACATGTTTCAGAAGCCAAGGAAACTCCCGAATAGAACATTTCACCTCCTTCGATGTACCTTCAAAAACTCTGGCAACTCATTCAGTAATTATTGAAGCTTCCTTTCCAACCGTAAGTACTGTACCGTAAGAAAGAGTGTTTAGTAAAACATGAAGAAACCCGTTGGTGCTTCGATGCTTCTGCTGGCGCGTCGATGCATTTGGACGACAACTCTGTAGTTTTGACCTCCATTTGAAAACATTAAAATTTTTCAGAATACCTTTTTCATTTTATTTATTTCGTCACTGCCCTGACAATTTTTGAGAAAGCACAAGGAAACGGTACGCAATAACTTTGTTGGGTTCATCCAAACGCTGATTTGCGTGACCTCTAGGTGTTCCAGTGGTGATTGTGACTGACGGGCGCTGAGGGCGGAGTCAGGGGAGGAGGCTCTCTGGGCGTCCTCCATCCATTAGGCTGCATCACAGGACACGTGTCATAGGGAGGAGGTGGGCTTCTTCTCCAAATGTCTGTCAGCTTAGGGTCATACTAGTTGGAAAAAACATTTTGAAGTTATTTTTATCAAATTTGGGTAAAAGGGTAAGAATTTTTTTAAATAATGTATTACAAACCACTGAAACAAAAACTGTGCTGTGAAAGGAATTTTCCTCATTTTTTTTCTCGTTTAATCATTTGTAATCTCTGAATTTTTCAGAAAATTTACCAGATTTATATTTAATTTGCTTTCATGAAATAGAACGCTCTGTTTTTTTTTGCGTTGAAACCTATACATTTGATTTTTCAAAGACCTTTAAACACTTACACCTCTACAGGTAATTTTTCTTTGACATTTTTTAGCTGAAATTTTTTTAATGTAGTTAAATTGGAAGTTTTCCAGCTTGAAAGAATGGCCCCAGTTGGACTTACTTGTAGACCTAAAGTCCCTCTCCGATTATCTTTCCATATTTTTCAAACTGGTCTTTTCTCATGATTATGCTGTTTTTAGCCTAAAATAAAATAAAACTGTTATTTTCAAAGGTATAATTTATTTGGTGCGCAGCAATCCTGCCCCCCCTTCCCATCACTGTTACAGGGCTCTCCGTTTACACGCTCACCTTCTATCGCTGCGTTTCATTACACATATGAGCAAAACTTTATCGAAATTCTAAAAAATTTAAAATATAAATTTAACAATTACACTATATCCATTAAATCCTAATTATGAGAATAAACACAAACCAACTCACAAGATAAGTTATTGAAAAACACAACGACGGATGTGAACAATGTTTTGATTTATAGCAGATAAATTCAAATTCTGTTGCAGCACTAATGCGCTTCATCATCTTCCAAGGAGACGTCGGCGTCTCATTCAGGCCATGGAGCGGCGAGCTCCTTACACGTGGGAGTGGCTACAGATAGGGCTGATGAGGTTTTGGGAAATGGGGGTTGGGGATTTTATTGAAGAGCTGTGGACCCAACAATTCCATATGACGCCCTCCACTTTTGCTGAGCTGTGTGATGCTGTGAGCCCTCTGTGGCGCCCGCCGTGCAGTGACCAAGGCTTTTTAAATTTGACCATAAACACGGATGTGTTCAGGGTCCTGGTTTCAAACTACTATGATTTAAGTAATAGACTAACTAGTTACAATAGTTACAATAAATTCCTGCATATCATTAAAGAGCCAAACAGGCTCTGACCATCACGCTGCCAAAACGTGTTTCAAAGGTTGCATCAGTTTCACGCCTGGCGAATCGACCCCCCCCCCCCCCCCGATTCAAGACAACAACGTATTTTTGATCAGTTTTGTTTTGTTTCTTAAACTCTTTCATAGAACAATATTTGTTATCTTTCTCTTCCTCATTGTTAAATCCAAGAACTCTGATCTTAGAAGCGAGCGAGGCTTTTAATTCTTGGCTTTTGACATCCTGCAAATGCTCTTCTTGTGTTATTGTAGTCACTTTAGTTAACTTGCCACTGATAGGAAGGTGTTTGTTATGTTACCGCTCACCAGTGAGTATGGTGGAGGGTGATCCATGCTGCTGGAATTAGGAGGTTCTTCCAACTCGATCTGATGTTCTGACTCTGTACTCTCCTTTTTGAAGAACAAGCACAAGCAGACGAGTATGGTAGCCACAAATAGCACCAAAAACGGCATTCTGGAAACACATTTTGCCACGCGTCAAGTGAAGGCAGCTTCCTCTAAAAAATGAGTACTGTAAATGTTAGACTATTATACTTACAGAATTGGAAAAAAATTTATCTCTAAACCCATAGCTGTAGAAATCTAACCTGCCATGAAACACAAACAGAAGAATTTTTATGTGTACGAATTTGGTTTGAATTCAAAGTTTGTCTTCGTACATTGAAACTTCAAATTGAAGTGTAAATTTCAGTAGAAATTATAATAATCAGATCTTTGATAAAAGAAGGTTTGAATTTGAAAATGTGACATGCTCTGTTTTGTTTCTCAGACTGAATTATTTGCTTTTACCTCAAATTATTAAAACTTTAGTTCATTCAAAGGGTTACGCCCTGAATTGACCCCTTATCTTACATTAGCATTAAAAGTTGTGTATCACGCACAGAAAAAACCACCTGTAAAGGTAGTAAAGACAGCAGCGGCACAAACAGGAGAAAAAATAATCATGTCATCCGATTTATACTGGTTAAGAGCTCGACTACAAGTTGATCTTTAACCCAGAGATTGCAGATGAATCAAAAGAAAGTCCATCATTTACAGAAATGTTTAAGATAGATTTGAATGGGTTGTAAATATTAAAAGATCCATTCTTACCTTTTTTTATTTAAATGAAAAAGAACAGTTGCCCAGCCTGTGGAGCAATGAGAGGGTTATGTCAGTCAGGGAGGTGCACAGATAGAAGAGGTTTTACAGCATCAACATCAGCCTTAAAGACACATGCACAGCGTCCTGCACAGACCATAAACACACAAGACGTTTCTCTTGATTTTGTATTGACGAAACTAGATCAGTTTAGAATACTGCAGACAACTTTAATATATTTAAAACTATAACATGTAAATTATTAAATATTGCGAAAATATTTAACAACTTAAAAATGTCAATTTGAGCTCATCAGATGATATTTAAGATCTTAAATTATCAATATTTCAAAACAATCTCATTATTTTAAATCAGTGAACTTATTGTTTTAAATAAATGAGGATCCAAAAAAAAGGCAATTTATTTTATGGTTTATTCAAAAACGTTTTTACTTGTTTAATGTTGTTTATTAAAAATGATAAAAGTCAAACTTTTTATAAAGAAGCATTTTGGTGTTCAAATTTCCTCCTTTTTTAAAAAAAAATTAGGTTGTTGGATTTTTTGCAATAAAACACAAAATATTAATGGAAAACAAAGTATTTTATTATGACAAAATACCTTAAATCATTGTGCATATACTTATTTTTAAATGTACAGCATTAAATGCAGCACTCTACTCTCCTATGTCTTTTACACAAATAATCTCCTTTACAAAAAGTCTATTTTTTAATTTATCAAAGTGCTTTTTTTAATAAAACACAACATGACAAAACATGTCACTGCTGTTCACATTTCTGCACCAAATCCAGTGCAGGTCTGTTCTGGTTATCAGTGGCTGTGAGGTAACTTCTGCTTCTTCCTTCATGAAGAGAGATTGTAAAATAGTGATCCGACAGAATTTTATCAGCAAACCCTCAGCTGTGATTTTGTTGCATAATTCAGCCATGTTTTAGCAGCATTTTAAAAGTTTGATCACATAAATAAGTATTTAGGTAGACAAAGAGGAAGAGGAGGAGGAGGGTCACGGATCTTCGCTGTAAGGTGGAGGGTCCGTATATGATGGAGGAAGTTCGGAGTATGATGGTGGTTGAGTCTAGAAAAATATTACAGAGTTTATCAAATTGAAATTAATACAAATAATTACATTTCCATCAAAACATTAAATCAAATACAAATTTTGTATTGGAGCAGTGATGTACCATGTATGGAGGAGGAAGAGTCACATTTCCTGAGTCAAACGAAGATTCTCTGTCAGAAGATGGAAGGTATGCTTCATTGAAGTCCTGCTCGAGTTCGTAAATAGGGACGAAGTATACAGATGGAGAGGCGCTGAGATCGTTGGACCTTTCTGCAGCTCCTCTGCGTTTTTTTACAAGATGGCACCACAAAATAAACAGAGCGATGCATCCTAAATAGGCAGGAATCCTGAAATAAAGCAACCCTCAGTCAAGTGGTCGTCCAGGAGGGTGTAGACTTTAAAAAAAAAAAGGATTCGATATACTTACGAAAGGGAGATATAAAAGAGCATGACTGAGTTTTTTTGTCCACGCCTGAATACGATTTAAAAGAAGAGATTTTTAGCATTAAGGAACAGTTTCACTTTAAAAGAAATACAGCATGTTCACCGCCATCGCAAAGTTTATCATGCAATTCATGGAAGGTTCAAAGGTCAGTCTTTATCTCTTTAAGCAGCTTCCTTACTGCGTACAATGATTAAGTACAGATTAAAGTACAGAGTTATTTAGCTTCAATGCATTACATTTTTGCAATCAAACTAAACACATTTGAATAATTATTTACTTCTTAAACTCACTGTTTGATCGTTTAACCTTAAAAACATCTAAAATCAAGAGATTACACTCAGAATAATTTGTTTCCGCTGCACTTGTAGAAATTGTAGGTTAGATTTTTTTAATAAGCTTTCTTCTTACCATTTCTTGCATTTAACGGATTAAAAACACTTTTTTAGGACTAGAGATTTTCCCACAGTCATTTAAAAGCTGTTGTAGTAAAAAACAAGTAAACATTTATTTCATTTTAAAAAATTCCCCATATCAGTCAGTTTTAATAAGTTTGAGGCACTGTTTAATAGAAATCATAATTTAAACTTTAGATTTAGAGCAAAATGAAATTATTTTATGAAAGCATTTTTTTTATCACTAGAAAAAAGTTTCCTCTAAAACCTCTGGTTCCAGCATGTCGGAACACGATTTTCTGAACCTGCATTTTAAACTGACCATATGAGATTTTATTTGTTTTAGAATTTCTGCTTACCGTCACCAACAGCCGTGTGGTACAAGTGAGTCTTGGCTCTCAACAAACACTTTACAGCCTCTTTGGCCGGCACAAAGATAAAGCTGCACACACTGAGGAGCAGCAGCTGTTTGTAATGGTCTCTAAAAATGTGCTTTTAGGTTAATTAGCAGAAAATGCACGGAGGGGATTTTATCTTTTAAGAAGGGGATGGGGGGGGGGGGAGGCAGGAGCCCAGGGATCCTTGTTTCGGCTTGTCCTCTACAGGAATGTTGGGAAGTGTTGGGACTTGCAGCTCTGCAGTTCTTAAAAACGTTTCAGCTTTGCACTGAGATGGATCAAACAAGCCAAACAAGGTTAAGTCACAAGCTTTTTAAATATTTATTTACTCATTCTTCTACAGATTGTTTGGATTCACCAGATTGGAAGTGTTCATGGTGCAGCAGATTTTACACAAGTCAATACGATCCACCAGGAAGTAAGTTAATGTCTAGGACACGGGGGAGGTGGTGGAGGAGGAGGAGGAGGTGGAGGAGGAGGAGGTGGGACTGAACCAGCAGAGGTGTTGGTGGGGATAACAGGTGGAGGTGGAGGTGGAGGAGGAAGACCAGCACCAGTGGTTAAAGGTGGTGGAGGTGGGAAACTGCTATCTGATGAGCTCATGTTTGGTGGAGGGGGAGGGAGATCTGAGGGTGGAGGGGGGTATTCAGCCTCCATGAAAAAAGGAGGGGGATAGTCAGCATCCATGAAAGAAGGTGGAAAAGGGGTATCGGGGTCCTGGCTGGCAAAAGACGGAGCAGGTGGAGGGAGACTGTTGCTTGTGGGGTGGGTGGAAAAGGTGGGGATGGAGGGTGGGGGGACGGCAATGCCATGACTTGATCTGTAAAAACAAACAAAAACACATCTGTTAGCAGCAGATTATTCAGAAATGGTCATATGAACTTCTGTATTTAGAGACGGAGGGGCAGAAAACTTTTTATCGGTCACTAATTCTGCACGTTACCCCATTTGGCTACAGAATGGCAGAAGCCACAATAATAGTCTCACCCGGTCCGCCTACTTCCACCTTCCTAACACCCCCCTTCCCCATCACTGCCATCCTTGTACACAGTCTGGTTATCTCTCGTCACGACTTTTGCAACTTCTCTCTGTTTGGACCCCCCCAAAATCCTCCATAAACCCCAACTGGTTTAAAACGTAACTGCCCCGAATCATCTCTCAGACCCCCCCCCCCCCCTCCTCTACCCTTCACATCCATCCTGAGCTGCACCAGCTCCACTGGCTTCCCACTACTCACCAGACCTACTTCAATAAATACTCCTTCTGACCTTTAAAGACCTCCACATCCTCGCCCCCCATTCCTTTCGGATCTTCTCCAAGTCTCCTCATCTGCCCCCCAGCTGGCTGTCCCTACCACTCATCTTGTCACCATGGGGGGTAGAGCATTCAGTCACTCTGCCCCCCAGCTTTGGAACTCTGTCCCCTCTAACATCCAGTGTTCTGGCTATTAAAACTTTGTCTTCATTACACCGCCCATTCTGTCTTTTGAAATGCATTTTAATAATGTTCTAATGGATTTTGATTATTTTTACTCTTTTTCTGAGTGTCCAGAAAGGCACATAATTAAGCAACAAGCGTTTTAGCCAACAAGCGTTTCTGTTCCCACTGACACGCCTTCTTTTGAAAAAGCAGAGGAGGACTTTGGGGTGAGGCTGTCCATCACCCGGGCTGAAGTCACTGAGGTAGTCTACGAGCTCCTCCGTGGCAAGGCTCCGGGGGTGGATGAAGTCCGCCCTAAGCACCTCAAGTCTCTGGATGCTGTAGGAGTGTCTTGGCTGACACGTCTCTGCAGCATCGCGTGGCAGTTGGGAACTGTACCACTGGACTGGCAGACAGGGGTGGTGGTTCCCCTCTTTGAGAAGAGGGAGCGGAGGGTGTGTTCCAACTACCAGGAAATTACACTCCTCAGCCTCCCTAGGAAAGTCTATATCTGTCCGATAGTCGAACCTCAGATTCAGGAACAACAGTGCGGTTTCTGTCCTGGTCGTGGAACAGAGGACAAGCTCTAAACCGTCTTTAGGGTGCTGGAGGGATTGTGGGAGTTCGCTCATCCAGTCCAATCCGTATGTTGTGGATTTGGAGAAAGCTCTTGACCGCGTCCCCCGTGGTATCCTGTGGAGAGTGCTCTGGGAGTATGGGGTCCGGGGAGCCTTACTGGGGGCTGTGCTGTCTCTGTATGACTGAAGTAGGAGCTGGGTTTGCATAGCCAGCAGTAAGTCAGACCTGTTCCCGGTGCACATTGGACTCTGGCAGGGCTGCCCTTTATCACCGGTTCTGTTCATAGTTTTTATGGACAGAATTTCTAGGCACAGCCAGGGGCTGGAGGGGGTCTGGTTTGGGGACCATAGAATTTCCTCTCTGCTTTTTTGCAGATGATGTTGTTCTGTTGTCTTCATCGAGCCAGGACCTCCAGAGCGCATTGGGGCGGTTTGCAGCAGAGCGTGAAGCGGCTGGGATGAGGGTCAGCACCCCTAAATCTGAGGCCATGGTTCTTGACCGTAGAAAGGTAGCTTGCCATATCTCGGTGGGTGGAGAGTCCCTGCCCCACGTGGAGGAGTTTAAATATCTTTGGGTCTTGTTCACGAGTGAGGGAAGATCGGAGTGTGAGATTGACAGGCAGATCGGAGCAGCGTCCGTAGTTATGCGGTCGCTGTATCGGTCCGTTTTGGTAAAGAGAGATCTGAGCTAAAAAACAAAGCTCCTAATTTACCGGTCAATCTTCGTTCCTCCCTGGAGAGGTGTTCCGGGCATGTCCCACTGGGCGGAGACCCCGAGGAAGACCCAGGACACGTTGGAAAGACTATGTCTGTCGGCTGGCCTGGGAACGTCTTGGGGTCCCCCCAGAGGAGCTGGAGGAAGTGGCTGGGGCGAGGGAAGTCTGGGCATCTCTGCTTAGACTGCAGCCCCCGCGACCCGGTCCCGGATAAGCGGAGGAAAATGGATGGATGGAAGTGTTTCTGTACCTCCCAGAAACCTGTTATTTCTCTTTTAGGAAGCTCGTCTATCCTCCTCTCTTTACCTGTATTAATGTAATCTGTTGGAACAGGTTATCTGTATAAAAGGCATCAGTCCACTCCCCTAAACATTCAGACTTCAACCTCTTCACCATGATCAAGACCAAATAGCTGTTGAAGGACATTAGAGAAAACATCTGAAGACAAGGATGAACCAATCTACTATAGGTTGGAGAGAAGAGGTCAACTGTTGAAGAAATTATTAGAAAATGGGACGACTGATTAGTTACATCCCGTAACATCCACTGTGAAGCACGGGGGTAGCAAGATCATGATTTGGGCTACTTTTATGCAAAGGGGACAAGGTGACTGATCTGTATCACTGAAAATATGAACGTACGGTGTGTATGTACAGTGAAATTCTGGTCAAAAACTTCCTTCACTCAGGGAACGCATTCAGGATGAAACGTGTCTGGATCTCTCAAGCATGACAAAGATCCCAAACACATCGCCGGAGGAAAAAGAAAAAAAAAAGGGCCACGCCTAAAGCATTTCAACATGATACACATCAGTTCACTGAAACTCTGACTTCCTGGATTCTTTTTTATTTATTTGAATTGTGTTGAAGTATTGAAACATTACGGACCACTCTCAACTTTTTCAAGTGCAGAAATCGGACAGACAAGTACTTTTTTGACCCTCTGTTATTTTTAAGGCCCTGCACTGTTTTAAATGTGTCTTATAAGCTGAATGGAATATTAAATTACTTTTGACAGCTACCTTAAACAATTTGAGAAATAAAAAGCTTTTAAGACCCACAGAATGTTTAAAAAAATGCTATACTGATAAACTAAAATGTGATGACCTGACATTTAGGAAATTATCATCTTTAACTAGAAATCCTAAACTGTTCATTATTCACTGTTTAATATAATGTATTTCTAAAAGCTTCGCTTTTACAAGACTTTGTATCATCAGAAGTTCTACAGCTGTATTGAGATAAGTGGGTTCCTATTGGACTGCAAAGAGTTTTCAATTAGAATGGATTCTATCATTACAGTAAAGACTGTTTCCATTTTTTGTTGACTCTAACACATTTTACTGTAACCTGAACTTCTGTTCTTTATCAACCTTTTCCATCATGTACATTTATTTTAAAACATTTTGCAAACTTTTTCATTTTGGGTAAAGAGTTTTAGTTTCGTTTAAGTTTTTTAACCATCTTTTACCAAAGAAAGTAAAAAAATAGATACATAAAAATAAAAACAGAGTTGGATTCTTTCTACATACTCGGAGGTGTTTGGATTTCTTTGTGTGCTGTCTGTTGTCTCGCCACTCTTCTTGGTCTGAAATTCAATGACCTGAAAAAAAAGCAGACAGTTAATGAGGAAAGAACATTCACAATGTTCTGATGGAAGGGAGGAAAAAGGAACAAATATTTTAGGATATTTTTGTGCAAGTTTTCATGCAGACTTTTTATGTGTTTTTACCTCAAAACAGTGTCCAACTGAGTCCAAGATGGAATAGGATATTGGTTCTCTAATGTAGAAAGCCTCAGGCTCCTTTCCAGATGGCGGAGGAGTCAAAGGTTTGGCACGCGTTTTGGCTTTTGGAGAAGTGAATGCACCGATTTCCCTCCGAGCCACCTTTTCTAAGTGGATCGCTGCAGCCTGGATCAAAAAATTGGTAAAAAATATATATATTTTGTTAAAAAACTTTAACTCTTATGCCTGTTCTTATTGTGCAGCATTTAAAAGATAAAAAATGACAAACATGTTAACATTTTCTGATTTTGTTATTCATTAAAGTTTTGTTTAGACCCATTTTATTCTCAACCTAAAAACCCCATGGGTTGAATATATTTTCTAAAATAGCATTAAAATAATAATCAAGCAAAATTATTGTCATTTGATAGATGATCAATTTGACCCAAAACTGCTTGATTTTAAGATGTCAAAAACTCACACAGACATTCCCAATTATCCTGTTTAAACCAGCTCACTCAAGGTAAATCTGTTAAATCTGTTAAAAGAATTGTCTTAAATTTTCTGTGAAATGCCAACTATTAGATAGCTTGGTATGGATAGTGAGGAACAATAAAAACAATTTTGCAAGTCAGTGTTGCCCACAAAAACAAAATGACTTAAAATTGGGAATTAGGAGTGGAACAAGGAACTTCCCCTCCCGCAATGGTAAACAGTTTTACTCTAGAAAAGATCCAACAGTTATCTTCCTTATTCACTCCCTCATATTTTGGTATAAAATCTTTATTTTTAACTTTGTGTACTAAAATAACCTTTAATGAGTAAGATATCCCAATAAAATAAAAATTCTGGTAACATTTTGTTGTCATTGCTGATCAATGACTCCAAGCTTCTTATAATGCTTATTTGATGCAATTCATCAAGAAATGTCTTGATAACTTTAAGATTGTTCTTCTTAAAGCCCCTAACGGAGAATTTGTTGACTTTATTTTCTTTTATGTGCTTCATTTGAAAGCCGTTTTAGTTAAACGCATTTGTTTTCACACTAAAAATAAAAAGAATGTCACCTAAATAACTGAAGGACCTTTTTGTCTGATTTGCCATTGTTTAGCCCCCAAAGCCCAGATGTCTCCTCACCAGTGACACCAGGTTGATGGAGGACTCCATGTCTTTGATCTGCATGGCCTGGGAGTCCAGCAGCTTGAGCAGAGAGGTGGCTACTCTGTTGATCTGGTAAGACACACTGGCTAAAGCCTGGGTTACCAAAGCTTTGGCTTCTTCAATGGCTTTGCTTGGATCATCTGCCTGTGGTTTCAAACGTAAACAAAAATGAAAACACGCTTTTCCAGTTGTTTAAAAGTCATTTTTCTAGGTTCACCCACCTGAAGATACTTGTTTTCGCAGTAATCTGCCACCTGGAGAAGGTTGCTGTGGTTGTCGGTCAGAGCCTTCCTAGAAGCTGGAGCCTCTTCAAAAATCTGAGTAACAATTTCTGAGAAGGTCTTCTGCATGGCCATGTCTCCCATACTGGTTCCAACAATAAATTTGTTTGTAAAAGGCCTGTTCTGTTAGAGGAAAATGCAAAAGTTCCTGACAAGACTGAGTGGAGCCAGCGAGGTGTCTTGGAAGGTGGAAAACGCGGAAAGAATTGCAAAGCTGCAGCAGTCAGTCAGGGCAGGACCGCACAAGTCCTGCAGAGACAGGAAAACATCCGAGCCAGACCTCTGTGGGCTTATGTTACTGCTTTATTTGTGCAAAAATAAATATCATGAAAAAATATTATTTATCCAGCATTAAAAAAACCTTTGTTATTAGGAATAGAAATTATGATATATAAAAAAGAAAAGCCGTTAGCAGGATGCAATACTTAAGATATCCACTAGAGGGCAGTTTTGTAAAGAAAACTAGAAAGTGTGTTCAAACCTGGCAGGAATTTTTTTTAAATGTACATTGTTTTGATCCATAAACATGACGGAGTTCAGTAAAAAACTTGTAGGTTTTTGTTCAAAAACATGGTCTTTATATCAATTTATGTGGCTAATGTGGAGACCGGACATTTACATTACTTCATTTTTAGCTCTAACTTGTTTTTTTTAAGCGATGTTCCTGAAAAAAGTTTAAACAACAAACATGCAGTTTAAGCTCACTTTAAAATAAGTCAAAAAATAAATATTTGCTGATAAAATTCCTTTTTTGAGGTGATATAATAAAAATAACAGGTATTGGTCTCCATAAATTTTAAAATAGGCTTAGTACATGTCTGGAATAAATGTATTTAGTGTTTCACACATACTTAGTTTTGACACAAAACAAATCAGGAAAAATAGTAATGTCGTTGAAACTATCATATCAATTGTGGTACATGTCAATTATACGGGCCATCCATGTCATCCTACCAGGTTGCAGGCTGGAGTCACCAGCCTGCAACATGTGCACATTCTCAGCTGCTGTTCAAAAGTGCTGAGCAAGGGGCGCTACCATTGGTGCCATGACAAGTCCTGAAAGCAATAGCTAACACCACAAGCAGTGGCATTACCCCTGCTGAAGCACACCATCACCTTTGTCCGCATTGGGGAGAAGCCACCAATAGCTGCCAGGGCCAACCAGTCAGGCCTGCTACCAACATCACAAGGAGTTAAAAGTTGACCTAGGAAAACAACTCAACATTCTAGAAACCTTCATGACTACAACCCTGAGGCCAGATATGCTGCTCATCTCAGAAGCCTCCAAGCAGATTGTTTTTACTGGAACTGACCATCCCCTTGGAGGACCGAATTAACAAGGTGAATAAGAAGAAGAGGGCAAAGTATGCTGCAGGCCGAACAGTTGTGGTACACACTGGAACAACTGCTGGCAGGCAACGTACGAGCCCAATGTAGTGGGCTGCAAGGGGGTTCATAGGTCTGTCGCTTTGCAGGGTATACAACATGTTAGGCATCACTGGGACCAGCAAGGAGACCACTAGGCAGCAGAAGAGAATGATGTTTGAAAGATCCGAAACACTCCATGACCCCAGGTAACATCACTGATTATGTGTCCAGGTTGCATCACAGGATTGCTGTCAACAAAGTTTTCCCTGCTAAACTAGTTATTTACTATTTTCAGTCAGGTAATTCCAGGTCAAATTGACACCTGATCCGTATCATGAATGACAAAGGAAGGTAGGTGTTCCTCAAGGACCCACAGATATATATGTAGGTTTTAAAACCAGCTGATGACAGGTTTCTTCCTCACTCTTTCTGAGGAGGTCTCCAGCCATGGCTGCTGGTCAGAAAAACCTCCCGTGGTTGATGTTGCTTTGGCCTCTTTTGGGGTTCTCTGGTGCTCTTCCAGAAAGCTGGCTGCCAGGAGAATATGCAAACAGCACGTCTGATGTTCTGAGGTTCCTCAGTGATTTCAACAGCACTGCTGAGGAGGTTTATTCCTTCGCCGTGTCTGCAAGCTGGAACTTCAACACCAACTTAACAGACTACAACTCCAAAGTTCAGGTGAGAAGACTGCAGTCTGAAGATGCTTCATGATTATTGCATTAGTTTTGCATTAATTTCTGGTAAAACCTGCAGAAGGAGAACATGAGATAATAAGATATGTATTCTTATATAATACACATATGTAAAATATTCAATTGCCTACAGAAGAGGACAGACGGCTCAGATTCAAATAGCATTTTCTTTTGTCTGCTCCTGATTCACAAAAATTTGAATAAAGAAATACAATTTTAAGCATAGTTTTCTTCACGTATTTGCTCTAATAGAAAATGCCACAAGAACAAAGTTTGATTGGTGGGGTGTTTAGAATGACAGAAAAGTACAAATGCTTCCATATATTTTTGTGGCTTATTACATAAAAAATCAATAGTACTGCCTTACACAACTCAGTTACTACAAAAAGTAAAATCTTAGTATAAAACGTAAATTTGCATGTGTTACTCCCAACACTGGCTGTTATTAAATATCAGCTATGTGTTCAGTTTACCCTTTAAAACAGATTTGTGAGATAATTGTAATTAAAACTGAGGTGTGGGTTTTTCTAAACAAAGAGGAAGTTATCCAGTTTGATGAACAAAACTAGTAGTGAATTGTAGCGATGACCGTAATGGACATGCAAAAGACATTTCTTTTTTCTTCTTCTCCACTGCTATGAATGCAAATTCTCTTTTGATGTAGTTAATTGACAGTAAATAAAAGTTAGTATTTACAGTACATAGAATGGTACGAAGCCCATTGAGACAACTGTTGTCGTGATTTTGGGCTATAAAAATTGAATTGAAGTTGTGTTTTTCAAAATAAAGATAATAAAATGCAGTTTTGATAAACATTTGGACAAACTATATGAACAAAATTAGTTATTTGCAGTACTTGAACTCTGCTGACTCCACATTTCTTTCTTCTCTTTCAGGTGGAAGCTTTTCTTGAATTGGATGATTTCTTTGAAGCTTGGGGGACAAAAGCCAAGACTGTCTTTACTGATGAGTTGATAGACTCTCTCCCCGACCCTAAAGACAAACGCTTAATTGGAGGCATGAAGATTCTGGGTTCTGCCAACCTGCAAAAGCATGAAAGAGAGGAGGTTTGTTCTACTTTTTGATAGAGGGGGAAAAAACAAAACAATCTTTGACACATAAAATGACTATCCATTTCTCTTTTAGCTAAACATCATTCTCAACAACATGAGCCGCATTTATTCCACAGTTGAGATTTCCCCACAGCCAAATGTCAGCTGGAGCTTGGACTCTGGTAAGTTAATGTAGCCATAAATGAATACTCGGTAAACATGCAATGCAGAAATGGTGTATGGGGAAGTCAATGCTGATCAATTTTATTTTGAAGGGCTCTCAGAAACATCAGTCAAATATAAGATTTAGAAACAGGGTATGGTGGTGTGAGTATGCAAAATAATCACTAAAATACTTCTGAGATATGTTCATGTATACGAATCAAGTTTCTAAATATTAAAGACGACTACCAGAAAAGGACACTTTCTTAAGTTGCCTTCATCAAGTTTACTTTTCACATTTTTTTTAAATAAAAAAGTAAAAAAAAATATATATATATATCTTGCAAATTTTAAAGCTGTTTAATGGATGATTTAGCAGCTGCACATAACTGTGCACAGTGGTATAGTGCTAGTAAGTTGTTGACACTAGTTCTTTTTAAGAAAATGTATTTATGGTTTTGTTCAACTTCTTAAAGGTTCAAAGAATGAAATTATTTGAGCCCTCACCAATATAAACGACGGCATTCTTGAATATCAGTCTCCAGTCTGGAGGTTCTAGTATGGATCAATTTTTAAGTTTGTAATTTGTGTTTTTACTTGGATTTTTGTTTATTGTTTTCAGCATTTTTATATGTATATTGTACCTTTTTCTGTAAGGATTTTCTTTTTTGTTATTTGGACCTTGAGTTCATAATAAATTATTCTATTCTGTCGTGGCTGTTGGACTAATATTTTTGTTTTTATTTTGTAGAGATCGATGAAACTATGGCCAAATCCAGGAGCTACAACTTGCTGCTGTTTACATGGGAGGCCTGGCACAACACAGCAGGAGTTCCTCTGAAAAAGCTCTATTCCAGGTTTGTAGAGCTCAGCAACAAAGCCTCCAGAGCTGATGGTAAGAACATTATGTTGCACAGAAGTCATATCTGTGGTTGTCAAAACTATTTCATTTAATAAACTCTACTTAAATAAATTATAAACACACTCGTTTGTGTCCCTTAGGATTTGCAGACACTGGAGCTTGGTGGCGATCCTGGGATGATGAGAGTGAAACCTTTGAGCAGGACATGGACAATCTTTACAAANGCTGGCCCTCTGGAAGAAGCCACACTGGGGGTGGAGGAGGGCGCATGAAGTTAGACTAATTGTTTAAAAATGATTTCACTTTAATAAAATGTGTATGCACACTGCAAATTATGCGATAATGAGGATTCATTAAAGAGGAGTTTATTTGTACTAAGATGGTGTTCACATTTTGTTCTAAAATGAATAACTTCCACTTTTCATAAAAGCTTTTGTCACTGTAATTGAAATTAACTACATTTAAGTTAATAAAAACTAAAAAAAATACAAGCCATCTGCTTAGAACTAGTGAAAAAAAAACGTATTATTGGGCTGTATAACATTTAATTTGGAGTATAGGTTGCGTTTTTCTTTTTTTGTTTTTGCATAGTCTGGCCCGGGGTGAGACTTATACTACTAGAACTAGATGGTTTAAAAAAATAAATACAGGATCATATATTCATTATTTTACCACTAACAATCAGTTGTCCTTCAGTGGTGATTTGCAGCTTATGACCACTAGAGGGCACTGAAGTGCGTGTATCAGTGTTTGATACTGACAGCAATGCAAAAGAAGCGCCTTCCAAAATAATCAAATAAAACATGGAGGAAATGGTTCGGATCAATTTTTTTTCCTGAACTTTTTTATAATCTTCTTATTCGCATCAAGACAATCTTATTTTTGTTTTTATTTTTCAAACTAATGTGGAACAGCGACTCAGCACTCTGGGTCACGGAGACATAGAAGTCCCGCTGAAAGCATCCTTCTTTCAGGCGCAGCCCTCGCATTAGAAACTAAAAAGTGGCTAAAAAAACTAAAAGATCTCATGAACCCAGACATGATTACCAATGCTTTTGTAGAGCTCTTCAAAATTAATAAACCTGATATTTTCTCCTTCAAAAGAGACTTAGACTCTGGAGCAACTTATCTATGTTTTTTTGAGTCCTTATACTCACAGATACAGAAATTATATCCAACAGGTAGCTTTTTTGCCTTTTTTTCTCCTTTTGAATGCTTGTGTGGAACTTTTTTCATAAGATTTCTTGTTAAATAAAAAAAATGACTTGCTGCAAAAACAGATTATTTTACTACTTTCTAGTGATTTTCTTCTAAAGATGAATGTTTTTTTCCAATCTCTACATATATAGGCTAACTCTTTTTGTAGCTTTCCTCCTGGAAAAATGTTTGGTGTGAAACACACACAGATCTTTGGTGTTGTTCTTGGTTTATAAAGATGCACCACCTTCACATGCACTGACAAGTCTCACCTTCCATAAAATAGCAATAATGATTGCTAACAGCAGTACTCCAGCCACAACCGCTGAGATGATGATCCACAGGGGCAGCTCGTAGGGCGTTTCCACCCCTTCTTCTGGCTCAATTACCACTTTAAACTGTTGAAATATGGTGGAAAAAGTCAGGACATGAATGTCATTGAAGATGGGAACATCATTATCGTCACATACCTCTATTGTCTGAGTTTCCATTTTGATAGTTGGTTTTTTTGCCATGAGCCAAAGTGTGGCTTGGCCTTTAACTGTCACTGTCAGGGCATTGGAATAGTCCTGGAAACAAGAAAATGACAAAATGGTTATTAAATACTGAAAAATTGGGCTTCGCAGCAAAAAATTTGGAGATCAGCTTGCAGGTGTCTTCTATACGTAAAACAATGGAAAAGCTGACCTCAAGCATGGTGCTGTTCCACAGCCTTGAGCGGACGTAGATTTCAGCCGTTTTGGACATGTTCAACAGCGGGCAGGAGAAGGTCACACATTTTGCAGTTCCCTGGGCGCAATCCTTCAAAGGACAGTGAGACAAAACTGTTGTGATGCAGGGGAGAAAAATCTACCCTTTGTAGGCATTAAAATGTGTAATAATCTCAAAAAGGATTTTTATTTTAAGTTTCTGCCAGAATCAAACTTTTTCAGTTCTAACACCAACACCTAATTTTTGAGCTCTTTATTGTTTTGTTTGACTTCAAAGTTGCATGCTTCTTTCTGTCAAACTTCATTCTGGAGCCCAATTGAGACTTTTGGCATCACTGCAATTGTCAATCTAGAGGTGTATAAATTGTACTCAGTCTGCTGCATGATAAGCCACATGTTGTGACCACATGATCAAATCAAATCAAAGCAAAGAAAAACAAATCAAAGCAAAGAAAAGCAAATTAAGTTCAATTAAATCAATTTAATTTTATTTGTATAGCACTTTTCCAACGAATGCGACAAAAAGTGCTTTAGAGTATTTAAAATACTTTTCCAATTTATAGAAACAAAAGCAAAAGTATTGCATAAATAAATAAACAAATAAATAAATAAATAAAAGGATTGAAAATGGAGCAAATGTTTCCAAGATTTGAGCTCCATTTGATTGGTGATATATTTCTGTTATCAGATTCTGGTTTATTGTTTAAAGCAAATACACGTCACATCTGCTGCGCATTTATCATTTAATCTCTTTTTATTTTTTCTCATCTTTAGCTTTTTTCTTTTTTACGATTCAATTATATCAACTCGTCCCATTTTATTTTGCTCTTCTCCAATCAGAAAATCTCTTTTGCCAACTTCTAATAAAGCATATCTGGGCTTTAATCTGCTTTACCCTTTTTTAAATAAGGTAAATTCATTTTCCAATGAAAAAATATTATGCTGGTTATTTCCCAATTTCACAAAAATTGAGAGGAAATAAATCGGTAAAATTACTTATTTATACTGTATTTTGCATGATATGGTGACTTCAAATCCAGTTAGATTTTGTTAGAATTTTACTTAGACATAAATTATCAGTAATATTCCTTTTCTTTTGACTGCAACAGTAAAAATCTTAGTGGTGACATGACTTATATTTATAAAAATATGCATTTATACTGTGTTTTGCATGTTATGGTACTTCCAATTCAGTTTGAAGCTACTTTCTCTGCTCCCTTAGCTCTAAGAATTTCTCTCATACATAAAGAATCAGTGATATTTCTGTTTTTTTGGAGGTGACTTGACTTACATTTTAGTAGCACGTGTGCAGAGGGAATTGGAAAAGCTTTGCTCTCATGTTACGTATCCCTTACCAGCAGGTAGTTCTCTTTTTTTGGCAGCTTTAGCAGTTTGCTTGCAGCTTGCGGCTCGGTTGTCTGGCTCTGAAACTTCTCATTAGCGTTGTCTTGGTCAGCCTGCCGTTTGGTACGCTGGGGTCGGCTCTGCGACAGCTGGAGGACGAGAGGAAGCGTGGAAAATCCACAGAACACGGAGACATTACAGCATTGGTTAATTACTGGTTTTGATAAAGAAATGACCAAATTCTTCCTAGAATAGCAGTGTCATTTCTACTAAGTGTAGGCTGTTGAGTTCCTATTTTGGGGCTTTGAGAGTTTTTTGTGTGGCGACTCAATTGTTTTCCAAAATGTATTTCTGTGCAGCGGTTTTGCTCTGAGGACTTTTTTAATACAGTAAACCACAAGTATTTATTCGTGCTGCTCAGACGGCTTGATTGTATATTGACGTCAGGCAAATCAAAGCCCACTGCAAAGTATTTGATCTTTGCAAAGATTTGAAACCTTGTTTTTAAAAATTCTAGATATTTTAGCAGGTATTCAGCTGTTTTAACTTCTTTTCCAAGCTATTTTTAAAATCAGCAGTTTTTCAGAATTTCTTTTACCTTTAAGAGCTAAGATCTACAAATAAGGAATTAACATAAAAATGAATCCAAATCATTTAGCTCTTGACATAAAATCAAATTGCACAATTCCATTTTAGTTCAACAAATGTTAAAAAGTTAGACTGGCTTTCACTGTTATTATTCTGGGGTGAATAAATCCTTTTTATTTTTTTCTTTCATGAATCATCAACAACACAAAGGCATGCAGTGAATAAAACTTCTCTACTCCATTTCTCTAGTCTACTCCATGAACAGAAGGGAACATGGAGCATGTCTGCCCCTTACCTAATCAAGAAATACATGAATGTTTTCATATAAATACATAGACATATTAGCTGTTCACGACCCACTCAATAAAGAAAAAGAAAAGAAAAGAAACAGTAAAAAAAAAGAAAAATTACATTTATTTACTATGAATAAGGGTTAGTTTTAGATTTCATGAGCATTTGTTAAGATGGACCAACTTGTATTCTCTGACTGACTCTCAGACTGTATTCTCATTTTGTTCATATTTTGTTCTAAAATGAGTCATTTCCACTTACTATACTCGTCTTTTGTTACTGAAATCACAATAGACTACAGTTAGGTCCATAAAAACTCAAATAACACAAACTACTTGCTTAGAACCAGCAAATAAATACTTATTATTGGACTGTAAAACATTGAGTTTGAAGTAATTCCATCTAGCTTTTTTAGCCTATTTTTACGTTTTTGAATGCTTGCATAGATCTTCTTGTTTTTAAATTTTGATATCTTATAAGATTTCTTGTTATACAAAATGACTTGTACATGAATAGATCATTTTACTACTTTCTAGTGATTTTCTTCTGTTCTTTTCCTTCCTATATTCTTTTCTTTTTTTTAAGCTATACTACTTTTTGCAGGAGAGGGTGAACAGCTCACAGTCTAGGTTCAAGTCTTGTCTGATATCAAGTCAGATTTTTATGATTATTACCGGTAGCTGTTAAATAATTCCGTTTTCACTCAGTAATATCTAAAATGATTGTACTAAACTGGAAGATATTAAGTTCTATTTTTGTGTAAAAACAACAAACTTATAAACTTACTGTGGGAATTGTTAAAAAAATGCTATGATAAGTACACTTTAGGTTAGTTGGTGCTTATTTCTCTGAGTTGTGAAGTTATGCAGAATTCTGCAGGAACACACACTTGCCAGTTTGCTTCTATCTTATAGAAGTCCATGATATGTTGACATCCACAAGCTTACAATTACATGGTGTAAAGGGCTGTTAGGAGGAACCTCTTTTGTCTAAAAGTGTCATAGAAGTACAACTGAGGTTTGCAGAGCTGCATTAGTTCAAAAGCCACAAGACTTGTGAAACAAAGACTTATGGACAGATGGGACCAAAGTAGACATGTTTGGCACTGTGGGACTTGCACTGGACTTGTAATAAGCAAGTTCAATCAGAAAGAGCATCAGATGTGACGAAAAAAAGAACCAAAAATAGGGAGGAACGAATACACATTCATGTCTTGACGGAGTATAACCTCCTATGCATACTAAAAGTATGCAAATGGCAAGCTTTCTGTCTGAACTTTGAAAGAATTCCTTCAAACTCTCAACAAGCTGAAGCAACCCTGTGAATAAGAATTATTTGACAAAAGTTTAAGACTCTTGAGGTCAAATGTATTATTGCAGATAAATCCCTAAAACTATTGAAATAGGTGACATGGTATTGCCCAAAAGGTTTTTTTTGTCTTACTTTTTGCAGGCCAAATATTGCAATTGTGAAAAACAAAACAATCTAATCCAGATTTAGCCAGCCCCAGTATGGGGTGCAGGTAGATTATCGGGGAGGGGGCAACTCTGGGTATGCTGAGAGTTTAGGTTCCCTCCAAACCCCTAAAGCACATAGAAAACCATGCTATCATCATATCAGTTGATCTATCCACACATTTATTTTCTCATTCGATCTATTTCATTTCTTTTAAAGTTTTATGTTGAATGTTCGTCCTGAAACCACCCTCTGCATTTACCGGGCTTTGGACAGGCACAAGAAGGACACTGGTTTGTGTGTATTTATCTTTTTATGCATGTCTGTCTATTTGTGGATCTGTCTGCCCTTCCATCTTTCCATTTTTTTGTACGTTTTGCTGTGTTTTTGTTTGTTTGTTTTAGTTTATTTTGTAATTTTTATTTCTTTAGTTACCGGTAAATGTCCCAAAGCTGAAGTTGAGTATAAACATGAAACTAATTCACTAGTTGTGGGAATTAATCCAAAGAAGGAAGTAAAAAACAAGACTATGACAGTTTTAGCTATACTTTGACCTTTTTTTTAATCATAAAAAACTCATTATAAGTCTTTTTTTTAAGGTTGACAGGTTGGAAAATCATCCAACTATCTAAATAAAAATGTTTTACCAAATCAATATTTAGATAATGAACCAGCTGCAAACCCCTACAGACAAAAAGGACAAAAAAGCTCACAGAGAGGTTGAGACTGTTGACGAGTCCTCCAGCGTCACATTCCGTTTCTGATCTTCCCTTGACAACAACCTTCGTCAGGTAGAGCAGCCACTTGCCGTTTGCTACCTCAAAGGGCCACTTAAACTCCACAGCTAGCGTCCCCAAGTCTCCCAGCAGTTGTTCATTCATGTCCACCTGGTGGTTATTGTGGCGAGAAACAGATTTAGGTAATAAAAGTGGGGAAAAAAAGTTAAAAATAAATGTTTCTAAACAGCATCCACCCCTGGTTTTTTTTGCACCACAAGCCACAGCTCAAACAATCCACTTTGGACATTAAACCTCTGAAGTTTGGTCTTCAAACACAGGGTGTGGATGAAGAACATGTGGGTGGCAACCACACATTTTGTCAGATGAAGCATTAAAGCCCTGAAGGTTTAATATAGACTGTAGGTGACTCACATTGAAGGTGAACTCCACGAGACTGCCGACGTCACTGGTGTTGACCATCGCTGACTCGCCCATCACCGTCCCGCCAAATTTTGTGTGCACCGGCAAGGCTTTACTGAACGACAGATGAAGATGTTCAGAAAGAACTGTTGTGACAGATCAAACTCAGAAAGTATGGCACTCACGCAGAGAACGAGGGAAGAATGGTGCTTTCGATCAGAATGCCCACCGCCTCGGGCTTCAGGTCAGACTGTTCGCTGACGCTGTGAAACGTGAGTATGTTGTTCAGATTTTTAATAAAATTCGGATTTAAACCAGATTCTGAGACGAACCGAGGCTTATAAACAATTCCATTACAATCCCAAGACCCAGCAAGTATGAAGCAGTTGAAGTTCTTACGTTGACAGAAGCAGCTGACACTCTATCAAATTTGTGTTCAGGTCGATGTCTGATGTCTCAAACAGCAGCCGCAGAGAAGTCTAAGTGTGACAGCAAGCAAACGAGAAACTGCATTTCAGTTCTTTTTCGGTGTTCAAATGAGAAACAGAAAACAAATCAACTGTGGAAACTCACCATTTCTTCAGCTTTCAGAGGATTCCCAATCTCACAAAGGACTCCATCATTCGCATCGTTGGCATAGCACTGATATGTCTAAACACACAAAAACTATTTTGAACGCGCTTCTCCTCAAAAATTAGAAAATTAAGTCAGCATGTAGTGCAAGATAAAGGCTCATGTTGCCCCCTGGCGGACATACTGAAGGTCTGACGCCTGCATATTTCAGGGTATTGGGGATGGTGACGCTGAGCATGGTCTGGTGAGCATCTTCAGCAACTTTTCCAGGGGATTTCAAGTTGGTCACATCCACCTTCAGTCCGATTATTATCCTCATGTTCCTGTTGTACTGGAAGATCTGCATTCCGTCTCTCCTAAACACAGGAAACAGCACTTTTAAGTAAACTGAACGACGAGCCCACTCTTTTTGGAAATTGGACACCTGTCTCTACTTGTTACTCTTCTTTACTCTTTAATTTTTATATATTTAATCGTACACCTTTTCATGTATAAATTGCATTTTTGCACAATTTGCATCCTTGTACAAATTGCACATAGACTACCGCTCGTTTTTGCACACTAATGGCTTTCTGTTTGTCTCGAGCTGCTCAAATCTTGTACCAGTTTACCTTTGTGATGACAATAAATGCATTTGTGTTCAGATGAATGCTTGCCATATTCAGTAAAGCAGTGACAATTTGAGGCAAAAAAGTTAGGTTTAACCGATCAAATATTGGTTTTAAATGCCCTAGAAATGTACACTGCTGCACATTAACAGTAGTTTTTTTTCTAGCCAGTAGAATGATTGTCAAATTTGTATAATCTAAAAATATTTATTAGTATGTGTGTTTTTTTGTTGTTGTTTTCTTTAAAACTGTGGTATCTCTTCCTGATTTTGGGTTGTATTGATGGATTTGGTTTCACCTGGGATAAGGAGTTTCTTTGTCATCAACAAATTGGGCCTTGAGTTGCAGGTTACTACTACATTTATTGTCAGTTCCACACTCCTTTTGAAAGTGAATCTGTAAAAAAAAAAAGGAGAAATAAACTTTGTTTTAGCTTAAAAATGAGGGAAGTTTTACGGCTTTGAAGCATTCGCAGTGTTGTACCTCGGCTTTGTGGACAAGTTTCTGGTCCTGGCTCAAAACAGGGAAGGAGTCCAAGTTCTGCAGGGAGCGCCTGGCCTTTGAGGTTTGTTCTGGCAGCGACATGTTGATGGAAAAATGCACAGCGTCCAGTTTGTCCCTCACAGGTGTCTGCATATGAAACAGCGTTATTAAACAGCTGGATTATAAACAAACAGGCCAAGAGATGGGAAATTACCTTCACAAAAACTTTTAGGGTTTCACAGATCGATTTGGAGGACGACAAACTTAAAGATCCAGAAAATGTGGAACGGTCATCCTGGAAATAAACGCGCCTTCGTAATTCTCCCACGCCAGCCTCCATTGTGTAGTCCACCACTGAAACAAGATCCAAAACACAGCAGAGACCTCGTAAATACAATTAACTCATACAAAAAAAGACATGATTAAAAAAATGGAACAAACCAATGTTTTTTTTGAAGTCTTTGTTTCCGTTGCTCAGTGTGAAGGACATACATACTGTAGCTGAAATGCTGCAAAACAGAGCCAGGTTACAAATTCAGTCAAATAAAAATACCTTCTGAAGTAGAGACACCTTACCATGGTTTAGCATCAGTACACTGATTCGGATCCACAATAAAAGGCTCCACGGTGAAGTTTTTGGTTAAGTGGATCACTGGACGTGCTCTGAACACAAAACATTTAGAGTTTAAAGGAAAACTGTCATTTTAGGGCTCATTCACACAGCGGGGCTTTAACCTTTGACTTACCTGATCAGAGCAATGCGGTCATCCAAAGAGCCGACTACCATGTCGGGGTAGCTGTTGCCATCCATGTCCATCCCTCCATCAATGGAGTAGCCAAAACTTTGAAAATTACCATCACCAACCGATTTTCCCTCAATCATCTGCGGGAGGTAATGGATGAGTTTGTATATTGAATTTGAAAAAAATGTAAATAAAAAAAATAAAATAAAAAGACGCAGATGGAAAATACCTGGCTGTATTTATCAGAGATTCCCTTTTTACTTCCCATCCAGATGTAGACCCTCCCCGTTTCCTGGAATGGCGCTCCCACAGCAAAGTCTGCAGGGAAAAACAAAAATCAAGCCAAGGGAAAGCCAAATTAAGCATTGTTTTATAAGAACAGCACCTTGGAATCCATCCTGATTGACATCCCCGATGGCGGCAACTGCAAAGCCAAAGCCTGAATAAGCGGGGCCCTTCAGCACCTTGGTGGAGACATTCTGGAAGGAGCCATTCTCGTTCATGAAAATGTACACCGCTCCTCCTATTTGATTCTGGCGTTCAAAGTAGAATGGAGCACCCACGATCAGATCATTCCAACTGGATTAAAGAGGGAGATTAACAATTACAGATCAGACACAACATAAAAGAACAACTTTTAAAACTGTTATTGTTTCAATGACTAAAAAACTTAGAACTATGAAGATATTCCTATGGTTAATAGCCCAGAAGTTTAAAAGCATTCTAAAAAGATTCTTTTTCTCTCCTTGTTTTGTTGTTGTATGTTTTGCCATTTCAACAAATGGCAATCTATAGGGAGGCTAACTCTGAGTTTACAAACATATATTTTAATGTTCACTTAACATGTAAATGTCTATCTGTAAAGTCCCCCTCTGATCATTTTTGAGTAATTTTAAAAGCGTTCAAACTAAAAAAATAAAACAAATTGAAACGAGTAACAAAATATAAATACCGGTATATAAGGATCAACGTCATTTATCTCAGTTCAAAATATATCCTCAGATTCCTTATCGTTCATCTTTTTTTCCCAGTGCAGATTTCCAGTACTTATATAAAATATATAGAAATCATGTTCTGCAGGCCAGTTTAAAGACGCACTCGTCATTGTTGAGATCCGCAGCTGCCAGGCTGCTACCAAAGTACGAGCCCACTTGTTCCCCAGGAATAAGTTGCATCAGACTGATCTTGGCTTGACTCATCTCCCCGAGAATCACAGAGCCTCTTGAATCAAACCTCGGGGCCCCTGTCACCACTGTATATTGGTCTCGCTTCAGCAGCTTCTGCTCTTCAAGAACAGAATAACCTGTGGAGGCAAACATTTCTTTCGTTTAAGAAAACACTAAAGAAAAAAATACAGCACTCTCACTTTTTTACTCAATATAGTTACATTTTTATTTATTTAAGTGTTTTATATGTTGCAAAACATTTTCTAAGTACTTTTGAATGTCAAAATTGTAAAGTCTAGTGCCGTCACATCGATCCTGAGGTGACAAAAGATACTCATCTTGTGTATTTGTTTGTGGCAGAGTTAAAATGTGATGAAAAGGTTAAGAAATGTTTACCCATGTAGATATTTCGATTGTCCAGTTCCCCAAAAGCTTTGCCGTTTGCCTCCCATGAGTTCTGTGGGTCAGGATTCCTCCAGATGACATGAACGTTTCCTTTAAAACACAATTTAACAGGACAGCAGTGGTTAGGAGCGTGCATGACTTAAAAAAAAAAACATTTCAAGTATAGCTGTGCCATTATCTGCATTTCAGAAACAAAGTCCAGATTGAAAACAAACTTGCATGGCAATAATAGGATTTGTTTTTTGTAAAATATCAGTGACATCTAGCGGAGACATTTAGTACTGCATCAAGAACTAATTGAATATGAAACATTTTACCATATTTATCTCTACGTAGCCTTAAAGCAACAAACACATGGATGATGTTAATTAAAACCTAATATCAAAATTATAGTTTAAGTCTATTTTAGGTAACCCCCCCCCCAAAAAAAAAGACAACAACAAAAAAAACATTTGTTTAACATTTAGTTAGCATATCATGGTGAAATAAAAAAATAAAAAAACTATAACCGTAAAGAAAGACAATTTATGAGAGGATAAATAAAGTCTAAGAGGTTCCAAAATGTTATAAAACAGCTGTGAGATCAAATGCTAAACATCACTGTTTCTTCACAAGAGGGGTCAAGAAATGGAATAACTGCTGGGAAAACATAAAAAACAAATTGTCAATAATTAAAGCAATTGTAAAGAGTGATATAATAAATAGATTTCAGGCATTCAACCAGATTCCTATTTGATCAAAACTTGTTGCATAAACACTGTTTTGTATAAATTGCGGATTAAATTGACAGATGAGGTTTGGACTCAAGTTGTTAATCTTTATCCAAAGCCCATTTTAACCTTTAATTGTTGTCATTCATTATTATTTTTCTGTTCGCAAAATGTATTTTTGTCCGTTTATTTGTTCAAAATAAATAGGCATGTTGTTGCATGTTGTCAACAAACCTTTGAAATGTGTCAATGATTCACATTACGTCAAATGATACATAGAAACTTTTATTGAAAATGTGGTTCATAAAAAAAATTAAACATGTGATTTGTGAATATCAATTCTAGCTCCAACTTCTCCATATTTATTAAAAGAATTTCCAATATTTATTTTTATTTTATCACACTGATAAATGTGAAGCCTTTTGGACATTTGCCATGGTATTTTGGAATAAGAAGTTTGGACCAACATCTGAAAAAGAGGACTTTTATTTGTATGTTTGACAATAACATATGTTTTTTTTGGACCAGGAGGTGTTTAAAACAGCTGTGTTGAGATTTTTGCTTGGTGCAAAGCAAAAACAATAAATGATGTAAGACAGGGGTGTCCAAAACTTTTGCAAAAAGGGGCAGATTTGGTGAGGTGAAAATGTGTGAGGGTCAACTACCGGTAATCGGTCTGCATTATTTTGAACCATTGTAATAACAATAAATGCAAATTTAAAGTCTTTTTTTTTGGCAGAACAGTTTTATATCTAAATACATTTTACTAAGATTACAGTGAATTTTACATTAAAAGACCAGAAATATAGAGAATTAAAGGTTTTTCTGGAAAACAAAAACTTTTGTCAATGCTGAACCTGAAATGTTACATCAGAATCAGAATCATTTTCCTGTCATAAGTACAGCTTTTACACTGACATACGAAATGTGTTTTTCAGTACAACCCGAACAAGTTCAGACATACAACAAATGCACACATACAGTTCAGAGTTGACTGAGGCTGCAGCTTCTTGGGATGCGCACCTTTCTTAGATATCTTTCTGCTTGGATATTACATATTTTTCAATACTAAATTCTCATTGTAAATGTATACATTTAAATCATGTGAACAAGAAAGTAAGACAGACGATTATCTTATTCAGAAGTGCAAAGCAGGGTGGTTTTAATCAGAGAAAGAAATTAATCGGTTCCACTCATTTGGCCCTGAAGGTCAAGTCGCCACAGGTTGTTGCCAGAGGTTCACAGCGGCTTATAACGTATACAGCCAATCACAATCAACAAATTGAAGTTCTTTGAAAATGCTTGGGGACGCATTTTATTGATTTCATGACACGAGCCTGTGGGCCGGTGGAAATTTGAACGCAGGTCATATTTGGCCCAGACTTTGGACATGCCTGATGTAAGACGTTCTACTTAGAAGAGGGAGTTAAAACAGACGTCTGAAGGTTGTAGTAAATAATATGTTTAATGCGTATTGTCCAGTTATTGAAACTACTTACAATTACAGGGGAGTTTAATTTTAGTTTTTACAGCCTGTTGCCTTTTGCATTTTTGGTTATAGAGATACTTTGCTGTAAATTTGTATTTTTATTCACATTCCTACCTTGCCATGTGTAGCTGCCCACAGCTCCGAGGTAGACGTCAGTATACCCGATGCCTCCAGATATGCCCAGGTTGCACTGGCCCTCAGATTCCATGTCATAGCCGGGGTTGCAGACCTCATAGCTATCCGTCTGCCAGAAGTCAGTGGCATCAAATGTCAGGTCGTTGCTCCTCACGTAACACTTTCCGATCATCCGCCGCTGCTCCTCTGTTCCCCCCGTGACAATCTTTGCATATCGATGTCCACACATCTGGACATAAAGAATACAGTGATAAAGACCATGTGTCAAATCAACTTGTGCTAGTAAATGTACAAAAATACTGATTCAGATTTAGAGCATTAAATCATACAATCAAACAAGGATATGATTTAAAAATTTTAAAACCACGACGAAGTATCTATTTACAAAACTCCACCAAATAATGATTACTGCTGGCACAAGAATTTGTCAAGATTCAATTGGACAAAGAACTATTGATCAGTCACTGATTTTGCAAGTTTTCCCATGTGAAAACTTGAGAGAGACACATTGTAACACTATGTACCTTACAGAGCAGTTACTACTTCTCTAAGAAGCTCTTCTATCTTCCACTGCTTGCTTGTATTACTGTCACCTGTTTGAAATGGTTATCTGCATAAAAGACACCTGTCCACACTCTTAAACAGTCAGAATGCAATCTCTCCACCAAAGAGCTGTCAAAGGACAAGATTGTAGTCCTGAAAAAGACTGAAATGAACCAATCTAAAATGAGGTAGCAGCTTGATGAGAAGAAATTTAACTGTTAGAGCAAATATTAGAAAATGGAAGAAATAAAAGATCACTGACAATCTCCCTCCACCTAGAGCTCCATGCAAGATCTCAGAAGGTGGTGGTACAAATACGTAGTATTGGGAACAGTGAGGAAAAAGCCCAGAACTGAACGGGGAAACTGGTCTATTGGGGAACCGCAGTAACAAAGGTTACCATAGTAACACACAAGGTCGATGTGGATTCAAATAAAAGAAGGGTCTACATAAAAAAACATTTTCAGGGTGCTGGAGGGCTTTAGCCAGTTCAGGACCCCAATCCAAAAAAATAATCTGTGGATGGTGTTGAAAGTCTGTGTTGCCCATCGACATCCCTAAAACGCCACAGCTCTTGAGAAGATCTGCATGGGAGAATGGGCCAAAACAACAGCTGCAGTACAAACCTTGTACTTTACATTGTTACATTAGAAGTATTGAGTTGAACTTTTGTTATTCACTGTCCACTTATTTTCTGCACAAATATACATATAAATTCCGTAAAGACCCACTCCAATTATTTTTAGATCTATTGTAAAAAACATTTCCAATGTTTTTTAAAAAAATGATTATGACGTTTTAGCCAAAATAAAAATAAAAAACTGTTTTGTTTTCTCAGAAACACCCATCTGTTTACTTAATCTTAATCTTCATTTTTTTAATAGTTGTCATCCATCATCAGAAAAATCCTACAAGAACATGTCAAACATACCCAAAAAAGCCATTTTAATTGGAGTGGGTCCAGAAGAATCCGACAACGTGATTTCCTGGATTCTATTTTTACATTTTGTCTTTCAGGCTACGTTCACACATGCCTTCTGCAACATGGATTCAAGCGACCACTTTCAATGAAAAGTTGCTACGCACATTATCAACACCCATTTTTGGGTTTTACGTACAAAACGCGTAGCCAGTGAACGCCCGACGAAAGTTAAACCAGATTGATCTTTGACCGATCAAGGACTCGACATATCGATGGAGACTCCTTTAAAACATAGAAGGGTCAACCATTTGATCCTGGGGAAGAAATGAATTGCGGTTTACACCCGGCTGGAATTTTCTGACACCAAGTCTTTCATATATCAGAGCTGTAAAAGAGAAAACCTGAAGCAAGATTTACCAGATTTGCACCGCTTCGACATTTCGCACCAAGCCTCTTCCAACTTTAGGTGGCGGAAATGCGCATAGTATAGGGTAGCACCAGTCCAGTGTGAACACCAAATGCTAAAAGAATGTTCAACAGTGCATGTTCTTGAATGTGTCTCACATAAGTGGTGTGAAGATAGCTTCACAGTCGAAGTTTTGGTGTGACGAACATCACAGACCTCTTTCCTCTGTTACGTGGGACAACCGGCAGAATCAGTGACTGACGAATATTTGTTTTACTGTAAAAACACAGAATAAAAAGAGCCTCACCAGCACACGGCCTGCTGAATGTCCCTTCTGACTGGCCACTGTCACACCCAGCCACATTCCCTCCACCATCTCAGATGAACTTGCTGCAAAATTACAGACAGGTGGTAACAGGTCTAATTGAATCTGACTGGAACCACATTTGATTTCACATTTTCATTTTATGTACATTTGAAACATCTAATACCCCAATGAAACTGTAGTGGTGGTAACCGCTAGGTTTAAGTAGTCAGCACTTCTACCTGGTGAATTTTGACTATACCACCATAGTGTAATCCTTTTTTCCAGTCTCGTTCAAGCCCAGACACATGTAAACCACAAAAATGTGCAGTGATTGAAACAAAAGCCACGCTAACCTCAACATTAAAAGTGATCCAGGCTTCTTTTAATGTTGGTTCTTACTCAGCCATCAGGGAGCAGATGAAGCCTTAAAGTAGTCTGATTTCTTTGGTTAATAACCACCAATTAGGTAACTATAATTTTTAGAGTTTTTATGTCTTGTATGTGCAACAAAATAGAAGTGTCTGGAGCACCAGAATGTTTTCCTCCAGAGCTCTTTTTTTCTCCGCAGCACAAAAGAAGCCCATGTGTGAAAACTGAGACAGATTGCTTGTCATGAAAAAGCAGCTGAAGCCTGTGAATACATTGTTATGTCTTCACGTCTAAAGATTATAAACTGTGATCCTATGGGAGATAAGACATGAGAGGAAGACGTTTTTAGGATTTTATGCAAAACATGCTTTTTTTCCCATAATATCTCGTCATGCAATGTTGGACAAATTTGGAATCGTCTTAACCATTTACCCTTCTCCTGTGCTTCAAGCTTTTTAGTTGTACCAAAATGTTCAAATAAAGGCACATTGCATGGACTGAAATTGTATAAATCTTTCATGTAATCTAAAAATAGATTTGCTGGAATCCTCTTAGTTCACATTTACATTGGCAACATTACTACAGTTGTACAAGGTGAAGAATAGTGACATGATGCTGGAATATCAAGTATAGTAACAGAGAAATGCTGGTTGACACCATTGACTGTATATGAGAACTGGATTGAGCGATCCCTCCTCTATGGCATTCCAAACAGGAAGTACCAGTGGGTTCCAAGTAGCCAAAACCCCATAGACTTCTCTAAAGACAATAACAGCTAATACTCGGTCATTGTATTTATCAGAATAATACTTGCTCTGGTACCTATTTTTTTTAACCCGTTCTTAATATTCAATTTTTTTCTGTAGTGCAAGTTATTCAAGATGCAAACTTGAATTGCAAAATACAGTGACTGGATTGACTTCATTTGGTTGGAGCTGGACATAAGCCATTTTCTCTGGGTGACGTCACACTGACTGACTGTTCTCATTTGCAGTCAATGGTTTACACACAAGTAATGTGAGTCAGCATTTCATTTGTGCTGCTCTTAAAAAAACAAATTTCATAAACATTTCCAATTCTCATGTTTCCTATTTGGAACATTTACTAACATAAAATCTGATGCACTGCCAGAGCATCTCTTTCTATACTTTGAGTTGTTCAATGCAGGTGTGAACATAGAGGTTTGCACCAAACTTACGTTGTGTCACTAGGTCCATCCTGGAGCAGTCATCAACAGTTGTGGATATAGGGCAGGCATAAACAGCTCCGGTTTCATTGACATTTTTAAGTCCGTTGGCTTTTTCTTTAGGTGCTCCCACAAGAAGCCTGGAGAGAGGGCAGAGACAAAATCCACTTAGAGGCATCAGAGTTGTAGTGACAACACAAAGCAGAGACAGTCCCAGCATCAAATAACAGATAGTATTGCAGACAAAACATCTTGCAACCTTTGTGCCCTTGAGTAATTTAACAATGACAACTCTGTATTGTAACCTGCATTCAACCACTAGTTGCAATAAATTATGACAGACACATAAAGACCTGAGTTTAACAGAAAAAAATTGTCTCTTTGTTGAGGAAAGGTGTGGACAACCTGGTTTCCACTGTGAGGGATGTATGCTCAACAGCACAGCTTTATCTAAGCGTGCAATGCTGTTCAATTACACTTACTAAAAGAAAAGAAGGAGTTCATTGAGGGTGCCATGCTGAAAGAGAATAAAAGGAGTGACCAACCATTCAGACGTGTGCATTCAGCTGTAATGTCTAGATTATAAAATGATTAACAAGTTTATCATGCAAACAGAAAAAAATGTCTCAGTGATAAGTTTTATTTTAACCCAGACGGATGCATGAACATGTTCAATACCGTTAAGAACATTTTGCGGGTTTGTCATCTGAACATAAAGACTGAGTCACACAATCTTTTTTAAAACAAGCCCCAAACATCTCAAATATCAGGTTATTACTTTTTGCCCCGTAATCATTGCCTGCAATAGATCAATTTTTTTTAACGATGACAACCAGAAAGAACTACAAAAAGCTGGAAGGGAGGGAGAGGCTTTGGTTCAGGTTATCTTTCAGCAAAGAGGAGATAACCACAGATTTGACAGAAATTTGACCAGCACAAAGGTATATTATCCTGGCCATGTAAAAAAAAACTTCATTATTTTTCTTTTTTACAATTATTTTGAAATTCAAACCACGCGAAACCAATAAATTAAATGTGGAAACAGTTATGTTCTACACTGATTTGTGTTTTGCACGTTTCTTTGCTTTTACAACAAAAGAAAAACATTTATCGGCCTAATCTGACTACAAACAACAAAAGGTGAATCTGTTCCTCTTTTCACAGCAGGAAAAGCAACAGCAGTTGCTATTGAAGGTTGCGATTCATAAATGCTTCAATGATTATAAGGCTTGGTCGACACATTGTTTCAAGAAATAGGGTAAAGAACAAATGTTTTACGAGTCAAGGTGTGTCACTGCCTGTTTATGATTGAGTGTCTAATCTAGGACACTAGCCTGTTTGTGCTAACGGTTGGCTCTCCGGCTTCCCTTTACAGTTCCATTTATCAAAGGAAAATTCAAATTTTCTTTATCATTCCTTCAATTATCTCTGTTCTAAATAAAGCTTATAAAAACTTTAGATAACTTTAGATACCTTTTTTTTCCAAAAATGTTGCGACAAACTAAAAAAAAATAACTGTAAATCTAAATTCATAGACCTACTTTTCTCTCCAGCTTGAGCACTCTTGTAGTTATTATGCTCTGGGAGTTCTATATAACTACCATGCAATGCTCTGAAATTGATTCAGAAAGTTAAGCCCTTTTTTTTTTAAACAGTGGGAGTTTAGACATCGCAAAAATTCACATATGCTAGTTCATAACAAGAACCCAACCCATTTAAGGGAATTAAATTGTGCAGGAAATACAATTAATTTGCTTTTTTTCCTAAATTAAAAGAATGGTTCAATAAAATGTTGGTTTTCAGACCAACTCTGATGAAAATTGTGATTTTAACATGTTCTTGTGGCACCTTTCTGATAATGGAGGACATATATAAAGCAAATTAAGCTTGAACTTGCATTTCTGAATATTTCTTTATTGAAATCACTGCAAACTAGGAGCAGATGAAAAAATACCATTTGAAAAGGTCTTATTTGTGACAGAAATTACACTACATAGGGCAATGCTCTGCAATGGAGAGGGGAAGGGGGAGCAGGGTTGCTCCACGCCAATGGTTCAGTCCACAACTCTGAGGTGTATTGCTAATGAACTACTGCAGCAACTTTGTCATAGAAAATGACACAGGTTTTAGGATTTTGGCTAAAAATGGCAAAATCATAATTAAAAGATCACTGGGACCGCTTTGAAAATAGCAAAAAAAAGATGATCGGAGTGGGTCTTTAAATGTTAAATATGTTAAATTTGTTAAATTTGTCTTCATGTGTTTTTTAAACTCACCTAAACTCTATCAATCAATAGAGTAGAAAAATAATAATAAATTAACCTTTCATTTATTTAAGCATAAAAATAAGAATCTTATATTTCACATCCAAAACATTTTTGCCACATATTTTCAAAACTTAAGGCCACATTTTTTAGCGACATAAGGGAAAAGTAGATGTGTGTTATAAATAAGCTGGTTAAAAATGCTTTTTGTCTGTCTTTCCTTGCCGTACCATAGAAATCAGAAAAATCAGGAAAGCTTTGGGCTGACAAAGTCACGATAGCACACCTCACTTTTCATCTTGTTGCTACTGCTACATTGTTTGCCTTCCTCCTGTCTGCTTCCCTGCTCATCGCCTCCTCATAAATAGACTGTCAAAGGCCCAGCCAATTGGCAGCTGCATTCCTGCTCCGAGGACATGTTGAAATTCGCCCCTCTGTGTAACAAGTGAACCACACGGCTAGCTAAACCAAACATTTACCGTTTCAAACACACCCAGCTAAGCTAAGAGTGGATGCATTCTTGACTTCAGCGCCGGACAGTCAGGGCACGGGTCGGTTTGATTGACTACTCTGTTATTCTGCTTAAAACAAGCCTTTAGTTCGTTGTGAGTAATTAATTACTCCTGTGGTCTTACCCCACACCTGATGGTGAATCAGAGTACCACCGACAACAGTGAAACCAGGAAATCCAACATAATTAAAGGTGACTAAGATTACTAAGGTAAGACAGGGGAACTGCAGCCTCGTTTGGATGACTTTCAAGCTCATGTGATAGAACAAGACGGTTGTAAAACATTGCTCTCTAACCAACTTGAGCCTCTAGGATGTAAAAATGTTTCAAAGCACAGAGTAACAGATTTTATCTTTAGGCTTGGAGTTTCACACATCTTTATGTAAGAGCATCAATGCTGCTGGCCGAGTTACACAAGTCAAGATAAGCCTCGGTGCAGTCTTTTCGTCACAGGGAGCGGCTGCTGCCCACAGGGCAAGAAAAGAAGAGCAAAGCCTAAAAGTTCATGTTAACAGACTCTCAGGCTGTATTTTTCACTGACGGCTATAAAAACAAGGGAATTAATCAGGTTACTTTTGTCTAACCATTCTTTTTCCAATTGCTCCACCCCAATCTGTAATCCCACAGGACAAAACAAACCTAAGCCTAAAGTGAAATAACAATTTCAACATTGTGCGGTAAAGTGAGCCTGTTCTGACAACACTTTCTCCCAAATAATTGTTTATTTGTTTAAAGTTTACAGAAAACCTTTGAATTTGTACTCTTGTAAAGTTGTATGCTTATTAAAGTGGCCACTAAATGCGTACCTAAAACAAATATAGAAGTAAAATATTCTGGGTTAGATTAAGGTTAAAAACAAACGCTCAACTTTTTTTTGTTGTTTTTTTTTCAAATATATAGTCAGGCTTTTTAAACTGATCCTGATTTGTCCCGTATGCAAAAACTAAATCTTAAAAAAAAAAAAATAATAATAAAATAAAAACAATCTTTTCTGTCTTTCTGTCTTGTTTAAGAAAACACGTTTTAGTGACTGGAAATAGGATTTTTTTTTTTTTGCTTGTTGAAATTCTAAAATTCAAAAATCAACGTTTTTGAGCTTTTAAGTGTATTTTTTTATTTTTCCTCTAGAACCTGCAATCTGACCACTAGCTCCTCCAAATCCACGAAAACGAATGGGTTCACACTTTGTGACATAACAGAATAAGGATCAGCCCCTCCCAGGAAGAGTCTGCACTGCCAGCCCCCACCCACATGCGAACACACACACCCACTTTCTTTACAGAGCTAGCGGTGATCTGAAAAATGCTTTCCTTTCATATGCACAATAAGCAAATCCATATTTACAAAATTTTGGATGCGGTTTGCTTTCATGAGTAAAACGCAGCTGTGGAGGCCGACTCTGGGTTGATATCATTGATATTTGTGGGCGGTACCCACAAAGAGCGAAAGGCGGAGCCTCAGAGATTGAGTCATCTTACTTCCTGGTAGGAAAATGAGCTGTGAAAATAAGTAATATTTTTAAAAAAATGTGCCTTTCAACTATATCATTATATAATGGATATAGTTTACTCTGAAAGGCCTTAGTAAAAAAAGATATAGGCCCTTTAAAAATTTAAAAGTTAAGTAGAAGACCATCATCAGACGATAGTAAGTATAGATTTTTTCCTTTCATTAAAAAAAAAAATTGATTGAAAATGTCAATGTCAGCCAATTCGTTTGTACAGAAACATTTCCCACAAAACATATCATTCTTTAGTGTGCCAAAGGTAATATATTATCATATACTGTATATAGTCTACTCTGAAAGGCTTAAAGAAAGCCTGATATAGGCCACATGTGTCAAACTCAAGGCCCGCGGGCCAAATGTGGCCATTTTATGTAAATGGTAAATGGCATATACTTATATAGCGCTTTCTACCTTCTTTCACTGTCACAGTCCCATTCACCCATGCACACACACATTCACACACACACATTCAGACACTGATGGTGGCACCTTTTACTGCACCTGCACAGACATGTGTTCATGTGCTTTGTTGTCATGTACAAGAACTTGCATTGCATCTATTGTTAAATGGCAATAAGCTCAAAGTTGAATCAACCTGGACAAGCATCCTTTTTTTTTTTAACCTGTTTTCATTATTTATTTATTTTTAATTAAGCTACGCTAAGACAGAGCAGAGAAGCAGGGATTTTAAGTTTCTTTGGCTAAACACAAAAACGTTTAACATCACATCCAGCTGCATCTGTAGGGTTAAATGCTGAGCTACATTGCAGTCATTTTCCATGCAGGAGCACATCGACTCCCACCAACAGTGGACCAAATGGGCAGAGTTTGCATACCATTTAAAAGCCGCGTCTCAAATCCTGATGCAAATGAAGCAAAGACCTTTGCCACCACGTGCTGCATGGAAACTGACACACTTTTTACAAGGTCAAAATGAGGCAGACAAAACACTAAGAAAACTGCTGGATTCTTTTCAAATATTATCCTTCTTTCCCCCCCCCCCTTGCATTCTCTTGTTTGTTTTTGAAGCAAACTGACACATTTCTCCTTGTGGACGGGCAGATACTGTGGCTGAGGCTGATTTTAACCTTGCATGACTCAAAAGAAAATTTAAAGCAGGACAACAAAGTGAGCCTACAAAGAAGGGAACATTTTTCAAGAGCGGTAAAAAAAAAAAGATATAAAAAAGGGGGAATGCCATGGTAGCGTGATAACTGCACAGCAATAAATAACATGTCAGTCAGTCTACAAACAGGCATCACACAGCAATGAAGCACAGAATTTCACCTGGACAAACATCCTGTTTAAAGACCACCATCTGCCTTTGGTGAAATAGTAACCAGAAAGCAAACTCATTTAGAAACAGGCTTACAAGTTAAGCATGGCAGTTCATACCTGGATAATAAATTAGCTCTTCTTCTTCTTCTTTTTTTTTTTTTAAACCGTCAATAAACTTTGCTGGACACTTTGATGAACGTGTCTAGAATGAGGGAGTCAGAGGTTAATGGTTGATGTACACAAAAGGTACACAAAAATCTGAGACTGCAAAAGAGAAGTGAGTGAAAAAGAGGAGGGGTGGGGGAGCTGTTGATGGAGGGGCAGGTACGCAGCCCAACACCTATATCTGAGCGGACAGCCCAACTGTTTTCTCTCAGATGTTATTCATTTAAAGTCAATGCAGGTCTGTGCAGGAGACATCTGCCTTAACCTGCTGAGGTTTGAAGAAACACACCATTCATTGATCCACTTTAGTCATTTGCAAATAAGAAACATGCAGTTTAACACACATGTTGGGACACACCACATCTTCCTCCCCCAGACACAGCGATGTAAACCAACACCCCAGGATCGCTTTCCTCTTCAAAGTTCAAAATCGCAGTGAGAGGGAAAGGTATTGAAGCACAAAGTTTTTCCAGCTGCAGGTAGCCCCCTTTGGCCCACAGGCCAGGCTCTCCAGCTCCCTTTCCGTGCTGCTGGGGGGCATTGGTTGATCCAAAAGAGAAAACAGGATTTCTCACTGTTTTGTTAGAACTGAAACTGTCTTTTTTATGAAAGCTTATTTAGAAAAAGGACCTTCAATCTAAAAAATAAATTGACAAAATGAAAAAGTAGGGATTGACACATATATTAACTTAACGTTTTGAAGTTTTGCTCATTTTATGTATTTATTTTTTATGTTTACATTTGAAGATAAAGAAAAATAGTTATCCAGATGTTGTATATATTCATGTTCATTCTCTAATTACCCATAAACCTCTTTGGACAACATGCATCTTTGTTTCAATGTATAAACATTCGGGGAGTTCACACCTTAATGCCTTCTTTACAAAGAGAAAAATCAATAAGCTCTTCTGGCTTGGTGCTAATATATATATATGCAGTAATGGAAAACAAAGTTTTATTGCCACAGAAGGGATTCAAAGTGGCACTTTGGTGCTTTAGTAGAAACACAATTTAGATTGTGACAAACGTTTAAGCTTCACCCAGAACTCCCAGAATCCCAGAGACCTTTTACTATTGGATATAAAGCTGTTGAAAATGCATAAAGTCACATTTTTATGACATGAATTACAATTATTTAAGTAAGAAATTGAACAGATGCTTTTGATTTTATTTTTCTCCATTTACTGCAACATGCAGATTAATGACCAGCATTTAAGCTTTTTTTGTGATATTTTGTAAACTATATTTCACTCTGAGTTTGATGTTCCAAATGAGTAAGATTTTCTTGGATGATCAACTTCTTTGGCAAGTTCATCTAAAGTCTTGAAAAGTGCAAGTTAAAGAGCTTAGCATATAATAGCCATGGACTGAATAATCCCTTCCTCCTTTGGTTTCCAAACAGGAAGTGCCTGCTAGAATTCTATTAAGAGTTCTAGAGAGAAATAAACAGCTTTAAAGTTACTTTTCATACTATAACCATTCTTGCTCTGCTACCGTTTTCTTTTACTTTTTCTTGCTAATCCATTTTTTAAGGTATGAACTTGACCGTTCAGATGCCTCAATAGAAATATGAGGTCAAACATTCAAAACATTTGATTGACAGACTCTCCTGAGCCCACTTTCAATTAGTATTTGAATCAGAAGAGCACTGGACACCATGCCCGCCTCTAAATGCCTGCAGTTGATTTTGCCATAGATTCAATGTCTCACATCCAAAATAGTGTCTGAGATCGCCTGCCTGCGGATCCATTAATGCACCAAATTGAATATGTGATGTCACACTAATGTGCATCACAGTTTGTAAAGCAACTCCAAGTCAGTCTTTTCAGTTCCACATCAAATTCAACTGAACACTATTCTTTGTTTGAGACAGGAAGTTTCATAGCCATTTCATAACCGTTAAAAGATAAGTTTTTATATTTATTGACCAAACTTTATAGTGCAATAATGCTGGCAACACAGGTTTTTCGAGTAATAATTCTGACCGCCTTTAGAAAACAGACATATGCCAACTGATCTATTGTACCGCTTTTGAAAAAAGGGCGACCAGAGTGCAGCCAATGCTCAAGGACACCTTGATTTCCAAACCCCGTTTAGGTTCTCCAAGAAATTGTGAAGCCAATTTAATGCAAAACTCCTCTAATTTGACCAAATAGTGCTTCCATAAATGTAATTTTTCTTTAGGTTTATGTCCAAAAACAGTACAATATTGAGCGGTGATACATTATGCAGTAGAAAGGCACATTTCAGACTCTCCCAAATTGGAAATATAACAGAAAATATTTTCATGTAGTACCTGATATTTTTATTTTTGGAGTACAAAGCAACGGGGCTGGTAAATTTGTATACCACTGCAAATAGTGGAGAGGCACTAGGCCAATGAAACATCAGACTTTCATTGCCTCAGGTCTCTGCAGTCAGACAGAGATGAGCTAAAGAAGCAAATGCATTTCAGCTCAGATTAAATATTCATCTGTCAAAGAAATTAAACTACCTTCTCAGCTCACAGATGTTTTTTAGCCTAAAGCGAGCAAACGTTTGAACAATCAGCTTAAAGTTTTGATCCTTTAGAGGTTTGTCTCTTTCTTAGTGCTCCTGTGACCATCATTCTGACTTCTGTCTTGTCTCAACCTGAAACCTGGCAGCTTGTGACTACGCACAGAAGAGTAATACATTCCAAGCATGCCATGGGGTCAGGGGACTGGAAGAGCCAATAGGTGATGACCAGCTGACTGCCCAGAGCCTCCTCCCTGCCAAAGCAGAGAACAAAAAAGCTCTCTAAGGAGAAGAAGTACCTCTGAGACATGTAAAGGGTAATTTGAAGGCAGATGGGGAGAACAAATTGGCCTCAGGTAGAGATTCCTTACATGCAGTCGTATCGCAACATGTTGGCTCTCTAATGGACATGCAAACTACCTGGGAATGACACTTTAAAATTCGGCAATGTAATTTTTCTTTATCTTTAGCCCAAATTGGAAAATTGGCTTAAAAGGTTGAAAGAAAAACCCTGAAATGGCCACATTTTGTCCAATTTCTGTCATGGGGTTTGTCTGTCTTATTTGTTGACCCAAAAATGGACACCTATGTTACATGTTACGACTGGTTCTGTCAAGGTTTCACATTGCTGAAATTTTTGCAGTGCAGTCTGTTCAAGTGAAAGACAATTCTATCATCTTTTAGGTTCACAGGACAGCTTTGAAGCCAAAAGACAATTAAAAGAAGACAAACTGGACAGCAATAAGCTATGCAATGGACTGTCCACGATGCTCTACTTTCACCCTGAAAAAGCAAGGATAGGCCCCAGCAATCCCCGCCACCCTACACAGGATAAAGGGGGAACAAGACCACTTCGCTGAAATGGACACAGATTGCTCAGATTAAAGACCCACTCTGACAAAAATATTGTTTTTTTGTGGTTTTTACCGTGTGGTTGTGGCATTTTTTCTGATAATGGAGGACATATATAAAGAAATTAAAAGCTTAAAATTGGATAACTACGTTTTTTTCTTTTTTTTATTGAATCAAAAGAAGACGAAAAAATGCAGTTTGAAAAACTTTGTCGCTGTGACGTAGAACCTACAATCGGCAGGCCACAAGCTTCCTGCTCAGCAACATTCAGATGCATCCACTTGCAGACAAACAGATCCACATATGTCTTTGTTTTCCTCGCCTGAGCTGGCATCTGGCTTAAAAACGTATGGCTGGATAGCTCTGATATTGCTCGCCACTTTTGTTACTTGTTAGGTTGGGGTTGTGAGGGGCAGTAAGCTAGCAGGAGAGCATGTAAACAGATGGATGATGGGAAGGGGAACGACTTGCTCCGCGCCAGCAGTCCTGACCACATAGAACTTATGTGCTGGAAAACAATTCTTTAGATTTTGGCTAAAAACTGATGAATCATATAAAAAGAAAATCAACGCTTCTACAAAAAATCAAGAGGAGTGTGTCTTTAAAAACATGCAACCGGGGCCTATCAGGGAAGACAATCCTGAGAGGACTATATGTTAAATGGAAAATCCAGGACATAAATCTTTTTCCAGATGCTGATCTTGAGAATTATTTGAAACACTAAATGTGCGAGAGGGATATGCATGAGTTAGCACTGAGTCAAGTCCTGTTTAAACCCTCCACCTTTTCTGCTTGGATGCCAGATTGTTTTTTCATCTTTGAACAGAATTCTTTCGGTTTGCACCAGAAATGAAATGAAACACAGAGTTTAAGCCCAAGTTGACAATTGTACTTTTACCAGACAGCATTTCACATTTTCCTGCAACCTGCTCAACTGGTCCAGAGTAAATGTTTAATTTCTTGTAGAAGACAAATTAGGTTTCATTTAATATGTTCAGGAATACTGCCATAAAAGCAGCAATCTAATGGATTTTGGACCGAAAATTCAAATGTTATAGATGAAAAACAATCATAGATAGAGAGCAGATTCATTGAGTTTTTATGAAAAGCAGATTTAGATAGTCTCTACTGGTAATACTGAGATTTAGAATTACTATCAGTGTAGTCTCTACCTCATGCCTGACCTCTTTAAATAAATCTGTAATCTACCTCTGAGTTATAATAGGAACTAAGTTTAAACTGTTCCGCTTATCTGCCTTGAGCACAAATTTAATCCTCTTCATGGCTTGGCAAATCTGTTAAGATGTACCGCAGGAAAAGTTGCTACTGTTTGTTAACACAACATTTGAAGTTGACCAGTCATGACCAGTTCATGCAGCAGGGGAGCGACAGCAGGGGTCCATGTGGAGAAGAGGAAAATGCTGCGCTTTAGTGTTTGTATATTTAATAAATTAATCAAAGTTATCCTTTGCAACATACTTGTGGCACTTTGCAGCGGACAGTGCCTTGAGACCAACTGACAGGACAGAGGAAGTGAGCCGTGGTTTACAATTTCTTCCTGCATTGCTCTTCAAAGCAGAGATAAGAGTGAGTTCTGAGCGTGCTGTGTGATCATGGATGCAGAAGGATAGAGAGGCCACTGTAATTGGCAGTGTGAAATCCTATACCAAACAGAGATACAGTTTGAGGAGCTTTCATTAGACATGCTGTAAAGGAAGTCTGGGCACATTTGGCAACATTCATATCCTCCAGCATCAATGAAACTAAGTTTTTGCATTAATCCTTCAGACAAAGAAAATAATATTTGGCGTTTACAAATGTTTTAGGCCAGAAGGAAAGAAAAACTACAATTTGCTTTAAAAATCATCTATGCACCTTTGAACCAAACAGCCTGAAAATAAACCGTAAATGTTTCCATTGTTTTTCTCAAGGAGGCACATGAAGGACATTCAGTTTAATCATTTTCTAGCACATTTTTGGAGCATTACACTGTTGTCCCAAAAACTGTTTTATGTTTTCTGGCTTTTTCAAATGAAACTCATGAAATAGTCAAACTCCTTTGGTTATTCTTCTGATGTTTTTTTCCTTAGCCCCAAATAAATAATTTGAAGTGGAAACTGGTCAGTGTTTTTGCTTTTGTGCTCTGTGTTGCATCTAGTAACACTCTATAAACCTACTTATCTGTAGGTGTTCTACAGTTTTTACTCTTATCTGATGAACTAAGCTCACCTGGAAATTCAGTTATTGATTTGCTCCTTTTATTCGCCTCTGGCTGATTCAAATGCTCTCTCTCCAATGATTCAAATCTGAACATGTCTTTATCTAGAGGACATTTTCCTGCTCTGTTCTGCAAGTTGTTGCTTTCCAATGTGAGATCCTGAAAGACCCAGCAGGGAAACGTGACAGGTGTGGAACCCACGGACTCACAAGTGCTTGTTTTATTGTGAGCGTGCGCGGAAAACCATCCACCTGTGAATAAAGAAGGAAATGGGGCATTTCTCTCTAACATGCGCAAAAAAGTACTTACAGGTGCTGTCTGGAGCCCTCTGTCTGCTCGTGCAAGGCCACCGACAATCCAAACAAGCTGCCTTTGGTTTTCCCCTCTTTGATCACAGGGAAGCGTTGATCGAGGTTAAATCCGCGGCAGGTTTGCGTCCTGTAAACGGCCAGGAAAGCGCACAGCCACAGTTTGGCAGACATGTTCGAATCTGCTCTCCGCGCAGTGAGCAGGTCCACGCGCAGCTGCCTGCTTCTCTGTCTGTGTGAGCGAGTCTCCCTCCAACAGGTAGGCTGCTGCCTCACACGGATCTCCACATGCAGAGCCGCTTTTTCTCCGCGCNAGTTGGCATCTGGCTCAAACCTGTACGGCTGGATTCTCAGACAAATAGATCCATTATTTTCCTTGTCTGAGTTAGCATCTGGCTCAAACCTGTACGGCTGGATAACTACAATGTTGCTCACCATTTTTGTTGCACTGGTAATGTTAGGATGGGCGTATTAGTGGCTGTAAGCTAGCTGTAGAGTCTTTAAGGATAGGTATGATGGGAAATGAAGGAAGGATCACTCTGCGCCAACCATCCTGCCCACAACTCNAAATGGCATAATCATAATTACAAGACGATTAGAGTGGGACTTTAATGAAGCTGAGATATAAAACTATCTTCCAGTCAACACTTTCTTGTTTTTCATTTAAAAAAAATAAAAGGGCACAAGTCTAATTGACATAGGGCTGAATTTCCTCTGAGGTCCAGCGAGCTGCAGCAGAGCCTGTTGAATCTGGAGCTTTTCTGTAAGCCAGGACGAGGATTCGAACCCAGTAGAGTCCCCACTATCCTTTAACCCACGCAGCTCACACGGAATGTAATTTGCAATCTATCTTACGGCTTCCTGTTTCTTCCTCATCAATCTGACCGCAATCTCCTCCCCCACATCCTTTGACCTCCACCCCCCTAAAAAAAACCCTCCCCCTCTTAATAACTTTAAATTTGTCTCTCAGACTTAAAATATCCTCTTAATTGGGCCGACAGAGTCGACAGACTTAAAACATCGTCCTACTGCTGCCTTGTGGTTTGTCCAGTGGCTCCACAGAGTCCTCTGAGGGCATCCTTTGAAAAAGTGCTGAGGTCTGATATGCCGGGGTTGGTGAGTGGAAGCTTTGTGGCCTTACTGATGTGAATGTGTGATAATGAAAAATGGACTGTAGAATGCCTTTGAGAGAGCAGTGCGAATGCGCAGTCCATCACTGCGTTCCCAGAACTGTCTCATCACAGTCTCCCTGACCTCACTTTGTGTTCTGCATTCACAGTCGGGCAGAATTCACAACATAAGGACAGAAAAACCGCAAAAACTATCTACATGCAGTCTGATTAGCACTCTGGGCTCCTCGGGATGAATTTCAATGACTAATAATCTAGTAAAAATACAGATGAGGACATTGGCTGGATATGAAGCACAGCACGCCCTCACACCGTGTCCTCGCTGCACATTGACAGCTGAGCCGGTGGTTGCCATGGCACTGGGAGTTGCTATGAAGCCAGTGTTCTAGGGATTGGTAATGTCTGAGGAGGACAATATGGAGGGTTAATACTCCAGCCAGGTCCCTCGTTGGGTTAAAATCGCTTTAAATCACAGGATTAAACCAGATGCAGAGTTATTTCACAAAAGAAACCTGTGTAAACTGTTACATGTAAACACAAAAAGCATTATAAACAGATTCAAGTAGGATTTTTTCCTCCACTTTTGCAGGAAAGTTCATCAACGTTTTTATACAACAACTAATCCAGGACAAACATTTCTGCATAAAAAAATCATATTCACTGTTTTTGAGTGTTTGTCAAAGAAGTTTTTAAAAAACCCTGCAAAGCTCATTTCTCAAGCATGGTTACTTCATTTATAGCCCATTGGACAAACATTTAAATACCAACTCCTATAAAAAATGTTAATTAAGAGTGACATCTTCACGACTTTATACGTCTGTCTTTATTTTCCTCGTCCATGTTAGCATCTGGTTCAAAATTATGCGATTGGATAGTTCTAATATTACTTGCCCTTTTTGTTGCACCAGTAATGATAGGTTGGGGGTGTGAATGTAAGCTAGTGGAAGAGCCCGTAAGCAGATAGGTCATGGGAAGAGGAGCAGGCTTGCTCCGCGCCAAAAGTCCCGCCCACAACTCAGAGATGAATTTCAACGAACTCCTGCCGCTCCTCAGAGAATATGATCTAGAAAATAACATTTTTTTTAATTTTTATTTTGGCTAAAAACTGCAGAATTAAAATTAAGAGACCACGGGGAACACTTTGAAAATAAATCAAAACATGATCAGTTTCGCACTATTTTTCAAGAGTTTGCAATACTTAAACTAAAATCACCAAGATAAATACTGTTTAGGTTACAAAGTTAACTACAAAAAATGGAGGCTTAAACAACAACAACAACAAAAAAACAATCATGTTCTTCTGGATCCGTGTTATGGAACATGTGGACACCTGAGTTTTACTGTTGAGTCAAACACTTTGCTGGGAAATCCAGGATGTTCTTGCAAACAGAAAAACATGTTTTCTTCCTGAAAGGACTCACTCCATGTCAGCATCCAGGTTTGGATCATGTCGGCAGGGTGCCTGAAGCAGGGCAGTAGCTGTGGACCCACGCGAGGCCTCACTGTTTTCACAGTCTCGACTTTGTGCCTGGGTGCAGGAATGTGTGGCCCGGGGAGGAAGGCGTGGCTCCTGCTGCACCTGCTTTCAGACTGTGTGGTGGGAGACAAAGAAGTGGAAATTTCATAAAGTATTGCGCTAGCACAGCTTGATAGCAGAGAAAGCATTAGAAACAACACACCTTACTGCATTTTTCTGAATTTAAATTGTATTTTCAAAAAAATGATACATTTCTTTGCTTCTTTGTAGAGACTAACTTTCCCCTTACATGAGATTCATCTGTAAATCACTATTAGTCACTAGCTTACTGTAATATATCTACACATAAGAAAAAAACATGGACTTTCCAAGAGATGTTGAGCAACACAATGAAAATGAGGCAGAACTTGTCTTTTACAAGCCGCGAATGATGAGTATTGACTGCATTGGTGTTAAAATTGAATCAGGTTGTGTAATCTTGTTGGCTCCCCTTCATTCTTCCCTCTCTCTTCAGATAGTATGTTCCCCTGGTGAACGGGAGCGGCCCAACGGTCAATGGTACCGGGTAAACACATAGCAGATACACTAGATAGTATGTTCCCTTCGTAGAGTGGTTCTCGAAGGGAGCGGCCAAACGGTCAATGGTGCCGGGTAAACACATAGCAGTCATACTGGAAAATGAAATGAAATGAAATGAAGTGAAAATGGAATGACGCCGAAAACACACCTCATCTTATTTACACACTGATTATACATTCACATTTACATTTTCTTCTTCTGGATGATCTTGGTGTTGGGGGTTGTTACCCGCGCATGCATCTGCAGGTGGAGTGCTCGCGGTGTTGGGATATCGATGGCGTTAGGAACTCTCCGGGTCTTCTCGTCTGCCGTGGTCAGCCGAATTTCTATGGTGAGCGGCGCGCGGTTCTTTTCCCGTGTTGCTTTTCTAAGGCTTCGCCGTATGCTTCCTGGCCTCCAGTGGCGTCACGCCCCTAAGGATCCTGGGAGCTGTAGTTTTGTCTCATTGTCCTTATGATGCACTTCTGATTCCTTTTCTGCTGCGTCGTTCTGCGTCGTCCGGTTATTGTTTCAGGGGTTGTGGGGTCTTTTCTGTGGTTGTAAAGGCTGACGGTCCTCGTTTAAACAGTTCCTCATGCGGCTGAATTTGTTTGTGGCTTTTGTCTGTTACTGTTTTGTTCTTTGGGAGCTGAGTGTGAATCTTGATTATCTTTAATTCGATGCAAGCTTTATTATTATGCCGGTTCTTCTGTTTATTTTCTCCGTTGTGCTGCTGCTGGTTGGTCAGAATGTGAATCAGTGTCTCTTGGACCCGTCTCTGCTTGTGGACATTTCACATGATAGAGTCTCTCTTATGCAGCGTCTATGGCTTATTTTATTCATTCCAGCGATCCTCGTTAGTTGCCCCATACGTTCTGCATCTGGTTCTGCTCGCCTGTTTTTTTTTTTTTTCTTCCCGCTCTGTGTACCCCAGTGGATCTGCCCTGTCTTCCAGGGACTTGCGTCGGCCTCATTAGTGAGTGTGTTAGTCTCGTCGCGGCCTTGTTTTGTCGGGTGGACAGTTGATTTGTTGTTCTACTCTCTCTGGTTTGGTTTGGAGGTTTGCGGTTATGTGATGGATTACTCTCTTCGGGGCATAAGTTTTCAAACGCCACTGAGTGTCTTCCCCTGAAGTGTTCAGGTTAGCGTGACACTCTGGACCTGTTAGCGCCTGATTCATCTTCTGGGCATCAGTGGCCTGGTTCCCCATGCGCCTTCAGGATTAGTATGTATTTTCTTCAGCTGCCCATGCTGTCTCCACGATTTTGCTCCGGCGATATGAGGCTGAAAGATGACTGTTCTCGCCGATGTTCTCCAGCACATTTCTGCCTCTATCTTGCTCTCAGTGGCGTCTTTGGCATTCAGTTGGCCCCTTTTATTTAGCAAGTTGTGATGATTTCTGCGATTAGCCAACTTTCCTGTATCCTGGTCTTTTGAATCTCTGTGAAAAAACTTTATCTCGAATCTGGGTTTCCACGTTGTCTATACTGTATGGTCCTCCACTCTTCCGGATTTATTTTCTTCTATGGATCTGGATGGTTCATTGATACTTACGCTCCCCATTATGTCATCTCTAACTTTGTGCAGTGTTTATTCATTCTTGATTGAATGATTTGTCAATGATTGAGCCACCACAAAAATTTCACCCGTTAACTTTGTCCCCTGATGCTGTTCGTCTTGTGATTTCTTGTTCTGGGTAGCTGCGATCCTGGGCGCATGTTCAGTTCTGGATTTTCGTAGCTGCGTTTGATCACCTCATGTAGTGGTTTTAGTGTGGTAATGACTGTCGTGTCTTCAGGCTCCCCCACTTGTTCTTCTGAGGGCTCGCCTTCTGGTTTTTGAAAGATTTATGAAAAATTGGTTTGTGTTTGTCCGGCTGCCTGAATTCACAGCTCTAATGGTATCGTGTGGTTAGAGAATTCAGCCATGGAGATTATATTGAGGCTGTTTCTATGGGAAATGATAATCTTATGTGTCATTGGTTGACCGGGTAGCGTTTAATGATACCATGAGCAATTTTAACCCTGACCGGAGAATTATCACTTACACTCTCTCAAGCTTAGTTCAAGAGTTAAATCTTGTGTCCATTAGTCTATCTGCCCTGCTTAAGCAGATGATACTCGGATAGAGGCATCTCCTTTAGAGGCTTGTTATTCTCAGCCTCTAAATGCTAAGGTTCAATCTATCTAAAATGCTAAACCACTCTGATCCTAGTGGATCTGAAGTTCTTCTTTGCAGTATCCAGGCATACCAGCTAATTAAAACTTCAATAGTCTGTGCTTTGTTGTCCACCTATTTGAGGACCACTGATATCATAACGACCGAGCACAGCGATCCATTGCTCATTGGAATGTTGAAATATGCCTCATCTACAAATATTCTTGGTCTTTGGTTACCCTTTCCTTCGCCCTCTTTCCTGGAAGTGAACTTCTGAAGGTGCGTCCCTCTGGAATTGTCTAAGGTTACTTCTCTTACATTAGTGTACATAAAATTGGTGTTAAGATATTTTTGCAGGTTCTGTATTTCTCTATCAATTCTTTCTTGGAATTTGTGATTCTGGCGGTTTAGTAATCGATGAATCCATAAGGGATTTTACCTAGTACTACTAAATTTCACTTCTCAGAATTGTTCTTTAAAAGCACTGTTATTCCATTTTATATCAAAGAATTTCCCAAAACTGGCGGTTTCTGGGTTATTTTATATTCTTTGCCAAGACTAATTATGCTTTTTCTTTATCTATGCATTGCACCCTGAACGGCCGAACCCTACTTCCTATCTGCTCTCCGTTTCCTGCGAATGATGTCACCCCTGCATTCCTTGATCTGGTGCTGCAAAGACGTCTGCTAGTCCTGCGGTCTTCCGTCAGACCTTTACACCCTGCACTCCCAGAGAATAGGCGCTGCTACGACTGCTGCTCTTCATGTGCCATCATCGCTAAAAGCAATGGGAAGGTGGTCCTCCTCCGCTTTTTCATAGATGTGTTAGATTAAATTCTGATAAAATATTGGCAGCTCAAAAGAAAAAAATAAGTCTGGTTTAAATGATGAATATGTTAAGTCAGGTGGCTTGCGAATGATGATGGCCAACTGCATTGGTGTTAGGAATTGAATCCAGGTGTGTAATCTTGTTGGGCTCCCCTTCATTCTTCTCTCTCTCTTCAGATAGTATGTTCCCCTGGTGAGCAGGAAGCGTGACGGTCAATGGTACGGGTAAACACATAGCAGATACAACGAATAGTATGTTCCTTGCATTAGAGTGGTTCTGAAGGAGCTGACCAGCAGTCAATGGTGCGGGTAAACGCAGATACACTAGATAGCATGTTCCATTAAATGAAGTGGTTCTCGAAGGGAAGCGGCCAAGCGGTCAATGGTCTTAGGGTAAACACACTTAGCAGTCATACTGGAAAATGAAGTAAGAAATGAGAAGTGAGAAAATGGAATAGCGCCCGAAAACACCTCATCTTATTTACACTGATTATACATTCACATTTTACATTTTCTTCTTCTGGATGATCTTGGTGTTGGGGTTGTTACCAGTGTATGGAAAAAATAAGTGTCTCAAAGGAATTGAAGAGCGGAGCCTTATGCCAAAAGCGAAGTTGTGAATCAAAGTGTGAATGTCAACCTAAAGATGTTGTGAAATAAATATTCTTCTGCCGAGGATTGTCTGACTGAAATAGCGACTTCGTCGCATTTGAACATTTTCCGGCTGCGGAAATACCAGAACTCCTAGAAATGGTCAGTTGGTGACCCCACCTGCTTAGCGTCCTATTTAAGTCAGGTGTGCAATTGTTCATTCTCTCTTACCTTCAGCGCTCATTTTTGCCCTCCCTCCTCGACTTCCACCTGTGGGCTCCGTTCTTGAGGGTTGTTACCGAAAGTGTATGGGAAAAAAAATAAGTCTCCAAGGAATTGAACGAGCCTTATGCCAAAAGCGAAGTTGTGAATCAAATTGTGAATGTCAACCTAAGATGTTGTGAAATAAATATTCTTCTGCAAAGAGTTGTCTGACTGAATAAACTACTGTATGCCGTCTTTGCTAAAAGTGAGGCAGTATACTTGAAGTTTACCTTTTATACATTATCGATGTATCCTAAACATAAAATGTTCCAGTTCTGAAGAAGTATTCTGATAGTATACGTCCTACATTACCCATACACGGCCTAGAACAGACATGTCTAAGGTCCAGTGCCTGGGGGTCAAATTCAGCCGACATTCAAAGATCTTCTGTCATGGAAATCAATAATAACAATTCTAGAACTGTATTGTGTGTATGATTTCTTGATTGAAAACTGACTAAATTTCATCATAAACCGTTGTAAACATGTAACACTTTCCACGGGAATCTTCTGTGATGTCAAACTGTCAATGAAGTGAACAGATTTATTTCTCTGAAAACAATGTTTTATACTTCTGGATAAGATTTGTGTTATTTTCCGTTTCACACGATTTACATTTAAAGTTTACAGTGAACATTTCATGTTAACAAAACTTTTTCCCCAGACATTTTCTTCATTTTATTTCTGGTCTTCAAATATGAAATTAACTGTAGTCTGGTAAATGTATTTGAAAATAGTTCTTGTCTATGTGAAGAAAAGGAAAGTACAGTAAAAATAAGTGAAGTAAAATAACATATTCATGAAAGAGTTTATTTGCATTTATAAGGGTTCAAAGAACGCGTAGGCTGACCCTCACACATTTTAACCTCATCAAACCTGGCCGTGTTTGCAAAAAGTTTGAAAACCTCTGGTCTATAGTATACTCGCTATACTCACACACAAGGATATTTAATAAAAGAAACTTTAAGTGGACTACTTTTTGCTAAAGGGTTAAGCCGAGCAACTCAATTACACATTTAAAAGATTAATAGGCCTGACATAATTTTGAACTTTATGATTGATGAAACTCAAACCCTGCCTTAATATATGGACAGAAATATCACCATTGACAGTAGACAAAAAAATATTCAGAAGGTATATAAAGCTAAAAGTAATGAAGACATAATCCTATTTGATTCTTTTTTATAGCTCAAGCTATCCTCTGCTCTTTTTATGATCACTTTTGTCTTCTGTGCACGTGAAGTGATAACTTCAGTCTTTTTGTCTGAAAAGCTGGAAACCCCATCTTGATTTTGTTTATTACAATAAAAGTCCAATATTGTGCATATGTTCAATTTAGTGCACTTTTTTTCACCAGACTATATTAAGACACCCTTTTTTATGGATATTTTTTACAACAAAACTACTTTTACACAATAACCTCACACTTTTTTTGACTGCACTCTACGCTCTGTAGTTACTTGTTTTTGTAATTATTTACTAAACGTTTGCAACACAGGTTTTAATTACCTGCTTGTGTTGCCATGGACAAAGGCGACAGCTTCAAGTCCAAGTATGTTACAAAAACCTCCCACTGTTTTTTTTTTTGTTTTTTTTACCTGATGTGAAAACATGTCCAGAACAAAAACTGCATTCATTCTGCTTTGATTTCATGCAATGAAGAGCTTTAGTGCGCACTCATTCAAAATGATGCATGATACCTGTTGTGTACCGTCCAAAGACCTAAGCTCTTAATGTTTCAAGATCCGACTCCTTAGAGCCAAAGTACCGAATCATTTTTGTAAATGAGGCCTTTTCAATTACAGGAATTCAAAAACACATCAAGTGCTTCACATTCAAAGCTTTTATGTAAAGCTGCAGGATTTCAAAATGGTTAATCATTAAAAAGGAGTCGTGGATAGTTGCATTCCTTTCACTGCCAGCAGAGACTTTTGTTAGACTGAACAATTCTGTGTGGAGGAGTGAGAAGCATATTTCGGAGGAGGATGGGTCAGGACTGGCAACACAACTTGAAGACTTATAACCTTGGGAATCCAGCTTAAAAATATAAACCTGCAGTGGAAATACCTGAAATTGTCAATTAATGGTAACAATGTGTCAATAAACTGTTTTTTAATGTGTCAAAGTAACTTTTATTTTAACCTTCGAGCATTTCCTATGACACATTAACTCTCTGAGTTTAACAGAAGCACATCTGATCCCAGAATCTAAAATTCCATTTTTCAGATATCCTGTGTAATATAGAGATGATGTCTCGGCTAAAATATAAGACTGGATGATAATGTCACTTTCCACATTTATATAATCACATTGTTACCAGTCTCGCAGTTCTTCACCATAGATAATAGGTAAATACATGGAGCAGCACATCTGAAGAATGATGCTGGAAGCGAGCTTAATGTAATTCTACGGACAGAGCACTGAATAATGACACAATCTTGAGGGTAAATGCAGTAAAGCCGACTGATGCTACCTCTGCGCCACGCTGCTTTTTCTGGCCGCTGCGCTGACGCTGCTGCTTTGATTTATAGCGTTTCTCATAAAGTGTCTTTGGTGTGTGTGCAGTACAGAGAGCTGCAGTTTCATCTCTCCCCACTTCTGGTTATCCTCAGAAATCTATAAAGTCTAACTCTTCCCACTTTATTGTCTTATTTTTGTAGCAGTCATGTTTTGCTCACTTTTTTATTTCGGACCCACAAAAGCAATTTTCTTTTTTCCTTCTTGGTGTTTTTTTTAACATGTTCTTGTAACACTTTTGTCATAATGGACCACAAGCTCCCTTTTTCTGATGAATCAATTTGTAGACAACTAGAAAGGTTGAGGCAGGCTTGCTCCATGCCAAATACCTCGTTCACAACTCAGAGACAAATTTCTAATAAACTACTGCCACTCTGCAGAAACTATGTCCTAGAAAATGGCACAGATAAAATCATAATTGAGAGACCACTGGGAATGCTTTTCTAACAGATCAATGATGATTTGAGTGGGACTTTAACTCGTAGACGATGCATTTTTTAGTGAATTGAGTCACTTTTACTTGTACAATGCTTTGCATTTTGTTTGTAAATATTGAATTGCACTTTTTCTGCTTATTTAAATACTCTATACCAGTATGTGAAACCACTCCATCCCTCTCTGCTGTGGAGTGTGAATACAGTGCTTGGCCTTTTGTTTCCCCTAACAAGTGGGCCGGACTATGTAGACCTGCAGATTTGCCACTCAACTGAATGACCCTCTTAGATCATTAAAACTCCATTCATTAGTGAGGTACGCTGAGAGGGGGAAACAAGAAAGAGCCTGTCTTTTTGCAGGGAGGCAGGGCAGGGACCTGTCCTACAAACACTGTGGGTGGTAACAGTCGCCAAATGTGGCACTAAAGATTTTTCGAAATTAAAGCCACCTGGAGGATATGGAACAGAAGGCAGCACAACTACAAGCTTTTCAAGCGGATGAGCATTGTGAGCAACGCTTGATTTGAACTTTGAGAAGGTAGACGTTTGAACTTGAAGCTGGAGATGAGCAACATTGGTGGGGTTTCTGCCTGTGAGGAACAAACGGAGCCTGAACGGAAACTCCCAACCATTGCCGTGCTCAGACTTGCCTTAAAAATGACATCTCTCCATGCTGTGCTAACAACCCACCAAATAAGTAGGTGGAAGTCTTACACAAGACTTTTCTGTGATTTTTCTCAGCACCCAAGATTTCCAGCAAAGCCAAAAGAAAATGTTTGTGTCTGGATTTTGCATTAGTGGGAAAGACTTTAAATTGAGGGCTTAGAAAAAGGGTGCAAATGTTGTCATTCCAAAATGCAGTTTGACAAAATCAAATTGAGCGTGTTGAGCGGCAGCTCTCCTTCATAGGGGGCCAGATTTGCTGGAGACTTCAAGAAAGGCTGTTGGTTACGCTAAGATGAAATCCGGAGTCATGCCAGCTACTTTGGTGGAGATAATCAGCAGATTGAAGGGAGCAGTTTCATCTAGTCCTCCATGTGGTTGAGCCAAAACAAACATCAGGGTGGAGCTTCCTGTTAATATCCTGGGAGAGGGCATCTCAACCTAAAGACTCAAGGAGACAGCTCGTCATTGCCAAGGCTGCACATTCACTCTCCGGTGATAAGCACTGGACGGAGCAAAGATTGTAACAAAAGGGGTGAAGGGTCAAGATCAGCTCCCGTGGAGTGGATTGTTGAAAACTTAAGCTAAGTGAAAGTTATTCATATAGCATTTTTTGCAGCCAAATTAAAATTTATAAATTCCAGCTCAGTGATTTTTCCATGACCCGCTCAGAAAGGTGTAATAGATTGAGCGGAAAGACGGCTTTTTGTTGCTCTATTAACAGCTGTTCCTGCGCTTACTCATCCACCCTTGGTGAGGTGGAGAAGGATAATAGATGCATTCTTGTCAGGGGGGCTGGGGTTGCCAGGACAGAGGTTCCTACACAATGCTTGTGTGCATCCTCAGCTTTGGTGATCAGTGAGTGGGAAAAAAAAGATGAGGGGAATTAAGAGGAAGTGATGAACTGAGATCAACAACAGAGATCCAACTTTAAAGGATGAAGCCTTAGATTTGCATCGCATAGAAATGGATGGATGGAGCATGAAATGTAAACAAAAAGCAGGAACTTGAAAAACTTCTGTATTTATCCTTCAAGCTAACTTCTACATTTTCTTTTCAAATAAATATAAATTTAGCATGATTAATAATTTTTTTTCCAAAGACAATCAAAGAGAAATTCATTGTTTGTTTTTGGATTGGACACACAATCAGATTTGTCAAACATCCGAGGTCTTCCAGCCAGCTTCCCTGCATTTTGTTCCCAGCTGAGTTGGAGCTTACAGCTCTCTTGGCACAGCGCTCACTTTTTAAATGCTGATTGGCGTGGAATGCCATTCGGGTCGGAGGCCCGCCTTCTTTGTCCAGGAGCTTGTTTGTTTACACCCTCACTTGCAGAAATGTTCAGTGGTGAATGCTTATTGAAACAGTGTGTGATCTCAGTGGGAAATGCAAGAAAAAGCTGGTAAATGTGTTTGTACATTAAATCATGTGTCATTCATGCCCTGCGACTGTTTGCTCTTCAAGCTTTTACAGTCAGGCAAAATAGAAAAGTGTGACACCGAAGAAATAAACAACTTTGTGTTGCCAAAATATTCAATGATAACAAGTAATAACTGTTTTCAATATCAGCGGACTGAGTACGTGGATTTCTAGGGCAGGGATGGCCACACCTCCTCTATAATTTTGAAATGACCAGGTCCAATAGATCTATCAACATACGAAAAGCAGATTTTAAAGTGTAACAGGCAATTATTTAAAATAAATTAAGAAATTGAGATGAATATGTAAAATGATGAAAAATGTCTTTTTTCCTTCAGCAGCTTGTTGAATGGGACCCGTGTGTTTGTGGTTGTCATGTCAACGATGTCTCAGCAATGGGTGCGTCGTTCCACGTGCTTTGTGTTTGAGGTTCTTTTGTAAAACCCTTGCGCTATCCTAGGCACTTTAACATTGGGAGTGGGGTCATCTAGACCCACAAGACTATACGCTGAACCCTTTTTGTTCAATGATTTGTGGTCATCAATGGTGTCCACGGATAACATGAAATCTTTCCACCTTTATTCACTTTTGTCATGGTAGGAATGACACGTCAATGGTCATCTTGACCCCATAGGACAGCACAAGGGTTATGGGCTGGTTTTGGGTTGGTCGAGAAAAAAATAAGACACATTAGCGGTGACATCCACGATTAGGAGTCTTGACGCTCACAACTTTCTGAAGTTCAGCAAGAAAAAAATCTCCCTGGTTGTGTTCAAATTGCATTTACCATTTTGTGGGGCTTTCCAAATCTACCAATCCAAAATCCACTGCCCTAGAAATTTCCCAGAAGTCTCTGTAAAAAAAAAAAGAAGTGTGCATCAATGCTTTCAATATGGGTTTAACTATTGTGTGTTGGGAACATAGTTTCAGAGGATGTTCAATTGTACATCAATCAAGTGACCTACTTCATAGCAAGAATGATGAATAGCTGATGGCAATTAAAAAAAACTATATAAATATGCCATCTTTCTATGAGAAATGTATAACTGAAAAAAATATATGTCCTAAATCGTGTGACATCTTGACTTTTTGTAGTTAATGTCACAACTGGAATAGAAATACAAACTAATCATAAAATAGAGTTCTGATCAGCTGTCAAAATGTGCCTAAAGAGAAGCCAGAGTCATTAGCGCTCCTGCTAAAGCCAGATGGTCGATACTCAAGGCGTCCATTCTGTCAGTCAGCTCACAGGAGGAAGGTGAGGGCGGAAGACATCCTGCAGAGGGATCTTTAGCTTCAAAAGGTGTTTCTGACATGTTTACGTGTGTGGGATTGAGGGAAAAAGCCTTTAACATGTGTCTTCTATTAACTCTTCGACTCTTGTGGCAGCTGTGGACTCCTGGGAGGACCAAGCTTTACCTTCGCTGCACTCACACATCACAGTGACCCGGTACTTGTGGAAAGAGGCCTGAGAACAGCGGGATCCACAGTTCTGGGCTGCTGACCTGATCACTGACTGGACGCTTGAACGATTGTTCGTTCAAGGAGGACCAGGGCAAGTCTTGTATCAGAGGAAGCCAGTTCCTGCAGATTTTCCCCCCACTTTTTCTCAAACTGATTGTTAAATAATTTTTTAAAGGACATATTTACAGAAAATAAAAAAAGAGGCATCCAATTACAATCTCTGCTATACACAGATCGCCAGTTAAAGCTTAAAGATGGAACAGGAGAAAGAAAGAGGCAAGTTAGCATATAAAAAAAGCATCCATGTCTCCCACTCATGAGGGTGCCCTGACTCCCTGAGGGGCGGCTGACTGCTTGGTGAGATCAGCACAAACCGGCCGGTGTAACTTCATTATCTGCTGCAGCCTTGAAGTTTTCAAAGGGACAGAAAATTGCAATAAAGGTTGCGGGGGTGTACTTTGTTTAAATGCGTCACCTTTGCCTCACAATTACCCTGTGCACTCTGTCTGTCTGCCTTTGTGTGTGATGCTTTGCTTCCAACTAATTAGGACTTCCTGCTGTTGTTCGCGTCTAAATTACAGTTTCAGAGGAGGAAGGATTGTAAAAAAAAAGTCATTTTCCTTGAGTTTCTGCTTGAAACTCGCAGCCTAGTTCATAAAAGGAAGAATCTGTTTGATGCATTCCTCTGACAGATGTAAAGGCTCAATCAAGATTCTTAGATAAGCATCAGACTCTCTGTGATTGTCTTTCAGTGATGCAGGTTTGGGCCTGAATAGTTTGTTTTAATCACTTTGAAGAGATTAAGGAAACAAAACAAAAAATGAAAATGGGAAAATTGCATCATTTAAACTTTAAATCCAGTTCAAATGAACAAAGTTCAGACTAAAGCTAAATGGTAATTTTTAACGTTTTCTCTGAAGGTCGTATCGTTTGTCCTAATTTGGACCAAAGCCATTTGTTTCCACATTTACACTAACAATAAAGAAAAATATGTCCAAGAATGCATTTCAATGTAATTGAAATCTCAAATTTGAAGTGACTTTTCAGACAAAGGAATTTACATTTTTTCTTATTATGTTTGTAAACCACGAATGATGCATCAATAATTTATATTTATGTGGATTCAGAATGCTTAATATTAAGAGAAAAACAGGGGTTTTTAGTTCTTTTAAATCATTTCAGGCTCAAGATAGCAGTAAAAGTGAAAAAATAAAATAAAACTAAATATAAATGATCTAGTTGAGAGTTTTCAATTAAGCAAATATTACAAAAAATTGCATTTCTCATTTACTTTGGCTCTGCCTTTGTTCGTTTTCCATAATAATGTTTGGAGATTTTTAGCTTATTTGCACGACAGCTAGTTGTCAGCCGTTATGCTCCTCTCTTTTAGAAAAAAAAAAGTTTTTCTGAGGAGGCCGGACACCGTCCCTCTCCTTCAGAAGTTTTTTTACTCGCACAAACTCAATAATTCAGATGAATTTGGGTGACTCTTGTTGGAGCCAATTGTTTGTCATTTGCATTTCCATTATTCCTGTTTTTTTGTTTTATCCCAATGGGTGGCAGTTATGAGGACACTGCAGGTGTTATTAGGATCATTAATTTGCATGGGAGGAGAATAAAGCTTAGACCGCTCTCACCTTTTATTATATTTATTAATTTTGCTTATTTTTAAACTTTGTTTACTGTGATTTAAGCTTCTAGCTAAACAGGAACTTCAGCTAACAAATGCAGTGGATTTAAAATGACCAGGAAGCCAAAACTCATCTCCCCAGGACTTCTACACCACCTTCTACCCTCTGCCTCCTCTCCACATTTGTACAGCATGTGTCATTGCTGCAGCTGAAATCTTGTCTCACTCTTCCTTAACAGATGTTCTGGGTTTGTTTGTGTGTTTGTTTCTCTCTGATTTTCTGCAACAACCAAACCTGTCCAGACATGTGGACACCCGTATTGAGTCTGTCTCTGAGTAAAGTTTCAACTTGCAAAGTCCTTCCATTTGTTGTTTCTTTGTACTGTTGGGATCCATCCCTCTTGGATGAAGAAGGGGGGGGGGGAGCACATGGACATGTTTGTAATCAGTATTTACACTACAATTGTTCTGCAGTTAAATCATTTCAAATCAAACAATTCCAGATGATTACATTTTTTTAAAACTCATAAAAGGTTATTTTGGACACAGGCTAAACAAACTGGAATAGGATGAATTGAGTTAAATTATGTTTTAAATTAAATGTCAAGCTAAAGTGAAAAAAAACAAATTTAATAATTTTTAGCAGCAGTAAAATGGGCCAACCATTTCCACTTATTAATAATCTTAAAAACTATTAAAAAATACCCCAGTAAATGTTTATTTGTTATTTACGTTAGATTATTTTCCTCCTGAATCATTAAAGAATTGTGATAATGAAGCGCGAGCTCCCTCTTTATTGGACATTTATAATGCTACAAAACATTTCTGTTTTTTTAAACTTTATTAAACAGAATCTTCTGCACAAAAGAGAAAAATACAAATTAAGGAACGATAAACATTGTAATTTAAATTGATATTTTAAAAGAAAACTATCTTCAGTGAGAATGTCAGGAAGATTTTGAGAAAAGGTAACCTGCAAAAAGTATTAATACTTGTAAAATCTGTTAAAATTTTTATATTCATAATCAAAGATTAAGATTATGAGTTTATTACCATTTGTACGTATGAAACAAGTAAGTTAGAATTTTTCTTCATCAGCTCTCAATTCAGGGTGAATTACAGAAGGACAACAAAAACTATCAAGGACCATTAATAAGATTAAGACAAAATTTAAGAAGAGAAAAGAGTAGAGTATTAAAATATATGAGAGGCTTGCAGAGAGACATAACGCAGGCATAACCACATGTTATCGCAGTGTCCCAACTTTTTGTTGTGTTTGTGACATGTTGCGGTTGTTGATTGTACATAGGCTGCGTTCACACTGCAGGCTGAAATGACCCAATTCCGATTTTTTGCCCCTATGCGACCTGTATCTGATCTTTTCCGTGACAGTCTGAGCGACCTGAATCGATCTTTTCCGTCTGATGACCACTTGGGTATGTGGTCCTGAATCCGATACGTATCCGATCTGAACGGCCAGGCCACATGTATCCGACCCGTACGTCATTGATGCGCTACAAAAGTCATAATTCTGCGTTGAAGTAGGCGGAAACGAGAACATAAACATCAACCATGGCGGACGATGCTGCTGAGACCAGTCAGTGGAAGAGCGAGGTTCACTGAAGATTGGTGACAGCTATTCGGGCCAAATTCCAGGAGCTCTGTCGCAACCGAGGCCGGTTTGAAAAATTTCCAGCGAAAAGTGGCGGCGTGGTGGTGAACCTTCCAGCGATTACTTTTTCCCTTCGACTGGTCAGAAGCGGGGGGCAGCGGATCAGCGTCGAATTCCACTTTCCGATTCGGACCTAAGATTCTCAGAGCAGGTTAATAAAGATTCAATAGCATTTATTCTGGGTGGAAAACGTATTTTATTACCGTTCTCTTTCCTCCTTAACACACAACATGAATACGCGCCCCCACTGCCCCCTCATTCCCTACCTCGCTGCGCGCTCTCTCTCCTGTCTCTTACACACAGCGCGACCTTTTATACACATCCCATTCCAGAACAGTGGGTGGCGATCCTGGCTCTAATGCCTTCTTAAAATGAGAAGATTGTAATTGTGCTGGCTCCTTTGTGAAAGTAAATGTTATAATGCACAAAGAGCTCCGCTGTTGACATCACTGTTGTTGACATCCATTGCTAACGTTTGCTACTTCGTAAACAACGAATTGAATTGAGCATTAAGCCCTGCAGTGTTTAGCCTGTTGTGGTTCAGTTCGAATGATCTCCCCTCTCCTGATGTTCTGCACAAACGTACTGACTGCAGCGCTGGGAAGAAGCTGCTGTGGAAGCGTGTCCTGTGTGCGTGGATGCTTTAAGGCCTGCAGCGTCTGAGGATGTGGCCTTAGTCCACACTGGATATGTGCGTGGGCAGGGTGGTGTCTGTCCCTGATGATCTGTGCCGCTCTCCTCCTGCTGTATTGTCTATAGGTAGTCTCGATGGATGGAAAATTGCAACCAATGATTTTTCCTGCTGTGCTGATGTCCCTTTGCAGCATCTTCTTCAAGAAGGTACAATAAGACCACAAAGATGATAGGAGTTTGGAACAAGACTCAATGTAGGCCTGCTGAAAATAATAATAATAAAACCTTATATTGCAGATTCTTTCTTTATGAATGCTAAACATTTGTGTGTTTGTGTATACTGAATAATGGTGCCAAAAATACGTTAAAGTCTTGTGTTGGTATTTTTGTGTGCAAACACACAGTTTTTGGTGTTGGTTGTATTCTTATTTATAAAATACACATTCTTGAAATCAGTTTGTAGCCTTTGCCCTTCACGAAATGTGAAATATGAGCAAAAACACAATTTTGATGTAAAAAAAAAGTGTCCTATTTGATTTAGATCTAACTACATTTCTGGTGCAGTAATGTGGACCAATATAAACTTACCAAGGTTATTTGCACTATACAAAACATGTCTTGGGATGAATTGCAGGAGCTGGTGATCCTAAAGTACTAAAATAAGTACACAACTGTTTTACACAAATCCATATGTTGTTAAATCTGAACTAAAATCTACATTCAACATACGTTAAGGACAGGGCAATGGTTTAAAAACAACAGTGAATTAACTTTTAGGTAAAAGAACAAAGCATATTTATCAAATCCGGAGTGTAGAAAGTAGTATATGCATTATCATCAAGGTAATTTTAAATAAAAATGTGGCTCACATGTCTCCCCTTTTTAATCAAAATGTTTTTTTAGTACTCCTGCTATTGCAATTTTCGATTTCACTCCAAAATGTTTTCACACTTCTTCACTTTTGCTTCTACTTTCTTGTATCAGTCACCTTAATAATCTAAACTTTTTGTGTGTGTGTGTGTGTGTAGAATTTGATATGTCTCAAATGTAAAATGCACTTTAATTTTGAAGTATTAAAAATAACCAGAGACATTTTTGGAAAGCTGAGCTGATGTGTAGTCAAATACGATTCCTGAATGTGCAATTTGCAGGTTGAGCTGACACCAAATGGATTTTTGCTTTCTAAAAAAAAAAAAAAAAAAAAAAAAGATTTTTGTGTACAAAGAGAAAACTCAAACTTTCACCTTAGTTAGTACATCCATGTTGGGCTCACCCATTTATCTTATTTTGAAAAATTAGCTTTTAGTTTTTTATTTAACTGTCAAAATTAAGGTTTGAGACATTTGATTTTATGACATTATCCTTTACTGTTTTTTCCTGTGCTGCATGGCTCTTCACTAGAGGGCAGTGTTGCATTTTGAGTTTAAAAAAAAAAGAGTTCCACAAACGCCAAACGTTAAAGAACTAAAATTATCATTAGAACAATTTGTCATTTTAGAACATATAATAGTTGGAAGTGAGAGTTGCAAAAAAATAATTAACATTTGACATTGTTCAAGGTTCAATTTTTCTTTTTTCAGAGAGAAAATTTAAAATAATGTTTAGAAATGGCAGAAAGGTGGCGCTCTGCACCATGCAATCAATAAGGAGAGTAGGCAAAGCACAGAAAAGTAATTAAAAATCACTTTAAGAAATTATTGTGATTTTCTTGTCACCCAGTAAAATGTTCCCCACAGACAATAAAACTGTTCTTGTGGTTCGTCTTCTGCTGAACTGTTGTCTCATGGGGACACAGAGCTTCTTTCTCGTGAATTTGCATTCAGCGCACAAAAGTTGGTCCACGGAGAGGAATTTACCCTCTAGCCTATCAGTTGAACGGGTCTTTTACGTATCTTCTCTGTCGTGTTTACATAAAGTTCGTTGTCCGCCAGAAGCTTTGAATGACAAAAGCAGGCAGTGGGAGGTCGGCTGGCAGCTCCTCATAGGCTTCCAAGCAAGTGTGATCTTAAGGTACTGTTAAGAAAACATTGCATAAAAGCATTAAGGAGACGGTCTGGCTGCAGGATTAAGAAAACAAGTCGACTTTTGTCGTGTCGCAACATCAGGTATCAGTCTGCATGTTTGATGTGAGGAGATGGTTCTGGGTTTGGAACAAGCGGTGCCAAGACGCACGGAACCGGCGCGCTGACCCAGTGAACAGGTTAATGTGGGTCTAAGGAGAGGAAGGGAAAAAAAACAGAGTGGAAGAGTGCGCTCAGAGCGCAGCTGGGGGAGAGGAGGAGGGGGGCAGCCAATAGGAACGCAGATCCAGCCCAGCTCTATAACTCTGTGCCACAAGGCTGAGCAATACCACAACCGACTTTCTGCTGCTCGAAGACTTTCTGAGGACTATCGGGCTGAGCCGAGCGGTGCGTTCCGAGACCACGCAACAAGCGGGTTCCCTTTGAACGTCTCCTCTACTCCGGAGCGGGCATCATGAGCGCCGGACAGACCTACGACAAAAAGATTGCCAGCATTTTGACCGACCTTCCCGGATCTATGAGCTGCCACCCGAACTCCAAGGATTCTCCAACTCTCCCTGAGTCTTCCGTGACGGACATGGGCTACTACAGTGGACAGACGGGCCACCACGAATTTTACCAGAGTCAGCCGTACGGACAGCCTATGAACTCCTATCATCACCAGTTCAATCTAAACGGCATGGGAGCCGCTGGAGCGTACGCGACCAAATCTGAATATTCTTATACGAACAGCTACAGACAGTACGGACATTACAACAGAGATCATCTGCAGGCCTCTCCTCCGGGATCAGGTACATTCCATCGTCTTTTATACTGTTTTTACGCACAAAAACTGTTGGTGTTGTGCGTAAAAATAAGAGCAAGAGTGTAAATATTCACATGGTCCGCCTTTTGTATAGTACTTCACTTGTAATTATAATAATCTAATATACTTTCCATCTTTTAATTTTGTAAAATAAACCACAAAAACTAAAGTACAAATACAAAAACGGCTTATTTTATTAATTCAAAAAGACAAATAAAGTTAGAATAATGTGCGGATTTTTTGTATGCGGGCTACTCAGTAAGATTATGGCGAATAAGGCAATAATTTTCGCCTTTGTTTTGCCAAATCATATCTAAGAAATTGTATTGGAATGTCATTTTTTTATTTCAAATTGTTCTTTATTTTTCTTTTTCTTAAAGTCAATAACTTTTGTTTGCATTCAAGTGTTCTGTTGCCCAGCGATTTAAAAAAGTTACAACCAATTTTTAAAACCTTTTTTAATGTTTGTTTGTTTTCTTTTGCTCAATACCTTTATTAATAATTTTTTTTCCTGTTTTGCATTTATAGTCAAAGAAGAGCCAGAACCTGAAGTCCGCATGGTGAACGGGAAACCCAAAAAGATTCGCAAGCCGAGGACGATCTATTCCAGCTACCAGCTCGCGGCTTTGCAGAGGCGCTTCCAAAAAGCGCAGTACCTCGCCCTTCCCGAGAGAGCAGAGCTGGCGGCCCAACTCGGCCTCACGCAGACACAGGTATGTTGTCTGCTGCTTTGAAAAAGTGATCGACCCTATTAAATGATTCAATGCTCCCTATGGCCCCACAAATCAACATTTTTATGTACACTGGGGTGCGTAATTACGCACAACGGACATCATTTTGTTTATTCTACTTTACGCACTCAATATAAGTAAAAGATGTATAAATAAAATTATTACAATTTGAACAAAAAAGTCAGTTTTATTATTCCATTTTCTAAAAATATAATTTTGCCTGTTTTAGGTGAAGATCTGGTTCCAGAACCGGAGATCCAAGTTCAAGAAATTGTACAAGAACGGCGAGGTCCCCCTGGATCACAGTCCCAACGCCAGCGACTCCATGGCTTGCAACTCCCCGCCCTCCCCCGCAGTTTGGGATAACAGCACCCCCCAGAACACGCCAATCAGTAGGCCCCAGGCGCCACAGCCGGCGCACAGCTCGTCGCCGCCCTACCTGGAGGATTATAACAACCACTGGTATCAGCAGGGATCGCACCTGCAGCATCCGGGCACCGTGCACCACCAAGTCCCGCAGCAGAGCGTGGGAGCTGTTTATTAACGCGGACTCAAAAGGCAGATGTGTTGCTTCACGTTTGGTTCAATCAGCCGTGGGCTGTCTGTCCACAGTGACTCTGCAGAGCAAACGCGGACACGGAGCAGGCCTGCCGCGAAACAACACGTTTTGATTTGGGATGATCCAGGATGTTTTAGGTTTTCCATTCACAAAGCACATAAGGGATTTCTAATCACTTTTGGCAGCGTATTTAACGGACATCCGGCGTGTTTTATATTATTTATGCTACTGTTATATGTGTAGCTTCCTAACTCCTTCTGTAAATGAAAATGCAATTTTTTAAAGTAACAAACAAACGTCAAAACTGTGTGGCTGACCCACGCATGCGAGCAGAACACGCACGTGGGTTTGTAGTAAACCTTAAAGTCAAACTCAGGTCATATTTATGTGGATTTGTAAAAAAAAAAATGTCGAAGGCTGTAAATAAGTGTTTATATCCAGAACCACTATTATCATATTTGTTTGAACCGTGGTGCTTTCAAAGACCCTTTTTGTATTCATGTAATTAATCGATTTGTTGCCTTCCTGTCAAACGAATAAAGGTTTTGAATTCATTTTGTGTCCACACTCTTTTTGTGTGTGTTGCTTTTAGGTGTTTGATGAGGCACTTTTTACTTTTGAAAACTCCAAATGGATTCATCTTTAGGGAGCCGAAGACGCAAGATCCGCAAGAATAATCTTCAAATCAAATCTTTAGAGGCTGCATGTTAGTACTTTAATAGTATTATTTATTTATTTATTTATTTATTTATTTATTTATTTATTTATTTATTTATTCATTTACTTTAATGTACTTTTGTTGTAAATATAGTGCAGCCACAAGTAGAGATAGGTAGTGATGCATTCAAGAGAGGTGAGTCTAATATTATGGTTTAATTCATTAATGCACACAAAAAACCCAAAATATTTAATGGAATGCAGCCAAAATATAAAGATCAAAATGGTTCCAATTTATTTAATGCTGCGTTTGAAGTATTTTGAATTCCAGATTTCGCCTGATTGGAAAACAAAATTAAGATTGAAAACCCATCAGAAGTGTAGGATCTAGGGGATTTTTTCAAGGGGAATCAAGCAGAGCAAAAAAGCGGACCTCTAACCAAATGAGAAGCCCCGGGAAAACAGCAATATCAACCAGCTGAGAGATGCTGCTGCTGTGACAAACTGCTTTGATAATGAATGTTATGACAGCGACAATAATGGGGCATAAAAGAACAGGGGAAAAAAATCAGAGCCACAGCGCGCTCTGTGTGTCATCGATGAACAGTGACAGCTTGTGGGCACATGGAGCATTTAAAATAATAATTTAGATGATGGAGAAACGCCTAATGGCCATTTCGTTCACACGGACCACCAAGGCGCAGTCACACTGGGGGCCACGAGCTTTTCCCCTGGAATATGCGCGGCAGAGCAGCAATCTGTCTAAAGCTTTATTGTGGAGTTGTGTTAGAAGTTCCTGTAATGGCATTGGCATTATTTTTATGGGCCTCGTGGTGTTCCGTGAAGGAAATCTGCATGTCTGACAGCCTCCCTGCAGTTTTCCCCAAAGCCTGTTATTTAGCGTCTTCAAAATGACAGCTGAAAACACAAAACGCGGGATGTCAATGAAGTGGCGCGCATGGCGCTTCAGGAGCGCTTTTTGAAATTCAAATAGTTTACTTTTGGTTTATGGGAACATTTTTTGAACAAATAGTATTGAATGACAAAAATGAGATTTTGAGAAGTGCATTTAAAAAAGGATCAATTCCGTTCTTAACTGTACAGATTGTTTACAGAATACAGGAGCTTTTTTGCGCTATCTTCCAAAATTTCACTCACTTTCATCGCCTCCTCTGAGCTGTCATTCTCTTCTGAACTCATATCTGCGTTTCAGCTGCACAGACCCGCGTTTTAACCTCTAATCCTGCTGCTCTAGTCCGTCCCTTGTCAGAAATCGTGGTGTCGGTTGCAGTTGCTCGTGGCATCAGTCGTCATTCCAGTCTCGTGACGACTTGCAACAAGCAGCATGATAACTATTGGCTTTTAATATCAATGAACCCCCTCCCCCCTCCCCATCTCCCGGGTCCCTCAGCGTGTGTGGCCCCCCTCGACTGCGTCCATCAGGGGAAGCATTTTTTTGCGATCCAAACTGCGTTTGTGTGAGTGTGTGTGTGTGTGTGTGTGTGTGTGTGGGGGGGGGGTTGCTCATCTATGTCATCCCAGAACATTTCAAAGAGGCATGTGAACTGTTGAACTTGAATGTGATCTGGCATGGCAAAACATCACCGCACCCCAAATAGAGTCGATGCTCAGGCCCCTGTGACCCACTCTCATCCGTTTTTCCTCTCCTTTGCAACAGAAGGCAGCTTGGTGTCAGCACTCCGTCTCTGGGGTGCAGCCGTGCGGGTTGAGATGGAGGTCGTGGACTAAAATGCATGGAAAGACCTCCTGCAGCTGTCCAACAGCCAGTCCGGGCCTGAGTTGGGCCTCGGCCGCATTAGGATCACTCACGCGCACCATTTTGCTATAAACTCGGATCAAACCGAAGGGAGAAAGGCATTCCAGACAGCTGTGGACTCTTGAACCCTGCCTGACCTCAGGGGAGGCCCGGCAAGGGCAAGTCCAGACTGGACTGATGCTCCATCAGATCTGAAGCCTACGAAGGTGCCTTGACCAAAAATTGAATCTTATTGGTTATTTCACCCTCACACAGACCTTCACACATGCACTCACAAATTCAATAAATTGAATGTCTGCAGCTTTATAAAGGGGAAACTGCTCACCATTACCAAGATGTCAGGATCCTCCGGCTTAATAACAATAATCACCCCAGGGACCTGCTTTTCAGTTTGCCCAATCAAAGAAACTGGGATTTAATAAGCTATTCTGCCTCTCACTGCTATCCTGCAATTAAAACCCATCATGTCTGATAACTCCACGACCCCAAGCATCCACTTCATCGATACAGTCGATTCTGCTTTATCATTAGCCTGCAGCCCCCCCTCCAAGCGACCCCCGCTTGTCTGTTTTTCACGAGGAGCCTTTTCACTTTTCTTTTCAATCTGCCTGCCTGATAATTGGTCTGCATTTGAAAGGTCCCACTCTTCTCTGTCCAACTCCACAAGCCATTATTCCGATGTGGAGATGTGAAATTGCCTATAATTTTCCCTGATGCCCCGTCACTTGCTTCAGCAGCTTCTTCTTCTTCTTCCCCGGGCCCACGTGCATTTAACAAGTCACATAATCATCAGGATTCATTGAGAGGAAAGGGCGCGCGGCTGTATATAAAGAAGGAGATGTTAATGCAGCACAATGCGCGTCGTTATGTGAGAAAATTTGGCGGTGAAAACACGCCGCTCTAGCTCGGCCTTTGTTCTTTCACAGACGCGCCACTGAGGGCTGCAGGACTGCTGAGCAAGGCTCTCTAAACAGGTAAGGGCTGACTGAAGGGTCGCGCGCTCTTTCTAAAACAAACGTGTCTTTTTAAGGCAATGCAAGGTTACAATCGCACGACTGAAGTTAGTATATTTTTCCCCCTCGAGGATTCAAAAGTCAGGGAAAAAAGGTTATTTTTGTAAATATACAAAATGTGATTGTATTTGCTGGGTTGTAACCATACAAGGAGAAATCTCTCTGAAAACTGCTACTTTGATTTGTTGTTTTTTCCTAATCCCTGAGTGTAACATCAGACAAACTGTTTCTAATGTCTCCCAGATAAAGCAAAAGAGTCGAGTGATGAATGAAAAGGATAAAATGAAAGTCACTTGCTTTTTTTAAGTACACTTTTCAGCCTCATTAATCAGAAATCAGCGCTCCATTTAATTAGGAACATCGGTGCCGATTGGAGCATAACAGAACGCAAAGATCCAAATAACCAGCTCTTTGTAAGGGAACAGTGTAAGCATCAGAATGAGCAAATCAGTGCACGAATCAGGCGCGGTGTATCAGGGTCATTTATCATTTTATCCTGACAGCGACGATTATGATGTCCGAGCACGTTTAGAGGGAAGGAAAATATCCTCAACAATGCCTGCTTGCACGTTCACTCCTCTCTCCTCACGCCAAGAGATTCTGGTAAAAAAAACAGAAAAAGAAAAGAAATATCCGTGGCTTCATTTAACAGCAAGAAAAGCTGTAGTTAAGAATCTATGTTTGTTTTATCTTTTAAAACTGGAATAATTTTATTTACATTTTGTTCCGTGCGCAAAAGTTGGACACATTTCATCCATCGTGCGCAAAAGCGGCACATATGGCTTTCTTTCAAAGCTTTTTGAAATAAAAACCAAAGCAAACCATATAATTATATAATATATGCTGTCTACGGTTTGTGTTAAATTGAAATGTTTCCATTGTTTGATTAAAATGCACACAAAAGTACAACTTTTTATGACAGACCAGCAGCGCCGGGGAAAATTTTGGATTGATGATCTTGAGTGAAATATTCCATTAATAGATTAGGAGAGTGGGTCTTTTTCGAATCTCACTTTCAAAAATTCTCAAGTTATAAAAGAAATACGAACAGAATCAGATATATATTTTGAAATATATAGTCTAAGTGACCACAGCAGAAATGTCAGCTCATTCATCAAGGCCGATTTTGAACTATTTCTGTGTGTATACACAAGATTGCAGCTGAGATTACGAATGTAAATCCATGCACACAATTTATTTCCAAAAATGGTTTTATGCAGATTCTTGCACAAAGTTCACAACTTCGAGTGATTTAGTTCAACAAGACCTGCAGAGATGCAAACAACTTAAACAAAAAAGATTAGGTGTCTGAACATGACAGTGAAAACTGAATTCAAAATGAGATACAGTCAGTAAACATGAACAAAGTCTTTTTTTTTTAAGCACACATCTAAGAGCTCCCACGGGGCTGAGTTCATCGCAGCACTGAGGCTCCCTTCAAATGAGCCCAGCAGTCTCCAGACACAATCCACTCACATCATCTGAGGCCTTGGCATGGCGTCCTGATGCGGGTGATGGTTTGGGTACCAGTGACCAAAACTGTTCATGTAATTGTTCGGGTGGATTTGGGGTCCTTTGCTCGCAATCGAGACCTCCCATAGCTGAGGCAGGGCGGGTGAGCAGGGAGAGATGGAGCTGGCGCTGTGGAGGTGATCTCCCTCTGAACCGCTGCTGTGCTTCATTATCTTTTTATACTTGGAGCGCTTATTCTGAAACCATATTTTCACCTAAGAGACAGAAAAAAGGACAGAAGAATTAGTCTTCAAAGCAGCAAATAAGTAAAAAGGGAGGTCTTTTTGATATTCTGATCTGCTCCCTCAATGGGTTTGAGCATGGAAAAAAGACCAACTAATCTTTTAATGTTATTATTGCAAATCCCCAAACTCATTTGAAAGAAAGGATCTTCATAAGAGTACCACTTGTAATCCATTAAGAGGAAGCTTCCCTGTAAGTTTATTTTTAAAAACCAGGATTAAGATAACCTCGGATCCAACACACATCCAAACTGCTGAGTGTGTAGCTCCTGCAGGAGGTGGTGCTTATATGTTGCATTGCATGTCTTTAATTTGAAATAAGTGACATTCACTATAGACTGACTTTGGCATAGGCGGAAGTATGAACTGGCGCACTGAAAGGCACGTGTAACCATCAATTTAGTGCTCAACCCCACAGCACAGGGTGTCTCAGACACTCAAATCACCACAAATCTCTATCATAAACGACCTATCAACAAACATACCCAAATAAATACATTTCGTTTGTATCTTCTTTCTTGCTCGCCGCTTATTTTTTGGGAGCATGATAAGGCACTTAACTGACAAAGATAAAGTCAGGATATTGAGCTTAGTAATAAACAAATCCTGCATTAAAGGATTGAGTAACAAAGTTTGCTTTTCATCTGATGTACAGAAAGCTGTTTTCTGTTCTCAAACGGCTTTCTCTTTTTCACTGCACGAGAGAACATACATCGACATCCACCATCACTGCACTCTTCTATCTTCCTCTCAAAGTTAGAACCACTTAAGTACCCCGGATCGTACAATTGTGAGCTACTAAGGTCTTTTTATTGGACAGTTTGATGCAGCAGAATAGCCTCACCTGAGTTTGGGTGAGTCCCAGTTTGGCCGCAAGGTCGGCGCGTTCAGGTAAGGCCAGATACTGCGTCTGCTGGAAGCGCTGGTGCAGAGCCTGCAGCTGGAGACTGGAGTAGATGGTCCGAGGCTTTCTGATCTTTTTCCCTTTTCCATTGACAAGACGAATGTCTCTGCTCTCTATCACTGAAGACTTGTCGCGATCTTGCGGGAACAGACAGGAGACATACATAGATTTCCTTAGGCCGTGTTGTACAGACAGACGAGACGACATGAATCACACGTACAGGTGTCTCCCACGGTCCTTAAAAGGTTAATGTACTTTCTAATTCTACGGAAGCAGAGACACACTACGTTTCTTTTCTCCTTTTTTCAGGGAATCAAAATACAAATATCTCAAAATGCATAGCCCTTAAATTCTACAAAATAACTTGTGATAAAAATAAAATCTATAAATTACTAGTAATAAAAAGCTGATTTATTAACCATTTAGTAATAAGTTCATCTTAAAATTTTCAGCTCAAAATATTCAGCTATTATATCGTAATTTATTTAAACTTGCTGTCGCGCAACAACCAAAGGGTACAATAAAAAAAATCATGTGGATTTTCCATTATTAAAAATAGTTTTCTTTTGTGATAAAATTTTGGAAAGATCAGCCCGAATAAGCAAATATTTTATACATATATTTATATATTTTATGGCAGATCAAATTATTGCGCTGTCGGTATTTATGACCAATAAAGTGGCAAGAGAGACTCTCCAATTCCAATTTGAATGACTCATAATGTGTTATTAGTCTTGTAAGCATTTCTCGAAGCTTTAATTAACACTCAACATTGACGAAAATTCGTGTTTGACATCTTTTAACCGTGTTATCAGTCATTTTCTGTCAAGGAAAATGCGCGCCTGGTGCGTAATTGCGCACAACCACAGCTCAGCTGTAACAACTTCACGCGTGTTTTCTCCCCACATACCTGTCGTTTCTAGCCTGCTGTTGACCAGATTGGTGCCGCTGCCGTTCAGGTTGCTGTGCTGGTAGGACATGTATGCAGACGGTGGATGAGCGTTCACCGCGCCTGGATACGCGTATCCTAAAGAACGGCCATAAGAAGCGTTTCCAGTGAAGGGACTTTCGTGCTGAGAATGACCAGCGGCGTGCAGACCATGAACGGGATAGATGTGCGAGAGTCCTTGCGGGTGCTGCTGGTGTGCCGGATGCCCGTGGCCAAACTCTAAGAAGGCCGACTTGGAGGGATCGGAGCCATTCAGACTGTCGGGCATAAAACCCATAGACATCATTAGCTAATACGCGAGTCCATAAACCCGTCGCTCTGAAGAGGGATTCATGAGTTCTGTCAGGAGATGTAGCAACAAATCCACGCTAGAAGAGGCAAAGAAAAACTCCCAGGAAGAGGTCCTTGTGCGCGCGCTGCAGGTGTTTGGGGGGAGAAAAACGAATAAAAGCGAGAGGTGTCCGTGTTTACACGAGAAGAGGAGCTGACATGGTTCTTCAAACAGCTCCTGCCTGCATAGCCTCAAGCACACTGGTTTCCATCAGCGAGCTCTCTGATTGGTCTTCAGCGGCCGGCTGTCACCAGAGCTCTACCATTAAATTCATCACGCAGGATGAAGCTGCGGTGCAGCCCCTCCTCCTTGTCCACGCTGCGCGACAAACATTCATCTGTAAGGTAGACTTGGATTATATTTTTGGTTGGAAAACACACGCCCTCAAGAGTCTTGCAGAACCGACATTTATCGGGAACTGATGCTATAGCCTTTACGCAATAAACAGTTTAATAAGGGAGCAATATGAGGGCAAAACGTAGTTTATTCTTATTTAAAAATGCAAATGTGAATTATCTACAAAATGCAAAATTTAGTTGAATTCTGGACATCTTCAAAACCGGAAAACAGTCTTTAATTTATGACTTCCAACAAGATGTAAAAAGAAAAATCTGACACCCCTCATCTAAATTGAAGTTTGGTTCATTCAGGTTTGTTTTACGCACGAGTTTTTCTAACTTTTTGAACAATTTTTGGGGGATCAGCAGAGAAAGGATTTTCCCCTGAGTTTTATTTTCCTGTTTTATGGTCCAGCACTTCGAAAATACTTTAAGAAAACATTACAAACCCGCTTTTGAAAAATCAAATTTCAACAATTTGACTTAAAACAATTTAAGAAACAATGTAGAAAGCTAACAAGAATCCAAAACATTGTTTTGATTTATATGTGACCCATGTGGCTATTATTATTTATAACACTTTAAATGAAGTTTTTATTTGTGATAAATCCCAGTCGGAGTTTAGAAAATTACAAGCAGGCCTCTCGTGTGGCTGAGCTGCTGTCCAATACCTTCATTGTGGTCATGTCGTCCTATGTGAGCATCTACCGGCAGCCCAGGGACATTAAAGGCCTGCGGGGGTCTGGCCCGCTTCCCGAACTCCCCACAGGCCTCAAACCGAGCATTCACCCAAACAAGGCCACAGGTTTTATGGTAAAATAAAACTCACAGTCACAATAAAAAGAGCAGATTATTATGAATACTGAGAGGAAAACTTGGAACGTATTTGTAGCAAATTTGATGAACTGGCGCACCAGCCGGTGAGGGACGTTGAATCTGCAGCAGGTGCTGCGTCCAGAGCCACCTTGTTGCCGCCAAAACAAAACAAAAAAACAGCATTCGTGACTTTATTTTTCCACACATAAAAGGAGCACAAAATATACGTTTCTAAGGGCACACATGTGCGCTCTGCGCTCTGCGTGAGTCAAGGTGTGCGCAAAAAAAGCTGGTGTGACGCAAAAAAATTGAAGTCTCTTTGAGGCTTGTAATTACGCATGTGTCAGCAGCAAGGAACAAAGCTTAGCCCTGCAGCACAGTGCAGGGTTGGGTCCTTGCCTCGGCTTTATTAAGACACGCAAAAGTGGTGAAGTTAGTAACAGTCGCAGTGTTTGAATGCAGGTCAGACTTTCTGGCGTCTATTGGCAGCGCAGTTGGCATGAACACGCATCTGAAGAGGTGTGTTTGTCAGAGGTGTACGCACAAACTGACACCAGTTGAGTTCGTCTGTCAGGCTGCAGGGAGTGACAGCATTCTTTGTGCGCAAACCAAAAGCACATTCCCGAGCCGGCAGATCAGAGCCGGCACGTCATGTTCCAGATCTCTGTTGCTGGGGCCGAACTGAGGCCCCGCAGAAGTGCACGACTGGATGCAAGGTTTTATTTTTACTGGCTCAGCTCACCACACGACGGACACAAATAAAGAGCCACATGTCCATTTGTACAGAAGATTATTTATGTTTGATACAAACAACATGCAACCAAAAATCAAAGTGTGAACATCCACTGAAACGAAAGGAGTCACTGTCTTTATATGAGAATGCACCCTCCTTAATGTTCACATTCATTTATTCCCATCCTTTCTGATACATGAAAAAGGCATCTCTGACTGTTCAGCTGCCAAACTCTACGCATCACAAAAACAAACAATACGGTTTACATACTCATGTGACTGTTTTCCACCTCAGGCTAAAGGAAGGCAACAGAGGAGGAGCCGCAGAAATGGTCATTCCTAGTCTGTCACCTCCAAGCAGGAACATATATGCGCGGAGACTCATTCCTCAAGTGCAGCCGCGCAGCTGCATCGCCGGCAGCTCCTGGAGGCGCTCATGAGAGTAATCCACATATGAAAAATAAATAGGTCTTTTATTTTTAAAATAAATGATATCATATCTAATTCAATCAATCAATTATTCTTTTTATATAGAAAGGATTTAAACCAACAGCATTTTATTTTAGAACCACATTTTAAATTACTTACAATAAAGTGTTATATATTATATTTAATAAACCATTTCAAAGTATAAAAATATGTATCCAGTCCAACTCAAAAGTTGTTCTGTTTAAAATTTATTCTTAAATTATTTACTTGATAAAAATATTTTAAAATCCTGATCATAATTGTCTGCATATAAGGTGTGTTAAATTCCTTTTTAACTCAGTATTTGTAGCTGTTTTTAGCAGAAATGCTAGTTGCTTGCACTAAGACTGGACCAGAAAATAAAAATAAAAAATCTAAATTGTTAATATAAACAAAAAAAACCTTTTGTTATTAATCAAATGTCACATAGGTTCAATAGATTAACAAAAAACTTTATTGATTTCTTTTTAGATTAAATCTTGTTGAAAATTTGTAGCATTCAGGCTAAACCAAAATTACTATATACCAGATTTTAGTTTTTGTTTGTGTCTTTTCTTTATATTTTTTTGTTGGGGAAAGACTCAGCTTTTAAACTCATCACTGGTTTAATCATTTCCAGACTGAGTGTGAACGCAGCATCGCCTGCTGACTGTGATGGTTACATTTAAACTTTAGTTGATTGGGTGAATACAGGCCTACAGAGAAAAAAAAAAACGTCTGGAGTCTGAAGCATAAAGCTCCAATGTGGGATCATCAAAGGATTTAATTTGTAGATGAAGAAATTTTTCCCTTTCTATCCTTCCCTATTGTTCTGTCAGATACTGGAAATCCTCCGTCAGTACCTGCTGGTGCACCAGGATGAGCAGAGGTTAAAGAGAGCAGCAGCACCATTGCAGGGCTTAGCTGGAGCCGCTCTAACAGCATGCGCCTGCTCAACATCTGGAACAAAGAAGTCAGTCTGGATCTACCCTCGGTGTTTACAACGCTGTTGTTTTTTCACACTCCTCGCAAAATCTCGCCCAAACACACATTCCAGACTCACCAGCTCAACATGGGGGGAAAATATACTATACTTTTCCACTGTAAACCCCACTCCAGGAGGTGAGGCAGGTATGGGAAAACTGAAGCCTAAAGCCTGCATGAATCGGGGAGGATCTGACTGTTGCTGGAGTGGCATCGCAAGCTGCCAACTGTCTGTTTACAAGCTTCTAAAGAGACGTCTTAGGAGGCATGGGATGCCGCATTCTACTAGTATGTCAAAAAACACCCACTGAGTTCTTCTGTGATGACAATGAGAATGCACAAACAATGTCTTCAGGCCAAAAACCTCCACAAGAAACAACAAACGATTAAAAAAAAGTCACTATGAGACCAACAGCCTTAAAAAGCTGCAGATGTTAGGGTGATTAGAAAAGCATAAAAATGACAAAAAAAACATTTGTTTACAGCTGCTAATTTTTTTTGATGCCACATGAGCTGACAGATGGAGGTGGGGAGATGACAAGGTAAACACAACAGAGCACGATCTACTCATGGGAATCACACATACACACACACCTTTCAACACACAATGACACATGACTAAAGGTTGCCAGGTTCAAACACCGGGTCTGTTAAAGACCGGTTTACCAAGTCCGAGGATTATGCATCTGAAGTTACCTGCCCCCCTGGTAATGTGAAGCCCCTTTATGAGGCCTATGGGCAACAGCGCACAAGACAGGCATCACTTCAAGATGCCAGAGGTGAAATTTGGAGCACCGGGCATCAGGAGGGATGCCTTGAGAAAGATTTCCCTTTCAGAGAAGAGAAATTCTGGCCAATTGCGCCACCAGCTCGTAGATTGAAATCTATAAATCCACAGCTGATTTTCCATTTAGATGAAATTTGGCTGCAGAAAAAGCTTTCACAGCAAAGAGGTCACAGCCCTTTCTTTATACCTCTTCAGTGAGAACAACTTGACAGGATCAAGTTCAGCACCTGACAACAAACCCTGCTTCTGTCAAGTGTTAAGTTCCATTGTGACCTGCAATGGTGCACAATGGCCCCACAGGACCTTTCTACTATGCTGCCTATCAAATGTCTTTCAGGAAAAAATGAAGGTGCATGAGTGTTTCTGTTTTCCTCAACAGTTCACACAATTCAGGAAATTATGATGACTTTTTACAAGTTTTATTGACCCAAAAGCTAAAATTTTTTCAGACAAATGTGTGCTCATTTTTAAAATGTTTTTTATCTTGTACTTTAACCTTTATGCCTGTTAATAAAAACTTTTTTTTACCAGCTGTTTATCGTCTTACAAAATGTTTTTCTCACTGTTCTAAATTAACTTCCAAAAAGGTTAAAGGTTATACCTGCCAGTAATTAGATAACAACTTTTTCACACTGTTTTAAAATGTTTTTACAAAACAAAATCCATAAATCTTATCAAAAATACCACAATGACTGTTTGCACATTGATTTAGGTGACAAGTATGCATTCTCCATTGAGGTACATGAGGTCGAGCTTCAAGAACGCTGTTTTGTGCTCCACCAGCTCCAGGGGAAAAATAAAAAATCATTTTTTCTTGCAACATTAGGGGAGTTTATCAGAGATACCCATCTATCTGTTTTTGTTAACCCTGTTCACCCGGTTCCAGCTGGTTGGGGGGAGTTTGTGCTTTTTGAACTTGTAGTCAGGAAAGGTGTGCACCTTTCATCAGGGTGAACCCGAAAAAAAAGAAAACAAGTTCAAATTTATAGACATGTAAAAAGAAAATTCAGTTTAATAAAAAAAAAACTCAAGTCAAATTAAAAATGCGGAATTAGTACGTAGAATGTAAAAAAATATATATCAAATTAGATTTTAAAGAGAGTAAAATAGTTAAATGACAAAAATGTGGCTTTGAAAAGCAAACATAAACAATTTAACCATCGAAGAATACAAGGAAGCAGAGAAGAATTAATGCAGCTCCACTGATTCTAGGTTTACTGAGACACTATTTCTGTTTCAGATGTTTAAATTCCCACTTTGATCATCTTTTCATCTATTTTCAAAGAGCTCCCAGTGGATTTTCAGTTATGATCATGCTGTTTTTTTGACAAAAAAACCCACAAAAAACAAACCTATTGTTTTTTAGGACTTAGTTTCTGCAGATCAGCAAGAGTTCATCAGAAATTGAATTGTGGGCGAGACTGCTGACAGGGAGTAAGCCTGCGCTCATTTCCCATCATCCCTTTGTTAACACACTCTCTCACTGGCGTACAACCCCTTACTGGTGCAATAAAAATGGCGAACAATATTTGGGCTATCCAGCCGTACAGTTTTGAGCCAGATGCCAGTTCAGATGAAGAAAACAGAGACATACTTGGATCTATTTGTCGGCAAGTGGATCCATCAGAATGGAGCAGAGCAGGGAGCTTGTGACCTGCAGATTTTGGGTTCTAGGTCACTGCTGCGCTTGCTCCTGATTCACAGCAATTTGAATAAAGAAATATTCATAAACACAATTTTAAGCTTAATTGTCTTTATGTATGTCCTCCAAAATGAGAAAAAGGCATGTTAAAAACACACAAAAAAACACATTCAAGGGTTTGAATAACTAGGACTAGGGGGCTTTAAGCAAGTGAGGAACGAGGCATTCTAAAAGGCCTCTACACCCAGATCATTTGATTGTCAGCAACTGCTGAAAATCTGCCACCCCCTCAAAAAAAAAAAAAAAAAAAAAAAAAAAAAGAACCAACTAAAACATCAAAGCCTCAGAGACTTGCAGAGTTCATCTTTGAACTTTGGCAAAACAGGCCCTCTTTGCCCCCCCCCCCCCCCCCCCAATACACCACAAGCCTTACTTAGAAATTGAGAGGAGCCATGGCAGAACAAATCAGGTCAGGTAGAAAATGAATTAAAGAAAGAGCTCCTCTGAGGGTGGTGTTTCGTGCGATTTGTCTGTCGGGGCGAACAGACAGTCCCAGTCTGAGCAAGCCCGCTCTCACAAGGAGCAGCCTCCCCTCAGCTCCTAGCCAAAATTGATGGCTGTGAAAGAGGTACCTGAGGCAGAGATCAAAGTCAGACAGGATGCATACGCCTCAGCATTTAACTCTTTCATGTCTCACCTTTGCATTGAGTCACACGCCTTCATCTCTTTGACATCCAGAAGAAATATAAACAAAAAGAGTTGCAGGACAAAAACTTGCAAAACGTCCTGTCCTCAAACGCCAAATCAGCAAAACAGAATGAAGAGTGGGTGTGATTTTCTGCACTCTAGTATATCTTGTTACACATGTATGACCTCAGCTTCTTAATGTGAAGCTCTCTTCACAGCAGAGGCCACGGTGGAGGCTATTTGCATTCCAGCAGCAAGAGTGCGGACAATTAAGCCATTTCCCCTCCAATCTATCTCCCTCCAACCAGCCATCCAGGCATCAGAGTAGATCAATGGGAAGTGCAGCTGCATGGCCCATGTGTGCCAGGCTGTGAGACGAGAGAGCAGAAGATTGGGGTTAAAACCCTCCTGGCCTTGAGATTGGCTCCATACCTGAGTCAAAGCAGAGACACGCCAACAGCTGCTGCCAGGCGGCGGAGGAAACAGAAGTTCTCACTGCATCTGTGAAAGCTCTTCTTGCTTTCTGGCTTTGGCCTTTTTTTGTTTATTTTCTTAATGATTTCTGGTGAGTTTGGCTGTTGGAGTCCTGCACCTGAAAGCTGAGAACAAACACAGCGGCAGGTTAGTTTCACCACCTGCACTGCTGCGAAAAAGCTTCAACTTCCAAGAGTCTTATCCCGAGGTGTTCCCTTTCCCCCCTTTGGGCAGTCCAGCCCAACCACTCCAAAATCAATTAGCCAAATCACATTTCACAAAAGTAGCTGAGTTCTGCTTTCAGTAGCTTGACCCCTCAGGTGTCACCAAATCAGCTTAAAGTTGCAGGCAGGGAATCTTGGTTTAAGTTGTGTGGGATTAGACCAAACAAAAAGCCACAGATATCAAAACGCACCTGTGCAGCTTGCTCCTCAAGGACCGTTAATTGAGAGGGGCTTTGGTCCAAGCGGCGGCGGCTCAGAACTTAATCTCCAAGCTCTCGGGCCATCACAGGTATCCATTTCTACCGTTCACAGCTCCAGCAACTGTCCCCGGACTTCGAGATAATCGGACAGCCATCGCGTCACAGCAACTTCCATCTCTGCTTCCCCCTTCCAAGCGCAGGTGATCAATCATTTACATGTGTAATTAGCAACAGGTGTCAAAACAGTAACTGTACACTCTCTTGGGGACCCTGTGTGCGGCGGACTGAGAACAGACTTGGCAAGTCCTGAGTAAACAGGGTCAGTTAGAAACGCACAAAGAGAAGGAAGAAGAAAAATGAGATGCTAGGATGTACAGGCTTTCCCGACACTTTCAACTTCTTACCACCCAAGGGGGGAATCGCCTCTTGAGCATATCGAGTTGTGTAATGGCATATCTCTGTTTATATGGCGACTTAAACAACAGTTAATCGCAGGCGCTACTGGAAACGGATGCCCGTTTTGAACTGAAACGACAAACCCTTGGCAGCTTAGCCTGTGACAGCCGTGTCGTCTCCAGGGCTTCATTAACACCATCAACATGACAAATCTCATCTCAAAATAGGAATTTGATTGGATCCAAGCAAGAAACACAAATGTGTTGGGCTATGTACACACCGAGCATGTGTTCGACAACGCACTAAACAGACCCTCTCGGTTGTACTTTTTGCATATGGCGTTCACACAGGTCAGCTGCTACCTGTTTCTAGTTCAAACAGGCCTACCTACATTTAGAAGACGCTTGGTGTGAAATGTGAAAGTGGTGCAAATCTTGATCCAGGCTTTTTCTTTCAGAGCTCTATTCTGATAGATGAAAAACTTGGTGTAATATAATTCCAGCCGGACACAAACCGCAATTATTAATTTCTTCTTCGTGATCGATTTTAAACCGGTTGGCACTTTTTTGTTTAGAAAAAGATGCAACCCATGCATCTCTACCAAACCTGAGCCCCTGATTGGTCAAAGTTCAAGTGGTTTAACCCTTGTGCTATCCTAGGCACTTTAACATTGGGAGTTGGGTCATATAGAACTACGTGACAGTGCGCTGAACCTTTTTCTTCAATGATTTGTGATCTTCACTGGTGTCCATGGATTACAGGAAATCTTTCCACCTTTATCCACCTTTGTCATGGTAGGGAGAATACGTCAATGTAAGGGTGGGGTCATCTAAGATAGCACAAGGGTTAACTTTTAACGTGCATTCAATGGAGGCGGGCTTTGTAGAGCCTGAAAACGGACCTAAAAACTTGCGTTGCGATGCATTAACACAAGAGCTTTGAAGCCCAAAGCGCACATATTCGCACGTTCAACTAGACTTTTCGCTGGAAGTGGTCGCTCGAACGTGCTTTTCCGAACCTGTTGTTAACTAAGCATTACAGCTCCAAGTCTTTCACCCCGGCTATACCTGTTTAACTCAAGTGGTTCAAAGGGCTAACTAGTTGCTTTTGGGGTCATAATAGTGGATTACAAAGCAGAAAACAAACACGCTGAAGTGAAAGGTGAAACCTCCCAAAACACTTAATAAAACTGCAGGGGAGTCAGGGAGATGGAAGACGCCTGCATCCCTTTGGTTCAAAGATTTTGATGTCACCCCCCTGATCTTTGTTCTCGTGAGCAAGTGTAGGAAAAATTTGCAGCAGATTCCAGCTGATGTTTTCCCACACTCAGTGCGGACAGGAGAATGCAGAAATACCAACAGTCCACCTGTTACCTGAAGGGGATAGGTGTGGTGCTGCAGGGCTGAGGAGAGGATATGTGCAGGCTACCGTGACTTATGTGGACTCATCCAGTCACCTTAGTGCCCAGGGGCTGAGTGGGTGTTTAAAAGAGCCTGTCTGGGGCTTTAGTTTAGAGTTTCCCGGTGTGGAGTGGCTGAGCTTTGAACAGGCAGGTCCAGCGATGAATTAGAGCATTGTCTGCTTGGAAGGAGAAGCCTCTGGGTGGGGCATCAGATCAAAGGAGGTCTTACTTTATTACTTACAGCGTCACTTCAGGTATGCAACTGGACAGAGCAGAGGGCAGACACACTGACCCTTAAAAAAGGAATGCATACTGTGTACACGTTTGGGATGAAAGTTTTTTTGTTGCATCACCTGGTGCTCAAACGTTTTGATTTTTAACTTTCCTCTTCTGTTAACTTTCTGAAGCGAGTTAAAGACCCACTTCAGTCCTTCAAAGCTAAACCTTTGCAGGATGTCAAATGTGGGCACACGGCAGATGAAAACAATTCATATGCAAACATCTACATAAAAATTTTAGCCTGTGTTAGTCATAACAATGAAATAAAACAGACTTTTTGGGAGTTTGTGGAAGTGGCTGAGGAAACTAAAACTTGTTTCGACCTGATAACAGTGAAAACCGGAACTGCACTTACGTAGGAAAATACTTTGAAGGTAGGTCTTCTCAGAGAAGCTGCCTCGTGTGTAGAATAGAGGAAATCTTGGGGAAATTTTTATTCATGTATTATGATTATAAGACAGTTACAGGTGGAATTACACAATACACACCTATATAATGACTCGGGCATTTTGGATCTTATGTGTAACCTGGATGTGCAGCTCAGATGCAACAGTGTAACATGTGACATGGAAACACTTGGGGGAAGGTGGACAGTGATTCAATTCAATTCAATTCAATTCAATTCAATTCAATTCAATTCAATTCAATTCAATTCAATTCAATTCAGTTCAATTCAGTTCAATTATGAAGCCAATTGAGACGACTATTTTTGTAATATTGGGCTATATAAACAACATTGAATTGGATCAACTTGCTCTCCCTCAGACATGAGATATCCTTCCAGATTCGAGTCTTTCAAACCTTACAGTGGAACACTCTGACCACTCCTCTCAGGTGGCACCATATTGTCCTGGGGCCGGACCAGCCTCTCCAAGGGTCATTCTCCCATGACATTCTGCTCAATGTGAAGAGGGAGCAGCACACCTCTGCTTTGATGTAAAAGTGGTCAACTTCAGAGGACACAGAAACGATGCCAAAGACCCAAACACCTGGAACCAAAGAGGAATTCAGCCTATACAATGGTGAAAAAGTACAATACATTTGAAGCACACATTTGTTCCAAAGTCACTATAATAAATTAAAAAAGTGGATTGTTGGATTTTTCACTTGGCAATTTGAACGTTTGCATTTATTGTGGACATTCTAGGTGCAACACACTGATAAAACAACAAAAACAAAGAGAAGGTTTTAACCGATGTATATAAATGCCAATATTTTTGGAACCCACAAAAGATGGCAAGACACGCTGACTGTATTAGGGAACTGGACTGAGTGAGTGTGATGTCACCCAAAGAAAATACCTTATTTCTGGCTCAAACTAAATTAAGTCAATTCAGTTGCTATTTTTTCACGATATGGATGCTGACATGTTGGAGTCAGTCTTGCCAATTAGTAGTGAGCTGTTTGAAGGCCACACCCCTACCATCTGATTGGTCAGTTTATAACTTGAATGACTTGCACTACAGGAAAAAGAAATTAAAAGAAACAAGGATTATAAAGAACATCAAAGCAAGAATGGGTTTTCTGACAAATAGAATGACTGAGTAATAGCGTTTATTTCTCTATAGAAGTCTATGGGATTTTGGCTTTTGGGGGAGGGGTCTCTCAGACCAGTTCTCAAATATAGTCAGTGGTAATATAGCAAGAAGAATAATTTTTACACCATTTTAGAAAGGGGCTGTCATGGTGCAGCTGGAGCATCTGACTAAAGGGTTGCAAATTCGGTTCCCGCCCAAGTGTGCCAAATTTTGGGCAAGACCCTAGAATGCTCTTGGGCCAGCTGTGGCAGTTGTGCTGCCATTGGTGTGAATGGGTTAGTGGGACTGTAACTATAAAGTCCTATTTAGTGACACCTTTTACCATTTCCAGTTAAAGGCGTTCATTCCTCGTTACCTTGTGCACTGCTTATGGGTATGTGTGTGTGTGTGTGTGTCAAATTTTTAAAAATATTTCAGAGTAAGCTGTTGATTGTCCAGCTGTTTTAGTTTTAAGATGCAAATACAGTTATATAAAAAATGAAATGAATTTGTAAACAAGGCTGATTTTTTTTCGTCAAAGATGGATGCCACTGTCTTGTGGATTCTTCCTGTTTGTCTTCAAACGACAAAATATTTGCATCTGCTAAATCTAAAACACAAAGATCAGATGTGATGTGTTGGGCTGTTTCTTTTTTTTCCTAGTTACCAGTATATTGTTTTGAAGTCGTATTTTTTAAAAGTTTTTGAAAACCTTTTTTTTAAACTCCTTTTTTATTTTACACCAAGTTGTTCTGTAAAATCAATACAATTACAGTAAAAAATAGGGCATCAGGACATTTTTACGCTTTTGTTGGTGGAAATAAACTCATAAACTCGAAATCAAAATGATGGTTTCACTTTAAATACAATATAGAGTTGAAATCTTTTTATTAAAGGTAGGAAATGTCAAAGTTCTTTTTTTAACTAAAGGTTATACTAAGGTGTGGCATCCTTTGAAACCTTCCCATGGTACATTTTATGCCATTATATAAACAAAGTTTTGGAAAATCTTGTTATTTGGTAGTTCAATTTGTAATAAACCTTATCCAGAAGTGTCAAACTGAGCAGGTAAATGTTCCAAATTCCAACAAACACTAGCTGATGTTCACCTGATGTGACTTTTAAAGGGGAGAATTCACTTTGTGAGTTGTAGCACAAGTTTGTCAAGTTTAGTGACTTTGCATCGTTTCTGTTTCTACCATAGAATACATTTGAAGTCACAAGACTCGATCAGTGAATCACAAAGTCTAATCAACACATATTTGATGAAACAGTCATGCATCTTTTTCTTATAATGTTTTATTACCCGCTGCAATTTCCAAGCATCTCATGTCAGAAACACATTTTTTATATACCCACTCCGATTAAAATTGTGTTTTTGTTATTTTTAACATGTCCTTGTAGCATCTTTCTCATGATGATGAAGAAAATTAAGATTAAAACTGCTTTTCTGAGTATTTCTTCATTTAAATCATTATGAATTAGGAGCAGATGAAAAAAACATATCAGTTTTAATAAGCTTGTAGTGACGTGCAACTACAGTCAGCAGGTCACAAGCTCCCTGCTCTGCTCCATTCTGATGCATCCACGTGCAGACAACTAGATCCATTAACGTCTTCGTTTCCCTTGTCCGAGCTGGCATCTGGCTCAGATCTGAATTTCAGTCAAACAACTCATGCAGTAAAGAAAGATTTATTTCCATATTTCATTTAGTTTGGCATAAGGCTCCGTCCAGATACATAAAACAACGATCTCCATAAAAAAATGTGGGTATTAAACAACCCTAACGGAGCTCACAGGTGGAAGCTGGGGAGGAGGGTGGGGTGACGAACGCAGAGCTCGTGGAAATGGATGAAGAGGAATTGTACTGCACACCTGGAACTTAAGTAGGACATTGAACAGGTGAGTCAATCAGGCTGAACCGCCCGCAGGAAGAAGTAACCAAGTAAATGCTGCTCAAACTGCCTGCCTGATATACTCCCACGGTCGTTAATTTCTGGCAGTGCCAATATTGCTCATCATGTTTGTTCCACCGCTAAAGTTAGCTTGAGGTTGTGAGGGGCTGTGAGCCAGCGGAGAGAGCGCAAACGAGGCATGATGGGAAATGAGCACAGACCCACTCCACCTCAATGTTCCCGCCCACGATTCCTACTGCTCTGTAGAAACTATATCCTAGAAATCGACTTTCTTTTCCCTAATGCCTACAAACGTTATAATTTGCTTTGAAAATAGATAAAAAGATGATTGGTGTAGAACTTGAAATGAAAGAAATTAAAAAACAATGATAGCTGATGCTAACTGCCACTGGACTGGTGTTGCCACGCCTCCAGATAGAGAAGCTCAGAGACTGATGGAGGCAGAGCATGGGTCCTCCATGTGGTGGATCGCTTTCCTGTGGGAGCAGCTCTTCTCTGGGCTGCCCATTCCTACCATCTGCTCCTCACCAGTTGGGACTGCTGCTCAGCCACCCATCAGTAATTTCATAATTGTGTCGGTCCTCTGCTCCTCTTCAGCACCCAGGACACAATGGAGAACAGCTTAAACAGAGTGTGAAAAAAGGGGCTTCTGCGAACTGGGTGGGTCCCAGATTGTTCCCACACCTGCTGCTTTCACCTTAGCATGAGGGGGGGGGGGGGGGATTCTTCCTGCACCACAAGCTGAGCTGTTGAAGCTGCTTCATAATTTGTACTAATACTTAAATTTGTTCATATGACAACTTTGGTTGTTAGACATATTTTACAACTGCAGCATTAGCAATTAATTATGTAAGCTGCCAAAACATGCCGTGATGCCTGCGGCACACCACAACACCTAACCACCTTACAACTAAGTAATCTTTCAGTGAAGCTCCAAGGTCTTAATTAGGTCTGATGACTTACCTAATGAGAGTCTGTGTGAAAATCAACAAAGGGAATGAATCCGTGTTGGGAGGCTTAATAATTGATTTTGGGCCGCAGAGCCTCAGAACAATTACCGATTACTTCTTTCAGTTTGTCACCTCTGACAACAGGGGTTTCAATAAAACAGCAGGAAAGAACAACAAAATTACACACAAGGGACCAAATCTTATTGGAGGAAAGTTTTTGACACTGATTACCTGGATCCATGTCTGGTTATTAAGGTAAAAAAAACAACATGTTTTTGGAGTAAAAAAATAAATTTTCCCATGTGAGTAATCTTAAAAAACAACAAACAAATCAGGTATACATCTTAGTATTAACTTTCAAATTGAGATCTAAGTCGCTTCAGGCAAACTCATGAGTGTTTGCTTTTATGCAAATCATTTAGGCAAACATTTTGTTAACGAATTTGGACTTTTAAGATAAACTGAGAGACACAAGGCGATCAAGCATGCTGGAAATACTCTGAGCCCTGAAAATATATTTGCAAATAAGCGACTCATTGTTCACCCAAGATTTCCTTATAAGTCACTGCAGCACATTTGTAGCAGACGTGATTGGCGTCCGCAGTGATGTATTTCCTGTGGGTGTGTCCCTCAGTCTGGCCCGGGAAGAGATCCTGTGATAAACTGAGGCCTGTTTCTCGCAAGCCGCCTCCTCTGGTCACGTTAACTCGGACCTCATTAGTCATAATCTGCTCCCCGGGGCCTTCCTTGAAAAGCCTCTGCCTGGCAACTGCATAGACATGCCTGAAGCGAAATGTTCCTCTCATTTGTGTGCCTGACCATAGGATGGAAAAAAAGGGCCTACATCTTTTATCTGATGGATGGAGCTTTGGCAGCTTTCCTGTTTGAATGAGGCAGAAAAGAAACTCTTTTTCTCCACTATGGAACTTAAGATAACATGTGGATAAATGTACAGGGTCTTTGGCTTTTGCTGCAGAACGCTTAGCCAAATTCATGCAATGAAATGGTTATTTTCGGTTTGTTATATTTCTTCAAAAGGCAGAAAAAGCTGAAGGACAAGCAATAACCCGTGTATCTGAAGATAGCTGAGGAATTTCTCTTTGCTTCAACAGTCACGACAAACTGGTAGTGACAACGCCGGCAGAATGACTGATCCTGTGCATTCCCAAACTTGAAACCGCTATGTTGGCTGTGTAGGTACTAGCACTTCAAACACATCCATTTTTCAGTGACAGGAGGCTCTAGGGTAAAACAACCCGTTTACCTGTAATCTGTTAAACTTTAAGGATTTAGGCCGATGACGTTGGGAAAGCCATCGTAAAAGAGCTGCTTTGGCAGATGAAGTGAAAAACAGAGAATAGATGTTTTTTGCCTCAGTTGACCGAAGTGTGACCTCGATTACGTCGCTGCAGGTAAACAAATACTTTTTCTTTTTAAATCAATTTAAGGCGAACACTTTTTTTTAAATTTTCATTGAAGAAAATACCTTCAAGATGAGCTGAGAAGCAGGAGGAGATGACGCATGAAGCAGGCACTGAAGAGGTATTAGAGAATCACTTCAATGAAATTCCCTTTTTTGGGTGTTTTTAACATGTTCTTGTAATATTTTTCTCATGATGAGTAAAGAAAACTAAGCCTAAATTTGTGTTTCTGAGTATTTCTTTATTCAAATGATTGTGAAACAGGAGCAGACAAAAAAAGGCTGTTGGAAAAAGCCTGCAGCTGTGACGTAGGTGCGGCAGTCGGCAGACCACAAGCTCCCTACTCTGCTCCATTCTGATGCATCCACCTGCAGACAAATAGATCCATGTCCGTCTTTGTTTTCCTTGTCTGAGCTGGCATCTGGCACAAAGCCAAACAACTAGATTGCTCTAATATTGCTCGCCATATTTGTTGCACCTCTAGTGGTAGGTCAGAGGTGTGAGAGGCTGTAAGCTATCGGGAGAGAGTTGTATTTATGTTTTTTTCTTTTATGTCCTTGGCTAAAACGTCTGTCAGAAAACAGGTTTTTTTTTATTCTTGAAATTGATGCAAATACATTTAAATAAATGTATTTAATGTAAAATATTTCTTACATGGCAAACTACATTGAATTTATTGAATGTGCTTGTTTGTTACAGATTCCTTTTCTAGTAGGGACAATTCTTTTCTTAAATTGTCAGATTTTACTACAGAACCAGAAATACTTGATTGATAGAACCAAACATAAGGGCCTACACTATGGAGTGGCATCAATAAAACTAACTAACTAAATAAATATTATCAAAATTAACATCTTCTGCCGCTCCCTTTGCCTTTCCTCTCTTCTCCCATCTCTTGACTCATTCTTGCCTTTCTTTATCTTATGTTTTAGTTTCTGATTCTGTTTTACATTTTTCGGTTTTGTCTTCCTGAATTTTTGGAAATGTGGCAAAACATTTCTTGTTTTGTCTTTTTCTTTTTTCAAAGCCACTTACAAAACTATGCTTCCATCTTACCACTTAGTTAATTTTTGTAACTTTCTTCGTAGAGTCTCTAACTTGTTGTTGCCTTTGACAGAAAAGTCCATTGCTGCAGAGGGACAGGTGAGGACGAATCACTTTCACATTTCTTGTTCCATTCTAATGTTTTGAGTTAAATAATAATGGGCGTTGAAACTATTTTAAATATTTTTATGAAGTGTTGGGGGCTCCAAGCAATCATCTGCCTTTGCCTAATGGTAAATCCGCCTATAACTCAGAGGTAAATTTGTCATGAACCCCTGCCTCTCTGCAGAAACTATGTCCTATAGAAAACAACACAGGTTTTTTTTTAATTTTTTCTAATATTGGCATAATCATAACTAAAACACTGGGAATGCTTTGAAAAAGATCAAAAGATGATTGGAGTCAGACTTTAAATGATTTTTCTTGGAATACATTTGTTTTGTTGAAGAAATCCCACAGAACCTCTTTTGAAATGAGTGAAACAGATGGCAAATATAGTAAAGTAAATTAGCAAATTGAACATTTACATTTCCTCAGGTGATGTTTGCTACATATCTCTGTCCATTTACCTTCATTGTCATTCAGGTTTTTGCTCAAAGCCCTAAAGGCCAAGAAGTTTTAAAATGGCTGAAGGGGCTTCACCCTCTTTTGTTTAGCATAAGATTTTAAAATCCACTTGTTTTGTCGTCTCTGCCCCTCACCGCTACCATTTCCCACTACAAACCCACAGCAGACATGAGAGGAATGCTGCATTAAGTCTGACCAACAATGACAACAAAAATTTTTGACAAAGGCCCAAGGACCAAACCCAAGTCAGTCACCTCCTGGAGACACACAATGTCCATTGCTTACCCTAATGCTTCCCTCTGCCCCTTTATTTCAACCCTACCCATTCCCCCCTGCCAAGTTAGGAATGCTTAGGGGACAGTGACCCTTTCACCCACGAGTCTCACCTTGGTTTCTCAGGGAGATTAGGAGGTGGTGGAGGAACTGGGAGTGTCCTGTGAAGCAAATGCCAATCCCAGTTGGGGAACACTTTGGAGAAAGAGCAGGTCTGAAGGTCTTGAATTTCAGGCTGTACTGCAGCAACTTTGCAGGCATTTTTCAGTTCACTGGTTTGGCTTCTGTTCAAAAATGTGAAACTAATGCAACAGCAACACATCAGTTTTGTATTACTGAGCCCTCCATTATGAACAACTGAACGTGGGCTCATTATTGAGGCCTCTCCACAGTCCGCGGCAGCAGCAGCAGAACGCTTTTAGCAAACATAAAAGTGTGAATGGGGATTTTATGAGATTTGCTTTCAAACCTGGTTTACCTTGACTTCAATGCTGGTGTTGGACCGCTGTTCACCAGCATGGCAGAGAAGAACCAGAGGAAACGTCTCCAGGTGCTTCTTCATGTGGCCTGGAGCTGAAACAACAACTGATGGTGCTGCAACCCTGGGTCAACTGTCTATATGACAACAGCGCCTACACAGTTTTGACACCACAGCCAGGGTTAAGGTGATGTCTGTGAGGGATTGGACATCTTAAATTTAAAAAAAAAGCAGAACTTGAACATACCAAATTTTAGTATTGTAAAAGAAGAAAAAAAAAGGTGTTGTCATGAAATGTGCTATTCATGGCACATTTACAGATCACCTCCACCATGACAACCAAGTCATACCATTTTACACACTGGTGAAAAGACAAACAACAGCAACAGTGGCAAGAAAAACCCCTGACGCACACCAGATTTCAAGATCTTGACCACAGCTGGGTGCTAAAGAAAAACTTCAGACTTTTCCACAATTAGAGTTTGCACAAAGCACATAGTTCCAAATTCCTACGGTGAGATAAAAGAGTAATCCACATTGCTCCATCCTGATAACCCGGGTTAGCAGCCATTATTACAAAGTATTTCCATATGGTGCTGCAGAATGTTCCTATGTCTGCAGGTCTCCTAAGATGTATTCTGTTCTTGTTTTTTCTCGGGTTATCCTGAAATCATTTTACTTTGTCTGAAGTTAAGAAAGATTTCAAAGAATCCAAAAGATCAATGTTTATAATTCATGCAATTTGTGCATTTTACCCATAATACTCGCCTAGACTTTGTGATTCTTGACTCTACACCAGGAATTTGGTTGCAGGTGTAAAACAACAGAATCTTAAAGAAGTCTTAAATAAACAGTTTTAAAATCAAAATAAAATAATATATTTTGAAAAAGTTGTCAACTAAATATAATAAATAAAAGAGTTTGAGTATGAAAACCAAAACAACAGTAAAGGCCCAGGACCATACACTGATTTTAAAATATTTGGTTTACTTTTTTCTGAATTTATATTTGTTTTTTACATATTGTCTTCTGTTACATATTACGCTTTTATTCTGTATGATAATCTGTCTTAAATTATTTGCAGCTTCAGTTCTTATTACATCAACCTACCATGGGACAAAATTAGCATGTGGCTAAAATCTGGCATATTTATTTTTGATTTTTAATGTTTAATAATATTCGATGTCCCTTTTTCTTAAATTAACACTATTATTTATATGATTAGTTTATTGACTATTAAAGACAAATGTGCTGTTTTTGTGAATGTTTATGAAATTCTGACTTTTAGTTTGTATAAAACACATGCAGGAAAAGTGGCTTCAAATTAAAATCTAAATGTCGAGTTCTTGGCTCTGGAAGATATTTGTTGGGTGTCTCCAACAACTGGCAAGTTTGTTTGTTTTGCCTATTTTCCCCAAAAGTCCCATGTTTTTGGGACAAAAGTCCACAGTTTATGCTTAAACCTATACGAAGATGGAACTCTTATCTGTACACTGTGATTTAAAACCTTCTTTTTATTTTTACCTTTTCCCTGCTGCTATGTTTTACTTGCTTTTACTTGTTTCTTGCTTTTACTTGTTACTTATTTCAACAAAGTGTCTTCGTTGAAAAGTGCTCGACGAATACAGATTAATAAAGCTGGATAATGAGTTTAATTTGCAACTGAACTCCAACCAAGAACAAAGATTTCATATTATCCCATAGAAGAGCAGCAAAGTGTTTTTATGGGTGAAAACTTTCAGAATTTTACTCAGTATTTGCACAGGTGAATCATTAAAGTATATCAACCTTCCAATCTTCTCTGAAGGGGTATAATTTTTGGACACTGTAACATGTCAAAACTCATTTTCTTTCTCAGAACCGCTACCAAAAAAAAAATCTAAAAGGTGTAATATATTGCTCTCAAGTGAATTTCCACCAATTTTGATTTGTTTCTGCAGGAAGCTGCAGATTTGTGTGGATCTGGGTGCAAAAGAAACTCAATCTATTAGGGCCGTGCAAAGCGGGTGGGCCTGCACAGTTTGATAAAAGCCAGACTCCTTATTGACAGCTCTGAGTTCACAGGTGACATGAAACCATTCCAAACAACATAGACTGATCGGAGGGACAAGAAAGCACCTTTGTTGGTTATCTCCTAACAAAGTAACAAGCAACTTAGTTAAAAGAAATTCATAAAAATTAAGACTTTGAGGGAAAACAAACAAATTTTTACCAGGTTTTTTCATTTGAGTCACCTTATATGGATATTACAGTTGGCGTTTTACGTTTTTAGCCTCTTAATTTGCCTCGAAGGCTAAACACTGTTCAAGTTGATGCACTAATCTGCACAACCAGCTTCCCTTTGCAATCAAAGTTTTGTAAACTTCACAACTTCATTAAGCCGGCCTCCTCTGCTGCTTTATTTCAACATCCCTCTCACCACAAATAGGTCTAAATCGACCCAATTACTTAGTGCTTCCGAAAATGCTCAAGCCAGATTTACTGATACTCTGCCGCATTATCTGCTTCATCTGTTGTCCTCCAGCGTATCCTGTAAAATGAAAAACAGGCTTCTGTTGTGACACTGGGGGATTGATAAATGTTTTGAGCCCTTGTGAAGTAAAGAGGTGCAATATTTTAAATGATTCATCCCAGTATGCCACCATCCTGAATATTTGCGTTTGCATGCTCATAATTTGCCAAAAAGTATCTATACTCCATGAAAGATTCAAAAAAACATGCAAGCATCGACGTGATACCACAAAGTTTCATTCAGAAGTGCCGCGAAAAAATAAAAAAATGTAAAGAGACAGTGAGGGTGACAGATGAGACTCCACTCTCTGGGTTGGCATATGGTAGCAATCAGGGAAAGTGAGGGTCTGCTGGCCTTGCTGTAATTAGCAGACGGCCTCATGTTCATGTTTCTTTTAATAGCGCAGCGCAGCATTTTTTTTGACTAAAAATAAACAGGGCAATTAGAAGCAGAAAGGAAGAGCATCATTTTAGGCTCTGACCTCTGATCTCAGGTCAAAGCCCAAACAGAGGTGTCCATGTGGACCACCTGCATCCCCATCAGCCACTGGGGAAAAGAACCATGTTGTGTTTATGTTCGGGGTCAGACGCAAAGATAGATCGTGCTCGGGTAAGCTGAATGGGTGAGTAAACAGTGTCTATTTATATCATAAAGGGAATTCAAAGACTTCCACGTTGAAGCAGCATTTTTAATTCACATCTTGGTAATAATTTCTTAAATTCCTTTGTCAGAAACCAGTTTTAGTTTTAGAGTGAATTTCTTTAATTTTACTAGTAGTGTCAAAATTTTACTGGATAACCATATCAAAATCCTTTGATCAAGTTTGCATTACCTGCAACTGAACCCATGGATGAAACCCAGCAGGTGCATTTTTTGAACATGGATTCCCTTTTTGCAACCAGAGGGAAACCAGCATGTAAGTAAGTAAATATAACTCTCATTTTTTTAGGGTTTATATGTTTTAGATGATTGTTTTTTAAATTAACCCTTTCATGGCTGAATTTATTTCCAGATATAAAAAACATTTTCTTCAGTCTTTTTCTGTTCGAGGGGATGCTAAATTAAGTGACATCTTGCATTGAATGGTTAAATTAACTAGCGATGCATGGTTTAAAGGGGCTGTTTCTGTTCATTGATCACAGCTGGTTTAGTATCTAAACTCCTTAAATGCTGCTATTTTATGGATTATTTATTCTACAAAAATGTAACTCCCTTCTCTTGCTTATTTTTTATTTTTTTATTGTTCCAAATTCTTTGTTTTAAGTTTTTGCAGCTTTAGAGTTTTCATATGAGGTCAAAACCATAGAATACATTTTTTGATGTCATTCTTCTTTGTTGAAGAATGTTTTTTTTTCTTGGTGAGGTTGTTGACTCCTGTTTTCATAGAAATCTTTTTTTTTTTTTTTTTTTAACACAGAAGAAAAATGGATTTTCTGTTTCCACCACTGGAAGACAGCCAAAAGCTGATTGTTCAAAAAGCTGCTTTTGCATTTCTTTGATCTCCACAAAGACTGCAACTTGTCAGCGGTGTCAGATTGTGTTGAGACAGAATTGCACAAGATGTTTTATCCCCCCCTCCACACACCACCACCACCACATGCTCATTGTGATGGGAAAATGCTGAACTTCCCAACATTTTTTGTCCCGTTTAGACTCAATAGTCCAGCACAGATGTTCACGTCGACTCATTTAATGCCAGTCTATGGACTAATATTACCTGAAAAAATTTATTTATTTTTTGCCATTTAGCATGTATAAGTACAATCATACAAAAATAAATTAACAGCAATAATAAAAAGTTGTCTAGTGTTGGTTTTTGTTATCTCTGAGCTGAAGACTTACATAAGTTTACATAGTACGGATAAGGTTGATGAAACAATGTAAACCAACAAACCATTAGTTCGGCTTTTCTATGACAGGTTGCTTGTTTTGTGTCTTCAAATCCCTTCCATAATTTCACAACAGCAGGACAAAGGTTTGACTCTACAGTCAACTAAAGACCTAGACGTAAGCGTTTAGACTGGACGCGGCTTGGGACAAAGCAATGTCGTTAAGTTATGTTCACCGCTGTCGTATTTGAAATATAGCATACAGAGTTGACACAAGGCTTTTGTTTGTCAAAACATTGGTTGAATAATGTGCAATTGTCTTCCTGCAACTCTTGCTTTCTCATTTTTCATTTTTCAGAACAAACTGAGAGACAAGCAGGGAAACTGCAGTTTCTGGTAAAAAAAAAATGGCAGGGGTCATTCCAGAATTGGAGGACATTTTGGCTTCAAATTCTTCAAAAGTAAACCTTCACTTTTATGATTTCTTGCAACATGTTCATCAATATTTTGTAATAAACTGTCAAAAGCTTGATTAGCTGAGCTAACAGATCAAATTGTGCTATTTTTATTGCATTATTTTTTTGTTTACAAAACTGTTAATAATTTTTTGCAAGTAGCAGGGTTATAAATCTGAGCTGTGCAAGATTTTTTTTCGGTTGAGAATTAAGCAGTTTATGCATATTTCACGTAGTTTTCACGCAATTATTACGTCAATCTTGTGCAATTGTGAATGATTTTTGCGAGATGCATACACAAATTTGCAGCTTTCCATGTCAGTTCTACGTTTGTCCATGCATGCCTAATGGACTTTTCACGCATGTATCACCGATGTACAACTTTTATATCACGTCCAGCGCACATTTGACGTTCAAAGTATGTAATTGACACACGGATCACTAATGAATTAAATATGAACAACACAATACGCACGGTTTATGTCTATGTTGTTTTACGTGTTCTTTGCATGGTTTATTTGTACTTTGGTTCAAATTACTCGTGGTTTAAATTTGGCTCATTCCTGATACATCTGTGAAAATTTCACACAAAGACCCAACTTTTCTCACCTTTTCCACGTTTATTCATGTATGACCATCATCCGTGGAATATGCCCAAAATAGGGTGGGACACTTGCCTCATTGATAGTTATTATTGTACAATTACAAGAGACACAAATGAAACAGTTAGCACAAAAATTTGACTCTTAATTTGGACATTAGGGGGTGGGACAAGGGAACCTTAGGTGGTATTCCACACACGGTGGTGTAGAGGTTAGCACTCTCACCTCAAGGCCCAGGTTCAAATCCCAGCTGGGTTCTTTCTGAGTGGAGTTTGCATGTTGTCCTCGTGCATGTGTGGGTTTTTTCCTGACACTCTGGCTTCCTCCCACAGTCCAAAATCATGCTTCACAGGTTAATCGATGAGTCTAAATTGTCCCTAGGTGTGAGTGTGGGGCCCTGCAACAGAGTGACAACCTGTCCAGGGTATAACCTGCCTTTAGCCAACAGTAGCAAGGACAGAAACCCCAGGACCCTGAAGGATTCAGCAGGTTCAGAAAATAGACAAATAAAAGAAATTCATCCATTATTCCTTCATTCATTCATCTTTTAAACCTGTTTAGTCCCTTTCGGGGTCACAGGGCTGCCATAGGCCATCCCAGCCACTCGTGGGTGAAGGCTGGGTACTTTCTGGACAGGTCACCAGTCTGTTACAGGACCACAATCACACACCCATGCACACTCACACCAAGAGACAATTTAGAGTAACCAATTCATCTGTGAAGCATGTTTTTGGACCCAAACTGTGAACTTGCTGATCATTTGCCAGAGGTTTTACCTGGAACCATCTCTGAACAAAAAGAAAAGAAAGAAAAGAGAAAACCTGTGAGTCCTGCCCCTCCTGTGTATCATATCATTAAGTGGCTGCATCTTCATACTTTGTCATAGTTACTGAAAGCAATTTTTCATGTTTCACTCCCTCAGATTTGCTCACTTGGTTGCCTTTTTGTACTTCTCACCAAGTCTCTACATTATCTTTCCAGAATTTGATGAAAAATTAAATTACCAAGTGCTGCAGTTCCTCAAATGTCTTTTGTTAAAATGTCAGATTTTGAACTAAAAATAAACATGTGCACAGCCCGGAATTAAAAACTATGTAAGTATTTATTACTTGTCTTCTTGTCCCGTCCAGTTGCTGTTTTCGGTACATTGTTGAGTTGGGCGGAGTAAAGTCCGGTCAACGTGCTCATCTCACCTCAGGATTCGTTTTTGCTGTGCAGAATTTTACAGGTGACATCAGATATGTTCAGTTCAGTGTGAATATGTCTAAGCTTGTAAACACAGGCTTAATGTGATTTACTTTCTCTAGTTTGCTTCTGTCCTTTGGTCCAAAGAAAGTGCATTTGTACTTCCAGTAATTGCACATTTCACATTTATTTGTTTGGAGGATAAGCCCCTTGAGATGTGCCATCTCGTTATCAAGGAGAGCCTAAAAAGACAACAAAATAAACAAGTACCGACAGGAACAGCTGAGCAAACTTTACATACAGTATATCAAAAACATAATAAAGAACTAAAAGTATACAAGACAACGAACACACACACACACACACACACACGCACGCACGCACGCACACACACGCACGCACGCACGCACGCACGCACACACACACACACACGTACACACACGTACACACACACACACACACACACACACACACACACACACACATTCATTACACCTCATAACAGTTAGTTCAAGGGAAAGGGAATAGAAAGGCAGGGAGTAATATCAAATAAAAAAGACAGTTACAGGAGTGTTGAAATATGTTCTAAACAGCCATTTTTAAATGCTTAAATTGAAGTTGAAGATCAAATGGATGGAGGAAGATTGTTCTAGTCAGAGGGTGCTTTGTAATAGAATGAATATTTTACAATTTCTTTTTAACTCTTGGAACAACAACAAAAAATTGATCTGCATGGTGTAAATTATAAGAAGAATTTGTACCAGAGTCCATTTTTAAATGCACTGAGACTCACATTCTTAAGTGAACCAGGATGCACTTGTTTGGTCAGAGCTGAAGAAGGGTTTTAAACTTCTGAAGTGAAACAAACCGAAGCAGCACATTTAAGTAAGATTACACAAGGACCAAATATGACCGTCTGCCTGACACGAGTAAGTCTTTTCAAATTTAATAAATTTCATTTCCTTATTTCCTCCACTCAGCAGCCTTACTGGCAAAAACAATTAAATATTGAATAGACCTGTTGTAGCACCTACAAGATTATTACAATGCACTTCAAGTTATCAGTCCACGCAGAACCCCCAGTATTTGTTTCATGTCATTTCCTTAATAAGGCCAACCATAGCTAATCTGTGTAGAACTTTAATGTCTCCTATGGCAGAACAGTTGGGGTAGCAGTCACACTCAGAGGAGCTTTAAATAAATGAAAATAATCATCGTCAAGCGTCATTCAGAATGAATAAGGAGAAGGTGCACCAACAATGACAAAATAAAACAGAATTTATCCAACTAATGAACATTTTATGATTTCACAGCTGGTATAGTCAAATGAAAGATTAAAAACACACCTAAGTGTTCAATATAGACACACTTAGTGATAGGATTTTCCATTTTCTCTTCTGCTTCTTGCAGTTGGGAAGCCATTGACTGCGACAAAAAAGAAACAATTCTCAGTGAAACCATAATTGGTTTTACAAACAAATTCACAGGATAGGGAAGAGGCTTTTATTTGTTTTTTTTTCTTTGTTACAGTTTTTGTTAGTTTTCAAAAAAAAAAATTCCGTCTTCAATTTTAAGACAAATTTTCCTCATATATGTCCTCCATTATCAGACAAATGCTACAAGATAATAAAAACACCAAAAACAGAATTTTCATTTGAGTGGGTCATTAATGGAACGTCTTAGATGTCAGATGCTGCGTTTCTATTGACTGAAACTGCGCAAACTGGATTTGTCATAGTAAATTTGCCTGATGGAAACACAACAATAATATAAACATATCTATATTATTTATCAAAATAAAGTTCCTGCGCTTGGAGGAGGTGGCTTTTGAGGCGCATCAAAAAGGACAGATTTCGTAAAACTGCAACGGAAACACTGATTCCCAAAATTGGTTTTCCACAGCTGCCCCGACGTGGAAGGAGCTCGCAGCTCCATGACCTGAATAAGACGCCAACATCTCCTTTGATAGATGATGATGAGCGCTAGTGCTGTGGCAGAAATGTGAATGTATTTGCTGTTACAAATCAAAGTATAGTTCACATCTGTTGCTGTGTTTTTGCACGACTTATCGCGTGAGTTGGTCTGTGTTTATTCGCATAACAATGATTTAATGGAAACAGGGAGCGAAATTGTGTTTTTTTGACAATTCTAGAATTTTGACAAAGTTTTACGGAGCTTGTGTAGACTGCTCTGTGCAGCACCTTACAGATATTCAAGTCGTTATACTCCAGTTGGTGAATGTTGACACAGGATTGTTTCATATTATAACATGTTACGTATATTTATGCAGAAACAATTTAAAGCTCAAATAGACATGATTTGTTTATTTATTTAAAGTGCTTAAGCTGTGTTCTTCTGTGTGAGTCTCATCAAAAAGCAGCCAAAAAAGCGGTGCTCAGGACTGCGGCGGATGATGCATTTATCTTGGACCAAACGGCCCAAACAACGTTTTGCTAAGGGACTCATTAAATCGAACACGGGTTGAAGAACAACAAGACGAGCTTTTCACACCTGGAAATTCTCAAGCAGAACTTGGCAAGAAAGAATCTGCAAGGCCGCCCCAGACTGACCTCTGACCTCCTGTGATGTCAATGGTACTTTCAACCAATTAGCTGTTGGAAGCTGCCCTTGGACTTAACGGGCTTCAGACACAAAGACAAATGATTCTATCAGATTAAATGTTTTTTAATGGCAGACAGAGAGGCCAAATGTGGGTCTTTCACTTGAAGCCATATGTGCACTTCACTGGCTATCGCTCAAATTGAGGTTCATTTGTTGCCAGTGTGTGAAGAAAAGGCTAAGCTGAAGAAATCTTGTTTGCAAGCGCACAAAACAGCACTATTAGAGGTTATTTCCTTTTATCAATATTGGTGAATTATCAACATGTAAATATTGGCTGTAAAGAAATGGAATGCATACATGTAGCCTTGCTTATGAAGCGGACTGCGGGCAACATGTTCTGGCCTAAGCCTGCCAAGAGAAACAGTGAATCAAGCCACACATCCAGAGGCCTCTCTATTTTTAAACCCACATTTGGAGGTGGTGCTCGGTGTCTACCACAGCAAAGGCTGCTGGAGCCATGATGGAAGCCAAGACAAAAACATTGTCACTGAGAAAGAAGCAAGAAGGTCAAAGTCTTAGATTTTTATGAGCTTCGGTTCAGGGCTTCATGGCAGGGCCAGCTTGTGATGGTACATTGACGATTTTCCACATCCAGACCTGTGATTACTAAAACATTGTCGTTGTTATTCAGACTAAAAGTTAAGGGGTCACTGGCCTGCCTGTGGGTTGACCTGCTCGGTCCTGCGGCATCACCTCTGTCAACAGATTCATCCCCCACCAGCATCTGAAGAAAGACCCCTGCACTGCTTATAAAGTGGTTGTTCTTCCTGTCAGTCTTCAATTGAAGATAATTGTCTCTTAAAGATGTCGAGGGCCTGTGATCTGCCATCCATTGAGCTCAAGGAGGTTATGTTTCACTTTAGGTTGTGGAGGGGGGTACAGATTTGCCATCAGCTGAAGTCACAGAAGAGCTTTTAGATGTTAAAACTTTTGCATGTACTTGCATAAAACCCCATTCTGGCCCATATTTAATGCAGCAAAAGGTTTACTCCACAGCTCGAGCGCTGCTGACATCAGAGAGGGTTTCTTCCTCTTCCTGTCTTTTGCTCCTACACCTGCAGCTGGTCGGATCACATAATCAACTCCCAACGGCAGTCCTCCAGCAGAACAGCTGTGCACCAGTGAGAGCATTTGGGGAATTAGCATAAGCCAAGCCCTTCAACTGAACTGTGCGTCTGCACAACATAACAACATAATCATTTTCAAGCTTTAAGTGCAGCCGGGACACTGCCTCAGCTCTCAGGAGTCCTGCACGCACCCACAAAACACATAAACACACCACCCCGCATTACTCCCTTGCTATCTCCACCATCTTTTTATGCCTCACACACACACACACAGACAGACACACACTGTCTGAAGTGTGGGTCAGTGCCTCATGTGGTGACAATGTGTGTGCTGTGGTGGTGGAGGCAGCAGTCAGTCTGTAAAAAGAGGAAGTGGTGCTGTGTACCCCGAAGGAGTAGGGTCCTGGGGAAGAATGTTTATCCTGTCCGCCGCCTTTGATCTTTTTTCTGTTAATCACTTCCTGCACACTGTATATGAACTAGGAGGCAAAGTCGGTGCAACATTTACAGAGGAAGGGATTGTGGAGGGGGGCTTTTTGGGTCGAAGGCATCCACTTCCGTGTTCTTGAAGAGAGAACTGATGCCCACGTTAGGACGCGGATTCTCTGACCACTAGCATCTGAACTGGGATCACAGCGTTGGGCTTCCAGGAAGAGCGCCCGTGCAGGGTTACGGTAAAGCTGCCGTTCATCTGCAGCACAGTGTGGCTTGAGCGGTGGAGACAGTTTGTGGTTGTAATAATTCACAATATTTGGCAGAGTTGCTGAAGTCTCCAACTCTCACTACCACTGATTACAAAAGAAAAGGCTCAAAGTCTCCTGGAAGTATAAATTAAGTCTGCTGCACTAAAACTGCAGGTAACAAGAGAAGCAATGATTTTTGCAATCTTGTGCATATTAAAATAGAATTAAAATGTTAAAATTCTTATGAATTTTCTCATTTTTTTGCTCTACGTTTCAGCTAATTTTCAGCCAATTAAAAAAAATGTGATGCACTTTTCCCCCCCAAAGTTATCTAAATTAATCTACATGTTGATTTACTTGTTCAGAAAAATATTTAGGTAAACCAAAAAAAAAAAAAAGAAAACACTTAAACTTATATTAGGTGTGTTTACCAATGACAATTTCTTTTTAACTTTAATTTATTACTGCAAATGACAATGGCCTTGTCTGCTCTGCCACTTTTTTTCAGGCACCTTTATTAATAAAAATTTAAATATATCATAATCTAAATTAAATTTTGATTCCAAATCTTCTAGCCGTCTCGTGATTTAAGATTCCCATGCAAATAACCAAATCTTTGCCTCCTTTCAACCCTCTTTATACGAGAGCATCAATAAAACTCTGGCATTTTGGGGTCTAAACCACACACAGGCATAATTAAATCAAACTGCTTTCAAGGGCATTTTCACTTGAGAGGACAATTTCACTTTGAAGCTAAATTTCCCCCAAATACAAAATTGATTCAGAAATGGTTCTTTAAAAAAGTCAACTGCTAATAAAAGCAACAATAAAATATTGTCACTATGTGCAAAAAGAAAAAACAAAAAAAGCCACATCTTAAATGGAACTTTTGATACCTTTGTTTAAAACTTTTTTTTTACATTTTTGTGATAACTTCCCTGTTATTTGTTTTTCAATTTCTGCTTTGCTTTTTGTCCTTCAACTTTAAAATTGCTATTTAAAGTAAACAAAAAGAAAAAGCCCCAAGAACACACAAAAAAGCTCAACTTGGACACTGCAACCACGTCAAAACAAGACTAGACTAAAACACCCCGGACCCACAGAGCGGCAAGCAAGGAGCAACTAAAATTCTGGGTTTATATGAACTGAGGGGGATAATTAGAAACCAAAGCAGCTGTGCTGATTAGAAATTTGACTCAGATGTAAAGTAGACAAGGCACCAGAGAAGAAACAGCCTAAAACTTTGACCCAACCTAAATCCAAGCGAGTTTAACTTGACCAAAGCCACATAAAATAATCCTAAAACAAAAAAAAATCCTCAAGTGTAAATCTTGTAAAGTTGTTGAATAGCATTTGTGAAATGATTCGACAAGTGAACAGATGAGCTAAAAGTGTGGATTTTATGAAAAACACATCTCCAATGGTGCCTAACAGCTCAGCCTGCTATTAAATCTCGCTTTGTGTGAACTGGACTATTTAAATCTGGAGAAGCATGAGATATTGGCAGTCAAACAAATCTTAATTTACTTAATTTACTAAACTGACGCCTCAATAGTGGCTGGAAAAGCCATAAACCACCAAAGCAGCTTGGCTACATCTCCTCCTATGTAAAAAAAAAAAAAAAAGATTTCAGATGGGAAAAAGGGGTAGAGAAGAGAAAATATGCAGAAAAGAAAACAAAGAAGATGGACTGTCCATCCATTTATTTCATCCTGTTCAAGGTAATAGGTGCAAACCTGTTTTGAGATCTCCAAATTTATTTCCCAAGGAAGCATCTCTAAAAAAGAATCTTATGAGCATAAAGCAGTTAAGTTTCATCGTCTCTGCTTTAAAGAAGCATCTGTTGCACATTTTAAAACCTGATCACTTTTTTTTTCTAGCAAGAAACAAACAAAGCGACACGTTGCATTTAAATGAACAATTCAGTTTTCTTGAGTGTCAGAGACAGGAGTGGACAGGTGAAAAAAAAAATACAATTCGGTAATGGCTGCCGCATTTATGATCCTCTCATTAGTTTCTCAGTTATTCTAAATCATTTGGCAACACTACCTCCAAAAAACAAGTATTTCCAGACACACCTTCGGCAAATACAGGCATCTGTGGGAGAAACAATTCATTTAAAAGTTTAAAGCAGGCAGTCAAATTTTAACAAAGCTGCACAACAGGGAGTACTGTTCATCCGCCCAACGTGAAAACTTGATTCATTGCTGAACTCTAACAGACACCTCCCTGAAAGACTTAAAATATAGGTTAGAAGACACAACAATTTCCAAATAAATCAGAGGATTTTTGAGAGAAAACCCTGTTTAAATGATCCATACAGGAAAACAATTAATTAGGAAATTAGATTGAAAAGAACAAATGTAAAAATACTTATTATATGTTGGCTTCTTTTACAACTAGTATAGAAGATAGTTATCTTTTTTAGTCTTCTGAAAAAAATTTCAAAACAACTTCAAATATATAGAATAAAAAACGTTTTTCCCATGTTTTACATAAAACATCTGCCAATAGAACTAGTAGAATTTGCCTTGCAATTTTCTCAAAACAAGTTGTGATGTCCTGCCTTTTTAACGAAAATCAAATCTTGAAAACATTACTTTATTTTATGTAAATTACTCTGGTAATTAGAATTATGACAAAAAAAAACAGGTGTTTTTCCTGAAAAAAAAGTTGGTACATTAATTTACTTTTCCCCCAAAATATGTCCAATTTAAGCTACAACTGTCCAACTTTGCTTATTTCTAGACCACAATCGTCTTAAAACTATAATTACACATTTAAAGATAAATTTTTCTAAAAATATATAAATTAGTCAAAGAAGTCAAATAAAACTTTCCAATATCCCCAAGTCAAGTTTATTTAAACCAAAGCATGCCAATTACAAATAAAACTTGAAATTATTAACATTAGTAGGCTTAGACTGTTTTTTTTTACATGTTACTAATAATGTAGGGAGAAGCATTTGTTAAAGTGGTATTAGTCCGTTTTTTTTACGTGTTACAAAGATTTGGAAGTTACAGGTGTTGTGAATTCTTTAATGAGGCTAACGAGGCCAATGTGTAGTGTGTGTTACAATGAATTACTTTGAACTCAGTTTAGTCTGACTCACACACTTATCACTGATCCCTTTGTCTCCCCCAATACACTTCATTACGGTGGCTCTGAAGTGTAAATCACATCTAAAGTTACTTAATGCAAAAACATTTTAAAGATCACAATGAATAAAAATGAAACTTTTCAGAAAAGTAAACAATTTACAGAAATCAAAATGATATTTTTAATAATGAAACACTATAAAACTCTGGTAAAAAAAATAATAATAATAATAAAAAGGGACATCGCTGATTGGATGATGAGATCCAGTATCGTTTCGTGACAAAGAAGTTTTGGTTAGAATGATGGACAGTCTTCATCATCCAGCAGCGATGTCCTACAGTACCTATCTTTTCCAGTTGCCATTAAAAAAAGCACATATTTGAGAAAACAAAAGAAAAAAAAATAAAATATGGCAATAATAAATAAAAATAAAAAGCTAAAATATGAAAGAAGAAGCCAGAAAAGGTAGGTGCTATGGGACATTCTTTGGCATGAAGCGATACTGAATATTCTCCGTATTATCCATGAAACCTTTATTAGTTTGTGGTTATTAAAGACGCATTTTTAAAAACTCGAATGTCATAATCCAATCAATGACATCCCAAAATACCTACTTTTCCCCATTTCCTATCATTTATTTTTACTTTTCATACTTGGTTTTTATAATTTTTATTTTATTTCTTGAATCCAATGTTGTTGTTTTTTTTATCTTAGTTTGTTTTTTATTGTGATCTTAAATATATTTTTGTATTGACGGATTTGTTGGTGTTCTTTGTACTTCAGGCCCACTGTACCTAATAGTTCAGTGCGCCTTATTGGATCAACCGTTGGTATTGCTGAGAATGCGATATTTTCAAGATCAAATGAGTCAACAAGATTGTCAAGACTTTGGATAGATTTGATGTTTTTGCAGTGCATTGATTTGGATACAGGCTAAACAGGACAGCCTACTGTGGTTGATTCCTCATTGGTTATCTGCTAAGCTAAGTGATAGTGGGTGGAATGATTGCTGAAAGATGAGGCCTTTGTCCCATTGTAATTCTTGTGAATTACTTTCGTCAAAGTTGTATTATGAACTGCAATGAACCAAAATTGCCATAAAAAGCCACTGGACAACTATGGGCAAGGTTTTGTGGAGTTGTTTAGGATTCCATGAAGGGTGGTGCATGTTTTCCAGTTGGTGTCGATAGGTTGGTGAGTCAGTTGCATGCGCATGTGATCGGTGCTTTCTGCGTTTTTAAAGGTCACCCATCAGTCAGTCCTCTGAATCACACATCCTCCATTTCATTTTTGCACTAACCCATCTATTATGTTCTTGCTTTTGTGTTTTTGAAGTTGCTCCCAAAAGCCAACAGTCTCTGATGCAAATTTTTTATTAACTCCACAATGAAACCAGAACAACAGGCTTCAAAAATACAAAAAAAAAAAAAAAAAATCCTTAAAATTTAAGAAGCTGGTATTACACAAAGAATGTAAGCCTGACTCACTTTTAATGGATGTTCTTGTGTTTGACTCTTGGTGTGAGTGTTTGTGTGTGCGCACACCTATATCTGACAGGGCTTGCGTGACTAGCGGGTATCTGAGAGGGTGGAAAGGTTCCTCTTCTGCCTAAGGGAAATAGCAGTGTGTTGTGTGCACCTATCCTCATTTAATCCCACAGAAATATTTAAAAGGCCATGTAAAACAGCAAGCCCCTCTGGTAGCTGCACACTCATATAATTTCAGTGAACACTCAAAGCCTTTGAGCTGCCATGTCAAGCACATCAAGACAATATCCCCGCCAGATTTACAGCCTTATAACTCAATGGAAGTATAGGACACTGTATGGTAAAGCTGCATTTAAGTAAAAATAGAAAAGCTAAAATTGCACGCTCTCACTTTGCAACATCAAGTTTCAGCCGCTGTCTGCTGCTTGGCACAGCTGAGGTTAGAGCGTGCTGTAAGGGATGACTCACAGCCTGCCGACTCTCCACCAAAAAAAATCATTTTTTTAAAAAGAGAATTGTATTTATTTAAAAAAAAAAAAAAGCTAACCAAACAAGCGCACTGACTGGAACAGAAGGACATTTTCTCACCCAGAGGTTTCTCAGTAAAAAAGGTCACTCCTAGTAGAGAGCTGGGCAGCTTCATAAGCAGTCGAGTGTTACTCTGGGCAGGGAGCACTGCACCATGGCTTTAGTTAAACTCTTGGGATTTGAACCCTTAATCCCACAATTTCTGTCTCATAACTCCTGATGGTTTTTTTTCATGTTGCATAACTTTTGAAACCTAAAAAAGGTAACTTTTGGAACGTTTTTAGATTAAAATACATTAATTCATATTTGATTACATAACTAACTTTTGATGTTAATTAAGAAACCAAAAATATATGACAAGTTCAAAAAAAATGTAAGAGGTTTTTTAGAGATTAAGTATGTACATATTGAAATTAACGCTTAGTTACTTTTTAGAATTTTTGGATTGCAAACATCTATTTTCTTTTAGATTAAGGTTTTTGAGGAAAAATCATTCAATATGATCTAAACGACTCTACAGGATGTGTTGTAATTTACACATTTATTCTGGGTTTATTTAAAGACACTTATATAACATCTTAGTGTCATGTTATAAAAAAACCCTCAAGTTTCAAAAAAGCAAAATTTGGTAGAACAAGTTTAAAATTTTGACAAAGAAGTTTAATTAATGTCACCATCAAAGAAGCAGTCTTAGAATTTATGAACACACAAAAGGCTTTAAAACTAGATCGAAAGTGTGTTTTTTTTCTGTTGTAAAGTTGGATTTTTTATTTTATTTAAAAAGAATATTTGATTTTTTATTGTATTTTCAAACACTGTTGTGTCTCCAGGTACTTTTATTTTAGATTTGCTTCAAACAGGAAGTTAAACTGTAGCTCCATCATGGAAGTTCACTAAGTTCAGCTGCACCGAAAAGGGCATGACGTGTAATCCCAATTTACTATTAGAATTTCTTTTTTCTGTAGCAACAACAAAAAAAGTTTTGTGCTTTTTATGATTTAATTTGGCTCGCATCATGACAACACATTAAAAAAGACATCAGTAGACACTAAATCATAGTATCATGTCTGTCAGCTTCACAAGAATGCTAATCAATTCCAGATAACATCTTCATGTGGGAGGATCCCTGATATGTAAAATGCATTGCCATTACAAGCTGAAAGTTATATGGTAGAGATGGACAAGGCTCTGTTTACACTGACAGCATTTCTCGCCTATACTTACACCACATTGAAGTCCCCCAGTTTGGTGCAAAGCACTCCCTGCGCTGTCATCACTCTGAAGCCATTTGTTAATCAAAGGGTGTGGGGAAAGCTGTGGCGTCTTCATGGGATTTTCTGCAAACTTTGTTTGTATTTTTTATTTTTTTGTCCTGAAGTTGCAGATGGCGCAGCTCCCGCTAAATGTGGAGCTGCGCCTCATTGCTGTTGCTGTAAGGAGCAGACTGGTGCTTTTTACAAACCGTCAACAACAAATAGAAAAACATTTTATCATTTATAAACAATAAACAGCAAAGCATCATAAAGACTGTTAGGATTCCCCTCTTGCCTGCCATTGCATTGGCTGCAAAAACTCTCCTTTCAGAAAATGTACTTGTGACAAAAAAGCATTTCTACTAGCAGCTAAACATATTCCTACATAATTTAATTTCTTTAATAATTTATTAAAAACTTAGCTATCCTAATTTTTGTATTGCTACTTTAAACAAGTCTCAACAGACCCAGGACTTGTCAGAAGTTGACAGAACTGGTTCTTTGGGTTTGTTGGGAAACCTGCGTCTGTGTTTTAAGTCCCATTGCTTTTGGTGTGTTTGGGGGAAAATGCAAAAGAAAAAGTGTTTCTTTTCTGTTTTATCAAAGATAAAATGACTCACACTTAGATTCTGAGATGTTTAGCAACTGCTGGACATGTTTTTAATACAGTATGGAAAACAGGAAGGTCAAACGGTCACAAAGAATGGAGTTCTGTCTGCCTTTCTCAAGTTAGCAGCCCTAAGATAGCAGAATGTGAGAAAACGGGTGGTTTTGCTGAGATGGATTGAATACAAAAGGGATAAAGGAAGGCGCCCTGCTGTTTCCAAATCTATGTAACAGGTGGAGAGGGCTGACCTGTGTTTGGGTTCAACCAAATGAGAGCAGGGCCTTGGGGAAGGGGGCTTACCTGCTGCACTCAAGTCTTAACAGGTAGAATCCAACCCTCCATCACGCACACCCTCTTACCATCCCTACCAACCTCTGCCAACAGTTCCCACACAACATCTTAAAGTTTTCTGCCCATCAGGGGCAATCTGCTCTGTGCAGCCCCCTATTATGTGCCGCTCCATAGATGAAATTGTGGCAGCTTAAAGATTCCCATCTGCCGATCTGGAGTCGGTGCAGGAAGCACAGAAAACTGTTGAGGCTGCGCTGTTTGGCCATTTCCAAACACCATCAGGGGTCGAGCTTCAGTATATGGACTAGGGGAGTATAATTGCTAACAACTGCCGTATCACAATCTGTGGGCGCTTAAACCCTAAACACCTGAAAAGGTTTAAGGTTGTCTCTTGCTCATGTAAGTACAGGCCAGACCAGAAGGCAATCCAAAAAACAGAGGCTTTAAAAAAAAAATGTAATTATTTTATTCTAAAATTAGGTATTAAACTCATTAAATCATTGTCACTGTAAAATTTGTTCTGAAGAAAATCACTCCCATGTAAAAAAAAAATTGAATGAATATTTATGTTAGACTCTTTTATATATATTTTAATACAGAATATCCAGCACTATTAGATGCACTCAAAAGCCTTGATTTTTTTCAAAACAAATGACAGTGAACCTTATAAACCAGAGTATTTTATATATGGATTAATTCTGGTTGTGCTTACTAATGTCAAAGTGAGTTTGAGAGATACACAATGCTGTGTTAAAATGTTTGGTTTGGTGTTATTTGCAACAGGCTAACGCAGCGAACGTGTTGTGTAATTTATTTGTTACCAACAAGGTAGGCGTTTACAAGTATGATGACGAGCTAACCTGTGGTGAGCCACAAACAAGTTCTAGAGTTGTCAATGGAGTCTGACTAACTGATAGATTTATCTCAGACTCTTGTCTCACTTGATGCGTCTTATAGTTTGGTGGGCCTTATGGCATAAATAGACCATTCATTAAGGTGCGCCTTATAATCCGATGCACCCTATAGTGCGGAAAATGGTAATTTGGATCCTTCCCCTCATTTATTGAAATATTCTTCTTGATTTTCTAGCTAGACCTTATAGGTCTTGGCAACTGACTGAGTGTGAATGACAGCTGATTTTTTTTTTTGTCATCTAGCTTTGCCTACTTTCTCATTTCTTCTTCTGTGTTCCCCCTGCAGGACACAGGGAAGTGGTCACTTGGTGCTGGTAAACACAGAGCTTTTGTTAGTGGGAATCGGCCTCAGGTGCAGTTGACCCCTGACCTCTAAACCCGCAGGTTGAACAAAGGGCCATTAAAGAGAGCGCGACAGAATGGCTGAGACTGAGAGCTTTACAGGGAGTGTGCAAGGGGTCAAGCACTCAAGAAAAAACAAGAAGAAAAACCCCACTTTTGAAAGTTATTTTGGATAAAACACCCCAAAGCACATGACCAGATCAGAGTACAAGACAACCCACACAATGACTTGTTTCATGAACTGGAGTTTTTGCAGACAGTCACCCATCAAACAAGTGCAGACAGCTGCTCTCAGCACTCGTGCATCCATGCCTGGTTGCTGCATCATCATCTTATCACTAAAACAAGGCTCTCTTGGAAGTAGCCCCCTGTCCCTTTGTCACTGCTATGGTAGAGACAGGGGTTTCCTCCTTTGGGCCATTGCTGGTGAAAGGTAAGTCCTTCAGAATCAGGATCGCACACAATGCCTTCAGTCACTTACAGGAGAACAATGGTGCTCACTCAATCAGAAAAAAAGAGCTTTGCATGTAGGACATCCTGTAAAGTGTTTACATTTGAGTCCAACAGGTGACAGATAACTTCAGAAGAAATTAAAAACAGGAAGAAAAAAAATGATCCTAACATTTTTGCTTCATTCTATGTTTATCTTTAGTATTTTAGTCTCTGCAGCTATGAAGACTCTTTTCAGCCCTCCTCCATCTTTCTGGCTCAACACTGCCACCCAGTGATCAGTGCACGTAAAAAACACCCACTCAGATGTGAAGCCTCACTTGTGGAGCCCGGTTGTCTTGACTTCACTGCCGGGGAAACACTTAAGAAAGGCTGGGATTTTCCACCCTGAAGCACATCCAGACTCCAGTCAGAATCAGAAATCGGATGATGAGCTAAGAAAGCGCTCAGCCACAAAACGTGCAGTGGTCATCTTTTGTACAAATGTTGGGACTTACTGAGAGAAGAAGACCCAGATGCTGTTTGTTTTATCCATTTGAGCAAACATATAGCGAGCAACACAATCTAATACAGTAAAATCCCACGCAACGGCTGCACGGAGCACAGAAATGCAAAAGGTTTGCACCAAAGTCAGTCCTTTTTGGGCTTCGGTGGTAACACAGTGTTGAGACTATATGATGGCAAATTTTAAATTAAACGTATAAACACTATCACCGATAAATTCTGAGCATTACATTTCTTGTTTATGCCACTAAAGTATCTGGATTTGTAAATGAAAAGAATGTCATCTGAGATCTGTAAACTGTAACAAATGCCAGGACAAGACACATTAAATGTAATGTGAGCTATTTGTCATTTTCTTAATGCAGGGATTTTATATAATCATCCTAACAGAATGCTTAGCATATAAAGGGATTATGGAACAAAGACATGTAATACTGTAGCAAGTGTTGTATTTGTGCTAATTTTCACTGCTGAACAAGTTAATAAATGAGTCATTTGGAAAGCATTAACAAAGTGTTGTTACCTAATGGAGGACACTTCATTAGAGCTTCTTTGGGGAAGAATGGGCAGGCCATCAAAATGTAGATGTAATTAGTGATGTGGAGGAAACAGGAGCTGACGGGGGGCATTGCCGCTCCAGGAGATCCGAGATAATTTAGGTGAAGGTAGCTGAATAATTGAGTGGCAGTAAGGCCGCTGTGTTTTCAGTCTTGAAACATGTAAGCCAGAATTGGTTAAATCAATGCAAAAAACATAAATAAGTTTAAAGAATTGAAAAAGTATGTCTTTAATTTGCAATGCACCATTTAATCCACTTAATTTAGCATCCCCTTGAAATGAAAAACAATGAAAAATAATTTTTACATAATTTTAAAAAAAGAAGGTCAGGCATATAGGGGGTTAATATTTACCAATAAACTCCTCTGTACCAGCTATTTCATTGGAATCCAGCAAGATAAATGAGAACCTTGCAGGCAAACAATTATAAACTAAATGTCAGACTTGAAAGAAAGACGCCGACAAAAAGCAGAAATCAAATTTGAGAGGCAAACACTTAAAATCCTCACCTGCACACGAGCAATGATTTAAAAAAAAACATTTGACTGGGGCTTAAATTACTAGAGTATGAGTTGCACACCTCAGAGTGACAAAAGTTCAATGCACTTTCATAAAAAAAAACGATTGACTCGGTATCTTGCAGCTTTCTTGTTTGGAACATTTCTCACTGCTATCACGTTGTTGTTTTCGCCTGCAGCAGGTATCTTCCTCATGCAGAAGCCTGCACAAACTTTCCTGTCAGTTTCATTTTCTTTTCTAATTTTCTGTAAACTGTTGTTTTTTGACACAGATAAAAGCGAAGCTAGATCTCCGGAGTTAAATTACCCAACAACAAAAAAAAATCAAGAAATTTAGTTTTGATAGCGTTCATATCTTTTTCTGCTCCTGGCATTCCTTTGCACATTCATAACTTATAGGATGACCCACATACACGTGTCTTTAAATGTGTTGGAAGCCATTTAAATGTCACACTTGGTTCGGAGCAGCCTGATCCTCTGATGTTCTACACTTTACAGGGATTACAGGTGTTGGTTTTCTTTCCACTGTGCAAGAGGAACCAAGGTACCCTCTGCCCGACCATTTGTATGCAGAAACCTGATCATATTTAATAATTCAGGACTATCTTGAAACCCCTCCAACAATTAGTCCCTTTAAGACCCCTGGCTTGACACTACTTAGTAACTGCTTGAAAACAAGAGAGCGTGTCTCTCCGTTGGTGCTGCCCTCTCACGCTGACACTTAATAATATCAGCTTTTAAAAGGAGCTTTGGTGAGGGGGACAACTTTGGAAGCACGGAAAGGCATGAGAACAGCAGGTTTGTTGCGGTCTGGCTGCATTTTGTTCTCATTTTCTTAATTAATGTGCTTTTCTTCCCACTACTATCCCCACCACAGGTATAAATCTTAGCCAGAGATGACAGAAAATGTTGTTTGTGTGTGTGTGTGTGTGTGTGGGGGGGGGGGGGTAGAATTGACAGGGGAGCTTTGCTGGTAAATAATGAATGCCGCACACCTCAGAGTGTGACTAATCCAAACCTCTTGACACGAGATGGCCTAGGCTTATCTGCAGCATTAGCCTTGACACACATGTTATTTTCTATCTGCATAACTGTGCATTTTGTAGAATTTCAGCAGAATTCGATGGTCATTCATACAAACCGGCAGGACAGCAAAGAAAGTTTGAACCCTACCTGGAAACGTGCCTGAAGCACCGAGTGAACCTAAGAGTTCATTTGAGGTAAATATTTGGTTACAGTGTGTCATCGCGTTCGGTTATAGGCCAGAGAAACAACCTGTTCTCTGTGGGTGGCGACGAAGAACACACAAATCATCCCAAGAACGACTCTCAAGCGACAGCAGTGACAATTTTATTTAGGCGGAAAAATTCAATAACTGCTTCAGTGCTTCAACAGTAAAAAACAAAAAAAGAACTCGTTTCACAACATAGTAAGCCTAACAGACGAACCCTGCAGTTTTAGTTTATGTGAAATATTCTGCGCTACTGGTAATTTCTACAAAAAAGGATTATACAGTCAAGCTGTTTTATTATTAGACCTCTAAATAGAAGAAATTTTAAGTCCTACCAAAATATAATTAATCTTTATTTCAAAATAAATGATCAAAACACTTGGGGTAACACTTTACTACTTAGTATTTTAACAAAGTTGCATTATTTCAAACGTAAATGATGTAAAGACAAATAATTCTTGAAATTTTTTTTTTATAATTTTACGAGGTAAGTTCACTTAAAAAGTAAACGTTTAAATTTTATTTTGAAAGCTTATTTAATCATTCAGGTTTTTTTTCTTTGATGATAGTTTTTTCTTTATAATATTTCAAAATTTAACGGAAAGATTTTGATCAGCTTCTGCTTTTAAAAATGAATGTTTTATGATTTAAAAGAAATATTTCAGCTTTTCTTTTTTTAATTTGTGTTCATCTTTTAAGTTGTTTTTTAAAATTACTTTTGAGAATTCCTCGTTTTCAAAATAAAAGACTTTAATCAATCAACAAAAAATCAAGTATAATTATTTTTTAATAAAAGATTCCACTCATTTTTTTCCATAAAATAATGTTTTCAATTGATATAATTGTCTTGAACAAAAATAAAAAGTAAATTTTTACAGTTTTAGACGGAGTAGAAAATCTCTCCAGGGCCTTGTTTTAATCCAGTTTTTCATCACAGTATGAAAGCTAACATAATTACATTTTATTATACATTAATAACAATATAACTTGTTCTGACACAGAACATAAACCAGATTATAAAAAGTAGATCAGCAGAAAGAGCTGCGACTGCCAGATGTGACATGCGCGGCTCAGTCAGGTTGCTTTGTCATCAGGGAAAGACACTGAAGAAATCCTTCTCATTAAAACTGCTACAGTAAGAATTATGTCTTTTCTCTGGGCAACAATAAGTCAATATAAAGTTTACCAGTCAGTTTTCAGCTTTTTTCCATTAACATCACTATGGAAACTATAACAACCAATCAGTCTGGGATTCGCCAGGGAACGTCTCTGGTCTGGAGGTCTCTTTCTGTAGAAGGGCGGCTCCTCCTCTCAGTCATGCTCCACCACCCGCACGCTTCAGAGGATTAGATCTAAATTAAGATAGACTCTCCAAAAATATGTATGACACACAATGAACTGGCACAAAGGTTTAAAACAATGATACTCATTAGACAAATGTACTGTATTTAGTTAGACTTTCTTTAAAGATTTTTTTTTATTTGTTAATCAATTTAAGAATGTTTAAAGGGTTTTTATTTAAATTCATGTGCCCTTTTGGTTAATATCCACATTTGACAATAATGATAAAGCTTTGAGAACTTCCTGCCTGTCTTTGTAATTCTACCCCCCTCCCACTTTATTCTCCAACTACTTCCTTTGTACCCATCTCACTCTTTTCCTTTTTTTTTTTTGTCCAGACCAACAAGAAAAGTATGCAAATATGACTAACGCTAAGCCACAATGCAGCTTTATTTTACCAGAATGTCTTTGGATCAATCTGGCTAAGAGAAACAACTGTAGAACAACTTTAAAGATTAAATTCCATTATTTTAACCCGCTTTGAAAATAAAAATTGAAAGATGGCATCTCTTTTGAGGCATCCAATAAAAAATTTATGTTTTTTCCATGTATTTAGGATTTAAATAAAATTTTCAACATATTTAGTTTCTGATTGTTTATTGTCCTGGTTTTGAACTGAAATTGAAAAAAATAATTCTCGCATTTGTGTAAATAAATGACAGGCTTTGTTCACGTCACCGTCTTCTGAAAGGCAACTTTCATTGGATAATTAGAGCAATTAGGGATTCCCATGCTGCATCTCTGGTCATGAAGGATCTTCACGGTGATTATTATTATGTAACCCAACCTGGAAGTGAACCAGCTTATCCTAATTATTATATCAGCTGGCTGGCATTAGACTATTGCTTGAGCCAGGTTACATGGAAGGAGGACTAATATAAACAGATGACAAAGAATGTCAGCAGAATGTGTGCTATTTTGAAACTGATAGGAATCTAACTGAGGAGATAAGCAGAAAAAAATAGTAAACACTTCACGGCTAAATGCACTTTTTTCATGAAGGCTTGAGGCAGGGGTGAATATCTTCAAGCTGCTATGAGGCGAGACATGGAATAAGACTTCAAAAAGGCAAATGACAGACAAAAACATGCACACTCAGTTACTTCCACACTCAATTTATCATCACAGACCACCTTAATAGGTAACTTTCCGCACTGTGGGAGTCTGTAAGAAATTCCTTGTGTAAAAATACATAATAACCAATTGATTTTTGTTTATCAGGCAATGAAAGCAGTCACTTGAAGACCCCATAAGTTCTCACAAAGAGCTTTTCTTCTGTGTTAAATCTGCTTTTGTCGTCTGACTGAAAGGACAGATTAATGCACACCTTTAAATCACACCAGGTTCTTTGACTTCAGAAAGAAAACCGGAGCAGGACATGGGAGAGAAAAACAATACAAGAGGAACATTGTGAGTGCGACAGTATTGTTTCAACACAACCAAAACCAAAAACAAACACAAGATATGTAACAAAAAGCTCAGGCTCTGCTAGCAAAGCACAGGTACCCCTTAGATCCAGTGTCTCAACCAAAAGCTCTTGTTTTCTAGTACACAGCGACAGAGACAGCAGACACGGCGGGTACGTGTTTGTGTCGGGCCGGGCTAAGCCCCTCAGACTCTCAGAGTCTTTTGACGTCTGCTCAGGTTCCTCGGGTTCTCAGGGTTGGACCTGAGTTCTGCTCCCTCATGACACTGGCCTTAATGGCCACAAACACAAACAGTAATTGTCATCCGCTCACACAAACAGGTCTGTAAACATGCTTGTACCTACGCGCACACACTGGCTGCAGCACCTCTCCCTTTTCACAGAGAGCATCCCAGTGGAATGCGGTGGTGTGTCTGACGCCACGCTAAGCCACCTCAGTCCTGCTGAGGAGTCTACTTTTGCAAGCCCTGTCGTCTGCGTCTAGCCATCACAATCATGAGAAAATCACTAGGTGCCTGCGGGGCACATCTCCCTGGTTACAGGTATGCCTGTTGACACATGCCAAATCCTCCTCTTTCTCCCAGGTTCGTGGTGAACACGCTGGAACGCCCTGTCTCAACCGCAGACATCACATAGGACTCAGATGGGCAGGGCAGGACATGTTGGGTCACGTGATGGAACCACTGCCTGCGTCGATTGCCTCATAAACACGCATGACTGCAAAGCCTCTGTTCTACCTTTGCACCAATCATGCTCACACGCTCCAGCACCTAAGCTGATTCACCAGGTAGGGTGCTCCTCGCCTCAGGGGAGCTCTGAGGCCTGCAGGTAGCAAAGGCTTGGCCTGATCAAGTCAAGCTGCTGATGGATGGGAGTGCTGGCACATTCCTGTGACAGGTGATGGGAGCAACTCCTATTTGATCTGCTTCTGAGTGCAGAGAGAAGAGGAAGAAGTTCAGAAAAGACCTCTGCTCTGTGCATATTTCTTCCGGGAAGCCTGTGAGGTTGAGCACATGCTGCCAAGACCAGTTTGGAAACGACTCAAATCACTAATGGATAAAACAATATTCACATTGAGCCACCATTAAAAAAAAAGATTAAAGTTAATCAGCATAGTGAAGAGTTACAGTGTAATAAATTATTTAACAAGACACCTAGTGGGTGCTAAAGCAAAAAAAAAAAGTAATTGAGGCCTGAAGCATTCAAACAAAAACAATAAATAATCATTAAAGCTAAAGTCTTGCTGGGATATTTATGAAAGATCCAAGAAGGAGGTGAAATTCAAGTACCATTAAATTTATTTTCTATTTTTTTTCTTCTTTGCTTTTGAGTAGAGAAAATGTTTTTTTATGTTTATGCTTCAGTCACCAAAGTTTCCCAAACTTTCTGATTGTAAAATTGACAAAGAACTGCTTTGGATCACCTAAAACAGACAAAAATAATTATTTATTTAAAAAGAGAAGGGAATTTAATCTAAGTCATATTCATATATATACACACACATCTATCTATCTATCTATCTATCTATCTATCTATCTATCTATCTATCTATCTATCTATCTATCTATCTATCTATCTACAGATTTTATGGTTGAATTATTCGGAGTTAATCAGGTTTACAGATGCAAAACGAGCCAAAATGATCTGATTCCTCAAGAGAGTTTTCTTCAGACCCCAAACTTAAATGACATGTTTCAACCCTTTAAAACCAGCGATGTTGCTGATGACACCTAAATAACACACTCTTCTTTGAAAAATCGTAAACTTTTGATCTGTTTTGCAATTAACGTGAATCAGCTGATTCAGACGCAGAGAAAAACGACTTTTTATATCGATTTTACAAACGCGAGAATCCTCTGGAACTATGTTAATTGCATTAACGCCTGAAGAGTTACAGTATCCGAAAGAATGTAAACACTGGAGCTAAAGCTTCAATGTAAAACGTTTAGGAGATGCACTGTGATTTGTTGAACGAAAGTCTTTCTTTGTCTGTACAAATAAATTAACTGACGTGGAAATTTGCAAACTAAACTTTAAGTTTCTTTTAAAGATATCTGATAATAGTCTTATACTTAAATTTAAAATTTTTAAAGGGCCTATATCATGCTTTGCTTAGGCCTTTCAGAGTAAACTATATCCCTCTATATGATGATATATTTAAAAAGCAAATTTTTCATGAAATATAAGTTATTTTCACAGCTAATTTTCCTACTTGGAAGTAGGATGGCAGAATCTCTGAGGCTCCGCCTTTTGCTCCTTTTAATTCAATTCAAATCAATTTTATTTGTATAGACCTAATCTTCAACAACAATCGTCTTCATGGGCTTCGTATCGGTAATTGAAAAAGTGGAATGTAAAGTCAAAAGGATCATGAATACATAGAATTCAATAGGAAAATACTAAAATGAACTAACAAACTGACTAAGCTAAACTGGCATCCCTGCCCTTAGACCCCCCTTCGCAGTAAGGAAAAACTCCTAAAAAAAACTGATACCGGAATAAATGAAGAAACCTAAGGGGTGCCCACATGAAGGAGGGATCCTCCTCCAGGACGGACAGGCGATTTACCAGAACTCATAGAGAAGAATTAACTTATCTAACTCTACAACTACATATTTATAGTCATCCAGACAGAGTTGGGGGGACAGTCGGGGGCGCGAGTCGAGCCGGAGACAGGATCCACAGCCAGGTGTAGGAGCAGGAGCAGAGACGAGGTACACGGCCAGGTACAGAGCAGAGACGAGCCAGAGGCAGGATCCACAGCCAGGTGTAAAAGCAGTAGTAGAGGCGAGCCAGAGGCTCAATCTGACGTGAACCTAGACAGCATGTCTTATTTTGCCCACAAAAACAAACAACATTCGAAATTTTGCAAAGAGAGATTTGCATATTGTAGAGCCTTACAAAAGCATTTTGACAATCACTGCTAGATCTGCACAGAAAGTGTGTCTGTGTTAGCCTGGGTGCGGTGCTGGCAGCGCAGAGTCTTCATGGAAGGGCAGTTCCTTACTTTGTGATGTCACAATGTGAGAACCCACTCGTTTTTGTTGATTAGGAGGGGCTGGTGCACGAGAGCAGGGATTTAAAGGAGGACTCAGAGATGCGAGAATGGATTGAAATACTGCTTTAGGGTTGTTTTTTTGTGAGGAATTAACAATACATTACACTTAAAATCTCAAAAACTTTGATTTTTTTTATTTATATAAAAGCCCCTTAAATGAAGCTTGTAAAGTCTGAGAGGCGTTTCTGATTTGGAAGGTACTTTTTGCAATCTCTGCAAGTATTGTTAGCAATAAGCAGGTCCCATTCTGGGAAGATGAGCAACTTATTTTAAAGTGTTCAGTCTTGGAAATCTTTCCTACTGTAGAATGTAGAATAGATTATCAAAACAAAACACCACTTCCTTTATAGATGCTCAGCAGCTAAAAGTTTGGTTAAAGTTGACTATTTCAGCAGAAAGTCCTGTTTTGGCACAGCCAACATGCTTGCATGTGACATTAGACATTCTCCTATTCATTGTCAGTTATGCTTGAAACCACAATGCGTATATATCACAATTCATACTAAGTCAGCCAACCGCAAAGGCGAGCAGTGCCACAAAGCATTATGTCCACCTTAATTCTTCATTGTCTCCACTAGCCAACCATGATATCCCTTAAGTTTGGTAGAAAAGGCAGGTTTTCTGACTTAGTTACTCTTGTTAATGCAGGCATTTGTTTTGCCACCATAGTAACTAAATCCAGGCGTAGGAGGAAACAAGACCAAGCACAGAAACAGGAACAAGGAGATTCAGATGATCAGTTTGGCATTAAGGGATGAAAAAAAAAAACCTACAGTACGAAACGGCTATCACCACTTCTGTCACCAAGAAAGAAATGCCAGAGCTTTCCTTGTTTGTTTTCCTCTTACAGGTATCTATCACGCCGGTCCAGAGACACAGCAAGCTGTCTCACACCCTTGGCAATGTATTACATTTCAAAGCCAGGCTTGACACTTGGACAGGCAAGAGCAAGTCTGAGGCAATGTGGAGAGAAAGAACTGCATCCTCACCAAAAGAACTGCCTATTGTGTTTTTTCTGGAGCCTGTAAAAGAGGTGTTAAAATCATTTTTTCAATTTTGTTTTTGGCACGTATAGCTGCTGTACCACGTGCTGTCTCTGTACACAAAGCAGTCTTGTATTTGCTGCTGAGTGCTTGGCGCGCCATCTTTCTGGATCAGCTTAGAAAAAGCCTCGAAGAGAGGACATGCGATGAAGAAGTGTGTGTGTGCGCTCCTGTGAGCTTCTTTGAAACTCTGTGTTTAGTTGCACGTGTATTCGGGGAGTGGGATGAACTGCAGAGGGAAGGTGGTTCAAGCCACCGCCCTGACTGACTTCCAGGCTCCCCCCGGCAGAACCACAAACCCCCGCTTCCCTCCTTCTGCTCACCCCGAAATGGGCCGACGTCAGATTCAACAGAGCATCCGCGAAACAAACACAAACTCCCACTGTTCTCCTTTTTCGTGGCTTACAGTGGTTGTGCAAGACATTTGCTAGAAAATCCTTGTTTATATCCAAACCATCATACAGTAGAGCTACAAAGAGACACTGCAGCCCACGCCAAAGCCATTCAAAACATTACTGACCAACTTCTAAACACTGAAATTGAGCCTCAACCCAATGCAAGAGTCTGAACTTTAGAGAATCCCCTCACATGCATTGAGCATATCTGCAAATCAAATGGTAAAATGTGATTTAAAGAGTCATGAACGTGTTGTCTGGGTCCATACATTTGGCTGTACAAGGCTCTGGAGGGCTGGTCTCCTCATGTCCCAGCTCACTCATGTCCCCCTCCATAAACCTTCAGCACGCCTCCCAGTCTAAGCACTGCCACTCTGTAATTGTGGGGAAACCACAGCACACAGCCCCATATATAAATACTCCATTCTCCCAGCCTTGTCAAAATAAAGGTTGTGAGGGGGGAAAGAAAAAGGGCTTTTTTGAAGGGGAGCCTTCCCCCTGCTTTGGTGCTATTTTGGAGCTAACGCTTTACCTTGGGCTAAAACAGCATATGATACATGAAGACCCATTTGAGGAGGTTCCTTCTTTTATTTTTAAGCACGGCTCAGCATCAAAGGCTAAAAATAGAGCCGCTGTCCTCTCTGGGAGCCGTAAAACCCTCCCGTTGAATAAAAAAAAAACTTTGCTTCTTGTAAATATGTTGAAACAGTTCCTGCACCTTTTTTTTATATAGCGTGGCGCCTTTGTTACAACAGACAGACGAGCTGAGGTGACTGCGTCAAATAGGCATGAAGTTTTTGACGCACAGACAAAGACAGACACGAAGACCTGCAAAGCACTGCCTGAGCTATGTACACAAGCAGCCTGTTGACGTGCTGACTGCTTTGATCTGTGTTTTCTATGAGCAGACACTTCCTCATTATCTTTGCAGCCTACTCACCTGTCTGCGTCTGCACCAGAAAGAGTCTGCTCTAAACACTCTCCTTATAGGGAAGGCAGGTTTAAGAAGCTCCCTATGACCATGTCTTTCATCCTTAACAACCTCAATCGTCATTTTAAAATTTTAAAACGCGAACGTGATCCAGGAAAATGTTTTAAAGACCCGCTCCAATGAAATCTGTGCTTATAACATGCTCTTGTATAGCATCTTTCTGATGATCGAGTAAATATAAAATTAAGATCAAAATTCAGTCTCTGAGTATTTCTTTATTAAAATTGTCTTCAATCGGGAGAAGACGAGAAAAATGCAGTTTGAAAATGCTCGTATTTGTGATAGAGAAAATACTTTGCATTCTGATGGATCCACTTAAAGACAGCTAGATCTATGCTTCAATATTGCTCGACTTTTTTGCTGTACTGGTAATGTTAGGTTGGGGTTGTGAGGGGCCGTAAGCTATATAGGTCAGAGTGTAAATGAAGGGATGATAGGAAATGAAGGTAAGCTCACTCCACCCCAACAGTTCCACCCTCAACTCAGAAGGGAATTTCAAATGAACTACTGCCGCTCTGCTTTAACTAAGTCCTAGAAAGCGACAGTTTGTTTTAGACATTGGCTAATAAATGCATAATTAAAAGAACAATGGGAACACTTTAAAAAATAGATCAAAAGATAATCGGAGTGGGACTTTAAAGTGATATTCTTTCAGTTTCACTACACGCTGATACAAATCTCAGAATTGCTTGGATAACTATCAAGGCACTCGTGAAGATAATAAACTCTACCATGGCAAAAAAAGATATTTGAGTAACAAGTTGATATTATAATTATGACAAGATACTGACTGCAACAAAACTGGCCCTGTTTGTGTGACGTGGTGCTCCTTGGGTCTACCAACATGCAAGAACAAGTCTAAAGTCCTGGAAAGGACCACTTGATCTTAACACGCAGCATCTTTGAGTCTTTGAGTCTTGAACCTTGTTTTGCTGAAAACGGTTATCGTGTATACCAACAGCAAATAGACAAATGTGGTTAAGTGTAATCATCAAAAGCAGTTTAGCATTAATGTGCATTAAAGTAAAATTGGAGGAAGGTTTTTTCAGAAACTGAAGTTGGATTTCAGAGGAATAAAGGAAAGACTTTTTGAAACTCTGGTGCTACAGATCTTGCTCTACAGATGAAGAATTTAGCAAAGGAACAAGGAAGTAAATAGGCAGCAGAATGAAGGGTAAAAAAGAAGGCCGTCTTTACAGCTGGAGCTGGAACAAAAAGTCTTCCAGAAGTTCTTTAAATTGAATGCATTCAACACATTTTTATCACAAAGGAATTAAAAATTTGAGAGGAATGTTTGGAAACTAATATTTTTAGTTCTAAGCTTGGATCTTTCTCCAATCATACGTTCGAATCGTTCCGTAACTGTTCTATTTTGAAAACGAAAGAGAAAATTTACTTTAGGGGAAGAATTCCAATCAGCACTGACTCAGTGCATGCATTCACTAAACAATGTAAAGATGACAGCCACATTCAGGGACTTCATTCTGTTTCTTAATCTTTTCACTTTGTTTGACCCACTTCTCCAACTCTGCCAGGGCAGGTACGTTTGCTGCATCAGCAAGGATTGCATTAAATTCAGGAAATCCGCTGGTCTGCTGTGATTAGCAGCGAAAAGCCAGTTTGCCTCCATAATTACAGAAAATGGCCTGCTAAGTTAAAAGCAGAGGTAATGCAGAAATGCGGGATATGGCTGAAGCAACCAAGTTGCAATGAAATATCTGTGTCAGCCTGTTGTTACGTCATTTTGCAAACTGAAAATAAACAAAAAAATTACGATTTATCAAAGTTGTTTGTTGTCTGTTTAACAAAAACAAAGCTTAAATACAGAGGCTGTTGTACCCTGGGAATTTTGGATTCACAATGGTTGTTTGCAGCCAAGTGCTGCAAGTCATATGTGTTTAATTAATGCTGGAGCGGTAATACTCCGCAGCACCATAAAAGCAACATTCTTTGCAGTTTGTTAGTTTTGCCCACTTAGCTTGGACTGACACCTTGCTAATTTGTAGGCCATTATTCTGCCAAGTGAAGTATTATTCACAAGTTTGAAAATTCATGACCATGTAACAACACGGTCAGAGCTACTTCCCCAATTCTTTTTGACCAATCTTTGCAGCATTACATCATTATAACTTCTGCAACTATATTAGTTGTTTGGACAAAATTTAATGCCATTTTAATAAACATGCATAGAGGTAAGAAGAAAGTACAACAATGGTGGTGTTCAAAGGTCCCAGTCAAAGTTAAAACCTCAACTCTGAAGCAATTTTTTTGAAAATTTGTAAAGATTTTGCATTAAAAAAATGCTTGCAAATGTCAATGAGATGGAGCATTGTAAAGCAGCCGTGCCGAAAAGAGGCCAAATAATTCTCAACTTTTTTTTTTAATATTGAAAGATGTTGTACAGTAACTGTTGGGTTCTGGATTAAGGAAGCCAGTTTAGCTCGTGCTGGTTTGCGGCGCCTTCCGTCCGTGAAACCGGTGTTCGATTCTGGGCTACTCCCTATTCCCCTCTCTGCTGCTGTGCTGGTCCCAAGCCTGGTTGGATTGAGATGGTTGCGTCAGGAAGAGTATCCGTCGTAAAACATTGCCAAGTTAACCATGCGACTCATTCTCAAGGGAGGGTTGTTTCGCTGTGGCGACCCCTGATGGGAGAACCCAAAAGTGTAAGTTGGGTTCTGGATTAACATAACAACAATTTGGAAAATGTTGTTGTTTTAAAGACCCACTCAGATGAAAATGCTGTTTTTGGTGTTTTCAACATGTTCTTGTGGCGTTTTTCTAAGGATGGAAGACATACATAACGAAAATTAAGCTCAAAACTCAATTTCTAAATATATCTCTATCCAAATCGTTATTAAACAGGAGCAGAAAAAAAATGGAGTTGATAAAGATTGTATTTGTGACATTGAAAATAAACTGGGTGGGTCACAAGCTCACTGTTCCGCTTATAAAAGAGGTCTCAGCAATGGGGAAGGGGGGTTGGCCATGCTCTGCACCAATGGCCCCGCCCCCCACTCAGAGGTGAATTTCTAATGAACTACCGCCTCTCTGCAGATACTATGTCCTAGAAACGCCACTGGGAAAACTTTGAAAAAACAAACAAAAGATGATCGGATTATGAAAAGATTATGTCAAAAGATGCTTCACTATAAAAAAAAGCAAGAACTAACTGTCAGTCAAAACATTTCCGGAAAACTCCAAATGTTATGATTGTTATATCTAATATTGTGTTCTGTAATACTAATTGTTTTCTTCTTTCCTGTTCTTTCATCTAAAGCTAAAATCCAGTCCTCCATTTACTGGTGTACCCCTCTTTTAACCTTGAAGTCATCATCCAAAGAGTCAAAATTTAAAGCAAGCACATTTCCTGGATGAAAATCCCACACATTGCATATCATATGCACTTCCTTTTTATGCTCTCGCTCTCATGCACATAAAGTGGAGCAGCCATTGGGAGGAGGGAATGCAAGGAATGCTCCAAACCCGGGGCTGATGTTCTGACTCGTCCCAGACTTCATGTCGTCACCGCCGGGGTCTGTGGCCAGACCTCCCTGTGCCAGACCCACTGGCTCCAACACCCGCCCAGGCCGGCCGAGCTGCAGCTAGCGACCCATAATTAACCAACAAGCCGCACTGCAGAGCACATCCCTCCCCCTCCCCATGCTAGTACTGCAGGAGCCCCAGGAAACTTTTATGTGCCCTTGCAACGTTGCCTGTAGATATGGATGCTCAGGAAGATAAATTCATGTCTATTAACAGTGTTGCATCTTAAAGCTTAGCTTTTTGGCCTTTCAGTTTTGCAAGCTCCTAGGTTGCAAAGTGATAATTAAGGCCACCAATCTTGCACAAGATCAAAGACCCAAAGTTGAATGGTTGAACCATAAGAAAACAAGTATCTGGTACCTTTAGATGAAGAAGAGGTATTTGAATCTTACTGCATATTAAAAATAATGCCAAGGTACCTGTAATTGTCCCAAACTGGCATAATTAAGGCAGAGACGTCTGAAGGTACACTTGAAGAATAGGTTGTGATCATATTCATTCTTCTAAAGACTGCTCTCTTGTTCAGACAGGAAGAGGCTTCTTTAGATCAGCCAGAGGGAATCTTGTACCAACCAAGCCAGGTATGTGTGAGCATTTGCACTAAACCATGACAGAAGTGCTTAAGACGTCTGATTTATCACTTTAGTATTTTGTTTAAAAGGCTAAACCAAAGGCAAACAAGTTCTGATAACTTACTCAAATTAGATTAATAGAGACGCTGCAATTGGTCGACTATTAAGAAGTGGACAAAAAGTCATAAACCTCAGCCCGTGCCTCCTCTTCCCTGTCAGAAGAGTCTCCTTCCCGCTGATGTGGGGTCACGGCTTGTAAATTTAACAGGGCTTCCTCAAGGAATACCTCATCTTTTGAAAGAGAAACAGGAAAATTACATGCTGCACAGCCCACTTGGTTTTTCACCCCCTTTCTTGCACTATAATTTGTTACTGCAGCGGGTCGGCCTAAAATAACCTTAACCTAATATTCACAACATAAGAGAGCTTTTGAGTGATGCTGGAGGTCTCCCCTTGGGTGGCGGTGGACCGTCCTCATCCTGTGGGCGTTAGGAAGATTGTTTACTTGCTTACCTCTCTTAGATACATCAAACGCACGCAGGGAAGGTACTCATTTGTACTCCCCCTACATGAAACGTGCACTTCGCAATGCTCCAAGTAGTGTTTGTATGCAGTGAGCGGGATAAGATTTACTCTGAGTATATATACAAGTGCCTCAGCATCTTTTTCCAAGTCTACTGAGCTCAACCAGGAAACCACCAAGTGATGGGAATCAAAAGAAAATGGCCCATGATCTCACTTGAACCAAATGTTCCTAACAGACAGGTTTCTAACTCATCTAAAGCTCAGTTTTACTCCATATCCTCATCATATTTCCATGAACGGCAGCCTAGATAGTTTACCAGGAAGGTTAGAAGACGATTGGCTCATTAAACTTTGTGACATTATTCTCTCTTTAATACCAGTCCTCATGAATTTGATTATAGTTCATGATGCACCAAATGGTTTTTTCATTTCTTTTTTTGGATAAAACATGAAAATCAGTTGAGTGCATTATAAAGTTTAGCAGCTAAATGATGCAGGATTTCACCAAAGTCTAAAGCGGGTGGTTTGTTTTAACAGAACTGTTACCACACCAGGAAACACAACATGTACCTGTAGGCTTGATTGTAAAGCCAGAACTTCTTTATAAACCCACACATGTAGACACACTTGCTTTTCCCCACCATTCCCACTGCCTCTCTGCAACCCCCTCTCTGGTACCCACATGCACCACAGGTACCACACACACACTGGTTCTCATATGGAATATCGTGGGTGGTGCCGGACCGGTAGAGGACTCTGTAAATAGCTAGGGAGCAACCCCTCCATTTAAGCAACCCAAATTTCCTTTTCTGAGGTCTGCTGCCTGGGTTGAAAGTGCTGTGCAGCAAGCCTTCAGTCGCCACGGGAGACCACAGCGGCCACGCTGACAGCACTTCATAGGGACCACGGCAAGGCTGAGGTGACCAGATGGCCCTTCACACACACACATCCCAAAACACGGGTGCATCGAGCCCTCACACACTCTTAATCCATACACTGCGAGCAATGCATCCATGCATGTTCATTACAGGCATCATCTCATGGGGAGATTTGTAGGTCACGCTCTCAAATTTTGCAACTGCATTCCATCTTAGACTTGTCAAGAAGGGAGACAGTAGTGGGTGGGAAGATGGGAGGATGCGGTGCATGTTTGTGTGTTTGGTTTATAACTAAGTGAAGAGGATTGTTCTTGTAAGCATCTGTGCCATCATTCTGCATTTGATGAGAGGTGGAGATAAAGGTGCCTTTAGTCTGTTTGACTTAATGATTACTAACTTACTAACACTAAGAAAGGTAAAGAGTTAGAAGGAGTATCTTCATAATTTCCCTGTTTTGAAGTCATGAAATTCCATTTAACACATGTCATGTTTACATCGACTTTATATTTGCTTGAAAATTGTGGAACAATTTATTTGAAAACGTTTTCAGTTTTTCTTCACTTGATATGAACTACTACTAAAAAATGCAGGAACACAACTATGACCTTCCAAATTTTAGGCATTGTTGCATAAATGACATGTCTTTAAACAAATTTGTTTACAAATCTATTATGCATTTGTCCATTTTTATTTTTACAAAGTAGTCATCCTTGTCCTGAAATGGCTCTGCACAGATGAGCTTCACCTGCACTCCTTCCTCTGGACACATCAGAAGGCCCCACCTCACACTCAATTACCAGTTCTGCTTGGACTGCAACGTATATGTGGGCGTTTAAAGTGGATGTTTGATTGGGAGTAAAATAAAGTGATGCATTGTAATTTGAAATCTTGAGGGTTTACAGGAGAAAAAAAAGTTTTTTCTTTAAAAAAAAAAAAAAAATGACAAGAAGAACTGGCTGTTTTTCCCTGAACATTTAGAGTTATTGGGAATCTTATCATGCACCATGTAGGGTTTTCTGTTTTGGTAATTCAAATACTTTAAAAGTGTGAGATAATAGAAAATAATAGCAATAAAGTTATAAAAAAATATTAACTCTGAAACTATTTTATCAAAAGAAGGAAACAGAGTATTATTATAGCCTCTACGGACATATCGGGCATGTGCCAAAGCAGGTTCGTGATCACTAGTGTAGCCCATGGTGTTCACACTGGACAAGCAGGGAGGAGCTTTTTCTTCCTCCTCTTTTTCTACTGTTTCCTAGTGCATGTTCATCATCTACAGTTGGAAGATTCTTGGTGCGAAATGACAACAAAGTGTAAATATCCCGACTCTTACTTCAGGCTTTTTCTTTCACAGCTCTTTTCCAATTTATGAAAGATTTGGTGTACCAACCGCAACTATTAATTTCTCTTTCATGACCACTTCTCGAATTGTTGGCACTTCCGTGAATTGAAAGGGACATCATCCATAAGTCACTAACAAATCCGAGTAACTGGTTTAAATTGCAATGTGGATTCTATAACCACATATTTCATAAAAACTTGTGTAGCTATGCATGAGTATGCCAGAGTTTTGCACTCAGAAGCCCGAAACACGCATTTAGGCATATTTACATGGATTTTTATTGGAGGTGGCCGCTTGAATGCACATTGCAGAGGGCGGTGTGAACTTAACTTAAGACAGAGGTGTCCAAAACCAGACCTCAAGGGCCAGCTTACTGCTGGTCCAGCCCCAACTGAGGTTGTATCTGAATTACCAACCTAACCCCTAACTACTAAAAAAATATATAGTGCGAAACTTTGTAGTGCTGTTTATTAAAAAAGTACATTCAAATAAATGTTTATGGTAAAAATTGTTCCGACGCAATGCTTTGTGGTCTATATTCGTCAATCTAGTGAGCATCAATGCACACTGGTTTTTCGCATACACTGGGAAATTTCCAGGGCACTCGATTTTGGAATTGTAGATTCGGACAGCGCTATAAAATGACGAACCCACTATATAGTGCGGCATATAGGGGTCAGGGCGGGACATACCCTTACAGTAAGGCAAAAAAGTATTTAGTCAGCCACCAATTGTGCAAGTTCTCTCACTTAAAAAGGCTTATAATTTTGGTCATAGGTATACCTCATTGACAAAAGAAATCCAGAAAATCACATTGACTAAATTTTTTAAGAATTTGTAAATCATGGTGGTAAATAAGTTTGGGGTTCCCTACAAACAAGCAAAATTTCTGGCTCTCACAGAACTGTAACTTCTTCTGTATGAGGATTCTCTGTCCTCCACTGGTTACCTGTATTAATGGCACCTGTTTGCACTGGTTATCTATAGAAAAGACACCTGTCCATAACCTCAAACAGTCACACTCCAAACTACACTATGGCCAAGAACAAAGAGCTGTCCAAGGACACCAGAAACAAAACTGTTGACCTGCACCAGACTGGGAAGAATATCTGCAATAGGTAAGTAGCTTGATTTGAAGAAATCAACCGTGAGAGCAATGATTAGGAAATGGAAGACAAACAAGACCTATGATGATATCTCTCCATCTCCCCGCAAGATCTCACCCCGTGGGGTCAGAATGATCACAAGAACGGTGAGCAAAAATCCCAGAACCACACGGGGGGGACATAGTAAATGACACTAGGTCATTCACTTAGCTCTGTGATCCAAAATTGTACATTTTCATCACAGATTGTGTGAAACATGTAAAACGCGACCACAGAAAACACAGAAAGCTATTGTTGAATTCAAAGCAGCTTATGATGTCTTAACTGAGGATATATTATCAACTATAAGGGTTTAAAAATAAGCAATCAAGTAATTCTAACCATAAGCACTTGAGTTGCACATTAATCCACATATACATTGGTGGGATGCTAATGCACAAGTGCTGTTATACATGCACTAAACCAAGGTACACTTAGAAGTAATCCGGCTGTCAGTGGGGTCTTATTTGAGCTGTAGATGTGGCCTAAATGACTTTTAAAGACATTTTTTTTTATTTTCATTTTATTCATATTATTGAAACAAATATTAATAGATAAATGAACAAGCAAGGCAAGAATATAGTTTGTGTTGCCATCTCACTTAAATCTAACATTAAATGATTATTAGGATTTTCCTTTGCTTTTAGAATAAAACCAATTGTAAACCTATCTAGATCAAAAAATGTTGAGCATATGTTTGTATTTTTGTCCATTTTTGATATTTTCTGCAAGGTGAGGGCTTCTCTTGGTAAAGGTTTCTCTTTATAATTTTGCTTTTACTCTTTTACCGGGTGATTGAAATATCTGTGAAACAAAAAAACTAAAAACATTGACAAATTTTTGTCATTTTGAAGCGCAAAGCATGGTGAGAGCCCCTTTCTCGGACCGCTCTTTTACCCATCTAACAGGCTTGCAGGTCACGTAACTGAAAACCATCAATAATGGAATGAGCTACCCAGCTGTGCAAACACAGAAGCATGACTTCTAGTTTAAACACATGCTTAAAACTGACCTCTTCTATAGGTTCCTACGATTTGTTTTGATTTTCATTTCCCTTTTCTATTTATATACCTCTTTCAAAAGTCGCCCTAGATAAAAAGGATCTTCTATAAAAATTAAATGTGTGTGTAATTTAAAATAAAATGCTGAATTATTTCATGTTCGTTTCTTTATTTATTCTTTCTTTTCTGTATTTTTGATATTTTGCTTGCTTCCACTGTTCTACTCTCCTATTTTTTGGGGGGTGGGGGGGGGGGCTTGTACTGTCCTTTTTCCTCTCCAAACACCCCTTCAATCGATTTTTGGGTCAATTTATTTTTGAGTAAATCATACATTTTTTGTCCACAACAACTGAAAAGTTCATGCTGGTCAGACTCTCTTGTGTGCTGGGTTAGGGGAAAATTCTTTTTCAGGTTAAATAATTGGAGCTCAGGGATCAGAACCACCAATGTCAGTTAGGGTGTATTCAGACTGGACACATTTGGTTCACTTTAGTTTCCCCTGATAATCTGGAACAAATATTCAGTGTGAATTCGACCCAATCGGACCCTGGTCTGGGACCAGGACACGCTCTTGAATTCAAGGGGGTCTTAGTTCATTTCTAATCGGATTAAGCATTGGTTCACTCATATTTTTCTCAGTCTGAATAGACTCTGTGCTCGGTGTGGAACAACTGAACCATAATGGCCACCGCAGCAAGGCATTATGGGATGTAAACTTGGTAAAAATGTACAAATTTACAACTTAAATTCACACAAACATTTATTCTGACATCATTTTTGAAAAGTATTTCTCTGCAATCTGTGACTTTGACCTCACATGATTTTCAAGTTTACTGGAAGCCAAATGAAAGCTGATACGGTTGGATTATTACGGAACTACAACAAACAGTAAAACACAGCATTTTGGGCAGCTAAAGCAGTGAAACTGCAGTGACCATCCATGCCCGTCCCTCAAAGACCCTGTTTGTAGTGGAGAAGCAGATTTTGCCATTCACGTCCGTCGTCTTTACCCAAGACTATATTTTATGAGCCCTTCAGAGAGAACTCTTTGCTTCCTTTTCCTGTGGTTTGGCCAAGGCTGAGCTGTCGGGCGAGGGGAACAGCCAAACCCAAATGTAGATGCTCAACTTGGCAGTCTCTCCACAGAGTGTCCTGACCAGACAAAAGCAGGCAGAGAAATGCAGGGATTTATTTATATTCACTAAGCCTTTTTTTTTTGGTATTACATACTAGACTTCCAGTCCCTGAGTGGATATCCCATCTGAGGATGAAGACAGACGAATTGCTTTCCATTGACACATGCAGGGAACCTCTGAGATTAATCTATGATCCATATGCATTTATCAAGAGCACGTTTTGGATGTGTGGTCTACTCCTATATACAACCCCTCTCTTTTTTCTGAACAGAACGCCAGAGGTCTGTTTTTCATAAAGGGTCATGATTAACGGCAGACTTTAATATCATAAAAGTTTGACTTTTTTTTTTTTTATGATGGTCCACAATAACAGCATTAGAATTCTGCTGAAAACTTATCAGCCTCCCTTCAGCAGGACTGACTTTAACACCATCAGCCTGATTATGGAGTCAGTCAGAGGATCTACCCCAGAGTTTTAGTGTGTGTGTTCAGACTCCAACACATGTTGGCCAACTTCCACTTCAGTTACATGTATATTTTATCTTATGCTGTATGAATTGAATGAGTTCCAACAGAAACTGGCTCAGACCTTTCCTGCTTGCATACAGGTAATGCATCTGTGTGGGAGAGCCCATAAATGAGTCAGCTATAGCTGTTTCTATATAGGCTTGGCAGCTGGGGAGGAGGTTTGCGGTTATATATGTTAACTCACAAAAGCACACACACAGTGGCTGCGGCGAGCTAGACCTCTCTGGTCAGGAGGAGATGCCAAGAGTTAGCCAGAGAGTGGAACACTGGGAGTCTTGTGCCTGATTTTGGAGCCTTTGGCTCTCTCCCGACCTTGCTTCAAAATACACTGTGGCTTCAAGGAACAGCACTCTCAGCAGCGGGGAGGCCAGGCATGGAAAAATTTAGATGCAACAAGTAAGAGAGAAAGAAAGTGAGGAAAGAGAAGCAGGGCAAAATGTATGTGCCCATTCACATTTGCAGCAGTGAGCATTTTTTAAAATGGTTTTAGCAAACGGTCAGAGAAGGCAGAAGCAGAACAATCTCTGAAAGTGAAAGAAAAACTGAGTGGAACGACAGAGCAGTTCAAACAATCTGGGGATTAAACAAGTGGTTTGATATAATGAGTTTCACCACAGACTTTACATACATGCCAGAGTTACTTTTGCTAAAGATTTAGCATTCAAATCATCAGTAAATACACTTACATGACCGCTCATTCAGAAAACAATCATATAGCTGCCTGTTTGGCAACGTGTTTGCATTTGTTAGAGCGTAAGCCTGCTGATCCAGCAATTGTAAACATGACATAGACTGGTTGCTCTCACATCTCACATGACACCAAAAACATAATAACACCTTGTTTTGTTAATAGTGTGTGTTAGAGCCTCTGCACCCTGTAATCTATTCCCTTTCTGACGCTGGTAATGGCTTGAAATATCAAAACGGCCAGCAGTGACACAATCCAACAAGCACAAATAGTATGTCATGCATTGACATAAACACTCTTGCACACCTTTCAGCATCAAATGAGCTCAACTGACTGAGAAAAGGCTTCTTGTTTTAGTCAACAAGTGACCGTTCCTCTGTTGTAAGGCAAGGCAAGTTTATTTCACTTTTCAGGTACAAAGCCAATTCAAAGTGCATCAACATTAAAAGAAACATTTAAAAGAAATATTAAAGGGGTCATTGTGAAAGTAAATCTAACATTTAAAGAAAGTTATAAAAAAATGAATTTAAAGTAAGGGGGATGTAAACTTTTCAATAAACCAACTAATCAAATGCAGCAGAGAACAGGTGAGTCTTTAAGATGGACTTAAATACACTGAATTGTTCAGATTAGATCATCTGAAAAATGAAAAAGGATTTTGGAAGTCTGTTCCAGATCTGTGGAGCACAGAACCTGAATGCACCTCCCAACTCCAGGAGCTAACAAAAGACCAGATCCTGATAGGTCTGGCTGGTAAGTACTGGGTCAAAAGGTCAAGCATGTATTTTGATGCTTAACCATCTGCAATATAACCCTTAAATCTATCCTCTAGCAGACAGGCAGCCAGTGTAAAGACCTCAGAACTGAACTGAAGTGATCTACCGTTTTGGTCCTTCTGAGAACCTGGGCAGCAGAGTTCTGAATAAACTGCAGTCTCTTGATTGATTTTTTTAGGTCGTCCTGAAAAAACACTGTTACAGTAGTCAAGTCAACTAAGGATGAACACACTGACCAGTTTTTCCAGGTCCTGCTTAGACAGCAGATCTTAATCCGTGATATTTTTAAGATCATAGTACGCTGAGTTTGTGACTTAATGTGATCATTAATGTGGTTATCAAAATTTAGGTCTGTGACCATTACTTAATCCCAATTTCCCGGCCTGGTTGGTGATTTTTAAGTGAATAGACTGAAGTTCTGTAGCAACCTCCAACCATTTCTTTTTAGCTCCAAAGAGAATAACCTCGAGTTTTTCTTTTGTCTAGCTGAAGTAAGTTGTGGTACTTCCAGACATGAATGTCTGCAATGCCTATACAGGCCCTCGGTCTCTTGGTGTCATTGTAATATATATATTTGTGTCATCTGCATAGCTATGGTGATTAGTGTTCTTTGTAACCTGGACCAGTGGGAGCATGTAGATGCTAAATAAAAGTGGCCCCAGGAGGGAGCCTTGGATAACTTCTCATGTAATTTCCGATGGCTCAGATGAGAAGTTAAAAATTGACACAAAATACTTTCTGCTTCCCAAGTACGCTTTGAACCAGTTTAGTACTGACCAAAAACTATTATTCCCAAAGTCCCACCCCTTTCACTTTTTGTATCACTGAAAAGCCCCAATTGTCCTCTGTAGATACCAAAAGGAGATCATTCAACAGTATGTAGTGGTCGCAAATCTGTCCTTTACAGACGACACATTTGCATTGCTGGTAGTCTGGAGGTTTAGGGAAAAGTCTCAGACACAGTCAGGACAGATGTGAGGTGTTAGCGTTAGAAGTTGTGTTTCAAAGAAGATTCTAAAAGGAAAGTACACAGGTACAGGTTGAAGTGCAACCATAAGTATCAAAGTCCCTGGGAATTCTTTTTCGACACCACAACGAAAGCTTCAGCCATCCTTTCATCATTTTATTAGCATGACTTCTGTCTGCAAAGCAAGAGCAAACACTACCGCACTTCTTAAACAGAACACATCTGACAGGATGTTTGATCATTTCTGTGTGGCCCCATCCTGTCTATCTCAATGCTAATCCCTCCGCTCCAATACACAATTTAGTACACAAACCAGCATTCTTCAGCACCAGTATAAACAGATGAAACAGCCGGGAAGTCCGATTTAACGACGTTTTTGTTGTATTAGTCTGCAGGCCTTTAACTTTAAGACGTTATCCTATTTTAAAAGAACAATTTTTTAAAATACAATTGTATAAATAGAAAATATGCCTGAAATTCTATTGTGAAGTTTGGAATCCTCTTTAAGGCTTTGATAAAAGTTTGTTTAAGAAAAAAACAACACATTTTGCCAATTGTTTTTAAGTCATTTGCCCAATAAAGATGAGTAAATAGTTCTTAGTGTGTGAACATAACAAAAAAAAAAATATATATATATATATATATATATTATATATATATATATATATATATATATATATATTAGACCACACCTCTATGTTGCTCAGTTTTCAATGTCAAAATTTAGATCATTTAAAGTTCTACAGACTTTTTAAGCACTGCAACTGATGGACAAGTACACAATCTTACGCCAAAATATTTATTGAATGTTTTATAACACAAGCATTAACTTGACAAATGTAATGGCTGTGGGATCACATGATCAATTTGTTTGTTTTAGGGATTTTTAGCTGTACTTTTGCTTCTTCTGTCTTTCCAGTAAAACTTAACAGTTGTTAAAAACTCTGGTAGGCTCTCCTAGTCCTGACAATTTGACCTTTACCTGTTAATCAGAAAGACATTGAATGCAGGTGTGGGAGCAATTTTGATCTCAAATAAGATAAAACAGTAAAGTTAATGAAAAATGCATTCCTAGTTAATATGTCCAGTCTTTTGGCATCTATGACAGAAGTAAAGAGCACAAAGAAACTAGCTTGTGTCATAAGCCACCTAGCTGGTACCTGGTAAACTGTCCGGACTCCAGCTTTTTCTTTTAAACAGCTTCAAACAGGAAAACAAACAAAACCCCTGCTTGAACGTTACCTACTCTTTGAGGGGATACAGATCCACTCCAACCATCTTTTGATCTGTTTTCAAAACGTTTCCAGAGATCTTTTAATTAGTATTATGCCATTCTTAGCCAAAATCTAAAAACTGGTGTTGTTTTCTAGGACAGTTTCTGCAGAGCAGCAGTAGTTTATTAGAAATTCATCTCTGAGTTGTGGGCAGGCCTGTTGGCAAGGAGCAACTCTGACCCCTTTTCCCCTCCCTGTTGCTAAGAGCTCTCTGTTTACACACTCTCACACTAGCTTACAGCCCCTCACACCCCCAACCTAACATTACCAGTGCGACAAAAATGGTGATATCTGAGCTGATCCAGCAGTTCAGCTTTTATCCAGATTTCAGCTCAGACTAGGAAAAAAAAGACGTACATGGATCTGTTTGTGTACAAGTGGATGCATCAGAATGCTGTGTATTTTCAAAGTCACACATACAATCCTTTAAACAGACTTTTCTTTTTTTGCCTAGTCCTTATTCACAACGATTTGACTTAAAAAATTCTGAAAATTGCAGTTTAAAGCCTAATATGGCTTTACATGTGTTACAAAAATGCTGCTACAACACAAGAAGAACACCAAAAACACAATTTCTTTCATGTTCCAAAGTCATAATTCTTCAACAATGGGTTTCCAAACAATCAGACATTCTGTCATGACAAAAGTCTTAACTGTAAAATAGTTAACATTTCACTTTTTTGTGTTTTATAAGACTGAGACATTAAAAAGTTGGTAAACACATAGAATAATTGTGGATTTTCATGGAAGACGTAAATTCTATTTGGATTAGGATTAAAAGTGTCATCCATAATGCAAGAATATTTGGTGATATGACGTAATTCTTCCTTTATAAAGTTTCTATGTACGCAAAAGTACTTCACTAAAACAATGAGTGATGCCAGAGGATACAAAATCAAGCATACTTTGACTGCTGCTCACGCACATATCACATCTCTGCACACCTCAACACACCTCGTCAGACTTCAACACTGAGTGAGTTATGATGCGCAGGCACGCCTGTGGGTGACGGAGACGGACGGGCTGAGAGAAGAAGGAAAAAGAAAGACGTTCGGGAAAGTCACATAACAGAGAGGAGAGGAAGGTGGGATGGAGGAGGAGGAAAAGCAGTGGCAGAGGAGGGGAGGGGGGCACAAGGAGTAAGGAGCTAGCTTGAGGAGCGCAGAAGGGAGGAGGAAGTGATGGGGGGGGGGGGGTGCTTCCTGTCGCCATTCCTGCCTGCCCACATAGACAGTCACAGAAAAAGCTGCAGTAAGAGAGTAGCTGGGCGGACTGCAGGCCACATGACATTCTCACAGAGTCCCTCGCTTCTCCTCAGCGCCGAGTGATGTGCTCGCACCCTCCCTTCTCGTTCCCTCCCCCTCGCCCTCCCTTCCTCAGCCCATCAAAGCTTTGACATGTCATCTTCCACCACAAAAACAGAGGTGGGAAGACTTGCTGGCGCTACCGCTGCCTCAGGGTGTCTGGCACTAAAGCTGACTGCAAATACAGCAGGGAGAGGAGGAGGAGGAGTAGGAGGAGTGGAGAGACAGAGAGAGAAAGACATAAAGAAGGAAGGGAAGGAGGAAGAAGGAGATGGAGACAGAAAACTCAAAAGAGAGACATGGATAGAAGCAGCTTGCAAGACAGTCTGCATTAAACAAGGCACATAAAGCCCCGGGCGTCAGAGTGTGTGTATGTTTGGACAAGAGCTGTTATTAAGGTGGAGAGACAAAAATGAGTCCTGTCTGTTTTTTTTCCTGTTGTGCTTTTTTTAAAGTCACACAAACAGACTTGCCACAACCAAACGAAGTTTAAGGAGAAGAATGGAGGGAAAATCTGAAAAACGAGAAGGCGGTTGAGGAGACTTTTAGATGCAGAGCCGGGACGCTTTTCTTGCTCTGTGGCCTGTCCCACCATCAGAACCACAAAAACACAATGACACCAATAAAGGTTGAACAAATGGCATAAATTGTTCTATGGCTAATGTGAAATGTAAGCCAACCACAGGCGTATAATTGAAACGATCTCCCGGATCTCATATGTAATTTTCTCCAGTTCGCTGTCATATTTTCTGTGACTTTAAATACAGACTATGGACGGCGCTTCTTTGTGAATAAGTGATCCCATGCCCACTGTTTGCTGCTCAGATACCACAACATTTGAAAACTGATTTAAAGACCAATTATGCACTTGGCTTGTGAACCTTTGAGGCTTTTGGGAACCAATTGGTAATTGGCTCCCCGACAAAGTAAGCGTATTGGACCCAAACGGGCCCAGCTGTGAGCAGAGTGTTGGAAAGGCCACAAGAGTCCAGCATGGCTAGTTAGGGGCCTCCAGGTACCCGCACACACAGATGAGGTGGATGCAGGTGGCTAGCAATAGAAGGCCCCCTGAAAATTAGAAGAAAAAAAAAGAAGATTAAAATCTACAATTCCCAGAGCCCCAGCCCTTTACATTTGGTATCAGTGAAAATCCCCAAACGTCCTGTGTAGAAACCAAATGGAGATAAGTCAGTACCATGCAGTGGTTAGGAGATATTCAGGTTTAGAAATGTCTACATAGGAAAAATGGGTCATGTCTGACAGTAAAAGACTCTTTTTAAATAGAAGTTTAAATTATTAAAATGAACGAAAACTGAAAATGGATCTTCACATATCATGTCTGAATTATGATATATAACTAGTTTTCGAATTGTAAAATAATCTCCATAGCAATATTATTATTAGGATTACACTTTGTTTTGATGGGATTGCTCATTTAAAAAAGTGCTTCTTTGTGGGGTTGTAGGATTCTCTTGGTCTCAGAAAATAAGTTATTGTTCACCAAAATCATGACTAAGCTTTTTTGGGACACCTCACAATCTCATATTTAATATTTTCATCGTCTTAGTTTTGACACTGAATGGTAGGAGACCATTTTTAGAAATTACTTTTCCACGTTTATGAAGTTAAAATAATCTTATTTCACATTTCAAATCCATTGTGATCAATCAAAAGAACTTTATCTTGTCTTTAATTTACCTATTTTGGTAATTTGGTAGTACATAAAAGCAGACAAAAGCGGGAAATTAGAAAACAAATTTTGTTTTTTGCTGTTATTCTGTTCCATGCCAAACAATATACAAGTAGCTCTAATCTAAAGAGAAGGAGAACAAGCTGAGAACTAAAAATGAAGCTGCAAAATTAATCTTTTTTCTGTTATAAGAAGGCAGTGGTTGCGTGTCCACCTCAGTCAGCGTTAGCATATTTTTTTAAACCAAACTGTATTTCCACACTTTAGGTCACTGAATTTGATATGGTGTATTTGACGCACGACAAACACAGACTCTGTGAAATGGTGACTTGTAATGGGACTTAATCTTATTGTTTCAAACTAAAACACCTTAACACCTTCATTCAAATTCTTCTCTTTTTTCTAAAACAAAGTGGTCAACAGTGGTTGACATCAGGAACTCAGCCTCAAAGCAAAGGACCATGAAAGAGAACAGAAGTTCAGCAACTCCAGGAAAGGTTACCACCCTTTTGATTCCAGAGTTGAAGACATTCAAACTTTCTCCATCATGAAAGCAGACACAAAATCTTTCATGAAGCAGGTCTTCATAGCCAAGCAGCCGAATAAAAGCCGGGTGTCAAATGTCCAATGGAGTGATGTAAAAGACATCAGAAGTGGAAATGCGGTCTCTGAAGCAATGGTCTTCTCCATTTGGCAGAAAAAAGGATGAATAATGGTTAGAAAAAAATGCAATACATCAACTGAGAAGTTTTTCTTTTTGTGTGTGCGAGCTCAGTAATTCATCCATTCCAGTGAAAGGAAGTTCTAGCGCTTCACCTAATCCAACAATTTCCGTTAAAACAATGATTCCAACTTTGATCTAAAAGTTTGGAGAAGCTTCCTTTCCTTTCCTGCATGACTCCATGCACTTGTTTGGGATAATCTAAACTCAACAGGACACTTTTTTTTGTTTGAAGCTGATGACATACAGCAAACAAGACTTATTTTTATTTTTAAAGTACATATCTATATAAAAGTCCTGGAAAACACAGAGAAATAAAGTCTTTCACACTGTCTATACTTTTCTGACAGCATATGAAAAGCCTTCTTTTTACTGACAATCAATTTGCGTGAAGTGGCTCATCTGATTACGACATTTTATTATATCGAAGAGTAGAGTTTTAGCATTGACAAGATTTTCATGGTGGCTGTGTTTGTGCGACAGAAAAAAAAATACATGTTCGTTAAACTTCATAAATACAAAAAAAGCTCGAATTATTATCTTGCATAAAAATATAAAAGAGGTTTTTAAAAACCAAAATACTATCATATTTACTGCCAAGTGGCCATCGACCTGCAGCAGTAAGTGAAAACTCTTTTGCATTCAAGTGTGAATTTATAGTCTGAGAACTGACAGGTAAATATTTTCAATGTTGTTAGCATTCTTCGTCATATAAAGTGCCATGAGCAAAGTACTTCACCTCCTAAATTCACTTTGGCGTTGAAGCTTCTCTTCATGTGGAAAAAAGGAACACAAGTATAACTAAAGGTTTTCATTAAGTAATGCTTTCATGTATTGGAGATGCATAAAATGCTTTTGGAGTGTTGATAAAGCTCAACCTGCCAGATGTCTTGGTCATCCATCACTACAGAGCTCTCTACAGTCTTCCTGTGTCCTCATTTCAAACGTTGCATATAATGTTGCAAACCCAAGCATTTCCTCATGAATCCACGTCAGAATCAAAAAACATCCCCCCCCAATGAGACCAAATCACCACAGTACCAGCCTGAAGCTCCTCATCTTCGCATGCAATGGCAGACAGTTGTATTTCATTCTCAGAGTCTTCAAGAGTCAAATTTATGGTTGTTTCTAGAGAAACCACACTAAAGAGCTCCAGGGCTCCAAACTGGAAAAACAACTGGTGGAACAAGAGTTAGGAGAACGTCAGTGACAGGAACACAGCACATCTTCGAAGATTGTACTCCCCCATACTTGCTTGAAAAGTGATTAAACTCTATTCATTTTGTCCTGAAACTGTAAAAGTTACCGTGCAAATGGTTGGTGCCAAAGCACTTAATGGACTGCACCACTTTAAAATCCATATCATTGTGATGTTTCCTCATGAACATTAAATAATTCTGACATAAAGTTAAAGAGTTTTGTGCTGATAATATTCTGAAATATGTTTCTTATCCTTTGCCCCAGTCTTTCACCAAAAATGACTTCTAATAAAGGTTACTTAAGGCCAGTCCAACAACAAATATGTTTGAGGTGGTAGAAATCTTACATAAGAGACACACAAAAAAGAGACAAGGAAAAAAGCACACCGCAAGAATTAACGACAATTTACAACATGTCACTGATCAAAACATTGCTTGTACATTCTTTCAGTTTTAAGTAGGCCAGTTAAACTGACAAAACCAGCATCACAAGAAAAACCCAAGATCCTCAGAGAAAAGGGTAGATGAAGCGGCAAAAGCAGCAGAATGGCTTTTATTTGTGAGGTAACACTGCCTCCTTCTGGTTTGCAGCCCTCCCTTAACACAAAGATTTGTGCAATCACAAATCCTCTCAAGAGGTGTCCAACCCTAATGTCAGACTGAGAAGAAAAGCCAAAGGCACACAACTTAATCACCAAACTTCTCCTGACAACAGAAGGTGTCTAAAAGGTGTAGAACAACTTTGCACAGTGTTCTGAGGCAGGTGGGACTGAGGGTGCTGTACTGTCAAGCACATTTGCTCATTTAAGAAAGGCTTGATCATTTTTTGCTGCTTGATCAAATGTGTGTTGTCTTCTGTGATGCACTTGGTCGTTTTTAAAATAAACCTGCCATGCCTCAATCCAAATAGTGTTTTCCAGTATTGATTATAATCAATTTAGTGATTTTATTTTAGAACAATTTTATAATGGAATTGGTCAATAGGATTAACAACTTGCCACAGAAAGATAGAATGGATTGGATTGTAGGTAAATAAAATTGTTACACCACTGAAAATGCGTCAATCTGTCAAAGTTTCCACAAGTGTTGCATATTTCCAAAGCATGATGGGAACCTTACTGTACACACTGATTGGATAGTTGTATGTTTTGCCCAAACACATTTGTGTTGCCTAGATTTTGCAGAACGCTTTTAGTCACAAAGGTTTCATCACAAGATTATTTAACCCTTGTGCTATCTTAGATGACCCCACCCTTACATTGACGTGTTCTCCCTACCATGACAAAGGTGGATAAAGGTGGAAAGATTTCATGTAATCCATGGACACCAGTGAAGATCACAAATCATTGAAGAAAAAAGGTTTAGAGCACTGTTTAGTGGGTCTAGATGACCCAACTCCCAATGTTAAAGTGCCTAGGATATCACAAGGGTTACGGATATTGGGACGAGGTAATCCGATCAAACCAGGCTTAACTTTTCCAAACCACTGTCAATGTATTATTCATTACAAACTCCACCAATATGTCATGAATTGAAGGGACACTTTGTGCTGACAGTGAAGTCCCTCCAGCTCTGTGGCTTCTGTCAAATATTCCTGACAAAAACTGTTCCTGCTAAATGAGCAATGGTAGGAATTATTCAAATAGAAAATATTAAAGATCTCTTAAAAGATTTATGTAGACTTGTTGTTTTCTCACAATTTTATTATCAAGATCTGAGGTTTTCCTGAATCTGCTGTAGCCCCTCCTTCAGCTTGGCGGTTGCTGCCTCCGCTCTTAGCATACAGCCACTTGATTGTGGCGCTTTATGTATTCTTTCCCTGCCAGCATCTTCCACCCTGCAGTTATGTGTTGGATTGTTTCAGGCGCCTCTTTACACAGCCTACACCTTGGGTCTTGTCTGGTGTGATAGATCTGAGCCTCTATCGCTCTGGTGCTCAGGGCTTGTTCCTGAGCTGCCAGGATGAGTGCTTCAGTGTTGTCCTGTGGTCCAGCCCTTTCTAGCCATTGGTAGGACTTCTTCATATCAGCCACTTCAGTTATGGTCCGGTGGTACATCCTATGCAGGGGCTTGTCCTCCCATGAAAATCTGTCCTCCAGCACTGGCTTGAGCTTGAAGTATTCACTCATCTTGGACGTTTCATCCTGGATAGTCGCTTCTACACTCTTTAGTCCTCGGCCTCCTTCCTTGCGGCTAGCATACAGTCTCAGGGTGCTGGATTTGGTATGGAACCCTCCATGTATGGTTGAGGAGCATTTGTGTCTTAACAGCATTAAGTTATCCACGAGTGTGGCATGGAGTCATAAGCTTTCTTATAATCACTCCAGGCTGTGCACAGGTTGGTGTGTCGTGATCTGCAGTCTTGAGCAATGGTTCTGTCAACCAGGAGTTGGTGTCTGGCTCCTCTAGAATCTCTACCGATGCCCTTGTGTGCATTGCTTTGTATTAATTCATGTGCCTATTTATTTTGGTTGCAATTGTTTTATAGATTTTCCTTTCTGCATAGAAACTCTTTAAAGACCCCCTCTTGGTAAAATATTGTCTTTGGTGTTTTTAACATGTGCTTGTGGCATTTTTCTGATGATGAAGGACGTACATCAAGAAAATTAAGGTCTAATTTGCATTTCTGAGCACTTCTCAATTCAATGTGTTGTTCCTCAGGAGCAGACAGAAAAATCTCAGTTGAAAAACAGTCATTTGTGATATAGAAAATATGCTGCGTTCTAATGCACCCACTTGCATCTTTTCTGTCTGAGCTCTAAACTCTTTGGCCGGATAATTCAAATATCTTGCCATTATTGCTGCGTCGCTAATGTTAGGTTGGGGGTGTGAGGGGCTAGCGGGAGGGCGTGTAAATAGAGAGCTCTCAGCAATGGGGAGGGGAAGGGGAGATGGGGTTGTTCAATGCCAACAGTCCTGCCCACAACTCAGAAGTAAATGTTTTTTTTTTTTAACTTCTGCCGCTCTGCAAAAACTTTGAGTCCAAAGTTCAAAAAGATAACAGTATTTTTAGAGTGATTTGTCTTGTTTCTCCAAAAATAAACTATTAAGTAGCTCATTAGCATGTCCACATATGTCAGGGGGAAAAAAGCCAACAGTTTTCTTTTCCACTCCTTATTTTCTCACATGAATGACATTTGATGCAAATTGGGCCAGAGGTTAACTTCAATCTGAGCTCCCAGGCTTGAGTCGGCTGTCAGACAGCTGTCCAGATCCTGAAATGATGCACCCTCACATGGAGATACAACGTTCTCGGAGCTCTTTGTGACTCAGCCATTTCATATGCAGATGCTGTGCCTCTGATTCCTTTTGATTCGGCCCTCCACATTAGCGCTGGGCTAGACTATGTGCACACAAGGACTGTTCAGGTGTAATTGCCTTTCAGGCCTAATTGTCCTGGGCTTTTCTTGTGTTTGGAAGCACCTGTGTGAGGATCAAAGCATCTGATGTGTGTGTCAGCTTTGTTTCAAGTGGCTGTCCTCTCTGCGCACACATCGCAAAGTAATTGCCTCTCCAGAAATTTCTAAATCCAGAGACTGGAGCGCACTTCTTTCTGTCCATGCCTTTAAACGGCTAAGTAAGTAAAGATCATAAAAAAGGTTTAATAATGCTGTAATTATCTTGAGAGACACGAAATGATCCCACAATTATTCAGGAAAATAGTGCATTAAAATGCTGCAAAACTGCCCTTTTTTCATCACTATAAGTTGTCTTAGGACTTAAAGGGATATCGCTATAAATCCAACTACCTGTAATATCAAAATAAACTCTTATAGTAAAGATAACTTGTTTTTTAAGTTTACTAGATCCCCAGTTAACCACTGTTTATGTCAACAATAAAAAAAACTGTAAAATCTTCAAGGTATACCCTCATATTTGACCCGGCGCCTGGCTGTTCTCAGTCATATCAAAGTCAGACATGACAAAAAACAGAACAGACATCTAATAAAATGCACAATCTTCAATGCAAATATTTGAATTTTGATATAACTTAACATGTTTTTCATCTCTGGCAGGAAATCCTTGCCTGTGGGTCCAGTTACAGCCTCAGCCTTCAATAAAACAATTTGGTGTTTTATTCTGCACAGTAAAATTGTGTAAATGTCACAGTAAAAACTGGTAAAAATGTCACAAAAGTGTAACTTTTGAGATCTGACAGAATCAAGAGCGTAATTTGATAGGAGGGGCCTTGGATAGCACGGGGGCTTGAGGGTATAAATGCAGCCTGGTTTTGACTGGAACAGACAACAGGATTCCATTTTACATCCTCTGATCGCCATTTGGAAACGCATTTTTAGCTTTTTTTTCAGCTTCATCTTTTTTCTGATTATAGCAACCTAGAATGGATACCTGGAAGATTCAACTGGTTGTTGTGACATTTTGTGCATTGGTGCAAACTTATCAGGGTCTCTTAAGTAGTGCAGAGCAGGCGAGAGGACTTTCCAATGAGTGGCAAGTAAGAGGAAGTCATTTAAGATGAAAAATACAAATATTTTTAAATTCCAATCTGGCTTGATTTGATTAAAATGAGTTGAAATCAATGTTTTTTTTTTTTTTTTTTCTGACAGAGTGAGTCACTGGACATGAAGCTGAATAACCCAATAGAGGATCTGATGAAAAGATCTAAAGCTCTTCGTTTCTATGGACTTATGGGGAAGCGCTCAGGTAGGTCAGCATTCTGCAACTAGTCTGTCATTTCGCCTTTTTTGACTACCTGTCCCTGAAAAAAAAACAAGTTGTGCTTTTTCTTTGTCATACAGTTACAAAGAAACCATTTCAATTTAATAGACGTAAGTTGATTATTTTTTTCTTTCTAACCAATGTATTTTTTTATATCTGAAATGGGTTTGACATATCAGGCCTTATTGCATTATTCAGTTATTTTTAATGTTTGAAATAAAGTAAAATCAAGTTAAAGTAGCTCCAATAATAAAATATGGCACAGCATTAATGATGTGTAATTCTTTAAGGTTTTCATTATGTCCTTAAATTTGTAGGAAATAAAGGAGATATGTTTGTGGGATTGATGGGAAGAAGCATTTCTAGTGGAGGTATGCAACCAAATTTCAATTGATTGTTTTTAATTGAAGATTAATTTCACAGGAAAAGCTTAAAAGGAGACTGTTCAGTTTAAACGATACGAAGGGATAAATATTTGGGTATTTTTTCTTTTCATTTTTTGCACATAAAACATGAAAGTTTGATCAAATTTGAGGGCATTTATAGTGTTTTATAGCGCTTGATTCTGATGTGTTTTAAATATATTTGGATTTAATTAACACACCTCTATTTTTACAATTAAATACTTTTTTTTCCAAGAGGTATGGTGTTATTTTATTCAATGCTGAGCACCTTTGATGAGTTTCAATGGGATATAAAAAAAGGAAATATTTTATACAATATTTTAATATTGTATTAAAAAAACTGTTTATGCTTTTTTTATGACTGTTGGACAGGACAAGTTAAAAAAAAAACATTTATGTTTTTAAATCAAAGCTTGTTACAATGGAGAAACCATACGCAAACCTTAAACCAAGTGGATAAACCCTTAAAAAGAAATCAAACTGTTTTGCTGTTAAAATACTAAAAATAAAGCAATTGATTGAGAATAAAAGAACCAGAAAATAGCAGTTTTATCAAAATGTTCCTTTTTATTTTAGAATCTATAATCAGAGAGACGCCATCTGAAGCGTCCACTGAGATCCATGTTGCAGAGAAACCATACAGCAAAGGTATGATCCAATTGGTACAAAACCTGAGGTTGTTTTTTTATGTGCATTTGTACAGTGGTATTGCATTTATCTTTTGTTCAAAAACAAACCAAAAATATCTCAAATTTGTCCTCTTTGTCTGCAGATTTACCAGAGGAATGGATTCAAATCCTCTACTAATGGAGCCACAAAAACACCTATACAACTGCACACCAACCAAAGACAAGGCAATCACTAGCTGTTTTCTAAAAAAGATACCCTGCTTAGCTTCAGTTCATGCCGACGCTTGAGAAACAAACCGCCGTTTTCTATGATACACATCAGGAATGAAAGTATGCTGCAAACGGTAGTTCGTTAGCAAATACCACGTTCATGATTTCCACAACTCTAACATTCATAGATGAGAAGGCAGTTTGAAACAATCAGCTAACCCCATCATTTGACCTGAAACACTCCATCAATAAAGATATGAAATACAAAATTTAGAAAAAGTCTCTGAACAGAAGATACACAGAAAGTAATGGCATAACAACGCAAAAGAAAGGAACACTGGTCTTTATTGAAAGCTTATGCATTTAGGCAACTTGGGGTTTTTGTGAGGCTGAAGGTGTTCGTTTTTCTCGTTTCCCCGTCTTCCTCAGTAGCCTGATGGTCTCGGCTCTTATGTCCCTTTGGGAGGGGTCCACTTGAGCGAACTCGGGTCTATGGTTTTGTTGCTGTTACCTCGTTTGATCTCCTTTGCTTTCCACTCATCAATCAGGTCCTAAAAGGCAGAAAAAGGGAAGAAGAAAAAAACATTTTACTTAAGTTTTCATGACCAACGTCACATATTCTTGTTTTTAAACTTGAAATTGTCATATTTATATTCTTAAATACACAGGCGTATTATGTAAAGCAGGTTTTAAAGTCAAACAGACAATTATTCTGAATTTAAAGTAATACATTTAGATGAATAATTACAACATCATAAAAGCTTTCCCTCTTTTTTCCCATCAACAGCTTCTTGAATTGTGGATTTGTGGTTGTCATGTCAACGGCACCAAAGCCACAACGTGAGTTCGGCTTGAGGTTCTTTATGAGTGACCGACCTCGGGCTACACGAGGAAAAATAAGGCTACGTCCACGTTGTGGAAGAAAAACTCCAGATCTGTTAGCGGAGTCAATCACTAAGCCCTTGTGCTGTCTCAACATTAACGTTTGGAGTGGGGTCATCTGGACCCCACAAGACAGCTTAGTGTAGTCAAACACACGTGCAGTGGCGTGCCCATCAGTGGATGTTCAATTGGCTGTTCTGTATCAAGAGAATGACGATTGGTCGACAGCGATGTTTTTCTTATTTTCGATGGCGGGCGATCCACCCGCACTTCCTTTGACATATTGGGCACCCCATGTTTTAGACTAAATGGGACCCAATTCCTTATATTGTAATAAAACTCAGCTTTCTGACCCCCCCCCCCCCCGCTTACCTGTCGTTTCAACACCAAGTGCTTTCCCTTCCAGTACTTCAGCATCTGCAGAGACTGCAGCGTGCTCACAATGTCCACAGGATTGACGGCGGTTTCCTGACTGATCTCTGCACACCAAGCAAACAGTAAAGCTGTAAATATGTGTGTTTGTTGTCTTGAATAAATACAAGCCGTTTGTGCATTGTTACACAGAACCGGTTTGGTCTTTTTTTTTGTGTGTGTTTGTTTTTACACTCTGCAGTCGAGCACGACATTCGAAGAAGACCTCTGCTCACCTTTGATGGAAATCTCTTTGCCTTGAAAGTTACACATGTATCTGAGTAATACTTCCTTCCAGTAGCTTCTGTAGCTGATGAGACCCAGATCGGACAGAGGTCTCTCAGGGGAGCCCACCTTCTCCTCCACTTTGGACAACAGATAACCTGAAAAAAGGTTTGGCAGGTTTTGTTGTAGCTTGAAACATTGGAACAAAATAAAGGGCAAATTTACATTTCTCTCATGCTACGTTCACCGTGCCCTCGGCAACGCGTGTTCAAGCAACAACTTCCAATGAAAAGTCTACGTAAATGTGTGTTTCGGGGCTTCTGTCCTCAAAATTCTACCGTGCAGCTACACAAGTTCTTAAGTCTGTTTTCGGGCTCCATATGCAAAACGTGCTGCAAGTTAAATCAGTTGAACTTTGACCAATCAGGGACTTGGTAGGGATGTATGGGGTAGCGCCCTTTTCAACTCTCTGAAGTGCAGATTGTTTAAAATTAATCATGAAGGAGAAATTAAAAATCGCTGTTTTTTAGTGCGGAGTTACACGATTCCAAGTCTTTCATGTATCGGAATAGAGCTGTGTAAGACAAAGATATGTGAGATTTGCACCGCTGCATCTCACACCGAGCCTCTTCCAACTGTGGGTACGTGCGCTGATACACGACACATGCGCGGTATAACGTAACATTAGATGAAAACAGCATTTAAACTTAAACTTAATTTAAACTGTCATTTTTATTGTTCTGTAATTAAATTATTCTAGAAAAAGAACAAGGGTTGCATGGACCCCTTTTAGTCTTTCATTAATATACAGATTTTGAAAGGCTTCCTGAAAAACTGTGTTACACCTTAAATTGTGCAATGAAAATGGTGTTTTTCGTGTTTTTAACATGTTTTAGGGGCATTTTTCTGACGATGGAGGACAAATTTACAGAAAATTAACTGCATTTCTGAGTATTTCTTTATTCAAATGGTGAATCAGGTGCAGTTTGTAAAAGATTTTATTTGTGATGTAGAAAATACGCTAAGTTGGGGATGTGTGGGGCTGTAAGCTAGCAGGGGAGCGTGTAAACAGCTCCCTGTACAATTTCTAATAAACTCTTGCCGCTCTGCAGAAACTGTGCCCTAGAAGACGACAGGTGTTTTTTGTTTTTTTTTACTTTTGTCTAAAAAACCGGCATCATCATAATTTAAAGACCAGTGGAAACACTTTGAAAATAGATCAAAAGATGATAAGAGTGGGACTTTAAAATAGGGCTGAACAAATAAATGAGAAGCATTGGAGTAAACACGCACTGAAATCGATGAGCATCTTTCCAAAGCCCTGCCTCATGTACTGTGGCATCGTCAGGATGCAGGACACGTTGTAGTTCAGAAATGAATTCTTCTCCTGGAAGCAAAACAAACCAAGATGTTTGCTTTTACTTTTGTGAGGGAAACAGGTTTAGAGAAATAAACAAGCCTTTAAACTGTTGAGATAGGGTTCCATTGGTTCTATCCTTTTTCCTGCGTTTTTCCTTTACCTTGGAAAAATATCCCACTAAATGACAGCCTGTGTTGTCCGCCTCAGTCATAACGTAGAAGAGAAACGGCTCCACGTCATAATAGAGTGTTTTGTGGTCCAGGAAAAGCTTGGCGAGCAAACACAAGTTCTGGCAGTAGATCTGGAAACGACAGCATTGCTTCACCGTTTGCACTTTTACAGCTGAATACAAGTTTGTTTTGGATGTTAAGATAAAAAAAATGTCTGAGATGTGAAAAAGCTCACCTTATTCTTTTTGCCGTCGACTTCAAAAACAGATATGGAGCCTTTTCTGTACACCTCGTCTCCTGGGGGATGCTTCCACACACATTTGGCCTAAAAACACAACAAATTGCTCCCAGTGAGAATCAAATCGAATAGAATTTTATTATAAATTATTTTTTGCCCCCCAAAATGCAAAGACTATGTTCATTTATCTGGTAAATGAAGTTTGTGGCCGTCTCACCATGTGTCTCCTGAGGATGGTCTGGCTCTTCATGTACTTGAGGCAGAACTCGCACACGTACAGGCGACCGAGGCGTGCGTACTCCTCCGGATAGGGCGAGTGGTACCAGGTGTCCAGCTCGAAGCGGCCAAACACGATAGTCTTGATCATGTTGTTCCCTTCCGTGATCTGACCCTGAATACGAAGCTTTTCCTGCGGAAGTCACAGACAGCCGGTGTCAGCGTACGAGTTTTTACCAGCCGAGGACAAGAGGGATCAAACGAGGCCGTACCAGGTCTTCAGACGCTCGAGCCTGGGCCTTGCGGAAAAGCTCCAGGTCGTATTCACTGGTGATGTTCTCGAGCAGAGGTTCTCTGGTGTTCCCGTGTGTCTGCCGGTGCTCCTGTGGATCACATGCGGTGAGACGGCATATAAAAAAACCTGCAGAGCGATAGAGTGTTGGCGGTGGTGGGATGTACCGTGTGTTTTTCTTTTTGCTCTTTCTGCTGCCCGGCGTTTCTTCCCTTCCTCATTTCAGCGACTTGCTCCTTGTATTTGCTCTGTTTTGGTGTTGGAGTCTACAAAAACAAAACAATATTAAACAACTGACTTTACTCAAAACAGTCATGAACAATTATAGTTGTAAACAAGTTTAACTGTAGCCTTTTTCCAAAAATTTCAAACCAAAACTATAGTGTTGCCTTGCTATTTCAGGGTTCACACTTTATGCGACTTTGGAAGTTTTTATTTTTTATGTTCTGCCTCCTGATTGGCTGTAGACCACTGTCAATCAATCTCCTCCATGCCGTGTCTTCTGTACAGAATGCAGTCAGTTCGCCAAATCTACATAAATCTTCAACCACTTACAAATTTTTGTTTTCGTTATTTTATTTTTCTACAAAGGTTTGAACTTGTAGAGTTAAAAAAAAGAGAGAAAAGTGAGAAAAAGTATGTATGCAATAAAAGAGTTTTACAGCCTTTGTTGATTTTGTCTTGGGTTATTTTTAGAACACAACTCCCGCAATAACCACGGAACCACTGTATTATTCTATTGGATTGAATCCACTGCAGTGAGGATAAACTTTGAGGCTGCAAACCCGGTACCTGGTGACGGGTTGCGTGGCGTGAGCTGTTTTCTTCTTGCGTCTTTGCTTCCTCCTCTTGTTTCTCACGACTGATGGCTTTTACCTAACGATTAATGATACGGTAGTTTTGACAAACACACAAAAAAGCTCTTGGATATTAATATAACTTAATCAAAAGATGTTATTCTTTCCCATAATGCTGTAACAGCTCAATAAAGTCTGGAGGAAAAATAGTCAAATAAAATACTAACTTAAAACTGTACGATATGATTAAACAGAAACTGAATCATTGGTTTTCTCACCTTGCACTCATCTGCAGAAAGATTGTGATAAAGAGGGCACCCTGATACAGCAAAATGGCGTTCGTGTTTCCCTGTTAAATGGCCTAAAAGGTTACAAGAAAAATGAAAAAGGGTTGCCGATATGAAAACACGACAGAGTTTGAGAAGAAAATGTTTCAGCAAGATTTACCCAGTGAGTTACAGCCCGGGGTGGGGCATTTCATGTTGAAGTTGTAGGTTTCATGACAGCGGCGGCGTTTGGGTCGATGGGAGAGGTCTTTATCGGAATCTCTGCTGGCTTGGTCTTTGGTATGGCTCTCATCGTGAGAGGCGTTTGGGCTGGAGATGTCCAGCTCAGATTCGGATGAGGGGGCATTTCCTGTGGGGGTCAGGGGTGGAGATTCGTCATGGTCGGCGGCTCGCTTCAGGTCTGGTGTATCTGATGGAAGAGAATCAAATAAATACTTCAGAAGACTCATCTATTAGCATGGCATACATTTGCTGCGCTGCGCTGACGAACCCTGAGAGCTTTGACTGAGGCGGGTGGAGGCTCGGGTGAGGCGCTGCCTCTTAGCCATGTTTCCATGACTCTCTGAGCTGTGGGTCTGTTCTCTTTCAGCAGAAGAGTCAGAGTCTTCCGTCCCGTCTGACACACTCCCGGCCATGGCTCTCTAACAGACAAAAATAATAATTCATTGTCTATTTTTAAGCTGAGTTTCAACAACATAAACAAAGGAAAAAGAGAGGAATCATTGCTTAAAAGAGAGAGGAAAGAAGCCAACATAATAGTCTGTATATATATATATATATATGATGACATAACTATTTATAATAACACCATTCTATTTATTCCTTTATTTTGTTACTTTTATTCAATATTTGTAGAAGCAAGTTTTATTTTCCCATTTTTTTTACTTAAATAAAAAAACAAGACATTTCAATAAACAGGTTTTTTTTGTAATGAAACGATTTATTTTGAAATAATTTTAATCTTATACACTAAATGCACCCATACAAAAGAATAGCACGTTTAAAAACAGTATATGTTTGACACATTTACACGATCAGTATTGCATTGTTTTCCCAGATCTGCACGCTGATTAAACTACACGGATTACATAAACAAATACCGCCTTTTAAATTTAAAAGGCAGCTTTACACACACCAGCTTTTATCTTAAAATTAAAACGCCGGGCTTTATTATTAACAAAGAAATATGACGAAGGCTAATGTTTGGATCCGCCAACGACAACCACTGACCAGCCAGTGTCTCATTTATTATCATGGTGCGGCGGCTGGAATCGTTACTAAATACTTTAAAGCACATTTTTGTTGGAAGTCTTGTGATTAAGATCGCCCTAAAATTAATTTAACGTTATTTTGACGGTTTCCTGAATGGAAAATGGTGGAACATTCTAGCTAAATACCCGAATGGTCACACATCGCAGCTAACATCATGGCTAAAAAGCTACCTTTTATTGCAACCTAAATGTGTTCTTACCTGTCGTCTGCGTGGCATGTTCACATTAAAACTAATAGTTTATGTGGGTTTAAAGAAAAACAACAACAAAGACCAATAATGGTTGGAGAAGGAAATGAAAAACAACACTTCTTAATGATTTTTTGTCATTGTTGCCGGGCTAACCTGCGCCAAATTCCCCACAGCGGTAGAATTGGGAAGTGCACTTCCTGTTGTAAGTATTTTTGTAAACATCCTGACCAGCAGGGGGCGCTAAACTACACTTTCAACAACATGCTTCATGAAAACAACTGTCAAGTACTGTCTTAATAAACAAAAATTAATTCATTATGTTGTGATTTATTCAAATGTACTCTGTAATCATAATTTTATTCCTCATTTACTGAAGTTTCCTTCCCCCCCAAGTTCGTTTTCTTTATTCTTCTTCTTATGTACGAATGTTAAGTTTTCTCAATAAGGTTTGCTTCAAAAATTCAAACTTTTTTTTTTTTTATTTCAGACTCAGGTGGTCCATAGGAAGAAAAGAGAATAAAATAAAACACAAGATACAAATACAGTATTTATAATAAAAAGTAAAAAGATATAACTTAAAAAGAGTATAATCGCTGTATCCAGTGTTTCCTCAGGGCAGAAGTGTAGCGGCATGAGCTTCTTTTGGGATCAGTCAGAGACATGATAATTGAGTTCTTAGATTTGTCCAGGCGTTCCATGAGGCTGTACGTTAGCTTACGCAGTAGAGCTTCACAGGTGGGGATGTGAGCGTCCACAAACAGCTGACTGGCTCTGTACCACCTGGGCACCTGTAGCAGAAGCCTAAAAGCATCATTATAGGCCACTAAGAATTTGTGGAATGTCCCACGTCCATAGTTCCACCAAAGAGGGGCCGTATACAGAGGAGTGCAGTAAGCTCTGAACAGCGAACACTTCACTTGAAGAGAACATGCACTGAATTTTCTCATCAGCATATTTGCCTGAGCATAGAGTTTACAGTACTGTCTCTGAATATCTCTATCATCCCTCCAATCGTCAGTAATGAAATGCCCAAGATATTTGATAGATGATGTTTGTTCCAGAGTCGTTCCACAAAGCTTAAAAACAGGAAAGTTTACATTTCTGTCGTCTTTGGTCCTTACGATCATTACTTTGCTTTTGGAGGGATTGTATTTTATGTCAAAGTCTCTGCCATAGTCAGAACAAACTTTTAATAGTGTTTGTAACCCAGCACTGTAGGGGCTAAAAATGACAAGGTCATCAGCATACATAAGATGATTAAAGGTTTGACATCCAACGACACATCCAGTTTTGCACAGATTCAGATTAGTGGATAGGTCATGAATATACACATTGAATAGAAATGGAGAGAGGATCCCCCCCTGTTGAACTCCATTGCTTACATTGAAAGGCTGTGATAAGACATTGCCCCATTTGACTACCATTGTTTGATTAGCATACCAGAAAGCCAGGAGTCGTACAAGATATTTGGGCACTCCTCGATTAATTAGCTTCTGAAAAAGCTTGAGGTGGTTGACCCTGTCAAAGGCCTTAGTGGCATCAATAAAACACAGAAATACAGATGTATGCAGATGCAGGTATTTCCCAACTATTTCCTGTAACGCGTAGATACACATATCAGTGCCGAGGCTTTTTTTAAAACCAAATTGGTTCTCACTTGTTAAAAGATGCACTTCGAGTCTAGTCAATAAAACATATTCTAAAATTTTTGAAATGTTGCTGGAAAGGGCAATCGGTCTGTAGTTCGACAGACTATTTAAACTGGCGGTCTTGTCTTTGATGACGGGAATCAATACAACTGAGAGAACTGAATCAGGCAGGACTCCATGGGTTAAAAAGCCAGTGAAACACATGGCCAGCAGGGGCAGTAATTTAAAACTTGAATATTTTAGATGCTCGACTGTGATGTCATCAAGACCACATGCTTTGCCTTCTTTTATCTTTGAAATTGCATCTTGAATCTCACTTGCACGAATAACCATTGTGTCTGTAAGATCCACATTGTCAATAGAAACTGCATGACTTTTTACCGAATTAAGCAGGTCAGAATAATGCTTACGCCATAAATCAGCAATGTTATTAGCACCACATACACCTTCAATGTTGGATGGCAATGAAGTTTTACGATTATTCATAGCGTTAACCTCCTTCCAGAATTTATGGTAATCATTATTTTGTAGACCTCTGGCCAGAGAGTCTGCTCTCATCATGTTTTCTTGCCTTTTGATAATGCGAAGTGAATATTTGAATCTAGCAGTAGTCATTTTCTTGCTCTCAAACAAGGCACCTTGACGAGGTTTCCCAGCTTCATGCCAGAGTCTGAAAGCGTCCCTGGCTGCAGCATGATGTTCAGCTACAAAGTCATTCCAGCCTGGCTTGACAGTCCAGCTTTTAAGACTCCTGCTTCGTAGGCAAAGACTACTATCATTTACAGCTTTTACTATATTTTCATAGAGTTTACACAATTCATTGCAATGAGTAGTATTTTTGCAGTTTGGATCACAGCATGCCAGTGCATCCCTGGGCAATTTTACAGCCTGCAGCTGAGCATCGGTGGTTGCTGTGTACTTATCGATGTCCTCATTTGTAACTTTGGACCAATCAAGTTTATCTGTAAGATCGTTATCATCTTTCGTCACAAGAGATGGTACATTTGCCAAATTTAAGGAGAAGATTATTGGTATGTGATCAGAGGTAGCCAAGTTATACAGGATTTCTATGTTTCTCAGAGAAGCATGAGCATCTGCAGTACAGATACAGTGGTCCAGCCATGAGGTGGAATGCCAGGCATCACTGATATAAGTAAAGCTTGTATCTGGTAGAAGTATTTTACTTGATAAGCTGAGATTATTTTCTTCACAGTAAGACTTTAAATGATTACCAAATATTGATGAGTCATCTGAGAGATCAGCATTAAAATCTCCCATAACAAACACACAAGTGGAGCTGCTATCCTCAATATATGCTTTTATGAATGCTAATTTGTGCAAGAATTCGTCCTCCAATAGATTAGACTCATAGGGCATGTAGACATTTAGAATTGTAAATTTCTTTTCATCAATGTCGATTTCCAAGCCAACAGCCCAGTCAACATTAAGTCTCACAACATTAACAGCAGCATCATACTTAACATTCCAGAGGATAGCCACGCCCCCAGGAATTCTACCTCGAACGATTCTGGTACTCAGATCAGTGGTGGATTCACCAGCACCATGAAAATCCACATGTAATGAGTTTAGATTGTCCAAGTCCTGTTTGGCAAGCCAAGTTTCTTGCAGACATAATACATCACACTCATTCATTCAATTGATGTCTTACATTTGACTAATCATAGCAAACAAATGTGTAACAAGCTAAAAATTAACAATAAAAACACCAGCAAGGATATTAGATTAGGCAGTACCTTCTCATTGTAAAGCAGGAGTTCTAAAAATTATTTTTATTTTCTTTTTTTGCTTATATTGACATTGTAAAAAACCTATAGTTGTTTTAAAGAAAACGCAACCAATAAAACAGGATTATGACTAGTACAATTGCAAACATTAATGCATCAATAATTCACAAAAATTACAACATTAAAAACACATTTTTTCAAAGATGTTCAAGGTTCAAGATGTTTAAGACATTGATTGATTGATTGATTGATTGATTGATTGATTGATTGATTGATTGATTGATTGATTGATGGATTGATGGATTGATTGATTATTGCCATGCAATAATTAGAACAATAATTTTACCATTATAAATTTGACAACTAAAATAATAATACATAATTTAAGAAAAAAAGTGCATCAGTCTTTGACAAAAAATAAGAAGCAATTAAGAAATCATAAAATGGCTAGAACCAGGAAATAATTATCAATAAATACAAAAGAGGGCACCATGTGACCAGAGTACAATGACTTTAAAAAAACAAACATCCACCCTTGGACACAAGTCTTGTGAGTGGATAACCAGTGTTTTACAAAACCTAGAAAATGCATCTGCTTTCTCGAGAGTTCCACTGGCAGCCTGTAAAGGGTGGTGGAAGGGGGATTGTAACAGGTCAGACCCTCAGCAGCTGATACCAGCCACTCTATAAATAACCTACAGGGCCCCGCATTTGAGCACACTGACGGAGCAAGCCACACACTTTTTCATCTCCTGTGACTGAAAGGAATAGCAATAGTTCTCTTTTTGAACAAAAATGAATCAGCCTAAAATCACTCGACCTGGGGAGAGGTAACTGTATTTCTTTTTAAAATCTGTTCGGTGAAGGTGAACAAGGTTGTAACTTCTGAACATGTGTGTCTCATCAGCCAGCCTGCACATGCTCTGTGGTTTGACAGAAAGAAATACGTCACTGTCAACTTCTTGGTTCATAAACCTAAAGATGTTCAAGTTGATATCCAGATGGATAAAATGATTTTATGGTGAGGTAACAGGAATTTTCTGAATGAGAATGTGTCAGTGTGAGTGTTCTTTAACTTGCTAAAACATTACTTTCTTTGAACAGCTGCAAAAATGACACAGACGATGTTTTCTACAACGAGTTGTACTTTTACGACCAAATCCAGAAATTTGTAAGTTACTAGGTTTGTGGTTAAAAAAAAGCTGCAACTTCTATAATGTGCTGTTTTAATGTTAAATATTTACACACCTGTTTATTAAATTCTAGGATTCCCGAGAGAGAGTCTATGACCGAACAATTAACGTCTTGCTGAGGAAGATGAAACCTGATTTTGCGTGGCCTCGTCTGCAGAAAGATCCTGCAAAGGTAAGGGATTTGGGAAAAATTGAACGTACATTGAGATTCAAGCAGTTTGAGAACATATTCCTCTTTTCTGTAGCCCAGTTGGATATCTGTGGACTTTGACAACTGGAGGGACTGGGAGCATGAAGAAGAGGAGGGAAAGGAAGAGTTTGACAAATATGCAGATGTGAGTGGAGACCTTGTTCAGATTTTGATGCGTTTGTTTCCACCAAAGTCATTTGTTTTAGGTTTTTAAACGTATTTTAAGGTGGCATCCATTAGTAATAATATGATTTTAATTTCTAGATGATTCAGGAAATGGCCCAAAATAAACCAGGAGGGGCACCAGACATGGGAGATCTAAGTGATGTTAGTGTTATGTTTTGTTTCTTGAATACATTCCTGTAAATATTTTTATTTTCATTTTTTAATCTGTTAGCGGAAATTGACATTAGTTTCTTTTTTCTTTTCCTGCAGTCTGACTGATGCTACTCTTTGTCGCCTGGGGAACAAGAAGATGCAGATGCCTGTAATATTTGCTTGATGTGATTGTGTGTTTCTATAACTACATAGGCAAAAAAAATCTGATCAATTTTGATAAAAGAAAGTCTTTAAAGTTATTGTTTTAGGCCTTAATGTAAAATTTTTTTTTTAATTGTTTTAAGTTGTAACTAATTGGTATATTCTTTGATTGTGGATGTGATTCCCTGAAATAAATGAAAATCTCTTGTTTTTTGTAATTAATTTTAGTTTAATTTAGAAATAACTTGAAATATTAAGTTAATAGCATTATGAATATAGTATTTTCCTTTCTTCTCTTGGATTTTTTCCTTTTTTAATATTCTGTACTTGCAATAAGTAGAACTTTTTTGTTTTATTACTTAATATTATTTATTAAAATATTTCTTTTCAGCAAATCAAACAATAGAAGTTTGTTTTAAACGATGAACATTTAAGCAGACTTTGGTTCAGGTTTTCTTGCCAATAAAGAGACAAGGCAGAGATTTCAGTTCTTGTCTTTAGAAGTCCACAAGCAAATGTTGATGAAAAAACACTGGTAATGTAAATTACAGATTAATGTATCCATTTGTTGAAGAAGAAAAAAACACCAAAATAATAAATATACTTGTTTGGTGTTTTTCAAACTGTATTTTACTTGAGTAAATGTTATTGCGTGTTATTTTAATGCTGCATCTAAAATTTGGCTCTGTGAGAATAGAAACAATAATGTCATTAATTAGGTAAATAGTTTGCTTCAGCTAATAGATCTACAAAGAGAAAATTTGACAAAAGAAAGAACATTTATCTATTTATTTGTTTTTTGGTTGTTTGTTTATGAGAAAGGTGTTTTCTTGGTCACCATACTCCTGTCCAGAAGGGGGCGGTAATGCACTACCAAGCTGGCTGCCAACGGCGACTGTTAAAAAAAAAGAAGTCAAACTTGTTATGTTTGGCCCACTCAGGTACCCGTCCCGGACTGACAGCTGCCGGTAGTCGTTGTTCTGTTTCGTGAGTTTGTGCTTTTTCAGCAGCAAACTGATCAAAATGGCTTTTCAGTGTCAGCGAGACTGCTATATGACAGAGGTATGAACCTGTGAGACAACATGCATTCAAACGACCGTGAAGTTTATGTCAGCTAGAACGAAGAGAAGCCATTAGGCTAGCAGCAGCAGCTCAGCTGCCTCGTCTTCTTTCTTTGCACCCTACATCATCATCATGGGGGTTATTTTTGCTTAAAGTAATGCAATAAATCACCCCAAACCACATTGCAAAGTATTACTTTTCTGTGAGCAGTGTAGAAATATACTCATCAAATGTAAACCAAATTATCAATCAAATAAGTCTTACATCATGATGGTAGTGAAATTCACAACTTTTTCCATCTTTAAATAATTATTGGAGCTTTTACTTAGTTAAGTAATGTGGTCTATACAGGATTGGGATTTTCTTTAATCCTTTCTTCCTTTTTTATAAGTAAAACCTCTTGTAAGTTAAGGAAAGATCTTGGCAGTTTGTTTTTCAATGGAGTTTGATCATCTGAATAACTGACAGGTTTGATCTGGACACACAGTTATTTACTTCATTGGTTTAAAAATTTTCATATCTTTTGCCTTTTTCCTTCTTCCTCAGCTGATATAATTGTAAACACCTGCCTCCTCACCAAAATGTTGTTTCTGACCCCTAACGTTTGCTTAAATCAGCCCAGATTTTAACAAACTTTTTTTTTAATCTTGAAATTGCTGCAGAGAATACGTTTTTACAGTTTGGATTCACACTCATTGGTTTTACTCCGACTTTAAACTGTGAGATTTTATAACTGTGTAAAGTTCAGAAGCAATTATAGCAGCAGGAGAGGTCGGTGGAGAGACTGCATGAGAGCCATCTCATAGATTTATACAAGAAATGTGAGACAGGAGAGATGCATGTAAACCAACTCTCTTGAGCTTAAGATCCTACTGGAAAAGTGAAAAACAATCATTTAAAAAGTGAAGAAGATTTCTTTTGACGTGGAAACTTTAGAGCTACAAAACAGGAGCATATTGTTGAATCCATTGTAAAATTCTGAAGAATGAGCTGCAGAACTGTGTTGTGGAGTTATGAGGACATAGTTTTTGGATTCTCCGCTTCTTCAAAGCAAACCTTTATTAGTATTTAAGTCCTTAATACTAATAAAGGTTTGCTTTGTTTGTTTTCAGTTCGTTACCTCAGTAGTATCATGCTGCCCTGCAGAGCTAAAACAAGAAGTGAATGGGAAGAAAGAAACCCTGAGAGGATTCAACGTTAAGCTCCAAGATACCATCCTGTTTCCTGAGGGAGGAGGCCAGGTAAGCAGGTTATTGAAAAGGTTTCTTCAGTGAGCATTTCCTTTTGAATCGTATGCAGTTTTGTGTTATTTCTCTGTAGCCAGACGATCGTGGGCTCATAGGGGAGGTCCCAGTTTTGAGGGTGAAGAGGCAAGGGCCGGACGCCTTACACTTTGTGGCTTCGGTGCTGGAGGAGGGTCAGGAGGTGCGTCTGAAGGTGGACTGGGACAGGAGGTTTGATCACATGCAGCAACACTCAGGTGAGGAGCAGAACTAAAGACGCGATCTGCTGGAAACTTCCAAGTAAACTAGGACATGAAATAAAAATGAAAAAAGTGCATGAGTAAGGATTTTGAATGACCGTCTGCCGAAATAGTCACACACCCCAAAGAAAATTGGATATGTTATTATACTGTACCACCTTCAACATAGGTTCTGCAGAACGGCAGTAGTTCATTAGAAATTCACCTCAGAGTTGAGGGCTGGACTGTTGAGACATGGCAAGTCCACCCCCCTTCCCCATCACCCGTTAGGTTATGCGATCTCCTGCTAGTCTTTTTTTCCTCTGCTCCTGATTCACAACAATTTGAATAAAGAAAGACTCAGAAAGGCCTAATTTTCTTGACATATGTCCTCCATGCCACAACAACATGTTAAAAACCCCGTTTTCATCACATTGAGTCTTTAACAATACTAGCAGTTAGGCCTGCACAATATACCACAAATTTATCGTTATCGCAATATCAAGCAGTGCAATATCCATATCGCAAAAATCTGCAAAAATCGCAATAAATGGTTACCTTAAATGTGCTAAAACAATCCTATGGCAGCTTGAAGCATTTAACAAATCAAATAAATCCATTTATGCATTTGACCAATTGGATGGACCCTTTCCGATGTTGACCAATCAGATGAGCCCTTTTATGTTTGATTTTTGCCTCCTACGTCAACGAGGGTCATTTGGAGTATCCTTTTTTTAAACCGTTGCAATGAAATACTAATGATGTTTTTGATTGTTTTGCTATTTGTTCATATACCGCAAATTATATCGTTATCGCAATATTGATCACAAATATCGCATATCGCAAGTTCTGCTCATATCGTGCAGCCCTACTAGCAGTTGACTTTTTAGATTGATCTTTTACAGATTTGAGTCTGAGATGTGTTGTTTTTGTCTTGGAAGACGCTCTCATCTGACAGCTAAACGCAAATCCTCTATAGTTTTTGTCCACACAGCTTTTTGCACAACACAGTTCAGGTTATATTTCTGGATAAAGTGACCAAACTTTTCCAAGGTACTGATGAGTCAGTGTGGTCATGCTGATTACACTGACACGATGATCTACTGCCTGAAGTCTTCCTGCCATCAAGAACTCTGAAACTTCCAAAACCATTAACTCTATAACATCATCCACACATCACATACATAGTGAGAATAATTAAAGTACATAAAACAAACTCATAATAAATAATAAAAACCGGAGTATACAGAATTTCCCCCAGACCTGACCCACACAGTTAAGAACACGTATAATAAAATATCGAATTGAAACCTTGAAACCACAAGTGCTGAAAATAGTTTCAGTATAATGCATTATCAATTCTCAAAAACAAAAACAAAAAACCCACTCTCAATTAATCTACAACAACTACTAGAACTAGGCACTAGTACAGAAATAATAGATACATTCATATAATTAATGTTCCTTGAAGGAAGTAAGAAAAACGCCGATTTTGTTATCTCTATCTGAAGGACAACTGCTTTACAAAGATTTTCTCCTGCAAAAAAAAACGAATCAGATCTTGTTTAGTAGGGTGACCACTGCTGGAATAAATGAAAATTTGTAACAATTAGTTTTATGTTTGACTGCTCCAAATCGTTTGCCTGAAGGTAAACGCTTAAATTCACGGAACAGAAAGTGACCTGGGTCTTTGCTAGACTAAGTGTTGTTTCCTCGTATGTGACTTGCAATGTTTGATGGTCCCTACAACCACAGATCTTGAGAGCTACGTTGAGTAGCTTGTAAAGTTTAGTTTTATCTGTGAAGTCTGTCTGGCTCGGAGCAAATGTTTCTGGATTCTCTTTGTCCCTCAGTTGTGGAGCCCTCACTGAACTAGACTACCTGTTTGCTTCTCCTTTTGCAGGTCAGCATTTAATCACAGCTCTGGCAGACAAAATGTTTGGCTACAAAACCACATCCTGGTACTTAACTACTGCATAAATGCTGTGCTTATTTTGTTTTTGGAAACAAATATTTCTGCATTGATGCTTTGGGGGTTTATTATTATTTTTTTTTCCAGGGAACTTGGTCATCAGAGAAGCACCATTGAGCTGGACACTCCTGTGCTGACACCAGCACAGCTTCAGGAACTAGAAGAAGCTGTGAACGAGAAGATCCGAGCTCACCTACCCGTTAGCGTTCAGCTCCTCTCTGTAGATGATCCAGCTTTGGAAAAGGTATCTGATGTGACTTGGATCAGCTTTTTGGATTGGTTTACTGATAAACAAGCATGTTTTTTTCCACATTTGATATTCTTAACTGGCCTTTCCGTGTTTGTGAACCAGGTGAGGAGTCGAGGGTTGCCTGAGGACCATGCAGGACCTGTTCGGATCGTCAGCATAGTGGGCATTGATGACAACATGTGCTGTGGAACGCATGTGTCAAACCTCAGTCACTTACAGGTACAACTTTAACGACTGTCGGAGCAGCATCCACACAAATAATAAAACAAAAATATACTGTGAACCTGCTTTACCATTCACATGTAAGAATTTTAAACAGGCCTTCTTCATACTTTCATGGCTATAATGTAGGTAATAAAGCTGCTGGGAACCGAAAAAGGAAAGAAAAACAAAACCAACCTGATCTTTCTCGCTGGAAACAGAGTTCTAAAGTATGCAGAGACAAGCTACAACACAGAGCGCTCGCTGGTGTCTTTACTGAAGTAAGTTCTCCTCAAGTCTTTGAAGAACACCAGCATTTTGGATTCAACACATTAACAGAACCAGAAGGACTGACGCTTCTGTCGTGGGTCAACAGAACAGGACCCGATGAGCACGTCGAGGCCGTGGACAGGCTGCAGAAATCCGTTAAGCTGCTGCAAAAGGTAACACGAATTTTGCAGTTGTGTTGCTAAGATTTAAGGAGGACATTGAAGGGGGTTGGACTCGCAGAACCATGTTTGGGTTATCACATTCCTACGCCCTCCTGTTACTGTAAAACCTTCTGCAGACCAACTTGAGCCTCCTGCGAGATCTGGCCGTCCTCATTGCCCAAAACTTTAAGAACGACCCGCAAAAGGGAAACTTCTTCAGTTTACACAAGTGAGAAATTTAAGGATTAACTCCATGAGTATTAATTCAGGATTTACTATGCATAAATATTTTTTCTTTTAAACAACAATTTTGTCTTTCACAGAAAAGAGGGCGACAATGAGTTTATGAATATAATCGCCAATGAAATAAACACAGAGGTGAGTTCCCAGATTGTTTTTCCAGGCATTTGCAGATCAGGTCTTTTATTGAACCCATTTTTTGTGCTGCAGGAAACGTTGGTTTTCCTGACTGTTGGCGAGGAAAAAGGACCTGGTTTGTTCCTTCTGGCTGGACCGAGCAAACTGGTGACTGACGCGGGATCTCAGTAAGAGAACCAAATGTTCGTTTTGGTTCGTTTTCCGAAAAGAGTGTGCACTGAAGTCTTGTTTGTGCTCACCAGGGTTTTAGAGCTGCTTCAAGGGAAGGGGGCCGGGAAGAACGGGCGATTTCAAGGCAAAGCCAACAGCATGGCGAGGAGAGGAGAGGTGGAGGCTCTACTGAGGCGGCGCTGTCAACACGGCGGCTCTCAAGAAGAATAAACTCAAAGAAAGAATTTAACACACGGAAAAGTCAAATCAATTATTTTCATAAAACTGAAACCGTAGATTTTTAATTTTTTTTGCATTGCTGGGATTGGAATAGATGCCTGAGATTAAATAAATCAAGAAAAATATGATCAAATTTGTCCTGTAAAGCCGTTTTTTATTCTGACACCAGCAGTTTTCTGCACAATTTAATGGAGCAAAAGTTTCGTTGGACAGCAGGAAAAAAAAATGGCTTGTACACAAAGCCTTTTGATAATCACTTGAAGAAGAATAAACTCATAGAGGGAAGGATTTAACCCACGGAAACTGAAAACAAGTAAATATGGAAGACTTTATGACGTGAAATTCCAATTTGGAGACATTTCTGTAGCAGATTGTTGTTTTTTTAAAGCTGTTTTTTTTAATAGTTACAAATTTGGCTAAAATGAACTGGAATAATCTTTAATATTGTGCTAGAACACTTAAAATTGTCCATTACGTCTATCTTATGATGGATAAGCTGCTTTTTAAGCTACTTTGGGGTTTTTCAGCTCCGTCCAACCCCACCAGACTTGTTTTACAATAAGATCTCCTTCCATGTGAAAGCTCCATCAGTTAGTCCGTTTTCAGTGGAAACACGTTTTTTTTTTCATATGTTGGTGTAAAAATGGTCAGTCTTATCCATCACAGCAGCTGTACTGGAGGCACGATGACTCTGCGGAAGTGACCAGAACATCCCATTGTGTAACGCCTTCCTTCTGTTTTGTGGCTCTTTTACCTTATGGGTCACCAAACTGAATCAGTCTTCTTTTCTTTCATGCACTTCTTTTTTTTTTTACTCTCTCAGGTTCTTTCCTTCATCCGAGCACCTCTGTGTTGGCATCGTTTACTCCTAATGTACGTTATGTTTCACCTTTGCATATGCCCAAACCCTCCCAATCTTACTTTCTGGGTTTTTCTTTAAAAAACAAACATTTCTATCTGTAGATCCTGTCTTTTATTGTGAATGTTTGTAAATTTTTGAATCTGAATTCATCAACTAAATAATGTTAAGCGTATGTACACCTATTAAAAACTGCATGAAACAAACTTAATCTTACTTTCGCATTTTGTCTTACATCACTGCTGAGTTTATTCATATAAAGCTCAAGCACAAAGCAATTAATATTTTTTATTTAAAAAAAAAGGTAAAAACAAGATTTATGCTCCAAAATTCATTTAATTTCAAAGATCTATAAAAATAAAATGAAAATAGACACAAGTTTGCCTCATGGATGCTTCAGCTCCTCTGCGGGTAACCACATCAAGAAGAGAAAAATTGATAATTATGTCAGTCCAAAACCATCCTGAATGTTAAAAATAAAGCAAATTGAGAGAAATCTGGATTATTTATTCAATTAGGCGTGTTGCGTCATTTTTGTGCATGGGAAAAACATAGCATACATGAAATACATTTTTTTTTTATTTTAGCTTCACAAATCTTTCAAAAAAACCTGATTGAGTGAGGTTTTTCAAAATTAGTTCTCAAATCTTGTTTTTTAATAAGATAAAAATTTCCACCTGTGAAAAATGGCCCAGCAGACAGTTAACTTGACTGGGATTCTGCTCATATCAGAGGTATATTAAGTAAGCGCTTGTTTTTTTCAATCCAGACATTTGGGGATCAAAAATACCAACTAAGGTGAAGCAAAGACCAAAGTCGAGTATTTTTGATGGTTTTGTTACACGCGGCTGCAGTTCTTGTGCAAAACAATTCAGCAAAATTGGAACAGAGTCATGTTTGTTCAGAACTTGATGGATTTATATGGAATAACTTCCACAAAGATACAAGACATCAACCAAATGTTTGACTTAAAAAAAAAAAGGAAAATAGAACAGTCTAAAAAACACAAAAGTGTCTATTGTGCTCATTTGCGAGTAATAAAAGTAGTGGTTTGTAAACAAATCCCAAATGTGCCTCTGTAGCAGCGGTCACATTAAGACAGTATATATATATTTTTTCCTTTCCACATTAAGACTGTATGAAACGTTGAGATAGTGCAAAACACTGAAGCAGCTCTGTGACATTGTTTTCAGCTGGATAAATGATTGTTTCTTTTAAGTGTTACCATGGCGACCCCTCCACTTGAGCATTACTGAAGGGGCTTCACAATCTTCATGGAGATGTAGTTCTATTAAAAAAACAAGGATTTAGTCAATCTTTATAACAGAAGATTCTGGAGTTTTTGTCCTGACTACTCACCGGTAGAGAGTACAACAGGATGGCGATGAAGAGGATAACTATAGTGAGGATGATGAGGGAGATGAAGAGGCATCTAAACCTTCTCCATACAATGAATTTCATGGTCTTGCAGGGGTTGGTGAACCAGAAGAAAGACGTTTCTGGGCGACTAGTGGAAAACGGAAGACATTTTTGTTAGAAGTCCATCTTTGAGCTTTCCTGAAACGCATCAGCTCACTTGATTTTTTTGCTCTCTTACTTTGGAGGGTCCAGCCGCGGGTTCATGTTGGGTTCATCCCTTCCTTTTCCTGCAGGTCTCTCGTCTGCATCTGCTTCACTGATGATCTCCAGAGTCATCTCCACTTTGCCCTGCAAGACGGATGAGATGTTGCATTTTATTTTGAAATAAACCAACACGATACGTTAATGAGTTCTGTTGGAGAGACCGGGAAGTTTCAAACGTATCCAATAAATGCACATTTGCAAGAAACCAACAAAAACCTGGATTTGTGTAACAACAAATACTTCAATATATAAATAAATTTTCTTTGCATTTATTCATTTCTAACTTTAGTAAAAGTTGAGCTGGCTACAGGGTTTTTTATAGTAATGGGTAGACGAATCTATTGTTGTGTTTTGAATTTAAGTTCCAGACAAATAAATGATGTTCATAAAACTGAAACCTTTTTTTGGGATTGCTAGGATTGGAATAGATGAAATAAATCAAGAAAAATTTGATCAAATTTGTGCTGTAAAGCCGTTAATTTTTTTTATTTTTTAGACACCAGCAGCTTTCTGCACAATTTAATGGAGCAAAAGTGATGTTGGATAGCAGGAAACTGCAGTACAGCAGAAAAATATTTGCTTGGACACAAAGCCTTTTGATAATCCCTTGACATCCACACTTTATTGTTCATTGAAAACTTTTGACCCCTTAGATTAAAAAAGAAAAAAAAATTTAAAGAGTGGTTTGTTTTCTCAGTCTCACTATTCAAAACTTTGAAATGTCCAGCAGCTTCACCTAACCTTGCAAAAATAGCGGGTGCATTTTTCAGCTGTATACTTACTCCGAGAACCTTTTTCCCATCCTGCTCTATGGCACAAGGCCACCAGCCTCGGACAGCCTGCTGAGCAAAGAGAGATTTGACGTTCTCCAGCTTGTGTGGTCCTCCTGTTTCCTGCTTTTCCAACAGCTGCAGGGAACACTTCTCCGGGGACTTTGAAGGAGCAACCAACTTGTGCAAATCCAGCTCAACAGTACCTAGAACCATGAGTTGTTTTCATAAAATCGAAACATAGATTTTCCAGATTTTCAACCAAAAAAAATCAGCGTTTACCAAGGTAATCATCCAGGGAGAATTTGTCGTTATCCCATATCTGCACAGTTAGCTTGGGGGGAATCCTGAACTCCGTTTTGTCGAGACTCCAAAAGTGTTCCTGTTGGAAGAGAAGTATATTTTTTACGTGAACCACTCAAAAAATAACTTTAATCGATCCCACGACAGGGGAACTGATTTGTTACCATAACTCCAAAAAAAAGAGGATAATAAATAACAACAGATAATAAAAATATACAATAAATGACACAATGAAGTGCCCAGTGTCTTTGAGGAGTTAAATAACTGATTGGAGGAAAGATCTTTTTTATAAACCGTTTATTTATATAAATAAATAACCCATATAACCCATGAAATGAAGGGATTGTGTTTATAAAATGGTTTAGTTTTCACATTTTTATACAATCTTTTTGTTCAACCCACGGAATAAAAGCTGAAAGTCTGCACTTCAATGGCATCTGATTTGTTTTATTTAAAATTCACTTTGGTAATAATGTACAGAAACTAAATTAGAAAGAATGTCTCTGTCCAAATATTTATGGTCCTGACTGTAGGTCACATCAGCGAAAACGCACCTTCCTGCAGCAAAGGTGTTTCAGTCTCTGACTGAAGGAGCTGCTTAGTGACCGGTACTCAAAAAGCAGCTTTTTCTTACAAAATGCTGTAAAAAGGCAAGTTTTTCTAAACTTGAACCAACTGGTGACAGTCTCAGGATAAAAGCTAATACTGTGATTTCCTGTTGAAGTCAAGTTAGCAAAAAGGAAAATGTATTGTTAAAAGGTTGAAATGTGTCTTATTGTCTTCAACCTAAAGCTGCTCAATTTTGAAAGAGAATTAGCCATATTTTAAGGTTAATTTTTTGTCTTTCTTTTATCGTCTGCTTACTATTTAAGACAACTATTTTTGGGCTGAAGGCCAGCTTAAACCAGACATGGCAAAGTGCAATGTTTGAAGTCAAATCTGGCCTAGAAGCTGTAAACTAGTTCATAGAGTTTAATGCAAACTAGCGGCATGACCACACAAACAGTCCAGCTCTATTTACAGTCAGTAGCCTCACCTTCCTGGAAACGAGGCAGAGTTGTTCAGCCGGCAGGTATTCAAAGCCAAAAATGAAGCGCCAGTTAAAGTTCCCATCTCCGTCCAGAGACCTGTAGTGGACATCGGTCTTCTGCTTGTCCTCCTCCATACCAGGCATCCAGCTAAATCACAGAACAACTCCAATCGGCAAACAGATAACTCCATTCGCACGCATTTATGTTTCTTAGCTTCAATTCAAAGCAGCAAAAACCGCATTTGAGAGATTTTAGTGGAGAAGAAACAAATTTATCTGTAAATATTTGGGGGGGGGGAATCAAATACCCTTTGACATATATGTCACTCATGCGTTCTCCAGTGATGCTAGTCTCATCCAGAGTCACATCTGTGGTGTTCCAGACGATAACACGCAGGAAAAACCTGAGCATTTAAAAGCAGTGGAGGTTAGTGTCTAACTGTAAGCGGACATGAACAGCGCAGGAGACGACACTGACTTCTTTGGCTTGCGTGGTGTGATGTCAAAGGGAGGTCCGGGAAGTCCAATGTTTTTGGGGAAAACATCCACCCACATCTGAAGCTTCCCCTGAATTTAAGAGATTAAACTCATTTGAAAATACCTGCCAATATACCGGTAAACGCAAACGACAACAATGTGTGACATGTGGATCTTTATATGAACACCTACCAAAAATTAAGTTAAATTTCACTTTGGAGGTGGAAATAAGGGCTTATTTGCCAGTTTGGCAAGTAAAAGTACATTTATATCCATAAAAACTACTGCATAACAATGTATGCACATATTAGCTGCTGCTCTCCTGGCCTAACCTTTCAGAAAAGTGGACTTAATAATCTTTTTTCGTAAATGTGATGTTAAAATCACTTTACTCTTTGTTAAAATGCCCACTGCAATCATTGTTTGAGCTATTTTTAAGGCGTTCTACGTGGTTTATTAATTATGATGATGATGCCGTTTTTAGCCCAAAAAAAAAAAAAACGTGTGTCGTTTACTAGGACATAGTTTCTGCAGAATAACAGGAATTCATTAGAAATTCAACCCCCCCTTTCCCTCCTCGTTGCTGAGAGCTCAAAGCAGGAAGTTTGTGGCCCACCCAGGGTATTTTTTACATAGCAAACAAGCTCTTTTTGGAACTGAATTTTTTTGTCTGCTCCTGAATCACGATTTGAATAAAGAAATGCTCAGAAATGCAAATTTGAGCTAATTTTTCTTATTATATTTCCTCCATCATGACAATACTACCAGAAGATCATGTTAAAATCACCAAAAAGAGAATTTACATCAGAGTGGGTATGAAAAAGAAATGTTTGCAAAGATTTGTGCATTAGGCTGTTTGCCAAATCTCTGTATACTGAATGTTTCTGTTCATGGCTTTTTCTGAAATTAATGTAATAAAAAAAGCAAAAACAAATGGACGGTCTCAGTTAATGCCATTGGCATTCAATGTTAATAAAGAATAACTACCTCATGTAAATGAAACACATAGAGAAACTGTTCAGCAAAGATATTTACATGTTACTCAGGAAAAAAGGAGGATGGATTTTTTTTTCAAATACGTGGGCGGTGAGCGAGAATGTTGGTCAGTGCAAACATTTGACTTTTATTTTTAACACTACTAGGCAGGCAGTGGGCATGGTGCATTGTGGGAATGTTGTTTTTTTTCTTCATTTTTGAGTGTGTCGAGATTTTAGTTACAAAAATATGTGTTAGTTGTTAAGCTTTGTACAGTTTTTAGTGTTGTGTTGGGCTCCGCAAGTCTATAAACTGAAGATTGTTTTAATGTTTTTATAAAAATAAACTAGAAAACAGAATCACTGTACTGTTTTTGAAATTAAAATATTTTTTTCCCCAACTTCCCATGTTGACTTTCCATATTCCATAGTTTGGGAATCTATTGTCTATTCTGGCTAGTCATCATAAAGTTCATAAAGAGCGTCATCTAACCTGGGAGAGGTTGGGTTGAAAGCTGCTGTAAAGAGTCCTGGTCTCCACATGTTCAGGGACAAGTGTCTGTGTTCTGAGCACGTGCAGACAGAGCCGTTCGTAGGCCGGACCCAGGTGCTGATGAATTTCTTTGTTGGTCTCTTTAAGCAAAAAGCAAACAGTTGTTTCATGTATCTAAAAATAAAAAGAATTAGTAGATTTTTTTTATTTCTTTTCAGAAAAACTCACCAAACTGAGCCAAGGTGTAATCTTTTCCATTAAAAGTGAGCGACGTGCCGTTGTCTTCAGTTCTGGGTTTAGACAATCCCTTCAGTCGGGCCAAGTTCTCAAGGATCTGAGATGGTTTCAGTTGATCCCTCCACTGATTGACACCAGAACTTTGACATAAAAAGAAATAAAATGTCACAATTTAACTGAAACGTAACCTCCCTGAGTCCTGAAACGTTACACTTAAGACTGACTCACATGCAGTAGGTTTGTGGAAGACCACAATAGGAGTTGTAGCGGGACAGGAAGCGGTTCTCCAGGTCTATCACGGTGTCACCAACTTTCTCATCGCGAGTCAGCAGATCGTAGTCGTAGACTGAGATCTTCAGGTCCTTGTCTTGAGGCAGGAAACACGTCATCTCAAACATCCTAAATGGGATGGAGGAGTGTTGGAATGGATGCAATTGTTCACAAATCAAATTAGTGTGAGGCTGTTACCTTCCAAACACAGGGTTTATTGTGTTGGGTAGGTAATTGTCTCTGTCTTCAATCGAATTCCTTCCCAAAGTAATCTTTATGTATGGATCACACTGAAAAGAGAGAAAGAAGATGTGAAATACTTGTTGTGAGAAGGATTTTTGTATTTGTTTTTTAGGCAATTGGATTCTCACTCGGCCATTGTTGTCTTTGGGCTGCAGGTCTATTCCCCGAACAATGTATATCCTGACGAGACACTCCTGAGGTCCACTCTCAGGGAGCTCTCTGAACTGACGAGGTGGAGGTGCAATACCCGGATCATCTGGGAGGGGGTACACCTTGAAGGCACCCTAAAAATTCAAAAGCATGAGTTCAACTTTCATCATTTCAAAACTTTACTGCTTATTATTACAGTACAAGCCAAATATTCTTTGTAGCTTCTTACCTTGAACTCTCCGACCACGGTGGGGTCGTCATCTCCATTGTCGTTTTTGCCGCGTTGCAGTTTGAAAGTGTTGCAGAAGTCTGTCAACCCTTTGAATTCTGGGACATTCTCCAATTCATTGTCGTAAACCTGAAAATGTATACCTACATTTAAATAATCTGCATTTATAGAAGACAAACTTTTACCTTCCCGAGTAAAACCATCTGTGTTTACACAGACTCTGAGTGCACTGAGAAGAAGGCTTACTTTAAGGGTATCGTATCCTTTCTTGAGGTAAGGGCCGCATTTGTCCTGCTCGCCTGTTGAAGCGTAGAATTTACTCCACCAGTCAACTGTCTCTTTTTCCTAAAATCCAAGTACATTGAAATGTGATCCATAAAGGTTTAAGCACAAATATCTCTTGATGACATTGTGCCTTCAAAAAGACCCACTCTGATGAAAGTTACAGTATGTTTTAGGTGTTTTTATCATGTTCTCGTGGCATTTTTCCTCTTTTTTTTGATGATGGAGGACATATATTAAGACAATTAGGCTCAAAATTGCATTTCTGAGAAATTCTTTAATCAAATTATGAATCAGGACTGGACGAATAAAATGCAGTTTGAAGTAGAGCACAGGCAGGCCACAGGCTACCTGCTCTGAGCTCTCACCAACGGGGAGAGGAAGGGGGGACGGGGTTGCTCCAAGTTAACGATCCGGCCCAAAATTCAGATGTGATTTTCTCATAAACTCCTGCCGCTCTGTGGAAACTGTGTCCTAAAAAACAATGTTTTTTTATTTTGGCTAAAAATAAATATAATGTTCAAAAGACCATTGGGAAAGCTTTTACAATAGATGATCAGAGTGGGTCTTTAGGTTTCTTGTTTTTCTTACCTTCTCTGCAAGCTTTGGAAAAAGAACAGAGAAGCAGTAAAAAAAAAGTCAGAACCAAAGAAAAATCTGCCAAAAGGCATCAATGAAAAAAATGAGTGAATGCAAGTTGCTGCAAAGAAAAATGTTGATGAACTAATTTCAGCATCATGATTGATGGTGATTCAGCAAAGGCGCAACAAGCAGCAAAGCAGACACACAAGCGCCCAAACGATGCTTCCAATAGGGACAAATATTTTACTTTGACCCTTCCAGTTAGCTACATGACATTTAGTTGGCAGAGGTAATATTTCCAATTTCAGTTTTTTAATATAAAAAAATGTTGAGTCCACAAGAAATTCCAAAGGATGTTATAGACACCACACAACAAAACCTATAGAAAATCTGTGTTTATCTGACTGATGCCAGTATGTCCATAAAAGTCTACCTGAACCACACAACAATAAAAAGATGGAGCTCTTAATATAATTAAAAACTGTCTCTATTTAAAGATTATTATTTAACCTCGTTTACACTGTGCGTTACAGTCCAGTCTAGTGCTTTTCCATTATGAAATGGTCCCATTCAACCAGACTGAACCGTACCATTTCAAAAAATGAAACAGACCGGTTGGGGCGGAGCTACTGTTAAACCCTTCGGATTGGCTGAAGGTCTATACGACAAAAGAAAGCTCCAAGAAAGCGTCTGTATTTCTCTTCGCCGCCTGCAATCTTCTTTGAGTGGAAGCACTCACCTGAATCGCTTGGACCATTCTAAACCGGACCGGACCGCTCAGTGGAAACAAGGTTTTTGTGATATAGATACTGCTTATGGAGAGAACTTTGGTGTCATTTAACGTTTGAATCTCGTTGCTTTTGTCACGCCCCTGCAGTGATCAAAATGATTACACATGCTCATCTGAAATAACCCGGATGAATTTGTTCATCAATCAAAGTGAAATTTCCAACATAGTCATGCGGACATAATGAAAGCTTTATGGATGATGCAGGAAGGACTGGGGATTCAGTGACGATAGTGCCAAGCCTTGTGAATTAGAAAGCTGTATTACAATTAATTATACATACAAAGTAAGAGGTAGGGGTAGCCATTTTGTTGACAGCAGTTGACATGCTGAACATAAGCTGTAAGCCAGAGAATTTGATCAAATTTGACAAGAATGTCAAATTTAAGAAGCAGGCTTTTTGATTGTTAGAAGGAATCTGCAGTTACCTGAGCTTCCAGTAGGGGGCTCGACTCTTCCATGGTGATGGCAACGTCTTTGTGAGGAGAGGCCATCATAAGAGCCACTAGAAAAACAGAAAAACATAATTATGGCCTGCAGCAGCGCTGGACAGCAAGAACTAGATTGTTTTTGCAATTGACTGCACCAACACTTGCCGCCAAGTTACGTCTACAGCCAAAGTTTCCTTGACCTTTGGCCTTGGGAAGATGAGCCATCTTGAATCCCCCCCAAAAAATTACCTTTACTAGCAGCTACATGTTTTAACTCCTCCCATAGATTTCAATCTTTTGTGTGAAAGCTCCTTGAGCATCTCGACTACTTGTGGGGGGAAAAAAAAGTTTCATATAACGTTTGTATATTTTGAACGGCGAACTCGCAAAAGTGGTCTTTCCCTGTTTCTTGCACATGTTTAACTAGAATATTGTTTAATGTATGAAACCTTGGCTCAAGGGAACTGAAACTATATGACAAATCGTATAACCATATTAAGAATGTGGGCATTGTCAACCAAACAACTTCAGTTGCCAAGAAAATTCAAATGTTTACTTTTGCCAATTGTTCTAAAAATTTTTCTTTCATTTACAGTTTTTTCCAAAGCAGGTCTTACTTTTGGAAGACCTGGCTCCCTCTGAAACGATGACATACGGGTCACATCTGAAGTCCTCAAGAGATGCGATCGTACACTGGCCAACCACAGGCTTCCTGCCAAACGGACGGTGGTCAATCACCTTCAGCACGATGGGAGGAGTGTACATCTCATCCTTCGGGAGGAGCTGTGCAAAAGCAAAGGATTGAGAAGAACTGTAAATATTTAACTAAAAAGATAACAAAACGGTTTTATGAAAAAGGACAGTGGCCCATTGAAAGCAGTTAAGCCTTCATCGATCATTTTGATCTCTTAATCCAACATTAGTGTTAATTTGTCTTTACCACTTTGATGAAGAGGATGTTGCCAGGAAAGTTGGGGCTCTTCTTCATGTTTTTGATGATTGCTGTCTCTACTCTTTGCCCTCCACACTCCACCACAAGACTGGGTGAGGACACAGATGCCAGCTGATAAGGTTTCATGTTCCTGAGGCCCCAAGCAAGGATCTAAAAAACAAAAACACAATTTAGATGGCATTGCGAGAATAAAGTTGACAGGAAGTGTCCAAGCTTGTACTTTACCTCCACTGCCGTGAGCTGCACCACAGGCCGAATGCCCTGTGGAACCATGTAGAGGTTCTCGGCTCTCATAGGAGGAAGCAAGGGAAGATCTGAGTCGCCTGACTGGAGATAAAGAGTAGCAGTTTCCTCTCTTTTATTCTCATGGGATATTTTCAGTTTTACTACTGTAATTTAATTATTTCTTGGTAAAGATTATATTAATTCTCACTTGTAAGTCCTAATATATTTTCATTATTTTCTATCATGCATGAAAATCATAATATAAACCTTTTTAATGGACTTCAAGTGTAATTTTACTATCTGCATTAGATTTCTTCAAGCTAGATTTAAGTTGTAAACTGTAGAGGATTGAGTCTGCTTTATTTATGGCTGGACAAAGATTATTTCATCATTTTCAAAGCAAACCTTGTCTTTCAGGATGAGTTCAGCAGCCACAAGCACCTCCCCAGCCCTCTGTCCCTTCTGGATGATGGGATGCCAGAACAACCGGGGAGACTGGTCCATTTCTGGACTGAGCTTCACCAGTGGGGTGCAAATGCTGCGGCCGAGCATCTCATCTTTCCCCTGCAGGCAATCACACACCATAAAGCTCACAAAGTATAACTGATGAGTCATGTTTTTAGTTTTATGCATTTCAATGCGTTTCAATGCACAAAGGTAGAGACAGTGAATAAAAGCATGTTTTTTTCTATTTAGAGATTTTAACTGGGTCAAGACACATGATTTAAGAGTATAAATGTTGAGCAATGACTTCATTTTACCACTTGATCTTCGTCATAGAACTCCAACACCACGTCAGGAGGACGGTGAGCGATCTTTTGAGGATCGCCGTAAATCTCCACGCTGTTGAAAATCAGAGTCTGGTCCCAGGTTGGGTTCAGTGTTGCTTTGAGCTTCTCTGTTGTCTTACTAACGTGCAGGAAAGACACGTGTGCATACGGATCTGTAGTGGGGAGAAAATGCAATCTATAGTTACGTTTCTATGTACTTCCCTTCTATGAAGTGTCATCTCTGTTCAGCGTACGTCCAATCTTACCTGAAAAACTGTCTTTGTCCATAGACATCAGATTTCTTGCCTGGTAGACGTAGACACGGAGATGATACATATATGACCCTGAGGAAGGTGGGAAATGTTCTATTTTCCAATGTTTGTTGTGATATGGTTATCTGTGTTTAATCTTCAGGCTTACTGTCAAATGTGCATGACACAGTGGGGGTGTTGGCGCCAAACATCTTGGTGGCGTTGGCTTTGGAGGTTTTCTCTTTCTCCTCTGTGTCAACGCCCTGCCAGGAAAACAAGCAAACGTTTAATGTTCAACACATACAGGACTGTAGTGATGTTGAAAAAGAAAGTAAATATTTAAACATTTTTGTGTTTAACTAGTTGGGAGTTAGTTCCTGCTTTTATCATCTCATTTCCTCTGGTTAAACAAGACTTCTTGTCCAACTGGATTCTGGTTTTCTATAAACCAAAGGATTCCTTTTTCTATCTGTGGAACCAAAACACCAGAATAATGCAGCCGTCTTTTTGCTCACCAGCGCTCCCTCCAGCTGAAAGATGGCACTGGCCCCAAGTCGATCCTCTGGTGCCATTTTTCGCCTCCACCGCCTTCGGCGAAACGTATCCGACGAACGCTCTTTTCTGTGAAATTTCCATCCAATCAGAGAAGAGAACTCCCAGCCCTCAGGGTCACCTTTATTTCTCCTCTGTCATAAAAAAAAGAACCATTTAACACCCTGGAATGTGCCAACACGTTCAAGAAGAACATATGGTTTGCTTGATAGGATGGTGTTTCTTTTTCTGAGCTGACCTCCATAGCTGATACTGAGGAAGATGCATCTCTTTTGCGAGGTCGAACCAGCCTCCTCCTGCGGTGGACATGGTATACCTTCTCTGCCGGGACCCAGGACAGGGGCTTGTCACCTGGAGGTATGGTCACTCCATATTCCCAGCCTTTAAAAAATTCAATAATTATGTCATTTCAAAGCATTCTGGAAGCAGAAACTATTTGCACATGAAGGAATGCACAGAATGAGCAAATATGACAATTTTATGATGCAATTTCCCAATTTGCATTTCAGTTTGAATAAAAAGTTCTTTAAAAGTAATGCCACAGGGGGAATTTATGCACCTTGGTCATCCACTGCTCTGTTGATATCTACAGTCCAACTGTCCTCCCAAATCCAACCTGGAGGACAATCAAACTCTGAAGGGTTGCGGCTCTTCTCCCCATTCTGGACAACACAAAATCCCAATTAGCTGTGAACGTTTGGTCAGTTTGATCAGATAGATGGGGTGAGGGAGTGACATGGAACATGTTTTCACACAGTTTTAGCCATTGTACATCAATACTGTTGAGCGTCTGTCAAACAAATATGAAGACAAAGACTATATCTGTTCTTAACCAGTCTACCGTGCTGCATTTGCATGTTGACTTGCTGATCTCACCACATCAGTATATTGTTCAGATGCAGCTTTCCACTCTCCACCTGGGAAGCGGGTCTCATTTTGGAAAACCTCATCCATGAACTCAGTGTGTCCTGCGTCTGCCTCGGTGAGAAGGCTGCATCAAAGACATGAGCAAAACATTAAGATGGATCAGACTTTGGTGTTCTAGCGAACACTGTGGCCACATAAACCGCACACTATGATGTCGTAAGATGATAGTAAGCTTTTTTGCATTAGTTTTAAGATGACAGTAACCATTGACTAGATATGTGAACTGTACTGAGCGACTCCTCCCCCCTCATGTTCCAAACACGAAGTACCTGCTGGCTCCAAGAAGCCACAACCCCATAGAATTCTATAAAGAAATAAACGACTGTTACTCAAGTCTTTCTATTTGTCTGAATAACCATTCTTGTGGCATCTCTGTCCTTTTTAAAATGTTTTGATAATACTAATTATTTTCATGATCATTTTTCTGCAGCACAAGTTATAAACTGGCCAGCTAGATGCCTTAACAACAGTATGTGGTCTCATGTCAAATGTTCGAAGCGTTTGATTGATGTATTCACCCTCGCCCACTTTCAAGTTGTGTAGACTTTCAACAAGCCAACTCCTGATTGGTGAGACTGGTTGCCACTGAAATGTGGACTCTGCCTTATCACACGTTTACTGATACTTTTAATGTGGTCTGCTCCAACATGGTGGCTTTTATACTTTGTAAAAAGGGTGGCTGAATTGACTTAATTTTGCTCATTTGCCCATTTCATATGGGTGACATCACACTCACTTGCTCCAGTTTTTAAAATACAGTCATTGGCAGTAACCTACCCTATAGCTTACATTAACAATACACATACTTGAGTTCAGTTCAATTTGCAATTGCAGTCAATCAGACTAAACATACACAAATCGTTCTGTAAAAGATATATAATAATTTGATTCAGAAGAATAATTTTTTTTTTAAAAACATATAGACAGGTGTTGGATGACTCTAGCATCATAGCTAATAAGGATAAAGTATTAGCATCTATTAGCAACACCAGTATATATGTTTTAAAAAAAATTTATTTGTCTGAATTAAATTATAATATATCTTTTACAGAACGATTTGTGTATGTTTAGTCTGTTTTAATGTCATAAAGTTCTTTTTACAATCTTTATGCTTTGTGGTTGTTTGTGCTAAAAAACGTCCGCACTTTAGATGAGGTGCTGCAAAACAATTAATAAACTATTAACAAAGTTAATTAATACATTTGTAAAGCTTATAAGCAGTTTAGTAATTTGGATTTAGAAGACAATGGTCTGACTTTAGATGTTAATAAATCTTATTAACACTTTCAGGTATTTGCAAGACATCTATAATGCTAATAAATATCTTACTAGCATCTGACACATTAATAAAGCCTATTAATTTGTTAAGTTAGTTAATAAAACTTATTAAGCCTATGAACACTTAAGCTTGTGTGAGACATCTATAATGCTAATAAATATCTTAGTAGAACCCCAAACAATAATAATACTTCTTAATTTGTTAACAAAGGTTGTTAATAAATCTTATTAAGCTTATTAACACTGACAAATTTGTTAGGCACCTATAATATCAGTAAATGCATCATTAACATCTTGAAAACATCCTAATAATAATGCTTGTAAATGTGTTAACTAAGTAATTTAATAAACCTTATTAGACTTATTGTTCTAATAAATGTCTTACTAACACCCTATAAATTAATTTATAATGCTTGTTAATGTGTTAACAAAGCTTGTTAAGGAATCTTAATATAAAGTGTTACCAAAAAAAGAAAAAAGAAAAAGGAGCAGTAAGTTTCAGCTGTTGGGCACCATCTGGCCCTTAATCTCAGCCCACATCACAAGGAATGTAAACAAGACAAAAATAGACCACTTCCTTTCTAAACACAACAGCATGCTTAGAAGAAAAGCACAGTAACAAACAGTAAGTACCAAATTTTGCAGTTCCTCAAATGACCACTAGGGACTGGTGTCGGATGGGAGTTTTGTTAAAAAACCAATAATTTATACCAAAAGTAAAGACATATTTCTAACCAACTGAAGTTTTTTAGAGCATTAATGACGTGGGCTGAGCAAACGCAGGCAATGTAGCCGTCCCACTCCAGTTTCGCGATGTCAGACACAATCCATCGAGTAAATATTTGTCTATTACCCTTTTTGTTTAATTATGTGTACGATTTTTAGAAAAGAAGGGTTGCTAAATGGTCATCTCATGCCAAACTCACGCTTTTTCTGGATCAATGAACCAGTCAGATTCCCACTCCCATCCTCTGGGTGGAATGAAGTACTCTTGTTTCAGCTTCAGCTTGCCTGTAACATCAGAAAATTTGTGGCGCCCCACGAGTCCTGTGGTTCCCCAATTCCCGAAGACTTTGGCCTGGTTTTCATACTAGAATTCGAGAAGAAGAAAACTATTATTTCCAGAGAAACCTTGTGAGTGAAGACACGGTTGATCATAGTTTGCTTTGTGGGAAAGGTTTATAAAAGAAGGTTAAGTTTCAGATTAACATACCAGCTCGGCAAACACACTGAATGTTCCCTCTGAGTATGAGTTGAACTTTTTCTCATCTGCAGAGAGGCCCAGCCACATGCTGACTCTAATCTGAACAGGCACCTTCAACCCTTTGGCCTTGTCCATGGGATACTGCAGGGATCACAACCAAAATCCAGCAACTTAGATGAAATCCAAAAATATGATTCATAAATTACATTTTTATACGCTGTTGTGGCTAATATGTACCTTTAAAAATACAGTCTGTGTTTTGCCGCAGTTTTTTCCGCAGGCCTGCTCACTGTATGTCGAAAACAAGATTTCGTGGGCCGGAATACGACTGTACGCCACCCTCTTCTCACCTCGCAGCATCCAGATGACCACGTCAGGCATGCTGTTTTGTGGCTGAAAGAAGTAAAAAAAAAAACACATGAAGCCGTGCTGGACGGAAGATCCACAGAGAATCACAAAAAACTAAATTAGTGCATAAAATTAAATGAATTAGGTTTGTTTAATGTGCATGTACCTCCTCAGCCAGCTGTTTGAGTTTGTCAACCCAGGTTTCTATGTCCGACAGGGTGTCACGGATCTCTGAGGCCTCTTGTCTCATACGCATGACTGCTTCTTTTATGCTGTTTAAGGTGATATCTCTCCGTTTTTTCAGTTGGATGTCCAAGGATGTCAGATTGGAGCAGCCCTCCAACTCAGGTGTTGGAAATCTTTCAGAGAAAATTGGATTTTCAGTTTTGTCAAAACAAAAACACACATTTTTATTAAATCCCTTTTGCCCGGGAGATATCGTTTGTGCTGGCAATATGAGAATGTTTTAAGTCCACAATTGGATCAAAACAAACACTAATTAAATCTCTGACATGTTTGTCTCTCATTTATATTTAGGTAGTTCCAGTTCATAAAAAATCAAAACACAGAGGAGCAACAGAGATGAAGTGCTTGCAGTGTGCTGTGATGCCCGCTCCATTTACCGTTCTAGGTCTTCGATCAGCTGGTCAAGCAGCTGCAGCCACACTTCTGCAAGTTTGTTGTCCGGGACTTTAGCCAAAATGGCAACCTTGAATGCCTCCAGGTTGGATTGCTGCAGCAACAAAATAGATGAGTATTTTCTTCTTCCATGGGTATTCATACACACATTTCAGGCTTAAACAATAACACTTTAGGGTAAACCCAAATATCGGCAGGTTTTTTAGGATTTCAGAAAATAAATGTGCAACATTACCAGACGGTGAGTTATGTAGAGGACGATGTTGACGGCATTCAGGCGGTGACTGATGTCTTCCCAGAAGGACGTGAGAACAACCACGGGTTTAGTGTTTGCCCACGGTAGGTAGTAGTACTGGTTGCCTAGGTGATCAGATAAGGTCATTTCACTGCGTGACCACTCACTAAATGATAGTAATTATCCAAAGGAGATTCCCTCACTGACCATCGAACACAGCACAGCTGTACTGGGTGGTGGAGGCCAGAGGTTTGCAGGTGGTGTCCAATTTGTTTCCATAATTACCGATGCTGACTTCAAACTGGATTGGTTCTCCAGGTTCTTGGATCATGGAGGCGCTGTGGAAGACTGCGCAGAGACAGTATTTTCTCCTCCTCTGGTACTTCTGATCAAGGAAAGGATGCATACAAGAAAAGTCTGTTAAAAACATCTGACTTGAGGGGATAAATGGACACAAAACTGAGATGATACTTGTACTCTTAACTACCAAAATACCCCTCAAAAAACAGAAGCACTGATGTATTTTGTATGTGATAAACAGTCCATGTACCTGTGCAACCAGGATGTCGTCACTGTGGATGTTGTCTATTGCTTTTTCTGCTTTCTCATCCAGTTTTGTGGACAGCTCTACCAAAATCCTGCCTCTGTAGGCAACTCCTTCTCCCTGTACCCAAAAAAACATTAGTAGGATTCCCCAGAAAACCACAGGGCACATTGTGCAGGTTTAGCATTAAGGAAAGTCACAATTTGTTGATTAATACCTTGCCAAAGTTGAGGTCATCATAAGGATCTGGCAGGCCTGTGAACTCTCTGGGGCTGCCATACAGATTGATGTAACAGGGTCCAAACACAGGCAGGAAACCCACCTCAGATTCTACTGGGTTCCCTGGGAAGATGTTTACCACGTTAAGTATTATTCCTTACACATTATGCTAAAGGAAAGCCACACAAAGCTGTAATGTTGTAAGTACAGGTTAGCATTTTGTGATGCTGATGAAGCAGGAGGCAGTGATACTGACGGGACATGGGTTTGCTGGACATTAAAAAGGAAAATCTGAAAAAAATCATTAGCTTGTAAAGACATAAATGAGTTTGTGAAGCAGCTTGATCATGCAATATCATTGACTGTTTATGAGATCTGGAGATAGTGCCTCTTCTCCACTGGTGTTCCCAAACAGGAAGTACCTGCTGGTTCCAAAATATTTCCTCACCAAAACAAGTTGAAAATAAAGATTACATGATATTTTCCTTTGTTGTAAGTGAATAAATCTGACAACAGAACTGGAAGAATTTGTCTAAGTAAGATTTTTTTAAAACCCATTTGTGATGTCCTGCTCTTTTATGTCATGATGAAATCTTTAAGTTAGCTATAATTACTTATATTTTGAAAATTACTCTGGTAATTGGTCTTAAAATCACAAGGTTTTGCTAAAAAATAGTTTTATATCTTTAAAATAGGTATATTAAACACTTTCCCCCCAAATATGTCTTAACCTACAACAATCCAACTATCTAGATCATATTCCTCCTAAGAAAAGAGTAGAATTACTCATTTAAATTTTCATTTTTCTTTAAAAAAATAATATGAAAAATCTATATTTACTTTAAACGTTTGCTCTGTTGTTGTTAAATGCTTTCGTACTTTTTGATCATTGCTAAAAATAGTATGATTTACACTTAAATGCCTACAAGATTTATTGTCTTCAAACGAATCTTTACATCTTAATGAAAAGTAACTAGTTTAGTCTTTTATCAGGTCTTTTAAGACAATTAAACTAGAAACTAGACACAAATATTTGGTTAAATTTTATGTTTTTGAGGCGTAAGCCATTTTGATGATGACACATTTCGTCAAGTTCCCATACACAGTCAATTTGCACAAAAAATGTTAGATATTGAGCATGCATAACACACTTGTCAGTTGCATTGCAAGCAAAACATAAAAAAAAAATGTTAAAAAAAGTGCACGGATAAACCTTCATAGGATGGTCTTTCAGCATTTCCAGCATGTTCTTCTAATCCAGAAAAAAGGGACATTACAAGAAAATAATCAAAATAAATAAATAAAATCACACAAGCAAATGTCTGCTCCTCTGTATCCACAAAAAAAGCAAAAAAAAAGTGAAATAAATAATACCTTCAATCTCTCCACCAGATGAAGCAATCTTTGCCAGGTCCAGGTATGTGGTGCCAACAGCATCGTTTCCTGTCAGGCGATCCCTATGATGAAGTGTTACACAACTCATTTCATAAAATGCTATAATGTGCAATCCTAAAAATCTAAAATGCTTCTCTTTTTCTCATTCTTTCCTCTAATCAATGAACTTGTAGTCTGAAAATGAAAAATCTACTGACACAAAATCAGAATGTTTAATCAGCACCTTTTTAGGGTCTACTTTTCTGACCTTTTTTTTATTTTGCCCTTATTTCCCTCCAGCCTTCCTGAGTTTTCTCACCACCCACAAAAAACACAACTTATTGAAGGAAAGGGAGGGGACGCTACCGTCACCATGCCCCATTAGTGGCCAGTGTTAGGAGATGGAAGTGACAAATGGAATGCAGCTAACCAGTGTGCTACACTTTGTTGGGCACAAAGAGCAGAAGAAACAACAATGTAGCTTATTTCTGACCAACTTACCAATCAAAGACAGTCAGCTTGACGCGCTCACACATGGATGGGAACTGTGAAAAGGACAAAAATGAGCGGAGTTCAAAAAAACAGAGCTTTAAGACTATGTGTGTGTTTTTCTTGCTTTAGATCGTCATGACTTGTTACCTTGACTTGAAGGTGCAGCACTTGGTTCCACTCTGGGTTTGCGTTCTTCTCAATGATCTGAGTGCACAACTGGAGAGACAAAAATCCCTCACGTTTCTTTTCCCTTCAAACAGAAGCACTATAACACGTATTCTTTCATTAGATCTGTGATGAACCTTCTTGCCAGCGAAGCGAGCCTCGAGGAAGGGATCTACTAGATTCTTCTTGTTTTCTTCTGCTCCAAAAATCTCTTTAATGCTCTGGACAAACGCATCATCCACTGAAAATTAAAAACAGGGGAGAAACATGTCTTTTTTATTATTTATAATGTAGCATTTTTGACAAAATTATTTTTTCATTAAGGAAAGAGTCAAATTTTACACAATCAAAGGTTAGATCACAAAAGACTCAACTAAAATCAAGTTAAACCTTGAATAGGGAACTAAAGATCCACTCCGATCATCTTTTGAGCTACCGTACTTTAAAGAATTCCCACCGGCCTTTTTTATTATGAGTATGCCATTTTTAGCCAAAATCCCAAACATCTTACCACCCTTGGAAACATGCATTCAAGCAAGCACTTACAATAACATGCAAAGTAAACACACATTTCAGGCTTCTGCATTAAAAATTCTTGTGCCGCAAGCAACCCCTTTTTTTGGGCTTTACGTACAAAACACATGGCCATTGAACACGCAGTGCAAGTAAAACCAATTAACTCAGACCAATAAGGAAGTCAAATTTGATATTGAATCAAGGATGGTGTCTCTTTTATTTCACGGAAATGCCAACCGTTAGAAGAGTGCGCTTTGTGTTCTGCTGGAATTGTATGACACCAAGTCTTTCAAAAAGCCTGGAGGGAGATTTGCAAGACCTGCCCCACTTCAACATTTCACATCAAGCCCTTTTTCAACTGAAGGTGGCAGACATGCTCTAGTAAACATTGGAAAAAGAAGAAGAAGTCCCTTCCTGCTTGTCCAGCGCTAACACCACTGGCTAAACTCACGTTCTTGTGTTAGTAGCTTAAGAAATCTTCCTCTGAGTTACCCTGCACTGACGTCCCATCATCCATCTGTTTACACGCTCTCCCGCTAGGTTTTAACCCCTCACACACCCAACCTAACAATACCGGCGCAACAAACATGGTGAGCTATATGTGAGCTATCCAGCCGTAAACACTGTCCAGCCGTACACAGTCAGATGGACAAAAAGAAACGAAGACATCCATGGATCTAGTCGTCCATAAGTGTATTTTCTACTTCACAGAGACGCTCTTCTTCAAACTGCATGTTTCATCTGCCTCTGATTCACAATGATTTGAATAAAGAATTACTCAAAAATATAATTTTGAGTTTAATTTTCACAATATATCTCCTCCATCATCAGAAAAATGCTACCAGAACACATCAAAAGCAGAATTTTCATCAGAGGGGGTCTTTATTAACATGTGGACCTCATCTTACTTTGGGGAATGTCCTCTGCCCTGAAGACCTTCAGCGACAGGGTGGCCCATCGCAGAGTCACACCCGCTGGCAGAAGCAGATTACTCTCTATGTCATCCTGGTCATCATCACAATCCCTCTTCTCAACCTACGCATAGAACAGCAGAAAAAGAACAGGCGGAATGTAAGATTACACAAAGACTGAGGAACTTGGCATTACTAAATGCTGTGAGTTGAGGTGAGTCAACTTTACCAAAGGCTCATCGCCGGTTCCGATGACGAAGAGGCTGACTTTGAGGTAGCCTTTAGCGCCGGAGCTGCTGTCGTCTGGGTCATTCAGAAGAAGCCATTTCCTCATAACACAATGGGCTACAGCGTGGGACAAAACAGCCATAACTCTCCCAATTCAATCCAGTAGAACCCAGGATTTGACTAATAGTACAAACCAACTTTTCAAGCATTTCAAGGATTAGATTCATAAATTAAGACGATTTCCATTTTGTTTTTCTTATACTTGGAATTAGTAGAACATGAAAACAGTTTTATTTTTTTAATATAATTTTTTTATTTTGTTTTCTTTTCACAATTCCTCCCAGCTAATCTGTCTTTACTTCCTCTTTTTGTGACAATTAACTTGATTCATTCTGGAGCCTAGATCACAGCTTTAAGCCAAAATAGTCCGGTTTGAGCATATTTTTAGATAGTTTTAGGAAATTCGAACGAGTCATGAACAAATCATTGACTTATCACCATTTGAGTTGCAAATATTGATAAAACATTAGCCAAAATATTTGTTTTTCAGTTACACGTTTAATCATACGGGAACCATGCTCCTCTGTGCATTCAGTCAAATTTTGTAAACTTATTTTAGTTTAGTTTTTTTTTTAATTTCTGGCAGAAATATAGAGATATATGATGTTACAACTACAAGTATTTTAAAATTAAATACCATCGAGGGACATTGTGCATTTCTTAAAGCAAAAATAATAATTAACTGAATAAAAAAGGTGGTGTTTAGATGCGTGGGTTGTTGTCGGCTCACCTGGTTCATCATAAACATATCCAACATCCAGCTGTGTAAAAGAAGGAGAGACCAATCAAACATCACTTTTTCTTTCACCTTTTTGCCATTTTCTGGTGGGATTTTGTGACGCTACTGACCTTGAATTCTCCCATAAGGCTGTCGGCCCTCAGTGAGTAGGAGTTATACACCTGAATAGGAGGAAAACCACAAACTGACAACATGCTAACACTTTCAAAGGTCTAAAACATTAACATTTATTTTACTTACCCTGAAGCTGATGCTCTGATCAAAGAGGTCTGATGGTAGCATGTGTACATTGTAGAAGAACATCTACAAAAAAGACAAAGTTAGTAAAAACCACCCCTGATCTTGGTTAAAATATGTTTCTAGATGTTATATGTGTTTTCTATTACAATGTATAAATTATAATGTAGCTGTGGCGGGGCTGTATACCTCATCAAAGAAAGGATTATTTCCACTCTTGATCCTTGTTCTGTGTGTTTGGCCACACACGTGCACCTTTACCACTGGTTTGATGTTGTTGCCAGGCAACTGACGGGCTTCAACGACACGAACACGGATCTAGACGACAGTCCAAAGAAGTGTCAAATTATTTTATTCTGACTCAATTAAGCCAATAAATTAAAAAATAACAACTTTATTTTACTTAAATTCATGTGAAAAAGATGTAAAATTAAAAAGTTTTGTTTTACAAAACTTGAAAGGGGTTAAAACAAACTTCCATGGCATGCTGTCAAGTCATGTGAAAACTTGAAGGCACAACACAGAAAGTTTTTTTTTTATCATTTTTCTATCATATTTTGTCCAATTCAAAGATTTCTATCATATTTTGACCAATTCAAAGAATGAAATCAATCAATAATAGTTAATTTGCACACAAAAAGGACAATTTTATTTTGAAAATCTAACTTTAAAATGCCATAACCTATTATCTAAAGCTTAAATACAGTTATTTTTGGAATTTCTGCACCAATTCACAGAAAATGTCTCAGAGGAAATAAATTAAATGAGTCTAATTCAAATAAAATCCTTTTTTATCTGATTTAGATGACTATTATCAACTCATTCTGGACAATTTTAAATATTTAAATGTATTTATACTTTAGTTTGAAACACGCTATATATTTACCAAACTGTATTTTAAAAAAAAGCCCAGGTAAACAACATGACATTTTATAAAATGCCAATTTCATGAAAATTTGTCTCAACATGTAATCTGTAGATTTAATCACATTTTTCTCCTCAATCTTGAAATCAGTGATGAAACAAACAAAAGTAAAAACAACTGTGATCTACCAACTCTTTCTTAAACTTGCTACCAAGCTCATCTGTAGGTGAATACAAACATTCAACAGCAGCTAAAGGTTTAAATTGTCAACCTAAAAGATTCACCTGGAAGTCCTGAGGCTTAGTCGCGAGTCGATGGCGACTCTGTCCTCTTGTCAGCCGTTGGCGAACATTGGCAGACTGTTTTAAGGAAGGGGGGACTCCAGGGGAGCCGCTTTGGCCTAAATCTGTGGCAGTCTCACCGTCATTCTCATCACCTCCAGCCTCACCTGGTATCACAAGGTCAAAACAAACCAGAGATCAAACACATGTCGATTTAAAGGTGGGACCAGTGTGAGAAATAGCCGACCTCCGTCAGCTGCAGTCTCCCCAGCCGGAGGATTATTGGGGTTTGGTGCAGCATTCGCTGGAGGGTCGTAGGCAACCACGAGGTTGATTGTAGCCTTGAAAAAAGTAAAAAACGTATTTTTTTCTGTAAAAACATATTTATTCAAAAAATAAAAAACATGCTGAAAAGATGAAACCTACCCCAATGTTCTGCCCATTTTCCCCGAGCAAAGGAACATTTTTAGACGGCAGGGATCTCACTTGACCAGCGGCCAGATCTCTCAAAGGGATTTTGGCTGACCCAATATGTCTAAAAAAGCACAGAGGGACATCCTTAAGCACAAATTAGATTAAAAACCATCAATATATGTTAATAACAATGAGTGAAACATGTTTTGTAGGCACAGTTCGTCCAAAAGCCCTGCTCAGGCAGCACGCAGTAGCTAGATGAAAGAAATGCTTTGTACAATAATGGAGTCGCATTCACAAAAGGGCCACCACCAAGAGCTAACATGCCCTGGTGTTCAAACAAATCCACCTCCTGAGTCAAAACACACACTCTTAAAGTTGATGCTTTGATAGCCAGGGGCTTCCTGCAAACACTTATACTTCTCTTTCCATTCCAAAAACCTTTAAACACGAAGAACTCGGGCGCTATTTCATTGTAAACTGGACGCTAATAATCGCAGTGATTTTGTAACTGCATCTGTTCAACTTCTAACTATAGAAATCTGTTTCCTTTCTGTTCCTGAGGTGGACTTTTGAAGGGGGTGGATGTACCATAAATATGTGCCACAGGGAAAAGATTTAAACGTGTTTTTATATAAATCACGTCAAGTCAGTTATTTCATTCTGGAAATACCCCTGCATTTTGAATTTTCCTAAATTTAGCAATTTCCCAATTCAGAACATTACAAAATAAAAGTTGTTTCCAGTATTTTTTTAAAAAGCTATAAAGGAGTCAAACAAATTAGTTTTTGGTTTGGCAGAATTCCTCAATAATGTGGAAATACAAAAAATCCTTTAAAGGCCTTAGAAAGGTCAAATCTAGCCACTAGGAACATTTCTATATATATAGTGTAGGCGTCAATGTTTACAGGATTTTATCAAAAAATCCTCACAGTTTAAATATTTGTGAGCAAATGCTGAAGCATAACTGTCCCTGGATTCTCAGATAACTTTTGCTTTCCTGCACTTTTAGGCTTGACCATGTACTTTCTCTGCTGATTTTAAATTGCAAACTGAGAAAAACCACAAGCAAATTTCTGACTTCTCTCCTTCACTCTGCTCTTAACTCTTTTTGTAGAAGTCCCAGCTAATTTTTACTTGTTTCTCTCTTTCTTAAAGTCCCACTCTGATGATAACGATGTTTTGGTGGGTTTTTTTTTTACTGGCCTTTTTCTAATAAAGAAAATTTTGCTTAAAATGATTGTTTATAAGTGTGTCTTTATTCCAAGATTTTAGAAATTTTTAAATTATGATTATTATTTTAGCCAAAATAATACATATTTTCTGCAGAGCGGAAATAGTTCATTAGAGATTCACCACTGAGTTGCAGGCGGGACTGTTGGCAGGGAGCAACCCCGCCCCCCTTCCTGTTTGCTGAGAGCGTGGAGCAGTGACATAGTGGCGTATTTTATACGTCACAGATACGATCTTTTTCAATCAGCATTTCTTCGTCTGCACCCGATTCACAACAATTTGAATAGAGAAATACTCAGAAATGCAATTTTAAGCTTAATTTTCCTACTGTATTTCCTTTATAATCAGAAAAATGTCACAAGAACCTGTTAAAAAACCCAAAATGTCAAGAAATGTAGCAACTAAGCATTTATATTTGGCCAAAACACACCAAATGATCACAAAATAGAAATGTCAGTTTAAATACAGAGTGGTTAATGACTACTCCTTCTAATTAAAATGTTAAATATCCTCCAAACTGGTTTCTGTCTTTAAATCGTGGCTGTTCCTTTGCTGTGTTTCATGCCGTCAAATGATTTCCTCTTTATGTCCATAGAAATGAATCACATTCTGTGACTACAGAACTGCAGTTTTTTAATAGGCTTGAACTAAGAATACAAAAGAAAACCTTATTTGTCAGTTAATGTCACACGACTGTTTAAGATGCTGTGATTAACTCTATGCTGGATGGAGATGCCTCATTTTATTGTCAAGGACAAATATGACTCAGTTCATGGGGAAAAAACAAACTTCCCTAGTTACATTTTAAGGAACTTATACCCAAACATAATATTTAAAGATATTCTGTGAACTTAATTGTTAATTCTAAGCTGCAGGCTATTTTAAAAATAATACTAAAGCAGCTCCTTTTATGATCATGTTACTTTTCACTGAGGCATGTTAACTTTCAGCCTCCGGCGAGGGGGAGTTCTCCATTACTTTCTGCTGAAATATTTTAGGATTGCCAAAGCACAACTCCAGCCAACTTTACTAATCTTGATTCTCATCTACACGCTGATGATCCAGACCGGAACTGAACCGAGCTGGGACAGTGCAGATCTGTTCATTCTGGGTTGAACAGTGGGTGAAAAACGTTGGCAAAATCTCTGAACATGTATGAATTCAAATGACCCAACATTTTTGCCTCAGAGATTACATCTAAAGTGGAAGCAAGAACATGTTTTGGCATCGAAGCGCCAAGGCCAGAAAACCTCAGATTTTCCTGAACTATAGTTTTTTATTTTCATTAAATTGTTAGAAGGTTACCTTGTTTTACTCCCTCGTGCTGCCTGGCAACAGGAAATTACCCAGTGCAGCAGCTGGAAAACTATTTATGAGTTACAAGTCCTACTTGGCCTCCACTGTGTGGGTCTTTAGGGAATGTGTCAGCCAGCCCAGTGGAAAACGTGACTCACTTTTTCATGGCTGCAAGACACTTAAAGACCTCCACCCTAAGGATGACTGTCCCATGCACAAAGTAAATCTCCAGATCTGTGCATGACCAATAGTATTTTCCTCTTCTTTTTGTTGTTCTTACAGACAAAACTTTGATCTCGATAATTAGCGAGATGGAGGAAACCCTCTTTGCAGTCCGTCCAGATTGTTGACACACGTGTTTGTGCTTAGAGGATATTTATGGGGTTCTCAAGCAGCCTTTAACATTACAGCATGTCTGCTTACAGCAGTTTTTCTTACAGTTTCTCTGCTGGAGAAACAGTGGGGCAGAAATCCCAGAGAGCCAGAATACAAACACAGATTCAACCAACCATCGTTGCCCAATCAGGATAAATCATCCCACACAGGCCAGCAAGTCTGAGCTTGGTAGGCTGGGCGTGAGAGGGGGAAAAATCTCTCCACAGCTCACCATGATACCTCTCATTGTGCAAACATCTATCAGTGATGATGATGACATTGTGTTTTAGCACTAGGCATGTTCTGACAAAGGGATTAGCGATGTGCTCGAAAAGGTTTTTAGACTTCAACTGGCTTATGTGATTCCTTCAGCAATGAACTTGCCCTGAAAAAACTTGTATTCGTGCAGCTAAACCATCAGTTTACCTGTTAAATGGGACCTACTTGCACAGATAAACTAAATAAATGAAAGACAAAGCTATAATACTGTGTTAAAGAACCACTCCAATGGAAAACTGTGTTTTTCCAACATGTTCTTGTGGCAAGTTTCTAATGATATAAAAAGAAAATTAAGCTAAGAATTGCATTTTTTTTTTGTAGTGATACAACTGTTTGTATATGAGTAGAATAAAGTTTAAGTTACTTCTTTTACATTATTACTTTTCTTTAACCACAGAGCAATGAAGCCACATGTGGCTCTGGAGCCTCAAGTTGAAGACCCCTTGTTCTAGATTTTGCCATTAATCAGCTTTTATATGATTTTCTGTTGATTGTTTTTGTATTTTTTGTCATTTTAAAGCTCAATCTGTGACATCGTGCATTTTTCTTTCATCAGCCGAGTGATCTTTTTTGTCCATGTGAGCATTTCCTAGAAACTCTTAACTCAAACAAGTCAAGTTTGCTTTGTGATCCAGTAAGATGTGACTCTCTCATCGCTGTAATCAGCCTGTTACTCAAACAAAAGTGTGGGATTAGTGTCTGTGCCAGAATTGCACTTACATGTTTCTTCCAATGGTTTCATAGTCTTTCACAACCACTTCCAGGAAGGAGCTGGAGTCCAGCGGAGAGCCTTTCAAGTCAAACTCTAGCACCTACAACAGAAGATGTCGTGTTCAGTCGCGGCTCTAAAGGCCGTGTTTATCTGGGACGAATCGATGCTGGGAATTTATCAGTCAGTTGGTGCAAACGAGGGTTTGTGACGCTCATTTTTGCATCCATGCTGTGACAGTCATGTGATGTTTACACTGTGCTGCAGTGACAGTGGGAATAACCCAATCAGGGAACTCATGTGATGCATTCAATTGATAATGTGCAGAAAAGGAACTGATCAAAATTAATTAAAACCAATGCAAAAAGAGTGCATTTGTCATAGTTAATTACCTCATTCCATACAGGATTAAGCTCATTGTCAATCCGTTTGGTTTTCTTCTTGTCATCTGAAAGTCAAATCATTTATTTGAAAACTGTCACTTTGTCCAAAGTGATAAGAGTTTAAAATCATACTATTTAATTAAAAATAACAAAGCATTTTGTTTGCATGGACAGCCACTGATATCTGCAGTTGAAGATGCTGTCTAATAAAAATGAAAGGAATAAAAAAAAAAAAAAACCTATATGATGAAATTGGATAATTGGTCCATGGAAAAGTACTCCATTCAATACTAGGCTGTGTTTTGCAATACACTTAAACAGCTGAAGGCTACCATAGTTTCAAACTTGCGCAACTCTATCACTGCCATCTTTTTTCATAAACTGTTTGTGCTCCAGCTGACACTCCCCAAATCCCATCTACTGCATTCTAGTCAGAAATGATTTAAAATCCAATTTAACTTCAGAAATACAATAATCCACTGGTTATTTTTTTCACGATTTAAATGTACATGATGGAAACCCTTAGCAAAAAGTAGTACACTTGACATATCCTTTAATAATTATACTTGAGTATACAAGTGTGGAAAATAAACTATACACCATGATAATAGTGCATGAAGTATCCTAATGTAATGTAGACTACTTTTTACAGCACAATTAACAAATATCTAGAGTTTTTGTTTCTAAACAATGCATTCATCGACCAGAAGTACACAAATACATTTATTAAATTAAATGGATTACTTTTTTGGAACTTACCTTTATATATCACGGTGGCAATCGGGTCAGGACTCCCAAGTTTCTTTTTGGGGAGTCCTTTGGCTGACTCCACCACCACCCGCAGCATTTTAGAAAAAACCTATTCAAAAACAACTCCCGCAACTTTAAGTTAAAAAATAATATTAATAAAACATGCGAGGTCTAGACCAGACAGCCGAGCTTCTGCTTCATCATTGGAGTAGAAGATAGAGGAGGACAGGGAGGGAGGGAGGACCGCTCACGGGGATATGATTAAGTCTGAGCTTCAACTAAACATCCCAGCCAACAGGGCGGGTTTTTAAAACAGGAAATAGCTAATTTTAGGAGAAAAAACATCGTTTTTATTCACGACTTTGAGATTTTCTTATAAAATAAAGAAAAGGGAAAAGAATTAAAAAGAATTAAAAAGAATTAAAAAGTTACAAAGTTGTTGCCTTTGCGCCCTCTAGCGGTTGAAGTGGGTAAAGCAGACAAAAGAACAACCCACAAGTTACTTTCTAACTACTTCCTACATTACGTATTAATGCAATTTAAAAGTAATAATTTACTTTAAGATATTAATGTCACAGATTTTTAATTTGCAACATGACTTTACTTTTACTTTTAAGTTAGTTTGTCATTCCTGGAGAGGAGTAGGACATATACAACAGGAAGTGACAAAAGGGGTGATACAGTTGGATAATTTTTTTGATTTTGATTTTTGATTTTGAAATGGTTTATTTCAAGCAATCAAATAGGAGTAATACACAAAAGCAATATAATCATCAGTTATACATTCATACAGTAACTAATCAAACTTAGTATAATTAGACATAATTAATAAAAATTGCTTGAAAGGGAGTGGAAAGAAGCGAACTTATATAATCCCACCCCGTTATACTATAACCATTTTATTACATGATTTATCAATATCCGGTTCCTAGGTTTTATCAGACAGAATTAAGAATCATAAGGTATCAATAAAGCATGTGCCAAAGATGAAATTACTTAAGTACTACATCAAAAATAACTTTAGAAATCAACATGACAAATGCATAATTACTACAAATTAGAGCCAATAAACTGCATTTTTAGGGAAATGAATGCAAAGCAAGACTGACCCTCAGCTTAAGTCAGTGTAGTCCATAAAATCAAAATATGGTCCACCTGCTTACTAGAAAAAAACTGAACACTAAATAGAATATCTGAGACATGATTGTCTCAGATAAAGCACAAAAGTAACGGAAAATTACTTTACTTTTTAAACAATAGCTAGACGAACATGCTCTGAAAGAAATGTGCTCAACACACCTATTAGGAACACAAAAATTAAATCAACTGTGCTGCTTTTTTAAGCCAAATATAAAAATGTTGTGTTGTTGTCTTGTGTTATAGTTTTGAATGTTGCATAAACGTTTTCTGGAAGAAATCTTCATTCATAAAGTTTATATTTTTATGGGGGAACAACTGCAGAATTAATTAATTAATTAATTAATTAATTAATTTCAAGGGAAATGATTTCTGATCATAATTTTAAATACACTGAAGCTCAAACATAATTTGACCCTAAACATCACTTGTAGAAATTTTTGTCATTTGTTCTAGGTTCATTCTTTTTATCATAACATTTTTTTTTATATTTTCTACTCAGTCAATATATTTGTTATGATGAAATTTGTGTAAACTGAGTAAATTCCTGAATATTTTTAACGTGTGCAACTGCAGCGTCATTTATCGATTCATTCTTATATGTCTCTTTTTCTTGTTTACAGACAAACTTTCATGCTAAATTTGGATTTCTTTAGCTAACATTCAGTCATATACATTGAAGACCATATCATTTTAAACAACAAGGATTTCATCACCTTTTTTTTGGATGAAAACCAACTCAAACAAGCTTGAATTGTCTTTTACAACAGTAAGACTCAGCAGAAAACAATGGAGCAATCTTTTCTCTTACTATATTCTGTTCCCGGTTTCTCTATATTAATCAAAAATCAGTAAAACATAAAAAATACACAGGTGGATCTGTTTGTTTTTTCCTGCAGTTACGGTTTTGGTTAGAGTAGCTCTGAACACGGCACAGACCTCAACATGTTAAGTTACTGATCCCATCTCCTTTGGGTCATGAATGCTTGGCCTCTTTCAATGAATAACCCAGTCAGGTCTGGGACTCTGTTGCCCTCCAGCAGACCGGCAGATATTTAAGAGTCCTTCAGCTCCCCTTCGTCCTATTGACTTTCTCTGTTTGGTTTTGCGTCTGATGGATAGCGTCAGGATCAGCCAATGAGGACATTCCTTTCCTGTCTGTGGACAACAGGTTTTGTTTAAGGTTGACATGACAAAGAGAACTAGAGGAACACAAAAGCTCTGCAAAAGCAGATTTGGGGATTTAGAGCTCGACAGCATGATCTTTTATTTTTTCGATCTACTTAGATATTTTTACACTTCATCGTTTGTGAGGTTATCTTAAGTTTCCCTAGAGCGAAGACTTTTTAGATTAGGAGTATGGCTGGTTTAAGAAACTGGAAGGATCTATGGATGCTTTATGAGACGGAGGAGCAATATATCAGCTTTCGGTGAGTTTATATAACCTTTTTTTTTTATTCTTATGCATCAGACGAGATGAGATGAGATAAGATAAATATAAGCATGTTTGCTATGTGCATGAGCCAGTTGTCTGCATGGTGGAAAGAAAAAGTAATTAATAAATAATAAATACCCAAGTAAACAGCACACACACATATACATACACATATACATAAGTATGTGCCAGGACAGAGTTCTACCTCCAGGATAAGCTATAACTATGACATAGTCAGAAAAAAACTGTTTTTTTAATCCATTTGTTTGTTAAATTTGCCTTTAAAAGTATTATTAGCTCTTAACATAAGCTAAAAAAGGATATCTGCAGTTTCTAATAACTTTTTTCAATAACTTTTAAAAAGATATCAGCAGTATTTCCACATGGGGGCGCCACAAACCAGCTTTTGTTATCCATAAAAGTCAAATTTCTCATTCATTCCTAAAGAGAGCTTAGTGTGGCACCAATTCCACAATGCTGCTATAACTCAAAAGTTGCTTTAACCCTTGTGCTATCCTAGGCACTTTAACATTGGGAGTTGGGTCATCTAGACCCACTAAACAGTGGACTGAACCTTTTTTTCTTCAATAATTTGTGATATTCACTGGTGTCCATGGATTACATGAAATATTTCCACCTTTATCCACCTTTGTCATGGTAGGGAGAACACGTCAATGTAAAGGTGGGGTCATCCAAGATAGCACAAGGGTTAAAAAAATTACAATCAAGTGCTGTACTGACATACTGCTAGGACTAAGATATATAAGGTGGTACAAAGTGGCAGGATCTACTCTTAAATTGAATTCAGCGACAATTTATGTCTAATTAACTTTAATTTCTGCTAACATGAGGTTTTTCTCCTATTTCGGTGCAGTGATCAAGCTTCTGGTGCCAGTCCTGCAGAGAAACTCGACCTCGAGCTGCTGCAGCGACTACTGAATGCATTCAATTCTCCAAAAGTTGGACTGCAGACAAACACGTCAAAAGGAAGGAGCGGCGGTCCAGACGAACAGCCTGGAATGAAGCTGGAAGAATTCAAAAAGTCACTGAGTTCTGTGACTTGTAGTGAAGAATCCTGGATAGAAGAATTGTTCTGTGAGGTACACAGAATCAAGTTTTGCCATTTAAAGTGAAAAAAAGAAATCTATTTCTAATTATTATTATTATTATTATTATTATTATTATTAATGTGGTTAATAACCACAATAATAGTAAACATAATAATGTCCAGTTTATCTCGGCCTCCAGTCAGCTGGTGTGAATTCTAAACCACCAAAATCTATTTTTCTCCTTAGATTGACATCAGCCACGCTGGGGAAGTAACATGGCAGCAGCTGTGCTCTTATTTACTTCAAGAGTACAAAGAAAGACAGCGAGCGTCCACTCCCCGAGCTGCTCTGCTGGACGCCCAGGCACAGTTCACACTCTGCTCCCAGAACAAGGTAACTCTGGAGCCCCTCAGTCACAGAGGAGCATCTTATGGCTTTTTCCTGACAATGGAGGACATATTGAAAGAAAACGAAGCTGCATTTCTAAGTATTCCTTTATTGTTATCATGATAAATGAGGAAAAAAAAACTGCATTTGAAAAGAATGTCGAAAATATGCTAAGCAGGCCGCAACCTCCAACCTCTGCTCCATTCTTTGAAACGCTAGATCCATGTATACCTTTGTTGTCCTTGTTTGAGCTGGCATCTGGCTCAAAACTGTCCGGCTGGATAGCTCTGATATTGGTTGTTCACCTTTTGGCACATCCCTTCATGGGGCACCACAGCAAAGTAGATTTCACTGATTCGCCCAGGGGGGTTTGGAAGACATTTTTACACTGGATGCTCCTTCTGACACAATCCTGTCTTTAATCTGGGCTAGGGACCGGCACAGGCGGGCCCAGACTTGTGACTATGTAGCCCCTTCGTGTCTACATAGTTAGGCAATAGGGCAAAGGATCTTGCCCAAGGATCCATTCTGGAGGAACCTCCTCGCCTCACCTGGGAAACAAACCCTGATTTCTCATGTGCCAGTCCTACTCACAGCCAATTGAGCCATCCAGCCCCTGAAGCAAGGTTTTTCTGCACCAATAGTCTTACCAACAACTCAGAAGCAAATTTCTAATGACTCCAGCCGCTCTGGAGAAACTATGTCCTAGAAAACTACTTTTTTGGCTAAAAACCGTATGATCATAATGAAAAGACAACTGGGAACACTTCATCTGATATTATCGAAGTGGGATTTTAAAGTAACATGTATGTAGCAAAGAATTCGTGGGTCTCTAACCTGGATTTATATAAACAGTGTTTCATAAAAAAAACACAAGTATGTGCCCAGTCGAGCCAGTCAGTCTGTTGTCCGTATCATTTCTTCTCAGCGGGAGCCAACAGTTCGTATTCTTTCCATTTCCCAACAACCTCCACTCCGCTACATCACTGTCAGTAAAGGGGGTCACATCACCGTCTGGAGCAGCAGCCTGCGCATCCTCGAAACCTTCATGGTGAGCCTCATGAAGGGATTCCTTCAAGCATCGTCAGACAGATGCAGCACGCCCCCCATTTCCTCCTTTGTTCACCAGGTTTCTGGAGATCCAGAGCGCTCAAGCAGGCTTAGAGGCTGGGTCACCGATGCTGCGCACATGAGAGGCCTCCACAGGGTTGCCATAGTGACCGACCACAGGGATGCACACTTTGTCAAAGTATCTCCAACTGACATTTTTGAGGACGTCCATCTTTTTGGTAGTTTGGTACATTTGTGAAATCTGAAACGTTGGCAAATAACAAGAACATTGATTATAATCTGTTGGGTTTCAGGGTTTCGATGTGTTCTCACAGCTGTTTGTTTTGGGTTTGACTCTCAGGTAGGACTGCTGTTTGATTTATTCATTTATTTTTAATGTTCAACTAATGTTTGACTCGAAGGCGAAGAATTCATCACTTTAATCTAAGAGGTTTTCTCTCCAAGCGCCCAGAGCAACCCCCACTGCTGCTCCTGGGAGATGAAAAAGGAGGAGTTCACTTGATGTGGTTTCTGAACACATCTAAAGGCCTTTTTAAGAGAGCATCCAAGACAGAAAGAGGCCCACAAAGAATACTTTTCTCAGTAGGTGTTATCTAGAGTGTTGTGCTATTTCAGTTGAAGGGCTTCTCACAAAACAGAGATTCAAGGAGCTTTGAGCTGCTGCTGCACTTTCCTCCATTCTCTTATCTCAAAAGGACCTTGATGATCACGCCAACATGGTCTCCTGTCGTCACATCGCCAACATCCACAGAGCAGCAATCAACAGGGTGATGTTTGACCCCGGCGCTAATGTCATCATGACATCATCGGAGAGTGAAACCGCATCTGTGGTCTTCATCAAGGTGTCAATGAAACAGGAGCCATATATTTGGAAATTTAGCCAGGTAATTTGCATCATATTCTCATAGCAGAATTAAATTCTGGACATTTATCATTTGTTTGAAATAATATGATGGTGTTTTGGGTCACGGTGACCCTGATAGTAAGGATCGGAAAAAGAGTTTGGAAAGCAACCTTTAGTTTGAAGTCAGTTAATGATTTATATAGACTTTAGATGAGTTGTTGCACTTTTTTGAGAACCTACTAGTTTTATTTTCTCAAAGAAGTCAACACTGCAAAAAGAAAGTGTATTTTATTGCTAGAAGTTGTTACTTATAATAAGACATCAAAATCTAGGAACAAGGTGTTTCACCAAAGCATTAAAAAAAGGGAAAAATAAGCTTTAAAAGGTTAACTGTGAGATTAAACTACTTCAAACTATATGTTCTATAGCCAAATAAGAAGTATTTGTTGCTAGTTTTAAGTGAATAGTTTGTATTTTTTGAGTTTTTTATGGATCTAATTGAAGTTCAATTTGATTACAGGGACAGAAAACTAGTGTCATAAGTGGAAATGACTCATCTTAGAACAAAATGTATTTATTACATTTTGTTATTATTTATTAAGCCCTTCTGAGCATAATTGAACCAGTGCAATTATATTGTGTTCAAGTTTTTCTTTTGTCAAGAGTTTGAAGCAAAACGATTTGCATGTATTTTAATTACAATTTCCTTGTTTTTTAAATCTAATGAGACAAAAAATTCTCAATTGTGCTAATTTTGTGGAAAACCTGGAGATAAGGGATGTTTGTGCCATTAATCCAAGCCCAAAACTTACTGTTTTCAGTGTAAAACCTTTGTTCTCAAAAACTTATTTTGCGTTTGAAGAAGAAAAATATGCGCAAATAAAACTATTTTAATCTTGAAATATAAAAACACGTTCAAACCAAACGATATTTACTCAAGTGAAATTCTGGCACCACGTTACAACGTTTTTTTTTTTTTAAGTTGGCTCAACAGAGTGTTTGGGCTTGGAATAACGGCAGGTGTAAGGTGTGAAGCAAAGAGACGTTAAAACAACTCAAACAAGGTTGTAAACTTTGCAAGGATCAAATAGTTTGCAGTGAAGATGCCACACTATTATGTGAGATGCCAAACAATAAAAAATGAGGCCCATGTCATTGTTAAACTGGACTTTTTCATGAGCACACCAAGCTCAGAATGAAAATCATGTTTTAAACAAAAATTCCTCCTTATTGCCGAACTTTCTTCTCTCTTACTCCATTTGCAGGGAGCATTGTGCTTTGACTACAGTTCCTCTTTGCAGCTGTTGGTCACGGGAGGCAAGGACAGAAAAATCCGACTGTGGAGCCGATATGTGACCTTTAGTCCTTTAGCTGTGCTGCAGGGTCACCAGGCCTCTGTGATGGATGTTGCAATCTATCAGCCTGTTGGGCAGATCTTCAGCTACTCCAGAGACTCTGTGAGTTTTTGAACATTCAAAGCTTTAGCTCAAAAGTGTCTCAGACTTTCATCAAAAGTGCGTTTGTTCTCTCGTTAGGAGCTGAGGGTTTGGGATGTTTCCACTCATGTCTGTCTGAAAACGATCCCACTGCAGTTTCCGTGCTTGCAGCCCAGTCGCATCCCCGAGCACGCCACTTTTCCTTTCCTGCTGCTGAGCCCCCCTTTTCCTGAGCAGACGTACCCTCATTTAATTGTGTGCTGCAAAGACTACCTGGCACGCTTCCGTTTGGCTAAAAAAGGAAGTGGAGTGGGTGGCTGGTTGACAGCTGAGGGAAGGGAATTTGGAGGAGAAAGTTCTGGATCTGTCTCCTGTACTCTGTACAACCCCACCCTGAGACAGGTGGTGACGGGACACGGCGACTCATCAGTGTGCCTGTGGGACGTTCAGACCGGGAGGATGTGTCTTTGCATTTTCCATGCTCATGGAGAGAAAAGGCTCACCCGCCTGGAGCTGGACTCGTCTCACAGAAAGCTGATCACTGCAGCTTCCAACGGCACCATTAAGGTTTAAAACTACATCCAATTAATTCCATTTTCCCTCAATAAAAAGCTATAATTGAAAAGCTTTTTATGTTTACTTTCTCTCAACCAGGTGTGGAATTTACTGAATGGCCACAACTTGCTCAAGCTGGAGCCTTTTTCAAACTCAGAGGTCACCGGCCTGGTCTGTCTCCATGACAACCAGCTGCTTGCAGCGGGATGGAGCCAGCAGATTGTTCAGTACGACATTGCAAAAGCCACGGTAAACGCTCGAAGCGATAAAAAAAACAAGAAAAGAGTCATTAAGCACCACAAAAGCAGAAATGTCTTCTTCATCTCAGGTAGAATAGAAGTAAATCTGAGACGTAGTGGGGAAAAATGAGTCACTGGAAGTTATTTCTTTAATTGTTACGGAGAAATGCTAAAATAATTACAAGAAATGTGTCTCTTTATTGCAATAATTGTTTTCTCCTGAAATCTGAGGTGTTTTTGTTTCTGTAAGTTTGATCTTTATACCTCAACGACTTTTTCAGGGTCAGGCAGGTCTGACTGAACTGCGTTCCAGGTTTAATAGAAACAAACACAAAACAGTTTGCAGGCAATTTTTGAAAAACAGATTCTCCTAACATGCACATAAGTGAGCTGTGGGAGGAAACTGGAGAATACAAAGCAATATAATTACAACCACAATGTGACCTATGTGCATTTTCAATAAAAGCATAGCAGTCTGCATTCTGGAGAGAAATTCTGCCATGTTTTAATCTATAAAATGTTGTTTGCAAGCTTCGAGTTCTTTTTGGCTGTAGATTTTTAATTGAATTGGAATTATTTACTATAAATTATTGATTATGTCATAAAAACAGCAAGGTCGTGAAGGCTTTGCAAGCAGGTAATTATTTGTCTTTCATTGATTATGATTTCAAAATAAAGTCATATATACATTTAGGCAAGCTGTCCAACATGAAAAGAAAATTTAAACGTCAATACGTTTGCATGAAAAATAAAAGATTGTTTTTAAAGGGTACATCCAAAATAACATTTTTATTTAGTAGCACAAAAAAAAACTTCAGTTACCAAAACGACATAATGGATATAAAAGCTTTTGTTGATGGAAAAAAAAATGTATTTGAAGAGTAAGTAAACACTTAACCTTAGAAAGCTTTACAGGTTGTGGAATATTTTAGGATATTAACCACTTGATTTCTGCTGAATGCTATGCTTGGAGGATCCTGACCTTGTTTCTTAGTCCAATATTTTTTCTTAAGCAAATAATCCTATGTCTTGTTCCAAAGTTTCTTCCAACCTTTTTGATTTTTCTTTACGTCTGGACTTTGTTCGGCTCACCTGTTTGTGAGACCAGTGGTCTCACAAACAGACCTTGGTCTTCAACTGCATGATCCTGCAACATCTAGTGTGGTACTCATATGATCAGTGATCACCAGAGATGGATTATCAACAAATCCTTATTTTTCTGAATTGTCTCTGCATAAAGACTTTATCATAGGACAACACTGAAAATACCAACAAGAAGACATTGATTCAGTCTGCAGGAACAGAGCACACAGCTCTCGCTAAGAGTACTCCAGCTTTAGAGTGCACATAAAGGGGCTTACCCACCCGAGGCATGGAGAGAAAAGTTCATGCAGCCTTTGAGCTCATGTTAACTGACAGTAGGCAGCACAAAGGTTTTATTTTTTCATTTTTGGACTTTCCTTGTGACAGAAAACATCTAAAACTAGCATTAAAAAGAATCCTCTCAACATGATGCAATCTTCATTTCTGTCTGTACTGAGCTTTGTAGGACTCTGAAGTAAACATAAAGATCTCCTGGGAGTCCAGCGAGGTTTCCAAGTCCAACATCGTGACCATGGGCCTGTGTGCTTCTCTGGGAGTTGTTGCCACTGCAAATCGTGATGGAGATATAATAATATGGAGAATAGACACACAAAAGCCTTTGCTTCACCTACACAATGAAACACAGTAAGATGAGGCTTTTGTTTGTATGTCGGTCATCAGGTTTCCATGGATTATTCATAGTTCAGCTGTTTTATTTACGTATTTCACAATTGTATTGACACCCTCTTAATATTCACATGAACTATCTTCAGGAATTACAATTGGTGACTTTTATCTTAAATTTTTAAAAATGTAACATAAAAATAGATCTATTTCATATTTTATCTTAAAAAATCAAGTTAGTTTCTTTCTTTTTTTAAATACATAAAATTCTGAATAAGATTAAATGTCCAAACCTTGGTTTCTGAAAGAAATTCTGCATATTTTAATGACATCCTGCTGGTAGTAAGTAGGATATGACCAAAACATAATGTTAGTTTTTTTTTTTAACAGATCCACTCTAATAAAAATAGTGTTTTTGTTGGTCTTGTGGCATTTTTCTGATGGTTGAGGATATTTATACAGAAAATTAAGCTTAAAATAGCATTTTTAAGCATTTCAGGAAGTGGGCAGGGGGTTTCTCTGCACCAGTGGTCCCACCCACACCTTAGAGGTGAATTTTTAATTAACTCCTGCAGAAAATATGTCCTAGAAAACTACACATTTTTTTATTATGGCTAAAAACCACATAATCACAATTTAAAGACCACTGGGAATGTTTTAAGAACTAGATCAAAAGATGGTTAAAGTGGTTCTTTATAAGAAATTGTTTTAAAAGCAAGTTTGTGAACATTGACTATGAAACTTATTCTGCATATAATAAGTATCCACAGTGTAGGAGATGAACCTACAATAAAATCATCACCAAAAGCAGAGAAAGCAAAGCCAAGTAAATGAACCACATTGGGCATAACGACCTGTTTTAACTTCATCTCTTGTGTGCATGCAGAGAAAAAGAGCTTGTGGACTGCCTCCTCTTTCTCCAGCGTCAAGCTAGAAATGAGGAGTTCAAAACTCAAGTTGTCCTGGTGTCCTCACAAGCTGGCTGTGTGTGCTTTCGGAACATCACTGGAGAACCTCATATTTATGGTGAGCAGAGAAAAAGGGTGCAGCAGTCAAGCAACAACCGGCTGACAAACATCTGTCAGTTGCTACAACTTAAAGATGGATTAACACGCAGCACAAGCTCTGACAGTCGAGCTGAACTGTCGAATTGGCCTCCCGCCGGTGCCATTCTTGGCAAGCCACAACTATGTCTCTTTCCAGATCCCATCTGTGTTTAGTGGTGTGGGATTCAAGTCCTGTGACCAATGCCTATGTGTACGGGCCTGCTTGGGTTTGTTTGTACGAGTGCAAGTGAACCGTTGCAACTCTGCATCTGTGGGTCTCTGAGAATTCATGCAGACAAGACAAAGATCCTTTGGAGTGGGGGCTCGTCTGGGGTTATTTTAAGAGTTTACCCCACAGTTTTGCATTTCAAGGGGTTTAAAAATCCTTCTGCTCCTATAAAAGCTCCTACAATTCCGTTAATGCAAATCATAAAATAGTGTTTTTGAGTTAAATTAGATCAAAAGCCAAAGTTTAAATAAGTAACTCAAACCCAGTCCTGAATTTGAAGCCAATCTGAAAATAGTAGAAGCTCCTTGAAGGGAGCATTGGAGGAAGGTCACAAAAGGAAAAAAACTTCTCATCAAATCCAAGATTAACTTACTCCTACAATAAACTTGTATATCAAGTGTTTTCAAAAGTCTTGCAGTGTTTCTGACACCTGTGTAAGATTTGATATAATTTTTGCTAAGCAAGTAATGACAAAACACAAATAATTAAAGCTGCAGACAGCATTGCATTAATCGTGGGCACTAACCGCTCCCACCCTTGCCGCCCCCTTTTGACCCGCTACACCTCCCTCACTATCCCCTTCTGCCCCTGCCACCCTGGTCAGAGCTGCATGCTACAAATTCATTAAAAATGTTTTTTTTTTCAATAAATGTAGGCTTTTTTGCTTTAGCAAAATAGCAAACATATCTGTGACATTTTTAGAACAATCAGCAAAAGTACATTTTGGAATTTTCTTGGCAAGAGAGGTTTTTTTATTAACCACGCCCACAATCCTAATACATTCAAGTATTATGATATCATTTTGTTCAGCTTGAGCCAAGGATTCATGTATTAAAGTTTCACAGTTGTCCAGTAAAAAACATGGGAGCAATAGGGGAACGCCACTTTTGCACAATCTACCAGCTTTAAAACCAACACTTTTTGCTCGAATAGTTTCCCAATGATGCTCGAGGAGTTATGAGGTGATAGATCAAAACCCCTACGAGGAGTTTAAATCTGGAGCTGGTACTAAAGGGGATTTTTCATTTTAATTTAAAATGTCAGCCTCTTCCCGAGGCCACAGGTGTGCTAAGATGTGAAAAACAAAATGGTTGCCAAGCTGTGGGTCCTGTGGCCATCCCATAATAATTTTCCTGTCAGCATCCCTGACATAAGTGTTTTGGTTTTGTTGGTGGAATTTGAAATATTCCTTTGAGCCCCGTAAGAGATTTTGGCTCCATCTGCTTTTTTAATGGTTTATCCGGTTGTGATGTGCTTTTTTTGGGGGGGTGGGGGGGTGTCACTATATCATTTTTACCGGGTACTAGGTCTGTGCACATCTTGGTGAGTTTTTGAGTATGTGGTGAGGGCAAATCTTGTTCAACGTTTCTTGCAGTCCAGGACCTAAAAAGGGTTTTTTTGTTGTTTCCTGATCCATGGCTGCATGACAACATTGTCTTCCCCCCTCCCCCCCCCCATCTCAGGAAAATTCTATGTTCCGGAGCAACTAGGCCAGCGTGTGCTTAGTCTGAGCTCAGATCAGAATAAAAACAGCATCCTGGACTCAGGTGACACAACAGGCTGCCTCCAGATCTGGGACATTTCTTCCTATGCTCTGGAACTCCAACATGAGGTGAGCTGTAGTCGATACCGATGAAACTGAAGGTGTGTGCTATACAGGTTGTCCCAAAGTGAGTGATCGTTTCTCATCTGTGCAGCCGTTTTCAGAGAAACCGCCTCTGCTTCAAAGATGGACGGCTTACAAAATGCCACTGAGACATGTTAAGGTTCTGGAGGTAGCGGACATGCTGCTCATCCTCGCAGCATCAGACGATGGTTCTGCTGGACTCTGGACAACAGGCGGCAAGCATGTGGGTCATTTTGGGCAGAAGGTGATCTGGAATATTGAAGATTCAACTACCTATCTCAGGTAACTGAAGCAGGAGGCTACAACGCTGAAGGAAATGTTACCAGTTCAACAGGAGCAATAGCTAAGGGAATAAAAAAGATAAAACATTCAACGCATGGTCTTTTGTAACTAAAATTAACATTACCTTTTGATCATTTAAAATCATTCACTAAAATGGATATTTGATCACTCAAACAGAAATATGGGTTTAGGAATAATAAAAAAAAGTAGGAGAATTGTAAAATAGGGTTCAAATTGTCACTTTTCAACAATGAAACAGTGATGCTAAGTTCAAACATCAGTTTCAATTTAAAGTCTATGTAATCGCGCGTGAATATGCATTTTTGGGCTTCCATGTCCAAAATTCTCATGATCTTCCGTCGCTATGCAAGTTTTTAAGTCCAGTTTCGGGCTCTACGTACAAAACGAGCGCCATCCTCAATTCCCAAATGCACAGATGAAAAAAAAATAAATAAAAAAACATTTCTGTTTACTCCAACTATCTACCTCATTGCCACCTCTGCACTTTGACATGTCTACGCACAGTTTTTTCATACGCAATTTTTGCACAATTATCTCGGCACTCTTCAATACAGTTTACAGCTTATATTGCACACTTGTATATACTGTTTGTTTGCTTTTTTGATTTTATTATATTACGATGTTTTATTTACTACCTTTCCCTCCCTTAGTGTTCTTGCACTGATGGTGATGCTTAAATCTCATTGTACTATGCACAATGACAATAAAACCATTCTATTCTTCTTCTTCTATTTTATTAAACAGTTAAACATGGTTAAACTTTGACCAATCAGGGACTCTGATTTTGTACTGACGTATGAATGGTTTCCATTTGAATTCAATGCAAAGAACAAAGTAAAAAAAACTGCACAAGTAGCACAACGATTTACAACCCAAATGATGATACTCCCGCCTCACTGCATTTATTTACGATAATTCGTATCCTAATTACTTTCTTTCTCCAGAATCCCGTTTCTTAGCACAGTTAACATACTGCACAAATGTTTTACTTCATTTTTTTTCTAACTTTGAACTTATTTATGCTGACAAACAACAAACGTGTGTGTAGGAGACCCATTTAAAAAAGGAAATAATTTAGCAAATCATGGAAAATTGTTTGAATATCTTTCATTAAGGAAGGTTTTTTTTTTCCCATTGCGCCTCCAACTTAACCTTCAGCAGCTTTAAACAGTTTTAAAGCCTTCATCTACTTAAACACTTTGCTTGAATGATCCAGACTATTGCGACTTTTCTAAAATGCATATTTTGACTCGCCAAAATGGCTCACATAGAGAACCTCTGTGTTTTCAGTCTGAAAATTTCACTGCAGCCTTTTTTATTTGGAGGCTGTGACCTGTTTTCTCAGTGAAACTGATATCATAAAAAACCTTTTTTGGCCAGACCTTAAAACAGTCCCAAATTGATTTATTTTTTTGACACATTTCCTTTTTTCCCCCGTCTCCTTCTGCTGCAGACATGGCTCCAGATTGCACGAACCAACTACATTTCAGTTTCTGTGTTGACTCTGTCGTATAAGTCCCACAAAGTTGCTAACATGTCTGGAGACTTAATATAAATGTAAACAACTCAATTTAGTACTAACAATTTCCACATGGGATCTGCCAACAACTAACTGTTAAGCGTTTTGCACCACAGAACAATGAAGATGTCAGCTGTGTCTCCATTTACAAATCCCTTTGCAGGCGTGTCTGACATTGTAAATGTGTGTTGTTAATATCATGCACATGTTGAAACAGAGGTTTATATTATTTACTGACGCAGGGTTAGCATGCATGCATGCATGCAAGTATTACCCTCAAACCTGTCTACTTTCAGGGTATGGATTTTTATTAATTCCAATAATCTCTCACACCACAACTCCCCTTCTATGACCACATGTATCTACTGCTATTTTTTTTATTGCAAAACAGCTATTTAAAATGTCAGAGTTGAACAATCTAGGTCAATCATGAGAGTTTCTGTGTATCTCAATGAGAGAAGTTGGAGCATTCCTCACATTCTCCTCTGCAAATGTTTGGAGCTCCACTCTGAAACATGTTATGCTGAAAATACGCTGCAAGATTTTTAAAGGGACCAACATTAACAAAGTTAAACTCTATTTATATTATCGTTATCAAGTATTTGTCAAGAAAAATGTATTTTGTTTTTATATTCGCTTACAGGCAGTTCACAATTATCCAGATTGTGTCCTCCTTCATTCCGCTTAAGCATTCATTCATCATTATGGAAAAATCTGATTAATTTGTTCCCGAAGACAGCATATCTGAGTTTATAAAAAATAGTCTTCATTAGTTGTTGAATCTTATAGTTTAAAATGAGTTCAGACAGGAAACTTCTCAGATGTGTCCATTTTGTCAAAGATCAAACAGAAAAAAGGTGTTAAAGTCAGTATTTTAACCAACTTAAGTGATCAATTCTGATAAAACATATAAAAAAATATAGAATTTTATTTGATCTTAACCTTAAAATTATTCATCTTTTCTCAAAATGTATGGGATTAACACCAGCAATTCCTATGACGTGATGAACATGAAACAAAGAGAAAGATAACTTGGCTGTAGAATGATTATTTAACCTGCTTCATAAAACGCTAATCTTAGAAATATGAACACACTGGGAACACTTTAACAATATTTTCTACAAAGCTCTCTGTAAAAAGTGTTACTGGCTTTTTTTGGTTTTCCTCAGTGGCTGTGTTCATTTTCCAGATTTGTCTGGGTGTGGTATCACAAACTAATAGAGTTCAGCTTTCACTGTCTGGGAAGAAAAGTGAGTTTCTGTTAAAAAATAGACAACATGAACTTTGTTTTCCTGCCTTCCTGGTTTCGTTCCGACCCGAGTTAGAAAACGTCTGTCTGTATGTGTTACTCTGACGATGGGTTTCCACTTCAGAATCAAGGTTTGATGAGAAGTTGACACATTTTCTACATAGTGTTTGCCCTAAATTATCTTTCAGTTGATGTTTCATTTAGTTTTAGAACTTTCTGTGCTTACTTTTTACATAATTTCAATGTGTAATATATATATATATTATATATATATATATGTATATATATATATATGTATATATATATATATATGTGTATATATATATATATATATATATATATATATATATATATATTTATTAGACGTAATGGGTTACTGGCTCAGACAAAATATTGGTAATAAAGTGAGTCTGTAATGTGAAAAAATACAGTATATAGCTAAATCTGTGTTTAGATTTGATTATAAATAATTCAAAAATTGTGGCTTTTTCCGATCTTTGTTATTTGAAAGGATTAACTGCAGTTTTCTTTTGTTTCTCTGAGGCCAAAAGGAATATTTGGATGTTACTTTATCAAACCAACAGTGTAGCAAGCCTTGCTCTCACTCAAATGTTCATGGGTGAGGTTAAAAATAAACATGAAAATGTCTGTCAAGTTTTAGTTCAAACACTTGACTGCAGTGGAAAATGTCATGAAGTCAAGGAAAGATGCGGAAACTTTAAGGAAAACAACAACTGTGCTTCAAGAAGACCCGGAGTGCCGCGATCAAACTATACAAGAGGAGAAAACATAAAGCGCTTTGTGTTCCCTGTTTATGGCTGCCATGACAACCAAGTGAAAGTGCATCAACACTGCTAAGGTTTGTGATCTTCAAAACAAAGGAGAGGAATGAAGATTATGAGGTTCATTTCATTTAATAAAGGTGTGTTTCAAACCATGGAAACTACGCTATTCTGCTCAGTGAATTTCTTCTATTATAAATACAGTTTAAATTCTTGGGAGTTATGCTGATTTCTGGATATATTTAAGACTAATTATAACCTAGAGGTCTCCAAAAGAAGGTACGCTTTGCTGGTGAGTCCAAACAAACAAACAAAATAGATAAAAATTAGAAGTTTTGTTAGAAAATAAGTTTAAAAACACTGTTGAATATGACAATACTAATGTTAAACATGGTGACACTGGTCCAGAAAGTCAAATCATTATAATAATAAGCTTACTAACTAAGGTTTAACAAATACCAGAGTGCTGAGCAAGAAACACATTTAAGGAAAAACATAAAACTTGTCAACTAACAATGATTTCATTTGTCATCTTTACATTTTAGAAAAACTAAGAAATGTAGCTTTTCTTTCAAGAAAGTTGTACATCCTTTCAGAAATCAGTAAATTTAAATAAATTTGCTATTTTATTTATACAGAAAAGCAAAAGAGAACCCCCTTTGGTGTTTTGAATTTTAATGAAATATTGAAAGTTCCCTTTCATATTACAAATAATGAATGGGAAGAAACACGATGTCCATTAGTTTGATGTTTATTATCCCTAAAGTTAAGACAATAATAAAGATGGCCCGAAAAAACAAACATCGACCAAGTGAATATTGGGTATATCCACCGTTTGCAGCAATGACAGCTTGTCTCATACTCCTCGCCAACCTCATGTTCTGTTGTTCTGAGGCGTTCCACCCTTCCTCAAGTGCTACGCGCAGTTCTGCCAGGTCACTTGGGGGTCCGGTCATCCAGTCTTTGCTTCAGCTGGTCCCAGACGGGACTGAGGTAAGAATGGTCAGTGACTGGACCTTCTTTAATAACCAAATCGGTTTTGTGCTGACTAGTAATGCCTGATCAGACTGTTGCACCCCCTCCACCAAAGCAACTCTGGGGACCACATTGACATCGGCGTATTGCTCACCTCGCCTTCTCTAGCAACGCTGACAACCATCATTTCTGTGCAGGGTGACCCAACACTCATCAGTGAACAGGACGGTGGACCATTGCGGCATTGTCCAGGTCACATGGTCTTGTGCCCACTGTGTCAGTGGAGTCACCTGGAATGGTCAAAGCAAATGGTTTGTCAGGAAACCCTAGTACCCCTCTAGTAAACGGGAATGCAGCTGTTTGGTGTTTTCTAAACCATTTCTGAGTACAGAGGTCTTTAGGTAGTGCTCATGGTTGTGGTCTGTCACAAACTCTGACAGTAGTTTTTCTGTCTTGATGCAAGTTCAGCTGCAACATCTGACTGCCTACTACCAGTCCAAAGGCTCGCTATTGCCAAGTGGCGCTGCTTGTAGGTTATGTGATGTTGTTCATTACTTTGTTTTGATTCGACTACAAACAATATATGCTTTTTATACTGACAGAATGTTTAAATTAATGCCACATTGACAAGGGTTTTCTTTTAGATTTTATTTGGTTTTGGCCCCAATAAGTGAGGCACAAAGTGAGACCATTATGTGGACAAAATGAGGTGTTTATGACCACAATACAATTACCTTCCTATACCCAAAATCTTTGAACTGAAACAAGCACCGTACGATTTCCACCGAGTTTTTTCCACAACATCCCTAACTGGTGTAAATGAGCTTCTAAATGCTAATTTACACTTTGAAGCTTGATTCTTACGTTTGACATTGGACTAGTGTCTGACTTGTGAGCATCCACTCATTATGTTTCACTGCTTTTCCTTCACCATGAGATATTGTCTAAATTAATCCTCTGGAGGTTTATTTTTGACAGAAACACAAACATTAGCCTCCTCCAGTCATCCCAACAAAAAGCAACCTGCTCTGATCATCCCAACCCAACTGAACCACACAGGTTTCTCAGCAGCACTCCCACTTGTGTCCTACTTTAGTTTGTCTATGTATAATTGATTTTAAAACTTCTCAGACTGGATCGCTTTAAGTGTTGGTTTGAGAGTTCTGTGTGGGAAGCGGCACAATCAGTGTTTATGTCTCGGGTTCTCTGTTGGATAAATATGAGCAGAATCAACCATGACAAGTGGAAAGGGCTTTCTTTCCCCAAGAAACCACTGATGCTTCACTAACGAACCCGATTGTCTGAACTCTGTTAAGCTGACTCATTAATACAAAGAGTTTAAAATTAAATACAATAGAAAAAAAACACCCTCACTCTGCAGATCTTGTGAAAGCACTTTTCCCAGGGTTTCTGCAGAATCAGCAGAAACTAAAAATGGGAGTGATGTGGTAACTTGTTTTCCTGACCCAACCGTTCTTTGTGCAGATATTTACTCATCATTTTGCGTTGTAACTGCGGTCTTTGAAAAAGAAGAAAATGTTCACAGATCTTAAGTCATCTGCCTTGTGTGTAAACAAATCAGAGGCTCTGTATCTGCAGAGGCTGTGACGTTCAGTTTTTGGGTAATCTATTCTTTATCATGAATACTACATTTTCAGCATTTATTTTTATGTTGGTTGAAAAAAAAAACCTCACATATACCTTTTTTTTTGCTTCTCTTAACTAGCATGAGTGATTCCCCACCCGTTCTCTTGTGTTTGGTACTCACTTTCCTAGCTCAATCCATCATTTCCTGTCATTTATGCAGCTTATTGTTTTTAGTTAGGACCATTGACTGTATATGAGAACTGGACTGAGTGACCCCTCCCTCCTGGCGTTCCAAACAGGAAGTGCCTGCTGGCTCAAAAAGGCCGAAATTCCACAGACTTCTATAGGGAAATGTCTAATATTTAAAACATTTGATTGACAGATTTCCACGAGCTACCTTTCAAGTGGTAGGGGTGTGGACTCCCAGCAAGCTCACTCCTGATTGGCAAGAGTGGTTGCCATAGAAATGATGACAGATTAGGACCAATCACTGCTTACCGGCAACGGCTGGCTCCAACATGACGTCCATATCATAACAAATGGGCGTCTAAATTGACTTCAATTCATTTGGAGCTGGAATTAAACCCTTTTCCATGGGTGATGTCACACTTACTCGGTCCAGTTCTCAGATACAGGCCATGGTTGGGACTTATGCATGGAGTTTACTCAACAAAAGTTATATATACAGTAAAATGAGTTTAGTTTGGTCCGTTCACCTGTGGGGAAAAAAAAACAAAAACAGCTTAAAAGCTCATTTATTAACAGCTGTTTATGTAGGAACATTTTGTTCTTGCTGATAGCTTAAATTTACAGAAGAGAATGTGGAGCTTTAAATCAACCCAGTTGAGTTTAAATTAGTTAAAAAAAATGTTATACAAGTCCTGGGTAATGAATTTTTTAGTTTCCTCATACACAGAGTTACACTTTTTTTGACAACTGCTAGTTAAACATATGGAAATTTAAGGCTGATGAGACCAGTGAGCCATTTTCTAAACAGCATTTTTTCATCTGCTCCTGATTCATGATTATTTGAATAAAAAAATCCTCAAAAAGGCAATTTTAAACCCAAATTTCTTTTTATTCGTCCTCCATTGTGAAAAAAAAAGGCATAAGGACATGTTAAAAATACCAAAACCACAATTTTCTTTCTGATTTAGGAAATCGATTTGTGGCAAATTCAACTGACCAACTTTAGTTCATACAGTGGTGTGAGAAAGTTTGGGCACCCCTGAAAATCCCCAAGATTTTTCTTCATAAATCATTGGTTGTTAGGATCATCAATTTCACTTAAATATATCATATAGCAGATGAACACAGTGATATTTGAGGACTGAAATTAAGTTTATTGGATTTAAATAATCAATAACAAGAAGCTATGATTACTTAAACAAAAATAGGCAGGTGTGTACATTTGGGCACCCAACTGAAACATGCCATCAATATTTAGTAGATCCCCCTTTTGCAGAATTGACAGCCTCCAATCGCTTCCTAAAGCTTCCAATAGAAGCCTGGATTCTGGTTGAAGGTATTTTGGACCATTTCCTTTTTGCAAAAGATCTCCAGATTTGATGGTTTCCGAGCATGGACAGCTTGCTTTAAATCACACCACAGATTTTCAACAGTATTCAGGTGTGGGGGACTGAGATGGCCATTCCAGAACATTTTATTTGTTCCTCTGCATGAATGCCTTTGTAGAATTAGTGTCACGATGTGGGGTGGCTAGAAAGCCGGTAGGACCCCGATGCAGAGGCGGAGGCACACAGTTCAGGGACTAGAGGGTTTAATAAACAAAAAGCGCTGCAAGGCAGGATTACAAAACAAACAAAAACTTACTTTGGCGTGGCGAGGGACATGGAAACACGAGCGTGGCAAAAGACATGGAACGAGGCATGAAGACAAGAAGACGAAAACACCATGACAAGGCTAATGGACCAGCACAGGAGGAAGGCAGAGACAAGACTTAAATACAGACAGGGCAGACAAGACACAGGTGAACCCGATCAGGGCAGATGGGGACCAAAGGAAGTAAAACTCAAGAAACAAGACAAGACAGGAAACCTTTCAAAATAAAACAGGAAACAGAAACAAACAAGACAGAACAAGAACTAAGACGAAAAACAAGACACAACAAACTCAAACCATGACAATTCGAGCAGTGTTTAGGGTCATTGTCTTGTTGAACTTCAACTTTGTCACTGATTCTTGAACATTGTTTGTAAGAATCTCCTGATACTGACTGGAATCCATGCGACCTTCAACTTTGAGAAGATTTCCGGTACCTGCACTGGCCACACAGCCCCAAAGCACGATGGAACTGCCACCAAATTTGACTGTGGGTAGTAGGTGTTTGTGTTGGAATGCTGTGTTCTTTGTTCATCAAGCATACCCCCCCCTTGTTATGTCCAAATAACTCCATTTTCGTTTCATCAGTCCACAGCACCTTATTCCAAAATGAATGATGTTGAACAATCTCTTTTTTTCAGGTCATCTGACAGCTGTTATGAGGTTCCCATGTTGAAATTCTTCAGAGAAGATACACAGAGGAGAAACATTTGCTCTTGGCCACCTTAAATACCTCTTCTCTTGATTGGCTTCACATGTGTATGTAGGTCAAGGGTCAAAAAGCTTGTAAAACAAATTTTGTGTTCCAATAATTATTGCTAAAGGTAGTCAAATCCATAAAACAACAGGGGTGCCCAAATTTACGCACATGCCTATTTTTGTTTAAGTAATCATAGTTTCTTATTATAGTTTCTTTAAATCCAATAAACTTCATTTCACTTCTCAAATATCACTGTGTTCATATCCTATATGATATATTTAACTGAAATTGATGATCCTAACAACCAATGATTTATGAAGAAAAATCTTGGGGATTTTCAGGGGTGCCCAAACTTTATCACACCACAGTAAGTCTGCATATTGTGAAGTAGTGAAAACAAGTGAAATGTTCATAGAAATGGTTTGATCCAGCTAAAAGAAATAAACTGCATCCACTGCTTGGTATGATAATTAGACAGAGGTCTTCCATCTGGACAGCAAACATGATTTTAACTAGATCAGTGCGTTAAAAAATGTAATTATCTGTGCTTTTTTAGCCCCGCCGGCCAATCATAGTCACAGATTTCGTGGCAATTGGGGGTACGTAGAAGAAAAGATGCCAATTGAAACAAGGTTATTCAAAAGGGCTGGGAAAGTAAACTCGTTATGAGAAACACATATTTGATCTTGAGACCATGTTTATTATAAATAAATGCTGACATGATTCATATTCAGACTTCCTTTCACTTGTATCCCTCATCAACAGCAGATTCTCTCAACCTTTTCCTGTGGAGAAAATAAAAGACCCCGGAGAGCTGCTTCCAGACGCGTGAGTCCACACACATACAAGCACATCCAGATGACAGATGTTCCAAAATACCACAATAACAGCAATGCAATAAAATTGCCCCGTGAGAACTCCGCTGGCCTCTCCGTGAAGCTGTTAAAAACGTTTTTAGCCGATGCATGTGTTTTTACAGGAATCAGGTGGCAGACTACAGTAATGCTGGCGTGTGATCACTGGGCGGTGTTATTTTTACTGTGTTTCCTCATTTAAAGTTGAGCAAGACCTTTTTTCTCTTCTTTTTTTTTAAGCACTGCTTTTCTGTGCTTCTCTGTAGATCAGCGCGTCAGGGGGAGAAAGGCGAGGGATTTGTGAGGACGGCAACTGCAGACGGAAGGAAAGTGCAGCTGGGAATTTCTGCCTGGAGCTAGACAGACTGGAGATCAGTGGTGAAAAGTAAGTAAGGCGAAAGTGAAAAGAGAGAATGAGGGGAGAGCAAAAGAAGACAAAAGTTTGAAGCTTGGCTGATGTGAAGCATTGTGAAGAGAGGGAAGGCGAGGGGGAAAATAGATCTAAAGAGCTGAAGAAGTGAAAGATTCCAGAAAGGAGGAAGGATGAGAAGATGAGGGAGAAAAAAAAGGATGTTTTCTACACATCGTAGGTTCATCAGACTGAAGACCCCAGAAGGACAGTTTCATTCAGCTCTTGTCTGATAAGCCTTCCAGCTTCAGAGGATTTCCTCTATCTGTCTGCCCTCCTTTGTTGTGTTCACAGGTTTCAATCTGCAAAGCTGTGATTGGCTGTCCACATGCACACCTGCACACACAACGCTGACTAGAAGCACACAAATGCTCCTCCTCGGAGCAGCAGGTCCCTGGAAGCGAACTGTCAGGGAAAGCCGCTGACACACGTTCGCTCTCAGCCTTCTCTTTAGCTGCTGCCAAAGGAGGAGGAGGAGGAAGAGGAGGAGGAGGAGGAGAAGTGAAGCTGGAAGGGAGCAGACTTAAGCAAAGACAGACTCGAGGAGCTGAGAGACTTGGACAAACCTGTCGGTGTGGGAGGCTGGAGGACACCTGCAAGTGATGCCTTTGCGGACTCTGCTTTAGCATCTTATAGTCAGCTTAGTTTTTTTGTTTAATCGGATTCCCATTTTGCTTTTAAAGATGCGAAGAGATCGTTTCCTTGTGGCTGCAACCCTCACAGCTCTGTTCTCCGCAGATCTATATTTCATCCTCCTGCCAAAGCTCTGGACCTTCATGCAAACACCGGGACACTTTTGCTCATGCGGCTCCAAAAATTTCAGCCTTCCTGCACTTGAGGGTCTTGGCCCTCCACAGCTCTCCAACTGGACATTTACAACACCTCTGGATGATACGACTACATCCCAAATGGCTGATGGAAGCTCCAAGCTGGAGAAGCTGTTTGCTCATCCCCTTTATAACATTCAAATTCCACCGCTGGGGCCAGAAGAGAGCCTGCTGCAGGTCGAGCAGCTGAACGAATACTACATGAAGAAAGTGTCTCACTGGGAAAGGTCAGTTTCTGTTTAGCCGGGACGCTTTTGATCATATCTTCTGCAGAGCTTTGCAGTTTTTGCCTGTGTTGGGTGCTTTGTGAGCACGTGCTGAAACGTGCTGAAGGTCAGTGACACAACGGCCGATCCCCTTCAGGCACACAGGAACACAAATACAAGAATGCACTTTGTTCACGCACCCGCAGACAAGCTGTCTGTGGGATGTTTACACCAAACGAAACCGGGTTTAAGTCTCTCACAAACATGTCATTTTGAACCACTTTAAATCTTAATCCTCAGAAGATTTACTCAGAAGCCTGCTCGGTATCCCAGCACACTCCCTAAGGATTGCAGATTCTGGGCTCTTATTGTGAAAAATAATGATAAATGAACAATGAATTTGATGTTGTTGAGCTGTCAGATTTACAACCCACTGCAACAATTTAGTATTTTCCTATTGAATTCTATGTATTCAATCCTTTTGATTTTCTTGTTTTACTCTTTCAATTACCTATACGAAGCCCATTGAGACAACTGTTGTTGTGAATTTGGGCTGTACAAATAAATTGAATTGAATTGAATTGCAACAGCATCTCTAGGAAGCAGCAGAAACCCCTGACGGGGTTCCCCTCTCTTTGATCCACGCTCTGGTTTGCACTTTTCCGGTCCCTACAGGTTGCTTAGGGACAGAACAAGTCGACCGACCCGCAAAAAAACTTGTTTCCCCCTTCACTTCATTGCCTAAGTTTACTGTCCAGCCTGTGATGGGGTTTGTTTGGGTTAAAAATGAGCGTCCCACGCGGTGCGGTCAGCTTTGACCATGAGCTGCCCCTCTCACCACAGGCTTATTTCTGCTGCTGCCAACCAATTTTTACTGAAAAGAAGCAGACAGAAATCTAAATAAAAGTGTAAAACAGAAGCCAAATGGTCTGTCCTTGCAGTGAAAATTGTCCCCATAAATCTTCACTGCAAACGACAGCTCTTCTGTTTGGGCACAGGTTGCTAAATCCTCACTGACGCACAGATCTGTTAATGAGGTTTCACACCTTCACTTGAGGAGTCTTAGATCATTAGGCTCACACAAAGTCCAGCACAGGCTTAGATTTATTGGCACATTGTAGAAAATCACGAATCAAGTTAAATCTCTACATCATTTTCAAATTATGGCTTCATTTTTCTCATGATGGAGGACACATAAGAAGAATATGACGCTCAAAGTGAGAATTTCTTTATTCAAATCGTTGTGAATCATGAGCAGACGAAGAGATGCTGTTTGACAAAAAGTTCATTTGTGACATCGAAAAAGTGCCACGAGCTCCCCGCTCCGCTCCATTCTGATGCATCCGTGTACGTCTTTGTTCTGTACGGCTGGATAGCTCTGCTATTGCTCGGCCTTTTAGTTACATCAGTAATGGTGGTTTGGTGGGTGTGATGGGCTGTAAGCCAGCAGGGGAGCACAAAGACATGGAGCTCTCAGTTATGGGTGATGCTGCGCCACAACTCAGTTCATTTTGATCTAAAAACCTTGTTTTTAGATCAAAATGAACTAAAATTGGGTACATAAAAATACAAACTTTAAACTAACTAACTTATACTACTTAGACCAAGCAAAAAAGGTTCATTATTGGGCTGTATAGCATTTAATTTGAAGTAATTCTATCTAACAGTTAGCTTTATAAGCTTATTTGCACTTTTTGAATGCCTCTGTGGAACTTCCTGTTTCTAGATTTTTATATCTTATTGTAAGTTTTATTGCCAAGAAAAAAACTTACTTGCTGCATAGACAGATAATTTTACTACTTTCTAGTGATTTAATTTTTAAGATTATTGTTCTTTTCCAATTTTCATGTTTCCTCTTTTTGCTGTGTAATGAACTCCTGCCTCTCAGCAGAACCTATGTCCTAAAAAAGCTCTGATTTCTTCTTTTTTTTTCTAAAAATGGCATAGTTATAATTAAAAGACCACTGGGAATGCTTTGAAAATAGATGGAAAGATGACCAGAGTGAGACTTTCATGCAAAATTGAAGAGCTAAAACTTTTATGAAACAGCAAGGAAAATACATTTTTAATGGTCTGATTTGATCTAAGAAATGTAACTAACTTCAGGATTGACAAATCACTTTCATAAAAGCCATTTTCAAACAAAAATGGTGCCATATATTTTTTTACTTATGTGAATAAACATGATCTAAGCTGGTTTTAGTCTGTAAATTCAGAGAAAAGTTGTGTGCTTTTTTTGTGTTTTGTTTACATGTTAAATATAGAGAGTGGTTGTGTCAGCTTCTAATTCCCTTCTGTTTTTTCTTTATCCTTAGACATATGAAACTCTACAAAGAGGTGGCGGTTTTATCGAACATCACTGTGAAGCTGCATGAAATGACCTACGACCCCGACGCCAGCTGGCTTAACTTCCACCTGGGAATAAACCGCTATGCTCTGTACTCCCGCGACGACCCCGCTGTCCTCCAGCTTCTCAAGGACATGAGCAACTTGACAATAGTCAATGCAGGTGACACAAGACAATCTGGTTGCATAAAACTCACAACTATTTTGTTTGTGCAACTCGGGCAACTAAAAGCATATATTTTCTGGCAGATTACACTCAGGATGAAAAAGCCCTGAAAGGAGCTTGCGACTGCACACAAGGTATATTCCAAACGTCTTTTGTTGTCTTTGAGTTACACTGTTTGGGTCTAAAAAGCCTCTTTGTTTCCCTTTTTTTTTTCTTTTTTACTGCGCCACCAAAGACAGGCCCACAGCTGCTTTGGCAATAGTGTAGATTTTTCCTTTTTTTCACTTGGCACCGGGATTCAGAATTCTTTTGTGTACAAGACTCTTGCTGCAGGGCACAAATGCCAAACGTTCGTTTAAGTGCAAAGGCACATTTCTCGATTAAACGCTTGATGTCTGCGTCTTCCAAAGGAGACGTCCGCACACCTGCTTCAAAAACAGCATGACAGCTCAGGCTGCGAAAGTGACAGGAAATTTAAAAAATATATATGTTTTCTTGTGGCTGCTTCATTGTTTTCAGCTTGAAATTGGGACATTATTCAGGAAAAAGGGGGAAATTTGCATTTTCTTTTATTGAATGTCTTTGTCCTGTTAGATTTTGCTCAACCACACACACACATTGCTTATTGCCAAGAAGAAGCAAAGTCCAAAAACAATCCATCCACTGCATTTCATTTCCCTTTCATTTTGGAGGACAGCTCACCAGCCGCTTGTGGCACTTTTTTATTCTTTTCCTAGAAATGTTTTGAATGCAAACACTACTTGATTGATAACTTTTTTAAGACGCAGAGTGTTTTATGGAAAGCAGCAGATGGAGAGGGTTGGGATTATTCCAGCTGTCTTCCACAGAAAAGACACGTTTGTTAGTATATTTCTTGCACTTTGGTATAAAAAAAATTGCAAAATATTGCATTGGTTTGTTTGGAAACATTTCCTAAATAATTTAAAGGTAGTGTGGTTTTAAAATTTTCGAAAGAATTCAGAAAATGTTCTTTGTTTTTCTCTGTTTTAAGTGGTGAAACCCAGCGGGCATCACCTGAAGCTGGCTCTGAAACTGCGTAACTTTGCCAAAGCCATGTTCAAACCAATGAGGTGAGGACTAAACGGGTTCAACTGTGAAACAAGACAAAATGGATCTGATTAGACAAAAACAGGTATCGTGAAAATAGAAGAGAAAAAAAACACTAGAAGGTAGCAAAATCAATTTTACATAACAGGAAACCTTTTAATAAGGTAATAAGGTAATAATAATAAAAATCTAGAAATAATGAGTTTTGTTCAATAAATGGAGAATAAGTTAAAAAAAACTATAAGATAGAATTACTTCCAATTGAATGTTCTACACTTCAATAACAAGTATTTATTTGCTTATTCTAAGCAAATGGATTGGATTTTTCGAGTTTTTTTAAACCTAATTGTAGTTTGTTTTGATATTAGTGACAAAAAACTGGTTTATTAAGTGGAAATGCTTCAATTTAAAGCAAAAATGAACAAAATGAGGAAACAATCTTAGTACAAGTTGGCCAATCTTAATAAATCCTCATAAATCCTGTAAAACTGACACTTTAAAACTTTTTTGTTTCGAAAATAATAACAATGAATTCCAAATGTTGAACTTTAAAATAACATCTTTAAAATTAAACCAGTGCAAATTTAGTTTTTTGAGTCTTAAATGAAGTTTCTCTGTTGCCACTAGTTTGGAACAAAATGTTTTAGATACATTTAATCATAATTTGTCTCATTTTTCGATCCTTGCTTTCAATAGGACATACGATTCTTGACTGTGGCAATTTTTAGGAAAACCATGGAAAGGCGTAGAGCAAAAATAAGGTAAAATGACTTAAAACCTGGTAAAATATCTGGAATGTCTAAAAACAAGGCCTCTAAATCTTTGAAAAAATCAAACAGTTTGAAGTGAAGAATAAGAAAGTAGAGCGTTTATTCTAAAAACAACAAAAATGCGGCTTAATAATATTGTAAAATCTGAAGACATGCAGGAAAATCCCAAACCAGCCAGGTGTCAATAGGTTTATTAAATGTAAATGTTCAATTACAAAACAAGCGGAAGACTTGATGAGTAAATATATGGGGCCTGGCATCAGTGAGACCACACAACAGCACAGTGATCTCAAGCAAAGGAGCAAATGTAGCGCGACAATAGCTGGTTCAAAACCAAAAAATGAAGCAGATCTGAACACTTTTGATATAATTTAGCCTAATACAAAATGAATCTGATGCCCCCCCCCCCCGCCCCCATTTTAATAAATCTACAAACACACCCCTTTCTTAAGCTGTGTTTAAAGCAGCTGGTGTGACTGCATGATTTTAATGAATGTATATATGACACGCTCCATATTATTTAAAAGCAGCTAAATCATCTGTTTGGCAGTTGAAATTGCAGCATGTGTCTTGATGATTACATGCTGCAGGCTAATGTAACCGTCGTCTTCATCTGTGTTTGGGTCTCAGGCAGCAGAGAGATGAAGAGACGCCCGAGGACTTCTTTTATTTTGTCGACTTCCAGAGACACAACGCTGAGATCGCAGCTTTTCACCTGGACAGGTGAGAAGGCTTTGATAACTACATGTTTGCTTGTTTTTTCGGTCAATGAAGTCAGGTGAAAGTGCAGGGAACCTCAGTTAAAGGAGCATATTTGTCCTTGAATTATTCATTTATTTTAACAATTGTTGAAAATGTAAAATATAAACAAATACGTTTTGAGTCATTTAATGGTTTAAATACATTTAACTAGTGGAGCAAGTAAGCAAACAGCATGATTTTAGTGTTTCTAGGAAGTAGCTGCAGACTAAAAGGTGGAGCAAAATGCAAGTCCACCTTCTTTTCTTAATTGCAGCCTTTTAGTTTTTTTAACCTACTGCAAAAACTGAATCTTAAGAAAATAAAAAGACCATTGTTTCAGGAAAATTTGTCTTGCAAGACAAATAATCTCATCAAAAAAGTTTTTTGATAGCAAAATAATCTTAGTTCTTAGTTTATACAAATATATCTTAGTAAGATCATTATTTTTACTCTTTAGTAAATCTTTTTCTCATCTAAATAAATTGTGTAACCCTTGTGCTATCCTAGGCACTTTAACATTGGGAGTTGGGTCATCTAGACCCACTAGACAGTGCTCTGAACCTTTTTTCTTCAATAATTTGTGATCTTTACTGGTGTCCATTACATGAAACCTTTCCACCTTTATCCACCTTTGTCACGGTAGGGAGAACACGTCAATGCAAGGGGGGGGGGGTCATCTAAGATAGCACAAGGGATACACTTAAATCGATTTTGGACTTATTTGCCGAGCTGTTTTTAGCATGTCAGCACGCAGACGTTTGCATGCAGCTTAAAGCTCAAGAGAATTGATGTCAGACGATCTGTTTTCAGCATGGGAGCCTTCTTGGGAATATTAGGAATCGGGATGGTTTCTTTTTTTTATTTTTAGAAAAGACAGTTATTTGTTGTCGATGAAAAAAAAAAAGTTTCCACAGTGATTGCAACACCAAATAAAATCCAGGGTTTCCCAACTTGCAGATCACTAAAAACCACGGTTTGAACTTAACACTCACTTTGAGTAAGTGCACTAAGCTGAGGTGAACTGATTCCCTCTGAAACACAGTCATCCAGGCTAGACGGTATCATTAAGAGGCCACACACAGTGAAGTCATCACTTCACCAGACGAGGCTGAAAACAGCAGGAGTGCCACGTCAGACACCAAAACAATTACTGCAGACGCTGCAACCTGCTGCTGAAAGGCAGATATCTTCATAATTATAGCGGGAGATTATTTGACAGTTTCACATTTAGTTTTGTGTGTGGGTGTGTGTGTGTTTATGTGTCACAGTGTGTTACCCTTTCACTGTTGTGACTGTCTTGGCTGCCAGGAGCTCTCATCATTATCACTTTCAATCAGGGCTGGTTGAACGCCGGCAGTTTTAGAAACGGCTTCACACCCGGATTGTCTGATTACCGTCAGCGTGGCTGAAATGTGGCCTTAAGGAAGACATAAACTCTTCACGGAGTCCGTGAGCACGGCCAGACAGAAAACACAGCAGGAATCTGTCAGGAAGTTGCTTGCATGGTGATAATCAGCTTAATAGAAGAAGATAAAAATACAAATGACATAAAACTGTCATCATCTTAATGTTAAGCAGGAACTGTTCTCCTCACACTGGAGGAAGTGGACTAAATAAGTTGTTAAGAGGATTTATCTCATTTATAAAATGACCCTGCAGTTTAAGACAAGCTAATTATGAACTTTTATACCGGAAATCTTCCCTCTATCAAACGTGAGTATTTCCAGATGATGACACATGTCGAGACCATGTCTGGTTGATAGTTTAGTTGACTGAATATTCAAAACTACTGTTTAGCGTCTTCTCTATGCGAAAAAAAAGCACTCTTATTTTTTAGGGGCTTAAAGATCGTTCAGAAGCTTCTCATGAAACTATTCCTCTTTATGAACACCGCAAGCATTAAAGCTCATGGTTTTAGAGGAATATCTGTTAGGGTTTGTCAATTTAGCATTTTTTTTCTGCGTTTCTTTGTTAAAACAAGAAGAAATAGCCGTTTTTCAGTCATTATGTCTATAATTAGTCTGATTTTAATTACAAATAGTGTCGGACTAACAATATTTTTTCAGCTGAGTCCAGCTGTGGAAATAGCAGGGACAAACTAAAACTCAAGAAAAATAAACAACAACAACAAAAACCTGATATAAATAGGATAAATAGCTCATTACAGTATGAGAATTTCCGACGTAACAGATTCTAAATGTCTTCTGAAAGAAACATGTCAAATAAAACCTGTTGGAAATTTTAAAACGGTGATAAATCTCCATTAATGTCATTCAACTGTCTGTTAGAATTCTAGATTTTAGGAGGGTCCCACCAGTCGCCGGCAGAATAGTCAACGTCTCAGGAGAAGTTCTCCAAGTGACCATCAATGATGACCTACGAGCTGTTTTCTTCACCTCACCAGGTACCAACTGCCTCACAAAGATGTCCACATTTGGTGCCTTCATCAAAAAAAAAAAAAATTAAAAAACAGAATTGTCAGATTTATGGCTTAAACTTTAAATAAAACCTGCACTTCTACTTTCTCCTTGATGATGATCTTTGATTTGATCTGAAAGTAATAGAAGATCCCAGTTCAAATTGATGCCTGGGTTCTTTTTAGAATTCATCTTTTTAATTTAAGCTCCACAAAGTACCTTTTTTAGCAAGCTGATAGCTTTTGTTGGGGTGTTATTTTAAAACACCAAGTACAAATGAATTTCCCAGATGCTGTTCTGTCGTAGTCGTGGTGCAAAATGCTGAACTGTGGATTTATCTGAGTCAGATGTGGTTTGATAAACACAACGCCGTAAGACTGAGATGAGATTTTATCATCCCAGTCTTTTCTAAAAGAAAGAATTTTGGAAACCGTTTCACTCTGATGTATTAATGCAAAAGAAAGCAAACTCAGGGCACAAAATCAAGAGTTTTTTTTATTATTTGTTTATCTTCTTTGTTAGATAATTTCCTTGTGGTTTGAATTTTGCAAACACTTTAAAAGCTTGAAAATCCAATCATTTCACATCAGTTTTGGAAGCAGCCCCGAGGTGTGGAACATGATCTCTATTAGACACAAACACAGTCCAGAAGTCTTTATCACATAAAGCAAAGTTTTCTAATGATGACGAGCTACTTCAGTTTAATCTGCCTTTCAACGTCTAATCTTCTCCCTGACTTGTGCGTCCTCAAACAGCAAACAACACGTGCTTCTTTGCAAAGTGCCTGTACGTTTGTAAGACCGAATATGCCGTGTGTGGGAACCCCGACATGCTGGAGGGTTCGCTCGCCGCGTACCTGCCCGGCCTCAGCATCGCCCCCCGCCTCTCCATCCCCAACCCCTGGACGCGCTCCTACTCCTTCACTGGACGCCAGGAGTAAGAGGAGTCATTTATTTCAACATCTTTTTGACTGTTTAAACAAAACTTTTGCAAAGAGGACCAGATTTGGTGAGGTGAACCAATCAGGCTGCATTCTTTAACCCTTGTGCTATCCCAGGCACTTTAACATTGGGAGTTGGGTCATCTAGACCCACTAGACAGTGCTTTGAACCTTTTTTCTTCAATGATTTGTGATCTTCACTGGCGTCCATGGATTACATGAAATCTTTCCACCTTTGTTATGGTTGGGAGAACACGTCAATGGAAGGGTGGGGTCATCTAAGATAGCACAAGGGTTACACCCTCACAACATTAAATGCAAAACAAACTTTTTAATTATTGGAAAAAAATTTGCAACAGACGGAACAGAACATCAGCTAAATAAACTACTTTAAATTTCACGTTTAAAGGCCTTGTACCATTTTTTTCCACTCAGCTTGGATGGCATGTCTCGTCTTTTAGTGCCACTTGATAATAAACTCCTTGACAACCGCCAGTCTATTGGCATGTTAACGCCTGTTCACGCAGCTACTACGTACATCTTGCTCATATTGCACAGATGAAAGTTGGTCATATGTGAATACATGTGGAAAAAGTTAAAAAAGTTTGGGTTTTTATGCAAAATTTACGCAGTTGTATCACAAATGAACCACGTTAACACCACGCAAAGAACACGTAAACAGCGTAGAACATGAAGTGTGCGTGATTATTGCGCTGTTTATATGCAATTCTTTAGTGATTTGTGAGTCAATTATGTAAATTTAGTAGGTTATGTGTGCCGTATACGCGATATACATCGGTGGTACATGTATACAAAAGTCTGTTAGACATACGTGGAACGGTCATGGAAAGCCACAAATTTGTGTATACATCTAACAGAAAGTCACGTACTATTGTGTTATTTATGCGTAATAATTGCGCATAAACTACGTGAAATACGAATAAACTGCATAATTCTCAACCAACCAAAAATTCTGAATGGCTCAAAACAGAATTCCCAGAAATGGAAACACAATAAACATTTATGAATATTGTATATGGATCACCTAAATCTCATCTGTGGAAAATGCGCAAGACATACGTGGCAGCTTTTTGAAAAAAAATAACAAAAGCAATATTATGAAATGAAATTTCGAGCCTCTCAAATTGTTTACGCCCGCCTTTCTGGGGCATGAAAACCAAAATCTATATTGTTTCCACGCTATGGAAATAAGAAAATTCATACTTTTTGGAAAACTCAGGTTTTAACAAATCTTACTAAATGCCACAGATCATAACTCATTCATTTGTTGGATCTGAAGAGTTCTGAGTTTCGTCCAGTTGGTTTTAATATTAATAATAGTAAAACTATTGATCCTTTCATTTGTAATGGCCATCCTAAATCCAAAGTCTTCTGTGCCCTTCTCACCGCCCCCATATAAAATGTTTTAGGTTTAAAAGCACAATTTAACCAATTGTAATCAATAAATTGTACACACCGTTTATTAAAAGTGCTTTGGGACGCATATTGATTTTATGACAGGAAATTTTAATGGACATGCCTGATCTTAAGTAAAAAAAAAACAAATGTTCAATTGCAATTTTCCAACGGTCTTTGCAACAAAGCCCCTTGCACAACATGACGTAAGATTTGCTGAAATGAATCTTTCATTCCTCTGCCATCTTTCTGGTGTTTTTCTTTCAGGTGGGAAGTGAATCCATTCTTCTGCGACGCAATAAAGCAGCTGCATCCTTATAACTCAGGCAACCGGCTCCTCAACGTTATCGACATGTCCATCTTTGACTTTCTGATTGGTATTTACTTCCGCTGCTTAATAACTGTTGATTAAAGCAGTTTTGTTGCACAGTTTTGTTTTGTTTTTTTGTCCTTCCAGGCAACATGGACAGACACCACTATGAAATTTTTACCAAATTTGGAGATGAAGGTTTTCTTCTCCACTTGGACAATGCCAGAGGGTGAGTCAGCTCTGGATTATTGTGGAATGATGCATCGCTGCTCCTCTTAAACACACGATTCTTCTTTCGATCAGGTTTGGGAAGCACTCTAAGGATGAGATGTCCATCCTGGCTCCATTATCTCAGTGCTGCATGTGAGCTCTTCTGCTGCAGATTTAAAGTAAACCGATAAAAGCTTTCATTTTTACTCGCTTGACACCATTTTCTTTTTCATTTTCTCAGGATAAAACGCTCCACGCTGCTCAGACTGCAGCTCCTGGCCCAACCTGAGTTCAGGTTGAGTGATGTGATGATGGAGTCCCTCAAGACAGATCTGTTACGGCCGGTTCTGACCAAGCCACACCTCCTGGCTCTGGACCGCAGGTTGCAGAAGGTTCTGCGAACGGTCCACCGCTGCGTTCGGAGGTTCGGAAAGGAGGAAGTGATCACCAGTGACTTTATTAAACCCACAGCTAAGACTCAGACTGTGACACAGAAAACGGAGCCCAGGTGACACAGGGCCAAACCAAAGCAGCGCGGCTCATTCTTAAGACTTCATGATGAAGTGCATCCTCGTATTGAGCCTCGGAGGCTTGGATTTTTTTCTAAAACCTTAAATAAACAAATGCAACCTGATGAGGGAATTACATTGAAAGGTATTTTCAACATGAACCACTTCACCATGAGGAAAGTAACTCATTTACATTGACTTGACCACAACCTTTAGCCTCAAAATTCACATAAGTTTCAATCTGTCTGAAATAAGCGGCAGAGAAGAGAACAAAAGTTCTGAAGAGATTTTGTTCTTTTTTTAAATAACAGAGGTGTGAGTGGAGGGGATAAGTGCTGCCTATTAAGAAATCCTTGTCGTTTACTCCACCCTGTTTCCCAGACGTGTAATCTCCTGTTTCATCATAATCTAAACAGTTTTCTGTCAACTGCTGAGACAACAGAAAAATTGGCAACATTTCACAATTTGAGCCCTTTATCTTCCAACTTTAGCAATTGTGGGTTGCATTTTTTTTAGAAATAAATCCCTAGTTTGTTTTTTTTGGCTCTCGTCTCACACATTGAGAAAACAAAAGGGTTTTTAGAGAATTACTAAATTGATTTTAGAATGAATAAAAGTTTAAAAAGGCACAAATCTTTTTTTTTAAAACATAAATGAAAATAATTTTTGCTTTTATTTAGTTTTCTATCCTTCACATAAAGTAGCTAAATGGCTCCCTCTAGTGGACAGATGTGGTATCCAACTTTTACACAAACCAGACAAGAAAAACTTACTTTTGCTAAAGATTGGAGAAAACTGTTATATATTTCACTAAAACAAAAACAACAAACACAAATTCTACTCATACTGGAACACAAAAGTCCAAAAACTGAAGCTCCACCTTCAATTTCTGTCATATACAACTGACAACTGTGGAATTTAAAGCAAAAAAAAAAACAATCAAGCTGAATGATTTTTTTACTTTTTATTGCTTAAACTGCCATCTGGAACAATCTATACCAAAAGGATAAACATCTTTGCACACAGAAGTCAAACTAAATACATGGGAAATAGAAAAAGAATGGTCCTCTGGCGGCCTGCAGCTGCTTGTGCTGCACACCGAGCAAACTCACTGAAGGTCAGGCTCGCAGGAGTGACTGCATACTACAATAAGCCCAGGTAAGGTAAGCTAAGGCAAACCGGGACAATTGCAGAGTGGCTGGAAATGCTGTGGATCGATGCCGCTATTTACACGAAAACGGCTTTAATGCACGTTTCCTATGGATCGGGCGGGATGTGCCGTCAATGGAAATCGCCTCCACGAGAAGAACTGAGAGGGTGACTGGGAGTTCAATCGGCTTTCGGGCTACGCCAACCCAACCCAACCGAACCGAAACCAACGCCTCGAACGAGCGAGGCAAACACTGACAGCATGAAGGAATGAAGAGTTAAGAATATAATCCAGACGTGATTCGGACGCAATATATTTATAAAAAGTAAAAATTAAGAACGAAAAGTAAGAGCTGCTAAAGAGTCACGAAGCACTGAAGCTGAAGCAAACCCCCCCTTCACCAGATCACCGGGCTCTGAGGCAAAACCACGTCAACCTGCAGCCTCCTCTCCACATCAGCAACGACACGCATCTCAAACCGACGACCCCGTCAATCACTGTTTTTGGGGGGGTTTCTTTTATACACATCGCCCCCCCCCCGTCACATTTTTACACAATACAATTACATACTGTTATGTCAGTTGACAAGAAGAAGCATTTATTTAATCATTTGTGGCACTGGACACCTACAATAGAATTTATGGAAAAATAAATGTTTACAAAAGACAGTTAAACATTTTTTATAAGTTCACTCCGAACCATTTTTACCATAAGTAATATAACTTTCTGACTATATTCTGCTCACATTTGAATTACAAACCATAGCAGAAGTTAATTTTGAAGGAAGCTGAATACTGAAACTCACTTTAACACTCTTTTGTTTTTCTCCTATTTCCACGGTTAGAGTATTCAAGGCAGTTCTTTCAGGGTCTTTACAATAATTAAAGAGGACATTAAGAATAACAACTACTTCCTGCTGGAGTTCCAGGAAACAGATTACGCACTGCATTTTCCATGGCTATGCATCTCAGCGCTGTGAAAAAAAAATCATTAACATTTGGCACTAGCCTGGCAGCTGCACACACAAAATTTAATTGTACAAGCTTTCTAAGCAAATCAGACACGCTGTTGTCTCCTCGTAAGATTAAAAAAAAAAAACATAAAAGCGCAATTAAATGTGTAACATTGGAGCTGGAACCTAAAAAAAAAACAAAAAAGGTGCAACAACGTTCTTCCTGCTTTCGACAGTTCTTGATCTCTGCTATGTGAATCTAATCGGGTGTCAAAAAGGAAACCGAGTAATCTTCCCCTCGATCTGTGACGTAACGAACACTGAAAGCGCCGGCCGGGTCTGATTGTCTGTCTCTGAAGTCCTTCAGATCTCTCGTTTCAAAGGAAAAATTCACAGGTATTTACACGAATGAGAAAAACCGTGCCTACAAGGTAGCGTACAGCAGCTGGTAGAAGCGCTGGTGAGTGGCCAGAAATCACCTCTGCGAGGCGGGTGTAACAGCAAAACCATATGTGTGTGTGTGTGTTAAACAAAGAGAGAACCAAAAGAGAGGAAAAGAAAAAACAAATTGCATTGGAGGACCCTGGGTCTGAGAGGTGAGGGCAGCAGAGAAGGGGAGGACAACCAAGCGCTCCCTCAGACGGACAGCGACACAAAGCTGTTGTACTGTTGGATGTTGCGTTTGAGTATGTCCGAGCAAGGGCCCAGGACCCGCTCGAAGCGAGGCCGGTCGAGCTTAACGCACTTCAGGGGGCCGCGGGCGACCACGGTGGCGGCGCGGGGGCGGTTCATCAGCAGAGCGATCTCACCTGGTGAACGACGGCACAGTTTCAGAAACAGACAGATCTCTTGACATCTGTAAGAAGAGTGAGCAGCCATTGGACGATAATCCACGCCTCGGCTCTTACCAAAGTAATCCGAAGGGCCTAATCTCCCCACTTCAACAAACTCCTCGTGCTCCGAGCGGCGCTGCAAAACGGCTGCAGAACCCTGAAAACAAGCAGACGCCTCATGCCGTCAGCCACACGCCAACAGCTGTGTCAACACTTCAAGAATCTTCTTTAACATCCGACTACTGAAATGATGTAGGAGCTCATTAAAAATGCTGAAAACATTCAGTAACAATGGTTTACGTGTCCCGTATTCTTTGAGTTCACGTTGCGTTCTTTTGCATAGTTTGGCCAATAGTGCGACGTATGCTAAGGTTCACATCAGGCTTGGAATGACACAAACACAAAAACACAGACCTGTGCACATTTCAAGCTTCCGCGTTCAAAAGTGGCTCAGGCGGTTGAGCAGGTCGTCCATTGATCAAAGGGTCGTCGGGGTCGATTCCCACTCCCCCCCAGCCCACTGTTGTTGTGTCCTAGGGCAGGACACTTCACCCTCCCTGCCTCCAAGGTGGCTCCAAAATAAATGAAGCCGACCTCTCCACATCATCCGTGTCTTCCATGCGTTGTAAATGAGGTATGCAGTGAGCCTAAAATTGATGGTAGCTCCTCCCACATGCAACGTGTGTCAAAAGAGGCGGTGGCTGTGAATTTGTCGTGTCCATCAGGTTCGGTGTGAACGCAGCATTGTGTTGGTTTTCTCCCAAAAGTGCGACGGAAACTCCAGAGCGACTTATATATATGAGGAACTTATACTATGAAGAAATGCGGCAATAATTTTAAGCCTTTAACACCAGGGATGTCGCCTGCAACAGCTAAATAACATACAGTCTTTGATTTACTGGAACTCATCAAATGTTTATGCTACATTCTGTTACAGTAGTCGACAGAATGTCAACGCTGAAGCTTCTGTGTTAAAGCAGTAACCTGCGTGATTTGGCACCAATAAAACGATCTGATCGCTTCGCGTTCATCCGTAGAGAAGAGTCAGCTACCTCCAAGATGATGAAGAACTCGTCTCCAGGCTCTCCCTGCACCACGATCTTTTGTCCATCCTCAAACTGGACCGGTTCCAGGGCGTCGGCGACTGTCAGACGCTCCCACTTGTCGAGAGACTCTGAAACCGGACGAGTTCCCAGATGAGCAGACAGACACCTTCATGGTCTTTCCGCGGAACCAGCATAATTCATGGATGAAGAGGACTTGAAAGAATGCAACCCACCTAAAATGGAGACTTTCCTGAGGAACTCTTCGTACATCTTCCTCTTTCTCAAAGTGCTTCCCTAAAGAGACAGACAACTGTGTAAATGAAACCCAACACAACCAGAAGTGGTTGTGGTTCCAGCGACAGCGTCAGAGCAGCTTGCTCTGCAGAAGAAACCGCGGCCTCACCATGAGTATTCTCCGGTAGCTGTCTCTGTCGATGCCCCACAGCTTCACGTTGGTCTTGGCTTTGACTGTGGCCGCTCTGGGGGTGCCGTAGATCAGCGCCAGTTCTCCGAAGCTTCCTCCTTCGCCAATGCTGGTCACCCATTCGTTGTTCACGTACACCTGTCGGAGCAAAAAAGGTAGTAAGTAGATCGGACAAAAGTCCCAGAAAAAGCCACGAGGCGGATACTCACGTCCATTTCTCCTTGGTCGATGACGTAGAAATTGTCGCCTTCGTCACCTGAGGGAACAGAAAAATCCAGCGTGTCAGACATGAAGGTTTCAACACTTCGCTCAACTTTTCCCCGTCAGTCTGACCTTGAAGAATAACGGTTTCTCCAGCAATATAGGTGACTGGAAACATTGCGTCAAAAATGTCACTAGAAAGAAAAGATTCATTTGATTATCCAAAAAGTTGCAATCCATACCGATGTTTAAGGTGAAAATGTTATCCGTACCTCCTCTCATTGTCATCCAGATGTGCAAAGAGAACATTCTTTTCTATAGCTTTAGCCAGAGCAGCCATTGTTTTGTAGTCTTTGGGAATGACCTGGAATCCCAGGAAGAAAGCGGTTAGAGGAGGTTTTCCCCTCATCGGTTCCTCACCGCCGACCTGAGTTTTTACCTTTCTGACATACGACGCTGCATCCTCCTCTGTGTACACCTCAGCGCTGAAGGCTCCTCTTCGCCTGCGACCCTTCACCACAGGGTTCATGGGGGGAGACACCTCTTCGTCACGCGAGTCCGAGCGAGAACTGCTGGCCTTCTGCTGGTTCTGAATCTGCTTGGCCTCCTCCTTTCAAGGCGGTTAAGAAACTGAGTCAGCGACGGCGCTCACAACCTCAAGAATGAAACTCGTCAGACAAAAAAACTAGAAAATAACCAGCTCTTCTAATTTTACTGCAAAAAGTTGCAGGTTTGGTGCAAAAATGTTTGATCAATTAGACCCAAATTGTAGAAGATTTCCGATTCTGTCTTTTATGGCTGCATTAGTCTGCTGATAGAAATGAACTCTCCTCAGCTGAGATCACGTGACTTTCTCAGCAAATGTGGTTTTATGCATTTGGCAGAATGTCAAAAACACAAGAGTGCAGAAAGTCTGCACTCCAGTGAGCATGAGCACATCCCAGCCTCCGGGTTCTGAGGAGACCGGGGGGTTCTGGTCATGAAGGTCCCCCTTCCTCCCTGACGAGGAAACCTGCTCCTCTGCGTTCAAAGACAGAGGGATTTTCTTGGCTCTGGGTACGACTAATCAATCCAACAGCTAACTTTTTCTCAGTGTTTGAGAAACACGTCACTAAATTCTCCTGACTTCATGTCAAGTTCTAAGAAAACTGTTTTAACGGCATTTACGGTGTCAATGCTTGCCTATTTCAAACTGCCGCTGAAATAAAGCCTTCAATTTTTGACTAAATGTGCTGGAGAAGCAAAAGCAACACAGAAAAACCAAAGAAAATAAGTTATTTGATTTAATTTCACTTGTGTGGCTATAGGTTGTATGTATTCAACAGTTTAGGGAAAAACGAAACAAGACAAACAATTGAAAGTAGTGATCATGGAGGAGGACATCACAGCCAAGAGCTTGTTTTGTAACAAGCACTTTAACCTGAAATACAATTACCTGATATTTACAGTAAGTCTTTCTAAGATGGCTTCCTCAAGCACTCAGGTTTGTGTGAACAGAAGGTTTTTTTTCTAAATGTGTCAAATATTTTGCATTTAAAAACTCTAAAATCATCTCATTACATGTTTGTTTTTTTGTTACAATCTGTTGTTATAAACTTCTGGGTATGTAACAAGTCAAGGGTTTGGTTTCAAACACTCGTAAAAGCTAAAAAGATTTTTTTAAATGCCCCTGCAGAGTTAAGAAAAGACATTTTTTTGATTTTTTGTTGTTGTGTTTTGTTATTTAATGTTTACTTATTTTATTTTTTTGGTTTGCCTACTATACAATCAGAAAAAAAATGCAAAAATGGCTAAAAATATGTTCATATATCAATATATACGCACATGCTTTAGCACACTGACAGAAAAACACATTCCTTCAGAGGCCCACACCAGTGAAAATAGAGTTTTTATGTTTTTAACAGGCTCTTGTGGCATTTTTCTGATGACATATTAAAATCAAAATAGCATTACTGACTATTTCTTTATTCATACTGTTGTGAAACAGACGCAAACGACAAAAGATTGTCTTTATGGCGTAGAAAATACTCTATGAGCTCCCTGTGCTGAGCTCTCAGCATTGAGGACGGAATTGGTCTGCGCCAACGGTCCCGTCCACAACTCAGAGGTGAATTTCCAAGGAGCTACTGGCGCTCTGCGCTCTACAGTTTTTTTCAATTTGGCTAAAAACAATATAGTCATAGTTAAAAGACGGCTGGAAATACTCTTAAAATAGATCAAAAAATGATCTGGATGGGTCTTGTTTAACAACAGAACAGATTGTATAATAAAACATATATAATAAATAATATGATCTTCTTCAGCAAGTCATTCATCTTCTGTTTGGTCCCTTTCGGGGTCACGGGGCTGCCGGAGCCGAAGGCAGGAGACATCCTGGACAGGTCGCTTCTTGCTATGAGGCAAGAGCGCTAACCACTGTGCCACCGTGCAGCCCCTCCTTCAGCCAGTGTGAAAGTTAAATAACAAGCAGTGGCTTCAAAGACTGTGACTAAGCCGTGAGTTCTGGGATGCTCGTCCTAACATCTGTCCACTAAAAGTTACAGTTTAAGGGCAAACCGACCTTCTCCAGCCTCTCGAAGTACTCCCGGAGGAAAGCCATGGGCCTGTCGGGCCTGGAGGTGCACAGCTGGACAATGCAGTCCTTCAGCAACTGCTGGATGTTGTGTTTCTGCACGTACTGCTCACACTCCCTCAGACTCCGCTCCTCCTCGCTGCTCGTGCTTCCAGATGCCATGACGACAACCGCAACCCTGCTCTGTGACCTCTACCCTTGTACTGGAGTGGGGGGGAAAAAAAAAAAAAAAAAAAACAGCTGGATGTCAAATCAGCAACGTGGGATTCACAGATTCAGTTATGTAAATTTGAAACTTTCTTCTCAAGATAGGGAAGGAAAATAAAAAAGATAGGCAGAGACCAATGTCATGAGTGAAAAAGAAAACCCAAGAGCTCAAAAACAGGATGAGTACCACCACATAGGAAAAAGTGGTCATATGATACGATCAAACATATCTCACTAAAGAGATCAAACCGAAAGAGAGCAATGATATCTGTATTAAGGAGGCAAAACTGGACAATATCAAACAAATATGTTGGGAATTAAAGATCAGGGAATAAATTCTCCATACGAATGAATTCTCTCAATCTAAAATTGAAAAATCTTCTGGAAGAAAGGGTGAAATAATAATAAAATATTAGTTATTTTTACTTTGATGAACATTTTAGGTTTCACTACTGCTTCAGAGCTCAAGAGCCTGAATAACTCTAGATCAACTGGGATCTCAGTCATGGTCTCAGATGCATTTCTAAAGCCTAGTTGGGATCAATGTGTGCACTTTAGATGAATAAAAGGTCAAGGACGAGGCCCGGGGAACAAATCAAACGATCCGCTTTGTGTCTCCACTGTCATTCTGTACGCACACACACCAATAATAGGAGGGAGATTACGAACCATGTGATCAAAAATGAGTCTGGCATCGTTTGACTGTAGCTAACTTAGTCCAAACCAGAGCAAGATACAAGCCAGACAATAATATGTTCAGGTCTGAAGTTATTTAGGAATAAATACATTTTCTATTATTGTGTTTGCATCTGTTACATTTATTTAATAACACAGAGTAATAAAATATTAAATACAAATGTTTTGTGTCATGATTAAATAAATTACATGGACTAACTTAAGCGTTAACGAAACATACGTATTTAAATGAGCAAAAACAATGTCATGTAACTGTAAGGATGCATTACAATGAATTATACCGAAAAAGCTGCATGCAGAAAACAACAGTTTATTTACAACCACGGAAATATGTTAGCTTATGTTCCACGAGCCTCGCCTAGCGTCAGAATAGCTATTTCGACAAGCAGAAAGCCAACCAAGTCAACTACAGCCAGAGGATTAGATTAAAAACACACAAAAAAATCTATTCTTTTTACTAAAGAGTTGTTTCTTTATCCAGTTTAAGCTTCAAATCGCCTATCTGTGGCCTACGGTGTGCCGTGATGAGCGCGTCTCGAGTGATGCCTAGCTGGCTAGCTCAGTGCAAAGGCAAAGCTCCCCTTCATGACGCCATCTTGAGTTCTAGCATAAACAAACGAGGAACGAAGGAAACAAATTTCACCCATTTAAAGGTCAAACGCTCCACGCGCTGAAACAACAAGAACACTCACTTGAAACTGTAAAATCCCACCGAGCCTTTCGACAGACACTCGGTAGATTAGATATTTTATAAAGCGCCCCGTTACCCGATCCTCCTCCTCACTTCGATTTTTTTCCTGGCCCTGGACCGCTGCCCCACCGGATACGGTTGAGGACCAATCAACAGCCGTCATTGACGTCAATCCTTCTCGTTCTGACATATGAGCCCGTTACCCCTGGCAATCTTAAAGCGATCGCACCGAATTTTGATTTAAAGTGTAGGTTTAAAAGTTTTTATTTTTCAGAAAAAAAAATGATTCTGCATCTAAATAGTACTGAATCCTACACTACGAAAAAGCTGTTAGAACAGTTGACACATGGTCACATTCGAGACTTTCGTAGAATCCCTTATCTTTATTATTATTCTTTTTATTTATTTTACCTGTATCTGTCTTGCTATTATTATGTCTTTGTTTCCACATTTTTGTTTATTTTTCTGGTAAATGTCAAAATGTCATTTGAACAGTGTTTCAATGTCTGATAGTCGGTTACAGAATATGTGTTAATAAAGTTGATTAGAAAATAAATGTTTCCTCTTTTTTCAACTCCACTTTTTTATTTTAAAAACTTAATAAATCAATTTATACTTGCATTTATTTACTTACTTTGGAAAATGAAAACGTTACAAGTCAAATAAGAAGACAACATAGAGGACGGACAAAAAAAACAACAAAGTAGTTGAACAAAGAAACAACAAAAGTAGTTGAAAGAGAACCAAAAGACACATTTTTTTGGGAGAAATAAACAAATTAAATCCAGCAGAAGAAGTTTTCATTAGGCAAGGTTCGTGTAGAATTTGCATAAAGCTCATATGACAAATAAAATTGACGTAATTTAAAGAATTTAACCAAAAGGGAGGTTGTTTTTGAGTTGGCTTTTCTTGTGCTATCCAATGAAATCACCAAAACATTTCCTTCTGACAAAACTCGAGGTCCCCCTGACCAATCAACAGTAACTTTTTTCCAAGAAGGCGGGTCTTATTTGATATGTCGCTGCTTTGTCCAATCATGTGGCAGCTCGGAAAGATCTAGCCAATGAAATGCGGCTAAAGACAAACTAGTTTGTTCCCATTAGCCAATGGTGACTCACCTCAAAATGACGCATCATCCCATCAGCTGTTTTTGTTTTGTTGTATTAACGTTCTTAATAACACATTTATATCACATTTGAAACTAGCGGACAACAGATTAGCTATCCCGGTAGAGCAGTTGGCGGTTTTTAAAACCAGTTTGGGATATTGCTGTCGGCGGGTGATGCGTGCTGTCCGGGGGGACGCTGGCAGGACAAGATTCGGGTCCATAAACTAAGAGTGCGACTGCGAGCGTGGCGCTTGGTCGGGAAGCAGAGAAGGGGAAGCGGGCTCCAGTGTCGATCGTCCCCAAACCCACGGCCTCCGGCCTCGGAAAGTCCGGGGTCCGCCGCGAACTGGGCGGCTGAGATGGAGTCCCAGGACGCGCCGGAGAGCCCCGGACTACACCGAGGCTTCATCTGTGCCTCGTTCAACCAAGACACCACGTAAGCGACCTGCGGCCCAGAATCTGGGGGTCCTTGGTCGGTGCACCTGGGTTTTGCAGTTCATTTCACAGAAACCTTTCTTACTCAGCTCGACAGAAGATGCCCGGTGGGACTAGCGAACAACTCAAACAGTTAAACTCCCCAGAAGAGCTGGAAAGGAGGCCACCGTGTTAATCTGCAGGCCCTGTTGCACACCAAAGTGCTGTTTGGCAACACAACTAAACTTGTCGCTGCTGTGTTATTAAGCATATGTGCGTGGAAACACACCCCAGACGTTTAATAGAACCTGTTAATAATTAAAATGTGAATTATATTTATAATTTTTAAAAACACTCTTTCAGACTTAATTTTATTTGGGGGGGGAAAATATGATCTGCCCCTTAAAATAGTTCAAAAATAGTGGAAATATCTTCACCTTTCATAAAAACCTGACCTGGGATTTGACTTAATAAACACAAAACAGGTGGTCGAACCGTCCTTATCTCTGTGACATTCTGTATTTGTCATCTCCAGTTAGGATAACACAAATGAGGCCTTTTTCAGGGAGCCCTTTGTCAAAGCCATCCCAAACAAAAAACAGAAACTTTAAGACATGCCATGTTTCTCTATTAAAAAAATAAAACTGCTGTGAATATATCAGAAAAAGACCAACTCAAGCAGTTGTTTTGTTAGTACATAATACTTCGTCAAAAATATAAACAAAATTTTCTAAAAACAGTTGCTGAGTTCTCTTTTCTGTAGAAAAAAACCCTCATAATGATCAGTTTGTGGGTCATGTAGTTCGGCTAGGAATCCGTTTGACTGATAAGATCTTCTGTGTTTGTGTATGTTCTTGTAGTTCCTTGTCTGTGGGCACCAAAACTGGTTACCGGCTCTTTTCTGTCACAGCTGTGGACAAACTGGATTGCATCCACGAGGGAGGTATAAGGAAAACTGCTCCGCACACTGAATGACTCTCTGAATTAAAATTTGTGTTTTTGCTTGTTTAAGTAATTCCGTTTAAACATAGCAAGTGTTTTGTGACCCTACGTGTGTGTCACAGCTCAAATATTATCTAAACTGTGGTTAGATGATTCAGAAGTGCCGCTGACTATGTTTCCTGCAGCGTTTATATTCCAGACAAATGATTTAAAGTAATTCAAATAATACTTTTAGGACCCACTCCAATGAAAATGGTGTTTTTAACACGTTCTTGTTGCATTTTTCTCACGACAGAGGACATATACGAAGAAATGTCAACTTAAAATTGCATTTCTGAGTATTTCTTTATTCAAATCCTTGTGAATCAGAAGCAAAGAAAAAATGTCGTTCTACAATCGGCGGGCCACAAGCTCCCTGCTCTGCTCCATTCCGATACATCCACTTCCAGACAAATAGATCCATCTTTGTTTTCCTCGACCGTTCTGGCATCTGGCTCTAAACTGTACACCTGGATAGCTCCGATATTGCTCGCCCTTTTTGTTGCATTGGTAATGTTAGTTTGGGGGTGTGAGGGGCTGTGAGCTAGCGGGAGAGCGTGTAAACAAAGGGATCGTGGGAAGTGAGGGAAAGCTCAACAGTCCCACCCACAACTCAGTTAAATTTCCAAAGAACTCCTGCTGCTCTGCAGAAACAACGCCCCACAAAACGACACAGGCATTGTTAATGTGGGCTAAAAACGGCATAATTTTAATTAAATTACCATCGGGAACGCCTGGAAAATAGATCAATAGATGATCAGAGGGGGGCTTTAAATTAGTTGCATAAAGTAAAAATGTCCAAAGTGACTCGTGTGTTTTTTCTCAAGCGGAATGTCCGGACATCTACATTGTGGAGCGGCTGTTCTCCAGCAGCTTGGTGGTGGTGGTCAGTCTGTCCATGCCCAGGAGAATGAACGTTTACCACTTCAAGAAGGGCACGGAGATCTGCAACTACAGCTACTCCAACAACATCCTCTCTGTCAGGCTCAACAGACAGGTGAGAGCAGAGAAGTTGTTTTTCCTCCTGTTTCTCCTTTGGACTTGCTTTTGAACTCGGTCCCCCGTCGTTTACCGTGCCAGCGGCTTGTGGTGTGCCTGGAAGAGTCCATCTACATCCATAACATCAGAGACATGAAACTGCTCAAGACCCTCCTCAACACCCCCATCAACCCATCAGGTACAGTCAAACTGCAGAGAAACATGTAAAGAATTGTCGTTGTTTGTTTTTTTAATTAAAGATTAAATAAATGCCCTAAAATAAATTTAAAAAATGTCTCTGAATCGTTTAAATTAGAATGTTTTAGCTACTTTTCTAATATAGGGCCGGGTAGAGGATGAAGTGTCACTCAGCTCTTTGACTGTTAGGTTACATTCAACACCCGGCATGAGTGTTCATGAACGCGCTTGAATGTAGGTTTTTGAATGGTGTCGTATAAGTAAAAGAAGCCTACCCCTCCCTCACTACCAAATCTGAGGCCCCAATTGGTCAAGTAAAGGTTAATGGCCAACGAAGTCTGCATTATTCAGAAATTAACGCACGACATGGAAGCCTGAACCATCCGACACAGAGTGGAGGGCATTAACCCTGCTTATACCATGGTCACTTCCAAAAGAAATAAAAATTCAGCCAATTTTTAGTACTTTATTCTTGTTATTTTTTTCGGTTTGTGTCTGTGTTTTCGGTAACGTGACAACGCGCCGCTCCGACCTCTGATCTCGACTAAGGGAAAGCGATATACATGCTGGTCGTCACGATGGGTTCAATAAAGCATCAGTTCAGAAAGAAAGTTCACCTCTTACCGCTTGTTTTTGTCCAGATTATAAAGCAAAAGTTTGTTTTAAAGAAACCAGTGAAGGGATATAGAACATTTAAGTTATGTGATCGGAACTTCTTTTTTAGGCGTGCATTATCACTTTTTAATGCACACCCAGCAGCCAATCAGAATTGAGAATTCACCTTGACCATGGAATAGCCGGGTTTGACTTTCAGTCCCCCTTCATGGGCCGAGCGTTTTTGTACATGTAGCACAAAAAAACGACTTAAAAACGTGTGCGGCGACTCTAGTGCATGAGAGTTTTACACGCAGAAGCCAAAAAACGCCCATACATGCGCGTTTACATAGACTTTTCATTAGAAGTTGTTACTGGAACAAATGTTTCTGAGCCCAGTGTGAATTTTGCGTAGTTTTTAGTTTATATTTTAATGCAACTTTGCGATTAATTTAACACCTAAATCTGATATAAATTATTTAGAATATAAACATTTACAACATTAAACTAAAAGACAATAAAAGTAGTACAAATCCACTGGCACAGGAAGGAATTCATAAGACAAAAATTCACTCTGATGAACAGAATTTCTTTAGAATATTTGAAAGATGCATTTCTGAGACTACAATCAGTAAAAAAGGAACAAGTTTAAGTAAATATTTTATTATCAACTCATTGAAGTCCGATCTCTGGGCTCCACTTGTTCTACAAAGGAATTTGAAGCGTATTGCTGTTCCAGCTTTAAAGTTTTCTCTTAACACGTTTAGGTTCCCAATTGGAAAACAATAGATGTAATCCTAAGAAACATTCTTTGAAGAATATTAAATACATTACACAAGTCTAATTATAACACTGAATTGAGAAGAAAGTGTTCTCACTACTCTGTTGTAGGCTTGTGTGCACTTTCTGTCAACCAGAGTAACTCCTACCTGGCGTACCCCGGCAGTGCCACCATGGGAGAGATAACCATCTATGATGCCAACAACCTGGTGAGGCTGTCATGTGTCAGCAGCACACGGATTTTCATGGGAAAAGGGGGAGTCTAAGGACAGCAGAAAACATTTGTTTTCCTCTTTAGAGCACAGTGACTCTGATCCAGGCTCACGACAGCCCTCTGGCAGCCCTCACATTCAACGCCTCTGGCTCTAAACTAGCCAGCGCATCAGAGAAGGTGAAGATGTGGCGTGTGAACATGAACCTCTCGTGACTTTCGCGAGCTTCTGACATTCAAATGAGTCTGGATGTCTCTCCTTTACCTCTTCCTCCTCCCTCCTCCTCAGGGCACTGTAATCAGAGTCTTCAGCATTCACAAGGAGTCTGAAGCTGTTTTGAATTCGACGAGGATGAAGAGGTTGATTGCTCAATTCAACTGCATGACAATAAAAATGAAATTTTTTTTGGTTTCAAACTCACTCATTGTTCTTTTTGTCCATTTCATGTGTGTTACAGATATGTTAGCATCAGCTCGCTGTCCTTCAGTGCAGACGCTCAGTTCCTGTGTGCGTCCAGCAACACGGAGACCGTCCACATTTTCAAGCTAGAGCAGCACAGCCCCAGGTAAGAGCAGCAAAGCTGTCTCACCTGTTCCGAAATAGCCAGGGCAAGTATCGTCGGTCAGGTGACCTAGAGAATATAAACTCCCATGTAGTTTTGCACCAAACACTTTCGGTTGATTTTTTTCTTTTTTTTTCTTTATAATTAAAGAACCACTACAATCATCTTTGGATGATCGATGAGATAAAATAAGATAAATAAGATCAACATATTTAACAAAATACAACATATACAAAAGGTGGAAAAACATGACCTTAAAGCGAGTATTTTAGAGAAACTTTTGGGGTTTATGTAAGTAAAGATTTTTGAGACAGAAATGTTGAAAGGATCCATTTTTATGAAGTCTCAAAAAACAATTCACCATTTTTAATCATTTTTTGTTTAAGTCAAGACGAAGAATCTCAACATGGTCAGCATCGTTGGCAAAATGTTCACCCCGCCTTCAACACCTACCTGCCACCACGTGTCGGACATGATGCACCAGGACCGAGCGTTTGCCACTGTACGTCTCAACATGTTTGGCTTGAAGAACATTTGTGCTCTTGCTACGTAAACAAGAAGAATTAATGAATTAATTAAAGAATTAATGTGGAGGGTATTCCTGTTAGGTGTTTGTTCACAGAATTCAGAAACTTCCCAGACTGCTGGCGTCCTCAGACGGGTTTCTTTACATCTATAACGTGGATCCCCAGGATGGAGGCGAGTGTGTCCTCGTTCAGAAACACAGGTATGTTTTAGAGGCGGGGTTAGCTCAGGTGTTGGGTTCTCGGTGGTTAAGACTCTTCCTTCTTTCACTTTGCAGACTCTTTGAAACCAGCGGGGAGCAAGATGAACCAGAGGAAGAAGAGAGCCCAGAGGATGTCTGTCCACAGCCAGCCAGTCAGTCCTCTCTGCCCCATCACTGTGGCGTCCCTCCCGACCCGCCATCGTCCACCACTCTCATAGGTAATCAGAACTACAGCAACTTACAGGCCACTTAATTGGCCTGCTTTACTGTAACATACAGTCCCTGACAAAAGTCCATTTTGTAGAAGCAAAAGCATATAACCTCACTTTTAATGAATCGATTGGTTTTAAAGAAATGTCTCATATGAAAGCTAAAACCCTCCAAAATTATGTTCAATATACTAAAATAAAATTGCTTCACTGAAGAAAGATTGATCATTTAATGAACACAGGTCACATTTTGGCAAGACAAAAGTTTTGTCGCCTACAGAGAGTAATGTGAAAATTTAACAAATAATTTACTTCAAAAACAAAAATATGTTGCATAACATCAGTGAATTAAGTAGTGCTACTGTAGAATCCATATTTAATATCTTGTACTTGGCTACATGAGCTTGAAGGACAGCATCCATGCGGTTTGACAATGATTCATGCAATTCATCGTGATCATCAGGAATAGCAAAGAAAGCAGTCTTCCATACCTCCCAGAGTTCATCAAAGGTTCTTTGGTTTGGTCTTCCATGCTTCCTCTTTCATTCTAATAATAATTATAATGGATTAGATTTATCTGCGCTTTCAGGCAGCTCAAGCGCTTATTGGCCATTATTCATTGCTCCTCATTCATGCCCAGTGACCCGTGCTTACTTTTGTAGCCACAGCTGCCCTGGGGCAGACTGACGGGCGTGGCTGCCAGTCGCCCTCACGGCCTCTGACCTCGCAGGTCATTCACCGCACATTCACACACCAGTGGAGCTACACTGGAGGCAAGAGTGAGAAGTGTCTTGCCTGGGGGGGGGGATGAACCGCCGACCCTTCGATCATTGGACAACCTGCTCAACCATAGAGCCACTGCCGCTCATACAGACATGCTCAATGATGTTCATGTCTGGTATTTGGGCACTAGCCAGTCCTGGAAACACCTTGATCTTCTTAGCCTTGAGGAACTGTGATGTAGAGATGGAAGTATGCGATGGAGCACCATCTGCTGCAGGAATTTGACCCCTTTTATGGTTGGGAATGTAAGAAGTGGCTAATACTTCTTGATATTTCAGGCTATTGATATTGCCTTCCACCCTGCAAATGTTTGGCACAACCCATACTTGATGTAACCCAGACCATGATTTTCGCCACCAACTTAACTGTTTTCTGGGTGAATCTTGGGTCCATGCAGACTCCAGTTGTCTCCTGCAATATTTGCGGCGACTGTGATGTAATTCAACTGAAGACTCATCTGAGAAATCCACCTTCTGCCACTTTTCCAGCGTCCATCCTTTTAGCAGGCTGTGGGCCTTGCATATGTCTGATTTTTCAATTGCCTTTTGATTTAGTGCTGGTTCTGGGCACTGATTCGACCATGGAGGCCATTTTGAGACAGAATTCTACAAACTGCTCTGGTTGACACAGGGACTTGAGGTGACCAGGCCTGGTGGAGCTCTGCTGCGGTGGGAAGGGCTGGCCTTGGATTTTCAACCAACAGACGGTCCTCGAGCAGTGTCTTGGCGAAGTCTGCGGTTCCTGGGCTTGTCAAAAACATCTCCAGTCTCTTCAAATCTTTTTCTTATTCTTTGTACTTGACCGCAGAGACACATTGAAGGTGTCAGCCACCTCAACAGTGGGTCTGTCATGGCGCCTCTGTCAGCCCCGCCCCCCTCTGCTCTGCTCCTGACTCACCAGCTGTGACCAATTCATCCTCATCAACTCTGCCCTTCTTAAGGAGACCCAGCTCCACAACTCTTCGCCAGATCGTTAACCCTTATGGTGACTAACCTGGTCTCAGTCTCGCTCATGTTCATGCATCCTATGCTGATCTAACAACTAACCTTTCTATTCCTGTCTCAGGATTCCTGCTGCGACAGTGTCACCTGTGTGAAGTCAGTTTGAGCCCCTGCTGTTCTCAAATACCACCCTCTGCTAGCTACTACCTCCAGCCACGCCTCAGCTTAGCTCCTGGACCTCTCTGCTGGATCACATTCCGCCAGCAACATCTTCCTGGAAGGAAGGAATAAAACTCCCTTTCTTACCTCTCGTCTACCTGTGTCCTCATTCTGGGTTCAAGCATCTGGGTCTGCCGCTCCTCCGAATCATGACAGGGCAGTCTGGCCTACCTCATTAGCTGACCCAGAAGGACTCCGCTACTCGTTCATCAGCAAAGGATGCCTGGGGCCTTAAGCGGATGCCTTATCCCAAATGGCAACAGTTCAACAGGAACTTTTCAGGCGCGGGCGGTATGGCGCCAAACATTATTAAGGTTATCGGGCAAATGTCTAACCCTGTCCTACAGCAAGCGCTTCCGGTCTTCGGCAACATCCGCTAAAACCGCTTCGCGCCCCCGGAAAACTTCCGCCTGCAACCCGAGCCTTTCTTCGGTGACGTAGAAGCCTGCAGCGGGTTTCTCCTTCAATGCCAACTCATGTTCCAGCAGGCCCGGTATTATTTTTAGGACCTCAGTAAATTACGTGTCGTGAACTCACTGAAATAAAAGAAAGCCTTACAATGGGCTCCAAGCCTTCCTAGCAGCTAATCCTATATCACTTATCATTAAACCAACACTTCATTGAAATTTCCAACTTGTTTTGATCCAACCCAAAAACAAAGAAAAGCCACAGAAAACTCTCGCCTCAGACAGTAGAAGTATAAGCCCGTGAATGTGCGTCATTGACTTTGGGATTCTACTTAAGTGGAAGCTGATTTGGTCCGACCCGTATCAGACAATTTTCTATCAATCCTCAATGAATCCATTAAAGATCATTTATTATGCAATAAGCCATAACTTTGAAGATCTGGTTTCTGCAGCCCTGCCTTTCGGATGCTACCGCCCTAAGGAAGCGCCACCATGAAAAGATCGCTTCCTGCCGCGTCAAGATGTCCGACAAAGCCATGCAAAATAACCCTCGCACCCTCCCGCCCGGTCAACAGAAATTACGACTCGAGGAACCTATGCAGGTTGGACTCTCTAAAATTTCTCTTTGAAGAAGCGTCTGGTATCGGAGCAGCATGCTTTTACTGGCTGGACTTCAAAGGACATCAAGTAAGCCAGTGTGATCGCGTTTAAACTCCAGGACCCCACGCTAGAAAGCAGGCAGCGGTAGATGAGATCCACTCTCTTCCCGAAAGTTGCACTTCTCCCTGTCAAGCTATGTCCCCGCCAGTCCAAAGTAGCGACCTCAGCTCTAGTTGATTCAGGTGCGATGAGTCTCATCGATCATAGTCTTGTTTCCTGATCTCTCCGCTTCCTCGGCTAGACACCCCAGTCGCGGCCGGTTTGGGTGGGCAACCCACTCTATCTTATTACTCACGTACTAAACCTGTATGCTTGTCACCTCGGTAATCATAGAGAAAACATCAGTTTTCATCACCGCACTCCCAGACTCCCATAGTTTAGGCTTTGCCGTGGCTCAGGAAGCATACCCCCAGCTCGATTGAGTTAACCACCGCGTTATAAACTGGAGTGAATTTTGTTTGGCCAATTGTCTCCGATCTGCTATTTCCCCGTCGTTGGTCCACCACCAGCCGTCCGGAGGACTGTTGATCTTAATAACGTTCCCGTCTGTATCCCTTGACCTGCATGCGGTCTTTGCAAAAAACAAAGCAGGGTCATTACCTCCCACATGAGCCCTACTTAACTGATTGTTCCATCCGCCTCTTGGATGGTGCTACATTACCTAAGGAGGGTTACGTTTTAATCTCTCTGGTCAGAAGATTGCCATGGAAAAATACATCCATGGTATTATCTTGGGACACATTACATCCCTTCCACTCTTCTCCTGCAGGGGCTGGTTTCTTTGTGAGAAAAAGGCAAGTCCTTAAGACCCTACGTGATTATCAAGTGATTAGAAATCAGATTACAGTTAAGACAAATGCTCCCTGCCTCTCCATCAGTTCGTGTTGACTCCATTCAAGAAGCTACTTTGTATTTTCCAGCTGACCTCCATAGCGCGCCATCTCGTTCGCATTAAAGAAGGAGATGAATGGAAAACTGCTTTCAAGACTCCATTAGGTCACTACGAATATCTGGTCATGCCCTTCGGTTTAACGCGCCTGCTGTTTTCATGATGATATTGTCAATGGCGTCCTCCGTGATTTCATGGGCAACGTTTTTGTCTACCTGGATGATATCTGATTTATTCCACCTGAACACCGCTCAACACAAGAATCCACGTTAACGCGGTTTTTACAGAGACTTTCTGAAAATCATTTATTTGTTAAGGCTGAGTGCGCTTTTCGCCATCCGTTATTCCTTTTCTCGGATACATTTTTGAGGCAGGTAGCATCATGCTGACCCGCAAAAATGAAGCGTTTCTCAGTAAGAACCACCCAAAACTACGTAAAAGTTACGCCAGTTTTAGGTTTATCAACTTCTATCGCCGTTTTATCAGGAATTTTAGCTCCATCGCCTTCTCTTGCTAACACTTCCACCTCTAAGACCTTTGAATGGAGCTCTGCAGCTCAGAATGCCTTGAAATACCCTTAAAAGAATGTTAGATCACAGCCCCCTCCTGATCAACAGACACCAACCGGCAATTTGTTGTGAGGTTGGCGCCTCAGATTCTGGGGTTGGGGCAGTCCTATCTGAGAAGGCATCTAGGAAATTAAAACCTGTGCCTTCTTCTCCAAAAATCTCGGCTGAAAAAAGAAGAATTACGATGTGGGCAATCGTGAACTGACCCTTATAAAACTTGCCCTCGAGGAATAAGGCGTCATTGTTGGCGCTGGAAGGAGCGGCTCTTCCTTTCATAGTATGGACAGACCATAAGAATCTTTCCTATCTCCGATCTGCAAAAAGACTCAACTCACGTCAAGCCCGTTGGTGCTTGTTTGATCGATTCAAGTTCACAATCACCTACAGACCCGGATCGGAGCATAAAACCTGGCGGCTGTCTGAAAATTCTGCTCCTCTGAGTCTTTACACCACACCTCAACATTCTCCCTCCTACCTGTGTTATTGGTAACCTCTACCTGGGACATCGAAACCAGAATTCGCCCAAGCTCAGGTGAGGAGCAGCGAATCACCTACTCCACCTAATGGTACTCCTATATGTCCCCAGCTCCCTAAGGTCGGACGTGCTAACCTGGGCCCATACCTCCCGCATCGCCTGTCATGGAGGGGTTCACCGTACCCTCCATCTCCTCCGCAGACGATTCTACTGGCCCTCCATGACCAGAGACGTCCGGGAGTATATAGCCGCCTGCACCACTTGTGCTCGGTCAAGACATCCTCTCCTCCTCTGGTCATGCGTCCTCTGCCCTCCCAGTCGACCATGGTCCCACGATGCGTTGGACTTTTGTCACGATCTTCCTATCCATGGTCACTCAATTATTTCACTGTCATGAACCGGTTTTCTAAATTTGTTCATTTCATTCCTCTACCCCAGTTACCTACGCCACGAGACGCCGACATCGGTTCATCATTTTCCGTCATCATGGCATTCCGTCCGACATAGTGTCTGATCGAGGCCCTCAATTCTGTTCTCAAGTCTGGAAGGCCTTTTGCTCCGCCCTGGGTGCCACAGTCAGTTTAACTTCGGGCTACCATCCCCAGTCCAACGGCCAAGCCGAACGGGCTAATCAGGAGCTGGAAGCGTCCCTCCGTTGCCTAGCTGTGACAATCCTTGGACTGGTCCAAATATTTGGTAGCATGGATGAGCTCGCCATAACTGTAAACCTCTTCACCTTTGCAGAGTGTCTCCTTGAAGCCTCCTGGTTCCCACCACTGTTTCAGATGTCACGAACTGGACTTGGCAGTGCCCTCCCAGTACGGAACATCTCCAGCGCTGACATCCAACACGTCTGGCGACAGACCAAGGCAGCTCCTCGGACCGAAGGAAAGCAACTGCCAGGCGATAACCGTCTGGGGTGGTGGGCCAGTTATCCAACCGGACAGAGGTATGGCTGTCATCCCGGAACATCCCCATCCGAGCCACGTCAACAAACTTGCTCCCCAGGTACATCGGTCATATATACTATCAAACAGAATCATTAATCCCTCCTGTGTCCGTCTTCACCTCCCAGCCGCTCTCAAGATCCACCCGTCCTTCCACGTCTCCCAGATCAAGCCGGTCTCGACGGCAGTTTGGTACCCGCAACCACTTCCCCACCACCCGCCCGGCTCGCCGATGGCGCTCGTGCCGTTAACCGCGCATCTTGAGCGTCGGCGCCGGGTCGCGGCCATCAGTTCTTGATGGAATTGGGAGGTATGGTCTGAGAGCAGCTCCTGGGTCTCCGTTCGCTCATTTAGTTACCCTTATCTCGACCTACCGTGCCCACGGATCGCCGTCCTGGACGCCTGGGCGTGGTTAGGGAGGGCCTGTCATAGCACCTCTGTCAGCCCGCCCTCTGCTCTGCTCTGACTCCACCAGCTGTGACCAATTCATCCTCATCAACTCTGCCCTTCTTGGAGACCAGCTCCACAACTCTTCGCCAGATCGTTAACCATATGGTTGACTAACCTGGTCTCAGTCTGCGACTCATGTTCATGCATCCTATGCTGATCCTAGCAACTAACCTTTCTATTCCTGTCTCAGGATTCCTGCTATAGTGTCACCTGTGTGGAAGTCCAGTTTGAGCCCCCTGCTGTTCTGGAAATACCACCCTCTGCTAGCCGCGCTACTACCTCCAACCACGCCTCAAACTTCGCTCCTGGACCTCTCTGGATCACATTCACGCCAGCAACATGCTCACGGAAGGAAGAATAAAAACCCTTTCTTACCTCTCATCTACCTGTGTCCTCATTCTGGGTTCAAGCATCTGGGTCCTGCCGGCTCCTCCGAATACTTGACAGGATCACAGTCTTCAGCCTCTTGATAATCAGCTTTGGTCTCAGGGTGAATCTTAGGCATGTTGTCCAGACCTCAAGTTGCAGTTGATGTGAAGGCCTGGTGTGTGCCGGGGTTCTTTTATACCTGCGCTAATTGATTGATCAGTAATTGATCACAGGTGAGCTGTAATCTAGGAATGGGTGCATCATATGACAAGGCGACAAAACCTTTGTCTTCCAAAAATGTGACCTTTCTGTGTTCACTAAATGATCAATCTTTCTTCAATGAAAGCAATTTTTATTTTAGTATATTGAACATAATTTGGTAGGGTTTTAGCACTCATGAGACATTTTAAAACCAATGATTCATTAAAAGAGTGAGGTTATACGCTTTGCTTCTCACAAAATGGACAACGACAAATCTTTTGTCAGGACTATGTGCTCATTGGAACCAACAGAGCATCTGTGAGATCAGCGAAACTGTTTTAATATTCTGTGATTGTGATTTTATTTAATGAAAGAAGTAGTTTTTGGACAAAGCAGTCTTTTATTTTGATAAATATGAGGTTGAAGATGAATATCGATCGAGCTGACTGCAATTATTAGACAGAGGCTGCTGGGCTCTTAGCTATCAGAAATCAATAACCGGAAGCAATCCTTATTATATTTTAGAATGGAGACAGACAGGATTTTCTAAACAACAAACACTTGCTGTGTAAAACTTGTGAAACTGCGGGTTCACTCTTTTGAGGATCCATACCGCCGTTAACTCTGTGCTTTCATGACACCTTACATTGGCGTGTTCTCCCTACCATGACAAAGGTGGAAAAGATTGGAAAGATTTCATGTAATCCATGGACACCAGTGAAGATCACAAATCATTGAAGAAAAAGGTTCAGCGCACTGTCTAGGTAGGTCTAGATGACCCAACTCCCAACGTTAAAGGCCTAGGATAGCACAAGGGTTACAGGAGACGAGCAGTTCGAGTAGTCACACCTCCAACCGTGGAGCAGATTCCAGCCGAGCACAACACCTGAAATCCAGCTGGATCAAACTCTACTCCAAAAGACCTTTTTCTTTTTTTCCTTTTCCTCTGAGACCATAAGGAAAATGTGAGAAAAAACAATTAAAAAAGCAGCAAAAAACTGAATTCCAAGGAAAAATGTCAAATGAAGCAGTGCACCCAGAAGACTAAATCAAACTTTCTGGGCTTCCTGAAAAGTAAACCCTCACAGGCAGACTGAAGTGAAGACAATGCCCTTATGACAACATGAGGAAGGCCACATCGCAGAGCTGTGAGGCCTGTGATGAGCCTCTAGGAACAGAAACCTTTTGTGCGTGTGGCACAAAGAAATCTGTGAATTCTGCCTGTAGTCTTTCTTTCATATTCATTCAAAAACATGTAAATTAGTTTGTTAAAAACTTCTTATTTTAATGAAATTACACCTAAAACCTTCATTCTATATAGTAAATACGATTCGTTGACCATTTTTGGGGCTTCCACAGCAAAATGAATCACCTTTTTCCTGCCAGAATTTTCTGTTTTTGTCTGCATTTAGGTCGAGTGCGTGAATACAACTGGGGAAAATGTCAAAATAAAGATAGTGCCACATACCTGTGGTTGTGCTGATTAAAACGATACCAGCTATGTTTTTTTCTGTATAAATATACTTTTACATTTGACATAAACTCAAACTAAAGCTTTAACAGAAAAAAACGACTAATTTGTTCTTCCAATAAAATTATTTATGTAAATTTAAAAAAGGCCATATTAGTGTCCGAACTAGGATATTACCATCATTTGTAATCAAAATTTACTTTGAAAGGATGGTACTTTAATTTTATACAAATGTGACTATTTTAATGTGTTATAAGCTGACCCAAGTATCTATTTTTAATAATGACGACTGTTTGTAAAGACAGAGCAGCGTTAAAAAATATCACGGTGGTCCAAGTAATCTACAGTTGGTTTTAGTCACTGTTCAAATGGATTGATTTTACTGAAACTTGCAAAAATCTTTTTTTTTTTCTTTTTCTTTCAGGCTATTCTGAAGACGGTGGAGCCCAGAAGGGAGAAGTTATCCCAGAGCACGAACTGGCTGAAAGCCCCATTTGTCTGGATGATGAAAATGAGTTTCCTCCAGTTAGTAGTAACTAACCAAACCTTCCCAGCGTCTCGTGAACTTCTCCCAACCCCGCTTTAACATCAAACGTGTTATCTATTTCGAGCGGGGAAGACGCGTTCTCAACATGTTGACGCGCTGTGGCACTATTTTTGCTTTTTCGGGTCAAAATCTTAGAAATTTCCCGCTGTGTCTGTGTTTTCCGTTCACCCCTCTCACCAGGAGACCTCATGAGAGGTGTTCACAGCAGACAGTTCAAATAGAAATGTGCTTTGTAAAAGCATTAACATCAGTGTTAGATAGATATTTCTGAAAATCATTGCTTAAAGCAAGAAACCTTTACAGCACGTAACATTACTGAAAGAGGCGAGAAGATACCGCTGTGGGTGAAAGGCTGAGTCTTCATGGGTTTAATTTTTTTGAATGAGCAGAAAGTCTGCAACATGAGGCTAATGCTTATTTAAAAAAACAAATTACTTAGCTATTTCACACAGGAAGTATTTTATTTTGAAAGGAACTTGGATTGTGCTGCTGTACAATAAATTCAAATGGTTATAAATACATAGAGAACATTTTAACACTGTTATAATTCAATTATTTTAAATATTTAAAAGCCAGATTTTATGAATGAGAGGCTTAGTGGCCACAAAAATATAAAAAAACTGTAATTGAGTTTGGTCCAGAACCTGGCCCAAATGGCTTTTTTTAGTGTTAAAAGGTTGCAGACCCCTGACTTAATTTAACCCAAAGGTTAAATAACTCCAGTAAAGATTTTCCAGATTTTTCTTTTTATTAAAGAAGATGATCCTACATTGGATGCAGATCTTTGCACATTTCCTTAAATGCAGTAACTGTAACTCGGGGTTACTGCTGATTGTGTGTCCATCCAGCATATTAGTTTCCAAAGATTCTTCCCAATTTCTCTCAGGATGACTTTAATTTGAGGATATTTCCCATTTTCCCCTCGGGACCTGCCCACTTGAGACACTTTTAATTAGCGTATTTCGGTTGAGAAAGATGTTTAAAAGGTTTGAGTGAAAGATTTCCGTTTTTGTAAGATTTTAATTCCACTGAAGAAAAGCATTTTTAATTGCGCAAACCTTCAATTCAAATCTAAATAGGGTTTTGATTTCATCTGTCAACAACATAAACTCCCCTTCTTTCCAGTGGATATAGTTTTGACAACATTTCTGATCATTTCAAACACAAACTCCAGCAATCCGTTTTTCAGTTACTTTTGCCTGATTTAGGTATTTAAAGAAGCTAATAGCTGTTCATGAAGATTTGAGATGACGTTTATAGCATAATCACACTATTTCATTTTATATCTCATACTAAGTGCCGTAGGTGAGAAAATACATCTAAAAAAGGCCCGTTGTTTGCACAGATAAATCTCATCGTGCACACAAACATCCCAGTCTAAGGTCACCTGATTTTTGCAGACCATGCTCAGTAAATTGTGGCTGTTACAAACAAAAAGTTTGAGAAGATTCCCATTTTGTTGGATCATGTTGGATAAATCTGCTCAGTCTGGGTTTACCTGGTGGTTGCACAGGATGCTTACTAACTTTAGTTCACTCACAGTTTAGGGAGATTTTGCTCAAACAGTGAAGAAAACCGGCACATTTGTTTCAGAGCCAGTTTAGAATTCACGAAAAATATTTCCCAAAAATTATGAAGATGGTGCCATAAATCAGGGCTGCTCATTCCTGGTCCTGGAGATCTACCACCCTGCCTGTTTTCCAGCTCTCCCTGCACTGCTTGCTGCTGATGACCCGGACCAGGTGTGTTCATTCAGTCAGAATGTGGAGACATCTGATTGAGCTGATCAGCAGCTAGCAGGACTTGGAGATCTGGAAAACAGGCAGGGTGGTAGATCTCCAGGACCAGGAATGAGCGGCCCTGCATAAAGCATTTCCACAAATCCAGAATTCTGATCTGAACACAGAGTGACGTGTCTGACCCAAATTTAGAAAAATAAATCTATCTAACCTCAGAGCTAAACGTTCATAAACTCACAAGTTTCAAGTATTGAATAATTACAAGTTTCTTGATTTTATATTATACTTTTAGAACTTCACATTCTGATGATGCTCATTTCTACAAACTGGAGTAAAAAAAAAGGTTTTATAAACTTTACAGCCTATAAATCCCTGTAAATCAGCACGGTAACAGCTATAAGATCAAGTTCATAGGTCATCATATGAAAAAGAAGGATATTTGGCAACAAAAAAAGTGAGAGAGTCAAATTTGAAGCAAAATTAAATTTTTCAGTCTCTGAGGAAAAGAACATCCAGAAGCTTTTAGACCTATGAGTAGGGTGGGGATGGAAGACGTGTCATACCTCATAAAGGGCGAATAAAAATGCGTAAAGCATCATTCAAATTGTGAAACATTTTGACGTTCTGAAAACTGAAGTCGCAAAGGTAACCTGATGTGTCTGGAGGAGCAGCAAATGGAAAAGTTACAGGTCCTACCGTTTCAGGTATACTTTGAGGACTTTTTTATATTTACCAAATGAATATTGAAAATATAAATCATAGTTATTTTTACGTTTGACGTATCAAATATTCCCGTCAAAACAAGTATTACACATCCACACATACTTACAGCATATAAGTAATTTATATCGAGGGTTTGTATTGTATGTATATAACATTTCTATAATGTACCTGTGTAGTACAAAAACTAGCTAACAATGTGACTTGCCAAAAGATAGCGATGATAGTACACCTTTGAGCTGTGTTTATCCATTCAGTACAGAACTTTTAAACCAGATACCCAATAAAATGTCATGAAACTTTTGCAAGGACTGTTTTTTCTTTATTATATTCAGAATGTTTTTTAAAAGAAAGTAAATTTTTGCCAAGTCTTATCAAACCGAGGCAAAAATCTCTCCTTTTCGGTTTCTTTCCTACTACTATTTTTCATTTATGATCTAATAAAAATGATCTGCATTGTTGCACGCTTTAAAAATCAAGGTATCGATCTACAAGAGACAAATTATGTTCCAAAATTGGCCAAAGTTCAACTGTTGTTTGCACAGCTGCTGGATGAGACATTGAACCTCAAAATAAAAAAGTAAACTGCAGCAAACATCCAGCACATCTCTTTTGGATCTTTGCTGCAGTTTACATCCAAAAGAGATCTCCTGCAAACATCCAAAGGAGAGATCTGCTGGACAACATTGTGTTCAGTAATTTGCACCAGTGTTTGTGTCTTCTCCGCCTCAGTCCAGGGTGTTGCACCGGCAAACAGCCTGCCTTCGATCGCAGCACGGTGCTGCTGATTCCTCCTTCCTGTAGTCCGCTGTGGACACTGACTTGTCAGTGGCGATGTCCCACAACAGCTCCTCCCTCCTGCGAGCGATCCTCTGTGCCACCGCCTGGTATTCGGGTGTCTGGACCTGCAGGGGTGTTTCCTCCGCCGTGTCACGCTCCAAATCAAATATCAGCGGCGGATCATGGAGCTGCGGGCGTCCTGTTGTCCCACCACAAGCCTCTGCTCCACCTGACAGGACATTCACTTCACATTTATCTATGTATGATTTCAACCTGTTAATATTAACTGAGCATGATGTTTTTAGTAGCATCCCTACAAACTACCACCACCGTGATAAAATTATTTTAACTCTAATGGTGACAGGGCACAACACGTGTTAAACATTAGGCCTCTACAGGCTCAGGAGATGGTTTCTCTGTGATTGCAGTAACAACACGAGCTCGTTTGGTGGCCTGCATTTGCACCTGTGATGTAGAAAGCTTTGTATTTTCCAGCTCGAACCGTCTGCAGGTCCCCAAACTGTCCTGCAGCACCACTGTTGGGATGAAAGAGAAACTGCAAAAAGAATAAAAAAAAACCCCATGTAATTCCAGTCAGATTTTATATTAGAAATGATGTTTGTACCTCATGACCCATCTGTTCCTGATGTAGGAGGACGTTGGTGGCGTCCATACCATCGTAGCGTCTGTCTGCTGGGGGGTTTACTCCTGCCAAGGAAAGAAGAGTCGGGAATATGTCCATGCCACTGTTGTAGGAGAAGAAAGATCAAAGCAACTTTTCATTTATTTTACTGTAGTAGAAAAAAACGGTATTTTAATGTCAAAGGTTTTTTTTCTTTACATAAGATACAAGATGATGCGTGGTTCAACGATAAGACCAAAAAAAGGAAAAATACGTTTTCAACTGAGTATTTCTTCATTTTTAATTTTTAAATTTCTCCTGCTTTGTTGAATTCATTTAAATATAAATAAGACTAAAAAAAACATTTACGACACTCAGCATCACTCTGAGTTATGGTTCAGTGACTAATGAAGTCCTAGTAAGCAAAATAAGCAAAACACATTTTTGCTTCAAGCTTATTAAAACTTTAACCCTTGTGCTATACTAGGCACTTTAACATTGGGAGTTGGGTCATCTAGACCCACTAGACAGTGCGCTGAACTTTTTTCTTCAATGATTGGTGATCTTCACTGGTGTCCATGAAACTTGAAATCTTTCCACCTTTATCCACCTTTTCATGGTAGGGAGAACACGTCAATGTAAGGGTGGGGACATCTAAGATATCACAAGGGTTAAAAGGGGGAAAACTTGTTATTCTTCCTCGACTAAGGAGCAGTTTTTGTTCAACCGCAATACATATTTTAAATATTGCTAAAAAAAACTTTACATTCAAAACTGCAGCTATTGGATTTTTTTTTTACTGGCTGCATTGTGGTCTTGAGTTTTTTTTTTAATTGTATTTATTATTGTTGATTGATTGATATTATTGATTTTATTAACAGATGCACCTTTTAATTTTCTCATATCTATCTACCGGTATCTATCTATCTGTCTGCTTGCCTGCCTGTCTGTCTATCTTTATATCTGTCTGTCTGTCTGTCCATCCATCGTATGCATCTAGGAATTGGACTGAGTGTGACATCTCTCATCAGAAATGGTTTTCCGTCAGTTCCACCCTAAGTACGTAAGTTTAGTCGCCATTTTTTCTCGATATGGATCCTGCCATGTCAGCACTAAGCAGTGATTGGTCAGAGTCATTGTTTCTATGGCAACCACTCTCGCCAATCAGCAATGAGCTTGCTAGAAATCCACACCCCAATCAAACATTTTAACCCTTGTGCTATTCTATGACCCCACCCTTACATTGATGTGTTATCCCTAGCATAACAATGGTGGAGAGGATTTCATGTAATCCATGGACACCAGTGAAGATCACAAATCCTTGAAGAAAAAAGTCCAGCGCACTGTCTAGTGGGTCTAGATGACCCAACTCCCAACGTTAAAGTGCCTAGGATAGCACAAGGGTTAATGTTGGACGTGAGACCTCCTACTTAAATTGAGGCATCTGATTGATCAGTTTAGTTTGAAAAATGGACACTACAGAAAATTAGGGTTAGCAGAAACATGTTAAAAAGGGTAGGAGAGCAAGAATGGTTATTCTGACAAACTGAATACGTAATAACTCGTCATTTCTCTTTAGAAGTCTGTGGGATTCTGTTTTTTTTTTTTTTGAGCCAGCAGGTACTTCCTGTTTAGAATTCCATGGGGGGAGGGTTCATTCAGTGCAGTTTTCATATACAGTCGATGGTTTCTATACGGTAGCCCCAAAGCATCTTAAGAATCTGAAGCTGTCTAAACAAGTGGGTAATGTGAGCGTGCCTCAGCAGGGCCGAGCTGCTTGTGTTTGCAGGGATCCTGCCGGGCCAGTACGCCACTGCAGGCACCCTGTGACCTCCCTCCCACGTGGTCTGCTTCGCAGAACCTCCACCTGACGCACAGAAGAAAGTCACAAAAGATAAACGCATCCAAAAACTCCCACCATCCCTCAGCTGGAGTATCAAACTCATTTGACCCGTACCTTTGTTGGTCTGCCATTTTCCTGTAAAAGACCCAACACTTCCTGCATACTGGCACTTCTGCTCCCACGGTCCGTTGTCACCTAAACCGTACAGACACTGTTTTAACGAGTCAGAAGATTCTGAAAGGAAACATCCCATCCAGGTGACTAACCAGTGAACCAGATGAGAGTGTTGTTCTTATCTGTGTCATCAGAGGCACTTCTTATTGTCCCAACCAGAGAGTCCATTTCTTTAAGGCTGGAAGTGTAAACTCCTTCGCTGGCAGCTCCTGCAGAAGGTGGAGGAGCCAGTGGGACGTGCATGTGAGCCAGTGCCATGTAGAGGAGATACGGCTGTCCTCGTGCACTGAAAACGTACAACGCTGTTTTAGAAGCTGCAAGGCAAACCTTTTTTTTTCCGTAAAAGTCCTTGTTTTGTTCAGTGGTTCTATTCCGAAGAGTCCGATATCTACCTAGAGGTTTATAACCATGGGAACTGAATGTTCCGGACTATGCATGCACCCTGATCTCTCTAAACACAGCAAACACGGCTAAGCAGGTGAAGAACAACACTGGTTTTAGGAGTCTCTGCAGGAGGAAAGACACTCCTCGAAAGCTTAACCTTCAGAGAACAGACTACACCTCATGTGAGGCCAAACAATATCTGGTGTCTGCTTGGTTCCTAAAACAAAATTTAACTTCTGGTTTGACGGAATATTTAGTAGCATTTAGAGAAAGTCTGGACGTTGTTGGTTTAACGCATCCGCAGTAAAAATTCAGTGGTAGGTAGAATGCATCCAATAATAGCTGCGTGTCCACGACACACAGGCCCAAAACGTTATGGAAATTCTAGAAATGTCAAAAAAACAAAATTTTTCAATTATGCTGTTTCCATTAAATGATAATTAGGTGAATAGGCACAAACTAACCTACACCATTAGTCATTCAAAAACATGGATGTGAACAATACTTTAAATACTGATTTACAGCAGATCCATTGAAAATTTCTGCCACGGCACAAGCGCTCATCATCATCTATCAAAGGAGACGTTCTTATTCAGGCCATGGAGCATCGAGCTCCTTACACATGAAAGCGGCTACGGATGAAGCGATTTTGGGAAATGGTGGTTGGTGACTTTACAAAGGCCACCTCTTGTGGCGCCCGCTGTGCAGCGCCCAAGACAGCCGGTTCCTACCAAGAAGTGCACTGCCATCCTGTTGTTGGTCGTGTAACCCATGTAATTCTAAATAGGTGTTTCCATTGCAGTTTTGCGAAATATGTCGATTTCGATAAACCATAAGAACCAACTCCTTCAAGGGCAAAAACCTTATTTTGATAAATGTGAGTGAGGTGACTTCAAAACCAAACAGTCGCTGATGCTGGGTGAAGCATAAATCATGAAGCATAACGAAGTTTGTATTTTGAAGTTTTAATTATGAACAAAAGAAGGTAATTAAATCCACTTATTATATTGTGTGATCAAAAAGAAAAAAAAACGAAGACTCAAGAAAAAGCAAAAAAGCGTATAAAGCTGTCAACAAAAAATACATGGACGTTCCAGCTGGAAAACAGCATGGGTCACCCAAGCTTTCGCTGAAATCCAGCCTGCTGCAGAGCGTGAACACACCATGGCTGCAGGAGGCCAGCTGTTTGCAGCTGCTAGCCACATGGGCTCATGCCCCAACCTCAAACACACAAATGCGCACCGCCTACTGTTACACTCCAAACTGGAGTTTCTGTGTTCAGCTCAGCTGCACGGATCGACTGTGGAACGACTTTGAAGCCCAAAGATTTAGCTAAAACATTTAGCTAAACCCTGACTGAAGGAGTACTGTGACTCAACTGCAAACCAGTGTTTGGAGTTACTCACTATGAAAATAATAGATAAAAACATCCTTTTTGTCATAATGAAGGAGCATAAGGCACTCCCACTGACTTTTTTATTGATACAAGTTCAGCAACTTGTTTAACGACCTAATTTTGAAAAAGGTTTCAAGACCATGAGGCCAAAACAATTAAAAATTTGTCACAATATTCTTTGTCTCACATTCAGTCATTTTTAGATTGTTTAGATTCATTCGGACTTGTTTCATTGAGCCAAATTTCCTGTCAGGCTTTGCAGACACTTTAATATCCTTTTTCTTTTTCTCCAAGGTCTTTTTTCACTGTGCTAATCCCTGGGTCTCTCTTGTTGTTGGCAGATGTTTTGGTTTAATCCTTTAGAAGCACACAGGCCTTACATTCGAAACTTTAATTCTCCATATGTTTTCTCGTTTTGCAATGTCCCTATTTTTACTTTATAGACTAAATTTCTGAAGATAAAAGAATGTTCCTACAACTAAACTTCCTTTGTTTTTCACTTGACCCAAAAATACTCTATTAGGAGTCATTATTGTATCATATGGCTTTCATTTTAGTGTTAAACACTTTACATTATATTTTACTTCTGCTGGTAGTATTACAGGTTTATTTACTGAAATTATGGATAATGAAATAGCACTCCATTGTCTTAATTAATAAATCATCTGCACTTGATCTAATTGGGACCGTATTAAAAGAATTAACTCAACATAGGTGGGATTCTATAAATTGGCTTCCACCCACTTCCTTCTAAGCATCAAATCAAACTATACTTGATTGTATTTGTCAATAATTATATCAGATACATCTAATGTGATGTGTGTTTGTACTTTTTGTTTCATTGCAAAATGTCTATTTATGATGAACAGTAATTACACTGTCAAAAAATGGCATCATATTTTAACATATTTACTCGTGATTTTCTAATCAATATTACCTGATCACTGGAATGGATTTGATAAATCTGTGTTTCTATTATTTTTTTAGTGTAGTATTCAATTATTTTCTAATTCTTGAAGCAAACCAGTTAATCAAATCAAATCAAATCAAACAATTTCTGGGTCAGCAATTTTGTTAGTTAAGAGGATAAAAAGTAATCTGTAATTTATTGAAATTTTAAAAATAACCGTGCAAAACTAATGCAACTAATACAAAATAATAAGATCTATGAGTTGGTTAAGGGTTTGTGATTTTTGCATTACGTGAAGAACACATTACATAAAAATGTGACCCAAACTGCTTCATCAGAGTAATGTGCAGGTCTTGCTTCATCCATTATCCTCAGTTTATAAATCAAAACATAGTTCTCCTGTTATCTATCTCCTAACCCGTCCAAAATGGACTCTGATGTTTTTATTAAAAGACAGTCGGCACCTGGTGCTCATCAGAAGGTACAACCCAACAAGGCTGTAAAGGCACATTATCGTTCACTTTTAAAAACGTGGACATTTTGTTCCACATGTAAATGCTGTGCTGTGCATTATACCTTGCATTGTGTATAATCTGGAGTGCAGCAGATTTGTATTGATCAGTGAGGCTCCACAGGTCAAGAGGTTGCTCCACAATGCTGCTGTTTTCAATCAGAGGAAGGGCCAGCTTGGAATAACACCCTCCATGCAGACTTCTACATTTAAGCAAAAGAACATAAGAAAAAAAAAGGTTTACATTTTATACAAGTTTGTATTTAATGTTTGGTTTCCAAGGTTTCTGACGTTATGTAAAAAAATGTGTGAAAAATCAGCTTTCTACGTTTTTTTTCTTAAACCTTTTTACCCACTTTCACTCTGGGTTTCAAACCACTAGACCCTCTTCAGGGGATTAGAAATAGATTTATTTTTACAAAGTTTGATATTTAGTGTAAAAATCCTTGATAACATGTTGGTCAGGACAAAAGAAAATGTAACAAAGAGAACTTTTGAGGATTTTAACATGACCTTGAAAACTCAAGTTTAAAACTATTAAAAGAAATGGAAATAAACCCTGTACAAAAAATGTATAATTTAGGCAAAACCCTAAAATTGAATTCCGTCTTTAACCTTAAATATCTCTAACCTTGCCAATCACATCAACTGTTTACAATGATGTAGAAATGACACAAGCCCCCCTTCAGTGTAGGTTTCATTTAAAATTTTATATGAAGGTTCTTATCTTTTACATTTTTGGTTCAAAACAAACATAACGAGATATGACTCAGAATTGTGATTCCCCTTGAAAGAAATCCTTACGAGTGGAGCTTCGCCTGATTAACCCTTGTGCTATCCTATGACCCCCCCCTTACATTGACGTGTTCTCCCTACCATGATAAAGGTGGATAAAGGTGGAAAGATTTCATGTAATCCATGGACACCAGTGAAGATCACAAATCATTGAAGAAAAAAGCTTCATAGCACTGTCTAGTGGGTCTAGATGACCCAACTCCCAATGTTTAAGTGCCTAGGATAGCACAAGGGTTAAACAAAGTTTAATGTGGATTTATACAACTATATCTTGTCTCTACATCTTTGATATCTGTTATAGAACATGAAAAAAGTTTTATTTCAATTTTTGGAGTTGAATGTACTCGGAATAGTTTTTTTACAGTTTCAGGTTCGTTGTGGAATTATTGTGTAATATAATCAAAAATATATCAATTTTAAAAAAAGATCAGGTTGTACTAAAAGGATGAAAAAGAAAAAAGGTTTCCTTTTTCCATATACAGAAACTTTTTTATGTGTTTCAAACATATTGGGAATGATAAGACAATCAATATGAACCAAACATAAGGATGATACTAACAATAGAAGGACAAAAATACAGACATGTTGGAAATCATGCAATTATCTACGCCTGCCCCGAAAAAGACATTCAAAAACCTTTCATGTTCAAAGTTTAATACGGGTTATAAAAGGAAAAATACCCGTGCCTCATCAAATGAGATCCAGTTGATTCACAAGGAGGGCATTTGGGTAGATTATATCCTGGTTTATCAGTACATCCCATGTCGTTACTGTAAGGAATGCCCAGGTAGTAGTCAAAACCTGTGAGGGAGGCAGAGAAAATGCAGCAAACATTCAGGTCCCGACCCACAAACACAACACGCTTAAATGAAAGCTCATGATTTGTGATGCAATCAGGGAAAGCAGACAGTTTTTCTTTAAAAGTACGACTGATGATTGACGATACAAGACAACTGCAGCCGACTAGTTTATGAGTTCCCACAGCTGCCCGTCCTGCTAGGATCGTCATGAGGACTTTTTCCTGCACATCTCTGTCAGGGTCGCTTGGCGGGTGGGGTGGTGGGTGGGGGGGGGTCATCAGTCAGCTGAGGAAGAAACCAGCTGCTCGTTTTGTCTTTTGTCAAGACAGAGCTGGGCTTGTTTGTCACAGGTGACCCCGTTTTGTCGACTTGCTATAACAAGCTGAAGGCTGCAGGGGGTTTAGGAAGTCTGAGGTGTGGGACTGAAGTGGAAAAATACCCCCAAAACGTTTGTCAGGTCACGTTGTTGTGTGGCAAGTTAATGTGACTTCATTTGATTGTAAAGAGATCTTTTGTGTTTAGGACGCTTTTTCAGGAAGCTTACTCATAACGGAGAAGTTAGGAGTCAAATTTGCATAAATTCTCATGCTTATCAAAGCAATGGCTATTGGGTAACAAGCTTGCACACATTAATAACGTATAAGAGTATCTGTATGTACGTCATTATTAATAGTTAAGGTGTTTACGTGCTTGATGGCTTGTGATAATTTGAAAGTTGGATGAAAATAAGTGAAAATATGTGCTGTTGGGCTTAGCTTTGCTGTGCATTTCCATGATCTGGTGCTCTCCTCTTTGTTTCTGTTAATTTTTGGGCAGAACTGGGTTTATCACATCATCACTTTGTCCGATTTCACCGATTTTGATTTTTTGGTTTTTCATTTCCAAGGACTGCAATTTTCTATAACCTGGGCACAATGCACCTTTCCCCGTTTAACAATAGCAATATTTATTTGTGTCTTTTCCTTTTCTTAAACCCCTTGAATCAGAGTAAAAAAATATATAAAGATCAAAAAGCAATAACTTAATTAATAAAAAAACAACATTACAGTTTTAAAATCAAAACAAAATTCCTGAAACTTAGCATTCCCTTAAAATCAAAGTACTGTCCAGAAATCTACCAGTAAATCAAATGTTAAAAAATGGAACTAAATAAGAAAACGAAAAATGGAAGGTATCATTTGACCCCACTGACTGAATGATGGCGTTGGTTCACCTTTTCAACAGGAAGTTATTTCTTTAAGCTTCAGTCACTGCAAAAGTTTGCTGATTGCTCAATCAACTCTTTACTACGGTGGCCCAGAAGTTCAAATCATACAAATCACTCAACACAAAAATATAGTAAAGATCAATTAAAAAAGCACAGCAAAAATCTTTCCATGTTGCGTCAATCTTTCAGCCAGTTGTGGGAACAGGTGGTTCCCCTCAGGAAGCAGGTAGACTCCACTGCCACAAATGGATCAATGGCTTTGTTCTTCTGTAGTGTTTTCTGTCTCCATCTTCTTTTGTTTTCAGCTGCAGTGGGAAGTTCTGTTTCTTTTTCTTCCCTTGCTATATTTGTGTGCAGATTGGAACCCAAATTGTCCACAGCACCTGATTGGCTGAGGACGTCCAGCTGCCCCGTCATCTTTTGGTCCTTGTATTTTGGTTGTCTTTGTGTTGTTTTGAGTTTTTCTATCAGTACATTTCTAGATTATTTTCAACCTGGGTTTGTTTGTAACATTTTTTGAATCGTTGAAGTATTTCAATTTTTCCTTTTAACCTTTATGTTACATCCTTTTGCATGCCCCTAAACAGGGATGTAACACAGTCTTATGTGAAACCGAAGACCCTTAACTAAGCCACCTTCCTGTATGTCAGCCGTTTTGCTGTTTGCTTGGTTGTGTGAATCCAAACTCAAAATGCATCTGTTTAATCCTTCTGTCAGCTGGTTTGATTGTGTTTTTAATGTATATTTTTAGTGATTTTATTGGCTCTTGCTTTTTCTGTGCAGCGTAATGGAGTTTTTTGAAAGAGGCCTTCAAAAAAAGTCGATTAGTATTATGTGTTTACAATAATGGGTTATATGCATGACGTGAACAGTTCTGCTTGAGACACCACTAAATTGTGAAAAATAAAAGAGAATACATAGTTAATAGCATATACTTGTGTGTGGGCTAGGTGGGAGTCAAACCTGCAATCTTCTAACCGTAGCTTGACTGCCCTACCGCTGCACCATTGCCGTCTAGACAGTACAAATTTGACCATCAGTTGATTAGGAAGTTGGAGTCTTTCAAGGCGAACACAACAGGGTCACAAAAATGTAAACAAAATTCCGAAAAGTGAATCAAAATGTTAAAAATAAGAAACCAGAAAAGGTAGGTCTTATGCTGACGTTTGATGTTTGAATTGTTTCAAATGGCCGAATACTTATAAAAGTTTTATAAAGAACGGAGCGTATCCAGTGTTGCTTTATGCCAAATAACTTTCAGTTGAAATAATGGACAAACGTCTTCATTCAATCAGCGATATCCCATAATACCGACCATTTCCAGTTTCTTATGGCGTTCTTTCCATTTTGATTTCTAGATACTACTTCTGTTTTGTTCTTTTTCTCCATATTTTAGTTGCTTGATATAAAAAAAATCTTTTTTTTAATTTACTAGTAGTACTACTTTTTTACATTTTCGTTGTAATCTTTAAAATGTTTTCATGTTGAGTGATTTGTGCTTCAGGGCGATGGTAGGGGTTTGGTAAATGTTGTCGGACTAAAAAAGGACGCACTTTACCTCTCTTGGTTGGCCTGTAGGGACCATTGTGTCCCAGGTGCCATTTCCCGATCATAGCTGTGTAATAACCTTCCTTCTGCAGCAGCTGGGGGAAGGTGACTTCAGACAGAGGTAATCCCGCCACAGACTCCACCGCAAAGTTATGGGTCACCCCGTTTCGGAGGCCGTAGCGGCCTGTCAGGATGGCCGCACGCGACGGAGAGCACGTCGAGGCTGGGGAGTGAAAGTCTGTCATCCTGTTAAAAAAAAGAAAAAGAAAGAGGTGTTATTGTGAATAAATACAAACTCATGAAGTCACTTCACTCCCAACACTTCTCACTTCAGTCCTTGCGCAGCCATCAGGTTCAGATTAGGAGTGTTGTTGGACTTCCTCTCAGGCTGGTTGGCATCCAGGTCGCCCCAGCCGATATCGTCTGCCAGGATGATGATGAAATTAGGCCTTTTTGCTGGTTTGACCTCATGGGAAGCTGTGAGGAGCATTAAAGTCCATAACAACACCCAGACCAGGAGCAGCCAGATATGGAAGTCTGACATTTTGGGTCCAAACCTGCAAGGGGTTGCAAAGGTTCAACCATAATAAAACTTTTCATCCAAAAAAACAAAAGGTGTTTATGGAATATTTGCTGATTGCATAAAAAATTAAAGACAGATGTTACCCTCTGGGTGAGGGTCAGTTTATAAAAGTAAATAAACTGTATTTTTGTCATGAAATCCAATTTGTTTATTTATTTCAACCTTTATTTGACCAGGAGGATCAGTTGAGAATAAGTTCTCATTTACAATGAAGACCTTTTGCTAAAGAAAACTACGGTGGCCCTGAAGTGCAAATCACATAAACAAATCACTCAACGCAAAATTACAAAGACAATTTAGAAAAACAAAAGAAATAATAAAAAAAAAACATTACATTTTAGAAATCAAAACAAAATTACAAAAAAATGAAAGGAATAAAAATGAAATGTTCCAGAAAGCAAAAGTAGTTTTTAGAAATTAAAATGAAATGTTAAAAATTGGAGAAACCAGTGTGGGAAATCGCTGATTGGATAATGATGTCCAGTACTGCTTTATGCCATGAGTGATTTTTTAGTGTAATTTGAGCTTCAGGGCCACCGTAGAAAACACATTTTCCTAAAGATACAAGCCAGGAACTGAACACCCCTGACCTTGAACACCGGAACACTGGTTACGTACATCATAAAAAATAAAGAACAATCAGTACTCTCAAAATAAAGTTTGCTTTTTTTGGCTCTGAAAACACCCTAACAGAATTAAATGGATTTAAAAAGGATAAAAAGTGTTTATACTTTTCTTTAGATTTTCACAAATGCTTTTATTTTGTAAAAAGTTACAGGTTTAAAACTCCATCTGGGGCAGTTAACATATGACACACAATTAAAATGTTGAACATCTATTAATTCCAGATACATGAAAAGTAAAAATAAAAAAGTAATTTAAAGTGTTGCTCTAAATTTAACAAAGTACACAACTTAAATTATTATCAGACACTGAGAACAGGACTAAGCAGGGTTTTGAAAAAACAAAGTAGGGAAATCCTATAGAGAAAAACAAAGATTTATTACATTTCTTGTTAAACGTTGGTTATATTTCACAGATTATTACACAAATAATGAGCTTTTTGTGACCCTTTTGCAACAGCTGGACATTCTGTAATCAGGTTTCTGCTAAAACAACTCCTCATGTTTTTGCCATCACACCAGTCTGTCCTGACAGGCCTGTATTTCACTCCGATCTCTGGATACCTGAGGAGGAAATGCCCAACCAGTGTCAAAACACATCAACCATGGCTGAAAGTTTCAAAAAGATCAGCATTTATGGTTGATTATTAAACGTCATGCCAGGGATACGAGTTGATATTTTACATGTCAAATGTGCTGATTTCAGGTAAAGAAGGGGGGTGAATTCCCAAGTTTGAAGATGATTTGGGGCAAAGATGCAATCAAATATGACTCCACAGATCCAACAGGACAGTTATTAGGAATTGGAATAGCCAAAAACAGACACTTTTGAATGAACTGCCTTAAGTACAAATTATTTTGTGTGACTTTATGTTCAAAACAAACTTTTTATGCCTCTTTTTAGTAGTTCATAGTTGGATATCTGCTTCTTACATGTAAAACCAAAGTTTAAAACTCATCTGTTACACAAACTCATGTTTTTAAAGTTCACCATATATTAACTGACAAGTCTGTGTAATAAGAAGGGGAGTAAATGGAGGCGCGCGGGGGGAACGTTGTTGGAACTGGCTGCAACCAGATTTTCTTTAACCCTTCTCCTGCCCCTCGTGGTTGTATTTCTGTGTCACGCAGAGCGTGTCTGTGCTGGGTTGTAGGGCGTGTGTCTTTGCGCGTGCACGCGCCTGCAAGTATGTTTCTTCATAAAAGCACGTGGACATATACAGGAGGAAGCATAAAGCGCAATGACGCAGCGCGGCGCACATTAGGATTACTGGAGAAACAAACAGCTGCGCGCACGGGTGAGACTGAAAACTTACAATCGGGTTATTGGGAAGCACGAGAAAACACGGCTTTCTAATTTGCTTGAATGAGTTTGAAACATTTTTAAAAACTGAAATGTCCGATTCAAACCGGCGACGTAAAAGTACTTACATAGAGTTTGTAGAAAAGTGCGCGCTGCTGCGTCACCGGCAGTAAGACTGGCAACTCACGCTCATTCATTCAAACCCCCCCCCCCCCCCCCCTATAGTCCGATCTATCAGACGGTAGATCCACAATTTATTCTGTAATTTTCAATTTTTTATTTATTTTTATTCAGTTTATTCTAAAACAATTTATTCATTGTTTTGGAACATGTTGTTCTTCAACTAAAATATTTTGTCTATTTAAAAGAATATATATATATATATATATATATATATATATATATATATATATATATATATATATATATATATAATTTTAT